>CM050170.1:92054842-92754842 GCA_027410445.1 Discoglossus pictus | reverse complement strand
ATAGTGTGGACAGAGGGTTACATGTTTCAATATGTTTCATTTGTAAATTACTATATTTTCTGAATGCAGTTTAGATGGAGACTCCTATATTTCCTGGTAAAATGTTTTTTAAATTATAAAATAAGGTCTCAGTAGCAATCATTAAAGTATCAATGACTGGATTGGAGTTGATGCTTTGAATATAGCACCTATATGTTTGTATATAGTAGAAAGGGTTGTAAGTGTATTTCTTACTGAATATAAATTAATGAGTGTATTTATTGATGATAGAGATGATGCCATTTTTTATGTCAATAGTTAGGTTAGTTATGTTAGTTCTTTGACTCCTGATATGCTCTGTGAAGATTTCTATAGGTGATTTAAGATTTACTGTACTATAACAATATATATATTAAATTAAAAAAAAAAGAATACAATCCCTAAATGAAATAGAGTAAATAATATAATATAAATTGTGGATTTTTTCGTGAACTGGATCCCCAATAAAGCTCACCAGGACACTAGAGAAAATCCAAGACTCTATTTTATAATTGTGTAGCAACAAACTAAAGAAAAAAACGTTATTACCGTATATACTCGAGTATAAGCCGAGTTTTTCAGCCCTTTTATTAAGGCTAAAAAGGGCCCCCTCAGCTTATACTCGAGTCACTCTCCCCTCCGTGTCTTTCTAACCCTCCGTGTCTTTCTAACCCCCCGTGTCTTTCTAACCCCCCCGTGTCTTTCTAACCCCCCCGTGTCTTTCTAACCCCCCCGTGTCTCTACCCCCCCCGTGTCTCTCTACCCCCGTGTCTCTCTACCCCCGTGTCTCTCTACCCCCGTGTCTCTCTACCCCCCTGTGTCTCTCTAACCCCCTGTGTCTGTTTCCCTCCCCCCTCCTCATCCTCAACCCCCCTCCTCATTCTAAACCCCTCTCCTCATTCTAAACCCCCTAAATACTTCCCCCTCTCCCTTTCCCCTCACTTACCTGCTTCTGCTCCGGCCTCCGCTCCTTCTTGACCCGGCGCGCATGTGACGTCACATGTGCGCCACGTCATTAGCATATACCAGGGGGCAGCACATTTTTCACCCTCGGCTTATACTCGAGTCACTCATTTTACCCAGTATTTTGTGGTAAAATAGGTGCCTCGGCTTATACTCGGGTCGGCTTATACTCAAGTATATACGGTAATTAAAAAATATCATTGGTGACATTAAAAAGATATAAAATCTTTATACATCTAATAAAGCAGGCTGACACATGGGATGTAAGCTATTATTAATAACCCCTGAAAAATATATATATGTCTACTATTAGTAATATGTTGAGACAGCATCAGTCTAGTTGATTAAACTGATAGCTGACCAATGTTGCCTATGATAATTTCCTGAGTAGATCTCTATTTTTTCTCTTATTTGTGGAAAGTAGGTCAGTATGTGTTTATAAAGTTATAAAGCCTATTTTTCCTTTTTCCACAAAATTTAACCATAGAGATTCCAAAAGTAGGATAGGTCTTGAAAAGCAGCAATATAAATACTGCTCTCGATTGCTCAATATATGGAAAAAATTTATAAAGTTTTATCAATTAAGTTTCCCATCAGTAGCCTATTCCATTATCCAAATCCCCATGCTTAAATAAGTAAAGGGGAAACAGCTTACCCCAGCAGCCTGCTTACTCTCCTGACGCGCGTTTCCCCTTGGTATTTACAACTTTTGGAATCTCTATGGTTAAATTTTGTGGAAAAATAGGCTTTATAACTTTATAAACACATACTGACCTACTTTCCACAAATAAGAAAAAAAATTGAGATCCACTCAGGAAATTATCATATGCAACATTAGTCAGCTATCAGTTTAATCAACTAGACTGATGCTGTCCCAACATATTACTAATAGTAGACATATATATATTTTCAGGGGTTATTAATAATAGCTTACATCCCATGTGTCAGCCTGCTTTATTAGATATATAAAGATTTTATATCCTTTTAATGTCACCAATGATATTTTTTAATTACTGTATATAGTCGAGTATAAGCCAACCCGAGGCACCTATTTTACCACAAAATACTGGGTAAAATGAGTGACTCGAGTATAAGCGAGGGTGGAAAATGTGCTGCCCCCTGTGTCCCTCTTGTGCCCTCTGTGTCCCCCCCCCCCTCTCTCCCGTGTCTCTTCTCCCCTCTCCCTTCCCTGTGTCTCTTCCCCCCTCTCCCTTCCCTGTGTCTCTTCCCCCTCCCGTTATCACCCTCCTCAACCCCCCTCCTATATATTTTTCAGGGGTTATTAATAATAGCTTACATCCCATGTGTCAGCCTGCTTTATTAGATATATAAAGATTTTATATCCTTTTAATGTCACCAATGATATTTTTTAATTAATAAAGTTTTTTTCTTTAGTTTGTTGCTACACAATTATAAAATAGAGTCTTGGATTTTCTCTAGTGTCCTGGTGAGCTTTATTGGGTATCCAGTTCACGCGAAAATCCACAATTTATATAACAATATACATGTTTGAAAAGTTTGAGTGACAAACAGCATAATTTAAGTAGGCAAAAGTCAAAATGTAAATGTTTAATTCAATGAATACGTGATGTTCTGCGGGTTCCAGGATGCATCCATAATAATTTGTGTGTATGAGAGGACAATTTTACTTCATGAGAGACGTGGATGTATCTTTTCCTTCTGGACCTGTGATGGGAAGGGGTGTGGTGTCAGTACCAGTATTATCCAATTATATAACAATACATATGAACTTCTTCTTGTTCCCTCCTCCCCCACCCCTCCCTCCATGGATAGTTTCAAAAACACATCACAAACATAAAATGGATTCTGGCACTCAATAAAAAAAGTCTTCAAAGATGAAGATTTTTCCAAAAAATTATATTATGTCCATTACTTACATAGCTGCTAATGTTAGTTTGGTATAAACTTTTTCTCTTGAACTACAGTGGTCATGCAATAAAGGAATTTTTTAAAGACATTTTTTTTTTACTTTTAAGACATTTATTTATCCTTGATGTTTGTATGATGTGTTTCTTTTTTAATATGTTAGAATAATATATATATATATATATATATATATATATATATATATATATATATATATACCTATATAATTTGAACTGGTTTGTTAATCCCCTTAAACAGGACGGCTGTTGATACAATGGATACAAAGCAACATACCTTTCTTTCCCTCAATAAAACACACCATCCCTATGTGTTCCAAAGATTCCCAGCAACCATACTTTATACCCCAACACAGACAATAGAGCAATGGTACAATTTTGCATGGGTAAAAAGGGTTGTGAAAGTTTGGAAATTCATATTTCCCCCTGTCATCTTAAGAGGCAATTAGAGACACCCCTGCTAGGCATTACTCCAATTTGGCTAGTACCCATCGAATTAGTGAAGTCCATCTCGAGTGGTAATCTCTGCATATCCCATGTTTAGGACTAGGGAGGAAGCTGCAGGGTTTCCTGAGGGGTAACCGGGCGCCACCAAGTTTACCTCTTAACAGTGACTGATCAATGTGACCTTCTTATCAGTGCTAACATAACCATACACATAATGGCCTGTAGACCACACGGGGAAATTCCTATATGCGGGCAATCTGAGATTGCTTACTCAGTATTATGGGGAGGTTAAAAGGTAGGAATGGGTTAATGGGAGGGACTGTGAAAAGGAAGTGGGTCCAACCATACTTGGTAAGCTAACCTTTAATAGTGAGTTGGACCTGTCATAGTATGTATGCTAGTTTCAATTGAGAGGTATGGGACTCACCAGACTGTTCTTGTGGCCAACACAAAGAAGCAGATACGGATTTCCAATCCCTCTTGCTCTGGCTGATCCGATCCTTTAGTCCTAGAGCCTAATTGTTGGTCAGCTCCCCAGACAGGAGGGCTACTTGGGCCTGGTATCTCTGTCTCACCTTGTTTTTTTCATTAGGGCTACCAGCCCAACTTGTAGTGGGGGTATTACCCCCAGATGATAGGGTTATCTCTTCTGGTCTTCACAACTGCTAGACCACCTCAAAAATTCGGATGAGTTCTTGAATCAAAGTAGCCAGGCAACTCGATCCCTTTGAGCTTGATCTGGTCACCTAATTCAGCAGCTACTCTTTCTCCACCATCCCTTGTAAAAATGGGATTCCACCGCTGCCACCAACTTGTCAAGGTTCTACTCTTTGTTGGGCTTGAAAAGGTCAGTGGGACAATTTTTACCTGTAGATCTGTACCGGCTTGTTAATTCCCTCACACAGGTAGGCTGATGAAGAACTGGATACAAAGTGATAATACTTACTTTCCCTCAATAAAACACACCATCACTATGTGTTCCAAAGAGAGCATAACCTTTATTCCCTGTAACCAACACATAGAACAATAATACAATTTTGCATAGGCAAACAGAGTTGCAAAGGTTTGGAAATTCTTATTTCCCCCTTGTCATCTTGAGAACCAATCAGAGACACCCCTGGTAGGAGTTACTTCGATTAGGTCCTTTGGCTAGCACCCAACCAATCAATGAAGGCTATATCAAGTGGTGATTTTAAGTGTAGGATTAGGGGTCTAACAATGACTAATCAACATAACCGTCACATCAGGGCTAAAACAACTCAGTCCTTTTTAAGGCCAATGACTACTTCTCTGTCCCTGCTTGGTCCGTAGGTGTTGAAACTACGTGATATCAGAAATTATGGAAGAGCAATATTACAGAATTACCAGCGTTAATATACGCAAGAGCCTTATAGGTATCAGGTTGATATACCTGGGTGCAGTTTTGTGGAATGACCACATGATGGCGATTACCTTTGGTCATACACAGTGTGATCCAATAGCCAAGAAAGTGACCAGGAGTGTCGAATTACCCTCCCAGGATGCACTGCGAGTCAAAATGGATTCCACCAGTGAATACATGTGCTTTAAGGAATTCCTTTGTGAGAATATCGGACCAGTGAGTTGTCTTGTTTGAGACATGTGATTTATCTGACCAGTAGTAAGTAAGAGGAGTGTGTAAGGGTGGGGCAGAAAGACAGGCTTTAAAAAGGGAAATTTGGCAGAGAAGCTTCCTCTTTGTTCACTCCACCTATATTGGAATCCTTCCTCTGGTGTACCAGCTAAGCTGGTTGGGTAACTATAATACACACACATACACACACACACACAGGTGGACATTAACATTAGCATTATAAAACACTACATACTTTAACGGATAGAATGACTTTCTGCTATGTTTATAAGATATGATGTTCCTAGTATTTAGCAATATTTATGCATAATAATATGATGTATTATATGAAGCCTCTTACATTGTAATAAATAAATATATATTGTTCTCATAGAAAACAAGAGTGTGAGTAATTGATTTACACTAGAATCTCAGCGTGAATGAGATTGAAATGATTATTATAATTATTAATTATTAATAATTCATATTTTGTAATATGTTTTTATAACATAACTGGCGAACCTGCCTAATTTTTCTTACCGTACATTTACTTGCACTTGGGGGGGATATAACCAGTATCTTTTTCAAGTTACAAGTGAAGTAAGCGGACGAAAAAAACCGAATCTATTGTGAGCGTTTTCTATGAAGAGTCGTTGGCCACGACTATGGTTTTTGGGATCCAGAGGCAACAGAATAAGACGCAATTGGAGTAAGCCGGGCTTTATTTCTGGGGATCCAATGTTTTTCCAGCCGAAGACATCAAATTGTGTTTGCGCAGACCTTTTTGATTAGGTATCGTGTTGAAGACACAGAAACGTGTAAGTAATGGAGATAATTGCTAAATATGCGGAATGTAGTGATTTTGAACCTGTAATTGTTGACAACGAAAGTTTACTTAGCCGAATACAGAATATTTGGATACAGTGTGAGAAATATAATAAGCAAATTGATAAGAAGCAATGGTGTTTAACAAAAGAGAATAATAAGTTGCAGAATTGTATGAAACTTTTAATGTGTATTAAGAACCAGATGAATATGGCTACAATGGGAAATATTCCAGTTGCAATTGTTACAGAAGATAGTCAAGAAACAGACTGTTGTCTAAAATGTGGCATAAGTGCAGAGTATGTGGATACCTTAGAGGACAATTATGAGGCGAGGGGGCAGTTAGTAGCCTCACTCAGAGAATGTTTATATGCACAGAAGCAACCCATTGCTGTAATTGATGATAATGAGTCAGCTGGTACACCAGAGGAAGAGGATAGATTACATCTTGTGGATGAGGAGCAACAAGGAACAGAAATAAATTATGTAAGAGACAGGTCTGACTTTAGTAGAAATATACCGGACTTAACCCCTCACATAGTTAGAAGTCACCCACAAAGTGTAAGACACATAACAGATACTTCACATTCAATACCATGTGAGAGGAGTAGAGCCTCAGCAGTAATTAGACACCAAAACAGAGATAAACTAGTAAAGCAATTGATAAAGTTTAAACAACAGTTTCCACAATATGATGCAAAGATAGATGTGTTGTCCAATATGTCTAATTTTGAGTCATATGTGGAACAGTACATGCTTTCTCCTAAAGAGGCATGTGTTATGTTGAAATTGTGGTTACCTAGTGGTTTAGCATCAAGATTAGAGGTCCCAGTTAGTGGTCCTAATGACATCAATATAGATTGGTTTAACGAGGATAAATGGGGTACAGAAACAGATAGGCTGAGAGCTGTATCTAGATTAGTCACAGGGACACACAAAATTGCAATTGTAACTACTAATGAAGGAAAACGTAATCCCTTGGGAACTTCCTTCAGAGGTAATTGTAACTATTGTAATAAGCCTGGACACAGATTCAGACATTGTAGGGGATGGATGAGAGAGCACAAGCAAAGTGAGAGATGGCAGGCACACCAACATACATCAGGCCCTCCAAAAGATAGGTTTGACCAAAAGGGTTATTACAAACAGAGGGAGCCTAAACCTCCAGATGCAATAGGACAGGAGTATGGTCCCAAGACTGGGCCTAGGAATAATTTGTATAGGCCAGCACAGGAAGCTTTAAGGATGATGACAGTGGGGATGGTGAGGAATCAGGAGAGGCAGTATGAAAATAATCCCTCTCGGATATCCTTATCTGACTAACACCGGCCCTGGGAGATATGGTTCCTATTTGTAGTACATTTAGGAATCATTCTTGATGCCCCTGTGTTAATGGTGTGATTGCGGGCCATCACACAAGATTACTCATTGACACAGGTGATTCAGTGACTTAAACAAATTTGCCATTAAGTCCCCCATATGGGGCAAAATACACATTTCTTTTGTGGGACTTGGGGGATTCCAGTCCCATGCTTTTCCCATCCCAACAGTAACTGACATTAGGACATGAGTGGACAGAGGAGATTCCAATTTGGCAGAAGTAGGAATGCAGAATGTACTTTATTGTGTGATGTTATTATTAGAGCAGAAGGTATGATTTTATCTGTGTAACAATGTACTGTGGAGGGGTACTAGAGGGAAGTAACTGTTAGGTTAAATGAGTCTTCCCTGGGTCCATTGGCATCCATTGTATCAGTTCCTTCAGAAAGATGTGGCCGGATACTGGTAGCCACTCTGTTTTGAGGAAATTGGTAATGGATTTCCCTGACATGGGAACCCAACATACAATGACTGTGGAATACTGAGAGAGTAGACTAATCTTTCTGTTTTGTTACAGAACCAGCAAGCTCTCCCTAGTGGGTACTCTATTCAGGATGGGTTGATTTTTGTTTTTTATACTAGTACTACAGAGCCACCAAACTTGTTTTTTTTTAGTCCCAAGCATTTACAGAGGCAGATTACACAGTAAACTCACTCTTTCTCCAGAGGGTACCAGTAGCTGATGGCCCCTGGAAATTTATTCAGATTGATTTTATAGGCCCACTTCCACTATCAAAGGGGGGTCTCAGATATGCCCTAGCCATTGTGGATATCTTACCATTAAGTCTAGATTAGCCAGAATGCTCTCACAATATGGTAATTTTTTTTTTGGTTACACACACCTACCAGCAGTTCTAATGGCTATTAGAGCTACACCTGCTACAGCTACTAAATGTTCTCCCTATGAGCTCATGACAGGGAGACAGATGGCATTAGGCCACCCGGGTGATCCTCAATTGTCCACTCCCCTGAGAGAAGCCGTGTCAAGAGACCAATATCTCTCCCAAATTCAGGAGCAGTTAAGATTACTGCTACATTTTGCTGCCTCTAATATGGCCCCAACTGATTGTAAAGTGTCATCTAAAATTCAAACTTCGTTTGAAAAGGGGGGAATGATCATGATTAATAACTTTAATAAAAAATTCACCATGGGATGCAAATTGGGAGGGTCCCTATGAAATTCTAGATACATTAGGTACTACAGTGCTTAAGGTAATAAGATCAAACCCCAGAAAAACCAGAAGGCAGCCTGGTCACAAATGGGTCCATGTGGATCAATGTAAAATGTTTCAAGGGACAGAAGTCCCAGATGGAGATGTTACTGCTAAGAATTGATACTTGTTTGATCCTTTCCAGATTTGCCAACGAGAAGTCAACAAGGGAAATAGAGATGCATTTGTTTTTTTGGATTGTATGGACAATGTTATTCATGTGTAATAATCAGGACATTGATGGACCACAAACCACCTCTTCCACAAGGCAAAGAAGATCGAGTCCTACACAGATGATCAAGGCATGGATAAAGATATGGAGCAGTGACAATTTAGAAGAACAATGCTTGGATGAACTGACTCTAAGTGGGGGTGGGATTGTGGACATTTTTGCAACAAAAAGACATAATAACATTAGTGGATTTTGGAGGGACAATTTGGGTAATAAAAGGAATTGGGAATGTGAATAGATAAACTGGGGAAAATGGACAATAAGTCTGACAGGTGAAGGCATTAGGCTTTCCCTTAGGTTTCAAAACCCTATTATGTCCATGAATCAGCAAGGGTATAGCATTACAAAAGTAATCACGGAGAACATGACTAAAGAAGGAGTAAAATGGGAAGTAGAGGGATCCAACCGGGGTGGACAAGTTAAGGTATCATTAACAATAGATGAGGGAAGGGAACCTACAACAGTAGCCTCTCCTCTGACCTATTCTACTACCCTTGCTCCACCAAGGGTGGATAACTATATGGCCAATCCCATGTGGGAGGGTAAGAAAATACTTTCCAGTGGCCCATTTCAAATTAGTGCTATGAACCCCACACCAATATTGAGGGATGCTACATTCCAGCTGATTTCATGGAAGATAGGGTTGACAGATTGGCGAGTTTCTAGACACTTTCAAAATTGTTCCACAATTACAGCAACTATGGAAAAGTCCTTAATTAGATGGGTAATGGGTACCAAAAGAAGTAAGAGGGATATTGTGGAAATAGTTTTGGGAGGTGTAGGAACTGGTCTAGGGGTTGTAAATACTATTGATATTTCAAGTTTGACTACAACATTGCAGTCTGAGGGTTTATTAAATTCCAAAGGGTTACACGCACAACAAACCATTAACAAACTTGTAGAGGGATTGACAAAAGCAGGGATATATATACAGGGTCCTGCTATACAGCATATTCAGGAAATAGTGGTAGGGGTAATTGGGAGGTTAAGGGAAGTGTCTTGGGATTTTGTATGTCTTTCCATGCAAACCAAGCTATCAACTGATTTTAAGATCATGGCGCAAGCTATGGACAATAATCATACTCCTTTGGGAGGTTGGGAGAAAACTGACATTGACAGGTTTGCTCTTGACCACAAAGAATTATGGGTGAACAGTTGGCTGGGTTGTAAGGGAAATTGATGCAGAGCTACTTCACTAGTACCAACCAGGGGAACCTACCAGAATATCTACTATATGACATCACTGGGAACTCCGGTAACAGAATCACATGTGTTACATCATGAGGTAGAGTTTCCCAACTTCATAGTAAATGGTACCACCATAGAACAAGTAGATGTGGAAGGTTGTATGAGATTCCCCGACAAAATCTTATGTCTACCAAATCAGGTTAGAACAGTATTTGATTCATGCTGGCATAACCATTCCTACTGCCAAGGATTTGTAGAAAAGGTTAAACCCCAAGATATGATATTCTCCTTGGGACAGGGAAAGGTGTGTTTTGTGTCATTGAAACCAAGGGATGAGATACACATATGGTTCAAACATTGTATATCTAGGGAACAGATTACTCAGGGAATTTACTGTGTAATAGACTATCCGGTGAGAATAAGTTCACAGCAGTTTAATCTCACAGTGCCACAGGTATTCACCTACAATAAAACCCTGGGGTCTCCTCTGATTGTACCAATTGTATCAGACAGCACACCTTGGCAGAAATGGGTAATGCAACTTAAAGATGATCAGATACTGCTCAAACACCTACAACAAATTTGGAGAAAGGGTACACATAAAATTTCACCATGAACAGCAAGAACTTGAAAGAATTGAACATACATTTTCTGATCTGTCAAGTACATCCTGGTGGCAGAAATTAATCAATTCATTTTCAAAACACTCATCATGGGGTTCTGCTTTGGGGAACACATTTCTACACCCATTCATAATTGTCTTGATAATGTCTATATTATGTATTGTTGTTCAAATATGCATGTGTTGCTATCTAAAATCCATGATAGCACGTATATATCATTTGTATTATGGTATACGTATGGAAACATCTCTAGTAAAATAGCAGAAACGCACACACATAGCGGGATATAGGAATTTTTTTAAATAATCATATACTCACTCTTCTTTCAACTAATTACTGGAATGAAAAGTCACAGGTGTATTTTATTGCCAAAGGGGGAATGTTGAAACTACGTGATATCAGAAATTATGGAAGAGCAATATTACAGAATTACCAGCGTTAATATACGCAAGAGCCTTATAGGTATCAGGTTGATATACCTGGGTGCAGTTTTGTGGAATGACCACATGATGGCGATTACCTTTGGTCATACACAGTGTGATCCAATAGCCAAGAAAGTGACCAGGAGTGTCGAATTACCCTCCCAGGATGCACTGCGAGTCAAAATGGATTCCACCAGTGAATACATGTGCTTTAAGGAATTCCTTTGTGAGAATATCGGACCAGTGAGTTGTCTTGTTTGAGACATGTGATTTATCTGACCAGTAGTAAGTAAGAGGAGTGTGTAAGGGTGGGGCAGAAAGACAGGCTTTAAAAAGGGAAATTTGGCAGAGAAGCTTCCTCTTTGTTCACTCCACCTATATTGGAATCCTTCCTCTGGTGTACCAGCTAAGCTGGTTGGGTAACTATAATACACACACATACACACACACACACACAGGTGGACATTAACATTAGCATTATAAAACACTACATACTGTAACGGATAGAATGACTTTCTGCTATGTTTATAAGATATGATGTTCCTAGTATTTAGCAATATTTATGCATATTAATATGATGTATCATATGAAGCCTCTTACATTGTAATAAATAAATATATATTGTTCTCATAGAAAACAAGAGTGTGAGTAATTGATTTACACTAGAATCTCAGAGTGAATGAGATTGGAATGATTATTATAATTATTAATTATTAATAATTCATATTTTGTAATATGTTTTTATAACAGTAAGGTTCTGGCTGATCATGACACACACACACATCTTTAGGACATCATTGTCAGGTTTTTTAGCAGCCGTGCAAACATTGTTTTAGGAGCGAGGTTATGGAATTCATGTAGAAATAAAGGTAAAATAGATAAAAACTAATGAAGGAGCCAGAAGTACCATTTTAGGAGCTCTGGCTCCAGGGATTTGTCAAACGCTGCTTTAGAACTTTGTACTCTACAGTAGATATTTTTCATTAAGCTTCAGAGAGGTGATACTTTTTTTCGAAATTTGTGTATGTGTTTAAAATACAATTTAAATGCAATCACATATATAGTTGTGGATCTGAGGGGTTTTCCGGAACGTTTACGATGTTGGTCACGATTTGCGAGGCGAGCCGCTTGTGGCCCATAGGGTCCAACTGTAAACCTTGCAAAGCAAGGCGAGCCGTCACATGGGACTAAGGCTGCCGTCGGCGAGGTGAGGCGAGCTGTCACGCAGGATATAGGCTGCAATGAGCGCCTAAGGCCGCAACTACGAGGCGAGCCGTTGAGGTACACAGGCCTTGCGAGCCGTACGACTTAAGACCGAAACCCGTACATGCACTGTACGGCTCGCAAAAATACGACTTTAATGCCCAAACCACAGAACTGCAAAGACTGGAAAAACACAAAAAATATGAGTCAAAATAACTTACACACTCACACACAGCAAAGTGGGAGAGCCAGGAAGCCTGTGAGTGTGGTTGCAAGTTAATGTGAGGCATATTTGGTGTTTTTTCACCAACAAAAATCGTCTAAGCAAGAAAAAAAATGGCTGCTGAAAAAATGCAAACATGACAAAAACGAGGCCGAAGGACGTAAAACTAGCCCGAAGGACGCAAAACTAGCCCCAGGGACGTAAACAGTGCTCAGAGGGCCCATAGCCTCGCATTTTGTGGCAAACACCATTGCCAGGCTTACTATTTTACTCCCATCATTTTTGACACGCAGTTTCCTAGTTTAGTAAATAATATTCCATTGATTAATTACTTGCTATCACATATATAGTCAGTCTCCAGATCGCTGAGATGTCACGCTGCTTCGCCACTCATTGCGGGCCCCCCTTCCTCCTCTCCACGGCTCATCCTCCTCCCCAAGGCTCCTCACCCTGACAGGGGCTGCAATGTGTGCCGTAGGGCTCGCATCACTCCAAGCTGCAGGCCCACTGTGTCTCCTCCCTTCTTCCCTTATCCTTCACGTCATTAGCATATGCCGGTCGGACACAGCCAGAAGATTCACCTCAGGGGAGAGAGCAGCAGGTGCTTATCGGATCACAGTAATGGAGGGGGGGGGGGGGGGTTATTGGATAAGATAAGGGTGGGAGGAGGATAAGGGGGGGAGAGACACAGGGGGAAGAGAGAGGGGAAGAGACACAGGAGGGAGGGGAAGAGACAGGAGAGGGAGAGCAGGGCAAAGAGTCACTAGAGGGGAAAAAAGATGGGAGGGAGAGGAGGGAAAGAGACGCGAGAGGGGGAAAGAGACACAGGGGAGGGGGAAAAAGAGACACAAGGGAGGAAGAGGAGGGGGAAAAGGAAATACAAGGGAGGAGGGGAATGAGACACAAGGAAGAGAAATGAGGGACAAGGGAGAGAGTGGAGGGGGAAATGAGACACAAGGGAGGGAGGGGAGACACAGGAAGCCTGGGAGTGAGGTTGCAAGAGAATTACACCCATATTTGGCCTTTTTCGTCACTCCAAAATTGCCTAAGCAAGGAAAAAAATGGCGGTTAATTTTTTTTTCAGAAACCGCATGAAAACAAGGCTCAGCAATTACAGGCTCGCAAAACTTACAAAATACACGATGCTTAAGACTAACACTTACACAAACAACGACAGGCACGCGGGACTTGGAAAATACACCACACTGAACACACTAACACTTCAACAACGCCAGGCATGCGGGACTTGGAAAATAAAACCAATGGCAGTCACCGCGAGCCACGCAAGCATTCAGCAGACACACAGAGGAGAAAGACACAGGGAAGGGACAGGGGGGAGATGCTGGAAAGAGACACTTGGCATTCCCAAACACTAATCTTGCAGGTTAACGAACCCTGCAATGAGTGGCCCTGTACAGTAGGCCAGAGGAAAGGCTCGCCAAAGGCGCTCATTGCAAGAAACGAGATAAGCGCAAAAGGCGCTGAAGGTGATCACTGCAAAGCAGGAAACTTGAAGTACACGGGGGGGAGAGGCTCGCAATGAGCGCCAAAGGTGCTCAGAGGACCAATAGCCTCCTATTGTGTGGCAAACAGCATTGCCAGCCTTACAATTTGAATCCCGTCATTTTTGATGGGCAAGTTCCTAGTTTGTATATAATTCTCAATTTTTTTATATTACATTTTAAGAAGAACAAATTTGTTTCATTAATTTTTTCAATTACAGCTACAGATTGTAGGAAAGTTGTACAGAATGGCTACCCAGTAGCTTGAGTCGGCCAGCAAGTAACAACCGTATCTCTCTGGATCCTGTGGTTCATTCTTACCTCTACGTCAGGATGGTCCACAACTTCAGTCAAGCATACCTTGCCCCAATAAAGGATCAATCAGAAATGCTGCTGATCTGATTTGCTCTTTGGGCCTGCTCTTGACCAATCAGCACCTCTCAACAACCCACAGTACTCAACATATAATATAGTAATTTTAAGAGTTAGAGTTGAAACCTCATGGGATTACATATTTTTCTTTATTTTCAAGAGATGACTTCTAAGGTTTAATTGTTAAGTGACTGCAGAGAGGGACATTTAATGTCTATGACGATACTAGCTTGAATGTGCCAAATCTCATCTGATCTCGGAAGTTAAGCAAGTCTACAAATGTTCATTTATATGTTTCATATTTAATCTTTTTTGGCCCTCTTGGCACACTTGTCATCACTCATTGTTTTTATGGCAAATCTTGTCAAATATTGTATTATATCATAAACAATGTACTGTATCAGACTATTGTTTTATCTTAACATTACATTACATTGTCATAAAGATAATCAAAATCATTACAATATTAATAAGTGGGGCAAAATGTTCCCTGAAATAAAATACTGTACAGTATATTCCTTGCAATGTGAGACAGTAAGGTTCTTACAAAAATATGTTTTTGTCATCTACTGTTGACTTATAAAACCACTGTGTCATTAAACACCATTAAAGGTGGTGCAGATTTTTCTCATTGTATTGAAGATATTACATGTGATTCTGTATATTGTGGAAGAGAGTTACTCTTAGTATAGTGGTATAATTTATACACTGTAATATATATATATATATGTATGTACATCATTAACCAGTGACCTACTATCCGAATCATGGATTAGAGTAACAGGATATTGATAGCTGTTACAGTTACACAGACTAAAAGCCAGTCCAGGCTTCAGGCGGAGCATGCGACGAAGGAAGATAATCCTGCCTACAAAGACCTTTGGATCAAGCCTACCCCAGTCTAGTAGGAGAAAAAGTCCTGTGGGGCAGAGAAGAGGATCTGGTCAGGTGAAGTCCCAGTCCTGGAGCAGCCTATTCGCCTGTGTATGGGCCATCTTAACTGAACTGGAAAAATAACTATAATCAGGCATGAACCTCCCTATGCCTTGGCACTGACTATCTTCCCATGAGCCACCCCATTGTCTTAAAGGCATATCTAAGTTTCCTGGATTATTAATGTATCTGATAGAGGAGGATTGGTAGTGTAAGCAAACCTTTTTTTTGCATGAAAAAATCCTAAAATAAACATTACCTTGGAGTTAGCCAAATGTCTTGTAATTTCTGACAATTGAAACTTAGAGTTAACAATCAAGAGGAAGCTGCAGCATTTGTAGCAAACTCTGGGGTTCTTGTTTGTGCTGTAAAGCAGCCTGGGATATGTAGTGTGGCAACATGTTAGAAGGTGCTATGTATAAGAGTCTATCTGTGCAGCACATTCACACTTGATTACCACCCACGGAGGTTGTCCATTCCCTGCATCAACTATATATATATATATTGCTACAGAAAACTATATATATAATAGCTACTTGCCCGTCAAAAATGATGGCAAGAAAATTTTAAGGCTGGCTATGCTTTTTCCCACACAATGCGAGGCTCTGCACCCTCTGAGCACCTTCAAGGCTCATTGCGAGCCTCTCACCCTTCTACTTAACAGGGCTTGCGATGAGTGCCTTCGGCGCTCATTGCAGGCCTCTGCAACCTGCCACTTTCATGCTTTGCAATAAGCACCTTCAGCGCTCATTGCGAGCCTCTCCCCTTGTCTACTTTACCGGCCTTGCCGCTCATTGCAGGAGTTGTCCAACCCGCAACTTTGGTGCTTTGCAATGATCACCTTCGCCCCCTATTGCAAACCTCTCCCACTTTGTAGTTTACGAGACTCATTGCACACGTCGTGCAACCCGCCACAACAAGCTGAGCGTCTTTGGCGCTCATTTCGAAGGTCCTGCGTGCCTGGTGTTGTTCGGCTAAGTGTTACTGGCTTTGGCTCAGTGTTACTGGCTTTGGTTAAATGTTACTGGCTTGGGTTAAGTGTTACTGGCTTTGGCTAAGTGTTACTGGCTTTGGCTAAGTGTTACTGCCTTTGGTTAAGTGTTACTGGCTTCGGTTAAGTGTTTTGATCCTGTTTGTGAAAATTTACTTTTTTTCAGCCGACATTTTGTTCCTCGCTTAGCCGATTTCCTATCTCCTAAAAACTACAATTAGAGCTCAAATTAGCTTGCAACCTCACTCACAGGCTCCCTGGCTGTCTCCCTGAGTTGTGTGTGAGGGTTTTAATTTATTTTGTTCATTATTTTTCTTTTTTTGGCGGTCTTTCGAGTTACTTGCTTGATAAAATATTGGCTGCGCTTCGGCTAAGTGTTACTGCCTTCGGTTAAGTGTTACTGGCTTCGGCTATGGGCGTCTTCAATCTCTTTCCATCCTCCATCAGTGGAGCGTAATTTGGCAAATGACATCTCTGACGGGACAGAGGACCCTTAGAGGGACCCTGAAAAGGCACTATTGTGAGAACTGCAATGATCACCTTCGGCGCTCATTGCTGCAAAGTGCTGTGAGCCTCGCAATGAGTGCCTACGGAGCTAATCTTGAGGCCATCTTCAATCTCAAAGTCCCATGGTCCTCGCGATGAGCGCCTGTGGCGCTTACCGCTTTCAGGGCTTTGCAGCCTAAGTCCTACGGTCCTCGCAATGAGCGCCTAAGTCCTACGGTCCCAAGGTGCTCATTGCGAGGCCCACAATTTTTAACATTGCGTGACCAACATTGTATACGTGACCAACCTTCGTAAGATCCACAACTATATATGTGCTATATATATAAATAAATATATATAAATATATATATATATATATATATATGTATATGAAGAGTGAGGTAGCCATAAGTGTCTAGTAATCCAGATAAATATCAGAGTATTGCAGTATATAGCGATACCTTCGGAGGAACACTTGAAAAAGAGAGGGAGCTCGCGAAAGCTAGTCATATATTTATGAATATGTCCAATAAAAAACGTATCACTATATACTGCAATATTCTGATTATTTATCTATATATATACATACATATATGCATATATATATACACATATACATATATATACATACATACACATATATTTATACATACATATATATATATATATATATATATATATATATATATATACACACATATTTATCCATATACATATATATCCACACGTGTGTTTATATCGTTTCTTTAGATTGAAGAGAGACTGTAAAATATGAAAAGCTATTGTAATATAATACATAGGAGTGCTATGACAACAGGTAGCTCAGACATTTTCTTGTAGTTGTTTTTAAGAGTGAGACACGTTAAGTTTCATGGTGTCACCAAGGATACCGGATTATGTCCAGAAACCCGCCCCTCTACCATGCTTATTGGCTGCTGCTTGAACTGCAGGGAGTTGTGGGATTTGGTGTTCGGATCAGACGCTTCCTGACCATAGATTTCCGGTCTATGGCAAGATGGCGGCACGTAGCTGAAGTGTGTATTTCCCTGTCCTTTGAAGGTAAACAAGTTACTTATTATAGTTCATTATATAATTATATGATCTAGAGCTGATACCTGACTAGTTATCACGTATGAGCATCATAATAGCTTAGTAAAGGTATAATATAATAATATTAGTACAGGAGCAAACACACACACACTTTTTCATACAAATAAAGACACATAAATATAGTGGGGGGAGGGAGAGCTGTGTGTATACATGTAAAATAAATAAGTATCTCAGGTGTACAGATCACCAAATAACACTTCTAGGCTGTGATGTAAATCAAGCCACATATGCAATAGTTCAAGCCATAGGATGACATACATAGTCTCTGTAGTGGCAGAGCAGGCTCCTCTTCAATAGGACAACACATTATATCTTACTTTAGTCAATTGCACTCCTAAATATTTATCATCATCTATAATTATATTACCAATCAATTCATTTTGTACAGCAATTTTGCAATTTGTTTTATAAATAAAAAGCTTTATAGCTCTGTGAGGCCTTGTTAAGGACTGCATATGACGCCCTCCAAGTGAAGCAGGCTGTCCGTCACTGATGGAAATATATCAATGTTATAAATGTACTGTAATAATGCTAATAATACCCCTGTACTGTGAGGAAAAGAGAAAGAGAGTTGCCTTTCAGCAGGCGTGGTAGCTAAAGTGTGTATTTTCCTGTTCTCCCCCCTTTCCTCTTCCCACTGCAGTGTCTCCCCCTCTTCCTCTCCCCTCCCCATTGTCTCTCCCCCCTTCCTCTCCCCCTGTGTGTCTCCCCTCAGTATCTCTCCCCTCCCCAGTATCTCTCCACCCTTCCTCTTCCCACCCCAGTCATAATGCAGGAAACGTAAGTATGCTTTTAAAGTAGGAGTTATCTGTAAACTGGACCATCTGTATACATACAATATATGTTTCTATTATAGATACTGTACCCATGTTTGAAAGCATACAAATGCATAATGTTGTAAAGCAAATTCTTTGTGAATGTTGATCTATGTCCCTAACATTCTTTGTTTGAGGCCCAACCATTTCTCTTATTATGTATTTTTCAGTGTGATATAGATGCACAAATAGATGATGGAGGAGTATCACCAGACTGTGGAAATGTCAGGAAACTCAGGTAACTTAGTGTTAAATAAGAACCTTGTTTATCTTCCCACCCTCAACTACAGCTTTCACTCCTCACATTTCTCTTACTGTTGACAATGCCATCATCACCCCCACCTCGCAGGCCCGTTGTCTTAGGGGGCTACTGGACCTTCCCCTCTCTTTTATTCCTCACATACAATCATAAACAAAATCTCGTCAGTTTCTTCTAAAAAACATTGCACTATTCGTCATTATCTTACACAAGACACAACTAAAATTCTAATACACTCTCTCTTCATATCTCGACTTAATTACTACAACTGGCTCCTTGCTAGCCTCCCCATCACCCATCTGTCCCCACTCGAGTCTATAATGAACGCCTCCGCTAGACTTATCTACCACACTCAACACTCAGTATCCGTCACCTCTCGATCAATCACTCCACTGGCTTCCCATAGCCTCCAGAATCAAATTTTAAATCATGACCCTCCATAATAATGCACCCATTTACATCTCTGCTCTTGTTTCAAAATACTCTCCCAACTGCCCCCCTCGTTCTGCTAATGACCGTCTTTTTTCCTTCTATCTTATCACCTCCTCTCACTCCCGCCTACAAGACTTTTCTCGTGCTGCCCCTACTATTTGGAACTCCTTGCCTCGCTCCATTAGATTATCTTCATGCCTCAAAACATTTTTAAGAAATCACTAAAAACACACCTGTTTAAAAAATCCTATCACCCTCAGCCTTAACATGTACAACTGCACACTCCACAGCTTAATAACACTTACACCCACAATCTACAGTACAACACACAGACACCTCCACTTGACTAAACAAATTGCTTCCACACTACCATCTTGCATATATCAACCTCTTGTATCACACCTAAACCCTTAGATTGTAAGTTTGCAAGTTTTCAAGCATGTGTCTGTGCTTTAGAAACAAGCACTATGTACATTTGATTTTAAGCTCAAAACTGGGCCCTCCATTTCTTGTAAGGTGTTGATTTTGTTTTTGCCATGTACTTAACCCCTTTACAGCGCTATGGAATATGTTGGCACTTTACCAATAAAGATAATAAGAATGATAATAATAATTGTTTATAATAAAGCTTTTTAAACAATTTGACTTGATGATATGAAAAAATATCATGATCTGAAGTTGGAGGGGGAAGATTTGCGAGTGCTACTTTTTACAGAAATGGTAGCTTTCAAAATGGTATGGACAAACACAGTATTGAAATTCAATCATATTTCACATCATTAGACCATTCTGAGTATTCAATTAACCAAACATTTTAGTTAGATAGAATGGGCATACCAGAAGACCTTTGGATCTTATCTGCTATAAGACCAATGTTTCTAGTAAGGACTGACACGTATCCCAGGGCTTGACAATTTATCTGAAATGCAGGAGCCAGAAATAATAGTTAGGAGATGGTAGTAAAATGGTATGAGCCTTGGCTCTTAGGTTTTGTCAGGACCTGCCTTGTGGTTTACTTATAAATGGGCTACTGTAGTTTGGTGGAAAATAAACATTTAAATCTTTTATTAAGTAACAAATTAAATGCATATTAAAGTGAGGTGGGTTATGAATTCATCCTGTAGAGGAGCATCATAACCCAACTAAAAAAAATGTTTGCATGAAAAAATGCAAACCATTTTTGCATAAAACAAAAAAAAACTGTTGCAGGGGATGTTTACACCCTCAGCATTGAGCTATGCTTCTCAGGGTATGATTTTGTAAAAGTGTACCCAGCCCATGTGAGCATGGTCAGATATTCAGCCACCATAGATGACTATTACACTGGTCCTTAAAGGACCATAACTCAGTATTCAAGTAAAAATGCTTGAGCAGTTACCAGATTGTTCTTTAGACATACACCCTCCCCTAGATAAATTCTGACAAATTATTATTGTACTGAAACCAAAAATGTCAGCTTCTTCTTCCTATTCTAATTTGTCTGTTAGGCAAATGAGCATTTATGGTCCTGCAATGACCTGCAAGAGCCAGCCATGGTCTCTGTGCATGTGTGTCTCTGTGAGTTAGTGCATGCAATTCACTGGGGCTGGGAGAGATCACCGGGGCAATTCACTGGGGTTTGGGGGAAGTGATCAGGCAATTCACTGGGGCGGGGGGTGTTACAGGGACAAATCACTGGGACTGGGGAAAGTATCACCTGTGATGTAGATAAAACAATCAGTGAATGATGGGACACAGACCTTGTTCTGGGTATTACAGAAATCTAACGAAAATCTGCAGCTCAATTCACAGACCAAAAAGATACAATGTATCATGTATGCTAATTTCAGCTGGGATTTTCAGGGGTGTCAACGTTGATAGAAAACCATTTGCAAATGCAAGAAATTCAGCAAACTTTAGGGTCACTGTTTAAATGTTTATTTTGGTATTTTTTCATGCAAACAATTTTTTTCTAAACTACTAATTCTCCTCTATCAGATGCATTCATAACCCAGCTCACTTGCATATACTTTTAAGAAACTAGAAGCTTTGACCGCCATAAATATTAAAGCAAGCGCTTTGTAGAAAATCTTAATTTAGGTGACTCGTGATAGAAAAATCAGCATATTTTTTTCCCTTTAAGTGCTAAACACTAATAGATTCAAAATGTGTGTGTGGTTATGGCAAAATAATACAAACTTATCTTTGTTTATTTAGACCATGTTATCCACTATTTCAGTTTTATCAGGACCTGTGGTATATATAAAAGTTCCCGTTCATGATGGCAGTTATTGCAAATGGGACTAAGTTGGACTAATAGTATAAAGTCCTATTACCCTTAACCGGTTTCTACTAATCCTCCTTCCTTTGTCAGGATTTTATCTGCATATCAACAGTCTAATTTCTGCTATAACTTGGTGAAACTTGGGCTCAAAAAGTTGGGCTAGTGCCATTAATCCCTATGACACTTAAACTGGTTCCTCCAGATCCTGGAAGGTGCACTAGAATCATGTGTGCCTCCATCTTAGACTACTAATCTGCCTGTATGAGTATAAAAACTACCCTAATGCTATTCTTATTAATTAATCTGAATCCACAGTTTCTCCCATTGCCAATAAGCATAGTATTAATGCAACTCTTTAGTTGCCCTTTAATAGCCTCCATCTCGGGAATTGTTATATACAACGTGATGGTTGTATGTTTTAAAGTACCCAGTAATTTGAATATATTAACCCAGATTGTGCTTCAGCTATAAAGGTTTGCTCTCTTCTTGTCTGCAGTATAATCATTAATCAGATTGTTTGTTTTCTATCATAAAATCAGTGCATAATTTTTTATACTGATGAGATTCTTAAAGGGATCCTACACAGATTAATGGTAAAACTATGAAATATCAGAGTGATCTGTAACATTTTATTTAATGAGTGATTGTGTCAATCTGTATAAAACTTTACATTTTCTTGGGATTAACAGGATTTAGTGAGGAAAGTCTCCGCCCTGAATTAATTAATGAGGAAGGAGAATATGAGAGAGAAGAAAAGGTTATTCAACAGGTGAAAATCCATTCAGACCCATGTGCAGGTGAGTGATATAGATACTAGTTTAAGTCACTTAACAATAAATCAGCATATTGCAGATCAAAGGAGATCTTAAATGATTGAACTTGATGGGCTAAAGGTCTTTTTTCAACATCAATTACTATGTAACTATGTTATTCTTTATGGTCAATGCGTGGTCAAGCATTCAGTTAGGAAGTATCTGCAGGAACCCATTTCCATGTACAATACCACATTATTTCCAAGCTTGGGACCAAACCCACTTTGTTGTTTTAATCGTTCACTTGTGTCCTCACTGATGTTATGGGCTGTAGCACGCCAGGCACATCTATCAGCCACTGCCCCTCTGAGCTCCATCAAGCTCCTGTTCATTTCTTCAATGATCTCATCTATCCATCCCCGCCTATGCTGTCCCCATCTTCCTGTGCCTTCAAACCTTCCCTAGTCTTCTCTAGGGAATCTCATGATATAGCCAAAATATTTGCACTTCAGCTTCATGATCATACCTTCCAGTGAGCAGTTTGTCTTGATTTCCAGTAGGACTGATTTATTGGATCTTTCTGCAGTCCAAGGAACTCTTAGTAGTTTTCTCCACAATTGAAAGGTGTCAATTCTACGTCACTCGGACTTCTTTATGACATCACATGCTGGTGGAAACAGCACTTGCCTGAGTAAAAAAGAGAGTATATGACAGATTAGGATACTAAAAGTAAGTCTCATAATGACATTGAGAAACAAATATTATGTTTAAAGTACCACAAAAGTCACCATACATGTTCTGTACCATCAGTTAGAAGATGGAAAATCATGTGGAAAATGTGTTCACATTTCTAAAATTGATCAAGAATTAACTTGGATATTGTCATTTTAGTTTAGTCCTTGAAGCCGTCCCACAACAATCTACACAAATAATAAGGCTGGAGTCTGTAACTGTTATTCATTGTATTATGGCTTTGTACTCCATTTATAAGCAGATTATGGAGGCGCGGTGGTAAAGAAACTAATTAAAATATTCTTTTCATTGGTAACTCACCGGTGCGATTCCCTTCCACTTCTTTTTTTTTAAAATGTGTGTGTGTGTATATATATGTGTGTGGGCTGCAATTGCTGGCAAGGAGCACCGCAAACGAGGTACAAAAAATATGAAGTTAACGTCCGAACCGCGCCACGACATCTGGGAGTGAGGTAGCACGACACAATTTGCTGAGTTACAGCACTCGAAAATCGCCTAAGCAAAAAAAAAAATGTTGGATAGAAAAAAAAACGAAAATGAGGCTACACGACCCCTAAACATGCAAAGCAACACCAAGCACAAATAGACAATCGCCGCCATTTTACAACACTAACTTGCAACTAATAACATCACCATTCCAAAATGCCGAATTACACAGCTAAACAAACGGTTTGCCCTCGCGCATGCAGCCTATTTACACTGCACACTTTACACATTGCTGACACTTACACCTCAGGTCAGCAACAGTCCAAATGTACATTGTATGCTGCAGGAAAATCAAAACAGCTTGCTGCATATATGAATTACAAACAGGTAAAGTATATTAATTTATTATTGTATTAATTAATTAATTGTCATTAAAAAATATATATACTGTATATAAAAAAAAGGACCAGGGGAGAGGATAGCAATGAGCGCCAAAGGTGTTTAGCGCAGGGCTCACAATGAGCACCAAGGGTGCTCAGAGGTGCAAAAGTACACAAGGGGAGAGGCTCGCAATGTGCGCCAAAGACGATCAGCGCGGCCCTTGCAAGGAGCGCCAAAGGTGCTCAGGCAACTAAAAGTACATGAGTGGAGAGGTGCACAATGAGCGCCAAAGGCGTTCAGCGTGGGGCTCACAATGAGTGCTGAGGGTGCTTAGAGGAGCAAATGTACACCAGGGGAGAGGTTCGCAATGAGTGCCAAAGTGCTCAGACGACCAAAAGCCTTACATTGTGTGGCAAACAGAATTCCAAAACGTGCAATTTTATTGACCGTCATCTTTTGACGGACAAGTCGCTAGTGTATGTGTTTACTAGCAACTTGCCTGTCAATAAAATTGTAAGGTAGGCAATGCTGTTTGCCACACAATGTAAGGCTTTTAGTCCTCTGAGAACCTTCTGCGCTCATTGCGAGCCTCTCCCCTCATGTACTTTTGGTAGTTTGAGCACCTTCAGCGCCCATTGCAAGCTCCCCGATGAGTGCCTATGGCGGTCATCGCGTGTCTGGTACTGAGCGCCTTTGGCGCTCATTGCAAGCCTCTCCCCTGCTCATTTTTTTATATATAAATATATATTTTTATAATAATTAATTAATGAAATAATAAAAGAATATACTTTACCTATTTGTAATTAATATATCCAGCAATCAGTATGCTGAAGAGCTAACAATCCTTTTTCCTTCAGCATACAATGTACATTTGGTCTGTTGGTGACCTGAGGTGTAAGTATCAGCAATGTGGCAAGTGTGCAGTGTAAATAGGCTGCGTGCGCGAGGCTAAACCGTTTGTTTAGTTGTGTAAAGCAGCATTTTAGAATGGTAATGTTATTAGTTGCAAGTTAGTGTTGTAAAATGGCGGCGATTGTCTACTTGTTACGCGAGTGTGGAGCATTTTCCATTCTCCCTAATAGTGTATTTTGGACCTCGTCTGTTACTGGGTAAAAGTCGTATGTGCCTGGCGTTGTTTTGCATGCTTAGGGGTCGTGTAGCCTCGTTTTCGTTTTTTTGGCTGCCATTTTTTTTTTCTTGCGTGGGTGATCTTTGAGTGGCGAACTGCAAATTCGACTTAAATTTGTGTGCAACCTCACTCCCAGACTTCCTGGCTGTCCCCCCGTGCTGTGTGTGATGTATTTTTTTTGTGTTTTTTGTGGGTCGTATTTTTTTTTTTTTTTTTGCTGTAAGTGGCGGTTTCTTTTTCAAAGTGTTACGGGCCGTAATTTTTAGAGGCTTTTTTTTTTTAAAGTGCTACGGGTCTCGCACTGTGAATTATGTATTTGAGTTTTCTGTTGATCTGTAGTCCTGCTGGTCATAAGTATGATGCTTAAGTCATGCGGGGTCGTAGGGATGAGTGCCTACGGTGCTCATCTCCACCAGCGCAGTGAGCGCCTTCGGCACTCCCTGCCTAAGTTGTATGGGGTCGTACAATAACTATTTCACATAATTTTTCATTATATATATATATATATATATATATATATATATATATATATACACAGTCAGGTCCATAAATATTGGGACATCGACATAATTCTAATATTTTTGGCTCTATACACCACCACAATGGATTTGAAATGAAACGAACAAGATGTGCTTTAACTGCAGACTTTCAGCTTTAATTTGAGGGTATTTACATCCAAATCAGGTGAACGGTGTAGGAATTACAACAGTTTGTATATGTGCCTCCCACTTTTTAAGGGACCAAAAGTAATGGGACAGATTAACAGTCATAAAACAAACTTTCACTTTTTAATACTTGGTTGCAAATCCTTTGCAGTCAATTACAGCCTGAAGTCTGGAACGCATAGACATCACCAGACGCTGGGTTTCATCCCTGGTGATGCTCTGCCAGACCTCTATTGCAACTGTTTTCAGTTCCTGCTTGTTCTTGGAGCATTTTCCCTTCAGTTTTGTCTTCAGCAAGTGAAATGCATGCTCAATCGGATTCAGATCAGGTGATTGACTTGGCCATTGCATAACATTCCACTTCTGTCCCTTAAAAAACTCTTTGGTTGCTTTTGCAGTAAGCTTCGGGTCATTATCCATCTGCACTGTGAAGCGCCGTCCAATGAGTTCTGAAGCATTTGGCTGAAAATGAGCAGATAATATTGCCCGAAACACTTCAGAAATTATCCTGCTGCTTTTGTCAGCAGTCACATCATCAATAAATACAAGAGAACCAGTTCCATTGGCAGCCATACATGCCCACACCATGACACTACCACCACCATGCTTCACTGATGAGGTGGTATGCTTTGGATCATGAGCAATTCCTTTCCGTCTCCATACGCTTCTCTTCCCATCACTCTGGTACAAGTTGATCTTAGTCTCATCTGTCCATAGGATGTTGTTTCAGAACTGTGAAGGCTTTTATAGATGTTGTTTGGCAAACTCTAATCTGGCCCTCCTGTTTTTTGAGGCTCACCAATGATTTACATCTTGTGGTGAACCCTCTGTATTTACTCTGGTGAAGTCTTCTCTTGATTGTTGACTTTGACACACATACACCTACCTCCTGGAGAGTGTTCTTGATCTGGCCAACTGTTGTGAAGGGTGTTTTCTTCACCAGGGAAATAATTCTTCGGTTATCCACCACAGTTGTTTTCCGTGGTCTTCCGGGTCTTTTGGTGTTGCTGAGCTCACCGGTGCGTTCTTTCTTTTTAAGTATGTTCCAAACAGTTGATTTGGCCACACCTAATGTT
Organism: Discoglossus pictus; assembly: GCA_027410445.1. Taxonomy (NCBI): domain Eukaryota; kingdom Metazoa; phylum Chordata; class Amphibia; order Anura; family Alytidae; genus Discoglossus; species Discoglossus pictus. Next base: position 92,728,267 of record CM050170.1, on the reverse strand, counting down.
TTTGCTATCTCTCTGATGGGTTTGTTTTGTTTTTTCAGCCTAATGATGGCTTGCTTCACTGATAGTGACAGCTCTTTGGATCTCATATTGAGAGTTATCCGCAACAAATACAAATAGCACACTTGATATGAACACTGGAGCTTGTATCTGCTCTTTGTAAATGGGATAATGAGGGAATAACACACACCTGGCCATGGAACCGCTGAGCAGCCAATTGTCCCATTACTTTTGGTCCCTTAAAAAGTGGGAGGCACATATACAAACTGTTGTAATTCCTACATCGTTCACCTGATTTGGATGTAAATACCCTCAAATTAAAGCTGAAAGTCTGCAGTTAAAGCACATCTTGTTCGTTTCATTTCAAATCCATTGTGGTGGTGTATAGAGCCAAAAAGTTTAGAATTGTGTCGATATCCCAATATTTATGGACCTGACTGTATATTGAAAAATTATGTGAAATAGTTATTTAAAATGAGGCTTTATTAGCGACATAGCTGTGTGCCGCTGCTGTTATAATAGCTGCTATAATATAATTAAGTAGTTATAATGGCTCAGCCACTGCTTCATTCAAAGCTTATTTACCTTATTCTAATTAATATTCTTTACTAGCTACTTGCCTGTCAAAAATGACGAGAATAACATTTTTAAAATGGGAATGCTGTACCTTCGGCACTCATTGCGAGCCTCATTTGAAGTCTGGAAATGCTGTTTGCCACACAATGCAAGGTTCTGCCTCCTCTGCGCACCTTCGGCGCTCATTGTGAGCCTCTCTTTCCCATCTACTTTACAGGCCTCTCGATGAGCGCCGAAGGCTTCGCCGCTATTGCAGGCCTAGTTAACCTGCAAGGTTAGTGCTTGGGAATGCCATGTGTCTCTTTTCACCATCTCCCCCTGTCCCTTCCCTGTGTCTTTCTCCTCTATGTGTCTGCTGAATGTTTGTTTGCGTGGCGCGCGTTGTCTGCCGTTGGTATTATTTTCAAACTCCTGCGTGCCTGGCGTAGTTCATGTGTGTTACTGTCTTTGATGTTATATTTTTTTTTAAGTCCCGCATCTGGCCTTGTTTTTTTCGGCCGCCATTTTTTTCCCTCGCTTAGCCAATTTTCGATCGACGGAAAACGCCAAATATTAGTCAAATTTTTTTATTTATTATTATTTGGCTATTATAGGGGTCTTCCGAGTTACGCGCTTGAAACAATTTCGGCCTTTAAATTAGTAAATTACGTGCCTCGCGATCAGCGGCGAAGTGCTCAGTTTTTCGGCAGCTATCGTGTCCATCGACATGAGCGACTTCTGTGCTTATGTCTAGGCTGTCCTGCGAGCCTTACGACTAAGGAACATAGATATTATTTACTTAAATCTATATCATTAGGAACCTTTGGTAGGAACAAAGTTTATTTTCCCAGATATTGTAATTGGGACATTGAAAAGGGAAATGTATAACTGATATATAAATATCTTATTAGGATAAAGGGATGTGGTCTGCTAAATAAGTCATACTGAAGATAATACACAAGTATAGTTTCCTTATAAGATTAGTGTGATTTATGTTAATTGCACAAGATAAGCAGATTTTGACATATACATCTGATTAAGATTAACTAAAGTTAAGAACTCTATATTTGTTGATAAATATATGTAATTGAAAATAAGGAGTTACAAGGACGCCTGAATTAGAACTAGATATAAGTAACATCCAAATTTATTAGGTAGCAATATCCCTTGATAAGAGTGCAAAATAAAATAATATACTTTTCATTTACTAATACATATGATGATCCATATTAAGGTGCTGATTGATAACTAAGTACTAATTGCTGTAAATTTGTAATACTAATTAATTGATGTTTTAAAGTGCTATTAGTGACATCTATATTCTCCTTAAGGGTTGTATAATTGTATTATTTAAAGTGCTACTTTGACATGACCCTTGTCTAAAGTGCTAATTGTGACAACATAAACAGTTTCAGTCGAAATATATATTTATATATATATATATATATATATATATATATATATATATATATATATATATAATGTTTATCACATATAATAGTTGTCAAACTACAAAATGTTGTCACGCTCTGCGAGCTTGCAGTTCGGGCCACATTTGCGGAGGTGGAGGCTCTACGGCGCCTCACAAGTGGTTGCAAACACCCACAGAAGCGGGACTTTGAAAAAAAAAAACGCAATGACTAAATACAGACTTACACAAAAAAATACAAGCCACGGGACTTAGAGAAAAAAAATTACAATCTCGCAAGAATACGACATTAACGGCCGAACCGCGCACAGCAGAAAACGTTAAAAAAACACTAAACACACCAAAATGATATAAAAACCTTACACGCAGCAAGGGGGACACCTGGAAGTGAGGTTAAACCTCAATTTAAGTTCAATTCACCGAGTTTAGACACTCGAAAATCTCCTAAGCAAGAGAAAAAATGGCAGCCGAAATAAACGAAAACGAGGCTACACTACCCGTAAAGCAGCAAAACACCGCCAAACACATACGACTTTTACAAAAACCTGTACGAGGTACAACATACACCATTAGCAAGGACGCTAAATCATCCACACCGGCGTACCACATACACAATTGCCGCCATTTTACAACACTAACTTACAGAATGCGGAAGTACACAGCTACACACCGGTTTCCCCTCGCGCGACGCAGCCTATTTACACTGCACACTGCGCACATTGCTGACACTTGCACCTCAGCTTACCAACAGTGCAAATCTACATCGTATGCTGCAGGAACATCAAAACAGATTGTTAGCTCTTCAGCACATTGCTTGCTGCATATATTAATTACAAATAGGTCAAGTATATTAATTTATCATTTAATTAATTAATTAATTATCAAGAAAAAATACATATACACAAAAAACAAACAAACACCACAGTATCGCAATAAACCATAAAGCTTTTCACCGCGCGACTCACAAGTAGCGCCAACGATGCTCATAGGACCCAAACTACACCAGGGGACAGGCTTGCAATAAGGGCAAAAAGGACATCAGCGCGGACCTTACAATGAGAGCAAAAGTACCTCTGATAACAAAAAATACACCAACCGAGAGACATTCATTGGTTTTTATTAAGTTGTATCATTATATATATATATATATATATATATATATATATATATATATATATATAGTAAATAAAAAGTACATCTGTGTTCACATTTGAATGTCTAGAGCAAGTTAAAAAAAACCTGCTTCAGAGAAAAACAGTTATTACACTGCATTCTGGGAAGTTGAGCTGGGACATGCAAATGTGCCCACAAATGACTTGTTCTTCAATCCGTAGCCATTATCAAACATGGCTTCCTTTAAGCTTATGCATGCTGTATTACACAGCTTTAATGCAAAGCCAAGGCTGGATTAAACACAGGCTGAGTATCCAATCCATGTACAGCTGTTTCAAGCTTACTGGCTATCATCAGCATGGAGCAGGATCTCAGCCTGTGTTGTGGACTTTATGAGTAGGTAGTTCACCACAGCAATCATTTATAATATGGTGGGCAAAAGAGCGATAGAAGCCCTCCACCGTACAGTAGTACAGTAAATAAAAAGTACATCCGTGTTCACATTTGAATGTCTAAAGCAAGTTAAAAAAAACCTGCTTCCAGCTTGTACTATGTGTAAATACATTATATCCTTGCATATAATTTTTACTCAAAATCATTATTATGATTTGGCCTTCAGGTGGTAAATCCATTTACTCTCCAATTGCAATAGTTTTTTTCGAAGGTCACTTCCTCTTGGACTAGGTCTAAGACAGTCTATCACATGAAATTCCATACAATTTATGTCATTATTGTGACAGTTTCTTAAATGCCTAGCCACTGGTGTATCAAGCTCATTTTGGACCGAAGCAACATGTACAAGTATTCTCCACCTCAACTGTCTCTCGGTTTTTCCTACATAGATTAATTCACAGGTGCAAAAGAGAGGGAAAAGAGACACGGGGTGGGGGGGGGGGGGGTTAGAGAGACACGGGGGGGTTAGAGAGACACGGGGGGGGGGGGGGGGTAGAGAGACACGGGGGGGGGGGTTAGAGAGACACGGGGGGTAGAGAGACACGGGGGGGGGGGGGGAGAGTGACTCGTGTATAAGCCAAGGTGGCCCTTTTTAGCCTTAAAAAAAGGGCTGAAAAACTCTGCTTATACTCGAGTATATACGGTAGTATTCTAAAATATTGGCTAGTATTGTAAACTGCCATACTTAAACAACCTTTTTAAGGTTAATTTTTTTTAGCATACACTTTGAGAAATGTACATTTCATATGCTAATTACCCTGAGGATAAGCTTAATTAACTACGTTAAAACAAATATTTTTGCTTTAAAAGTGCCTTCAAATGACCGCTTTCTTATGAGACATATATATATATATATATATATATATATATATATACTAGAGTATTGCCCGTCAAAAAATTACGGCAATGAAATTGTAAGTGAGATAATGCTGTTTGGTGTATAATAATCAAATAAAAAATAATACATTAATAAATTTATATATTTTACTATTTTGAAGTAATATAGGCAGGAAGCATTGTGTTGAAGAGCTGGCAATCTCTTTTGATGTTGCTGCAGCATTAGTGCTGTGGAGCTGCTGTGTAAGCGTGATGAATGTGTGTAGTGTAATAGTGTGCGTGCGCAAGACAAAACCGTTTGCGTAGCTGTGAACTTCCGCATTGTATAAGTTACTGTTCTAAAATGGCGGCTAATGTGTGGTATGCGGCTGTGGCGAAATATCTGTAGCTATTTTGTGGTGTTTTGCGTGTTTAGAGTCCTGTAGCCTCGTTTTCATTTTGTTTGGTGGCCATTTTATCTCTCTCTTTGAGAATTTTTTAGTGTCTAAACTCTTATTTTGAGTTAAATTGAGGTGTAACTTCATTTTTGAGGTCCTGGATGCTCCCTCTTGCTGTAGGTAAGTTTTTTTTATGTATGTGTTGTGTGTATTTATTGTGTTTTTGATTTTATCATGTCCGCGGGTTGCGAACGATTTTTGCGGGGTCGTAATTTGTCGTAACGTGTCTCGTACTTTTTTGCAAGGGCCACAGTTGCTGGCAAGGAGCGCCTTCAGCGCTCCATGCCAGCAACTGCTGCCCTCGCTTCGCGAGCCTGCAAGCGTTAGTAACAACTCGCATGCTCACAACTATATATGTGATATATATAGCGTATATATTTTCTGAAAATGCGGTTTCTAATGTATTTTCATACGTGCAGCTTAGTTTATCCTTGGTCCCTTGATCTGTGTTATTCATAAGCATGTGTAGAAAAAACAATAACCTTTAATTAACTTATGTATATTTGTACAGGCAATGAAAAAGGGAAACCGCTGATTTTCACAAAGCTTGATCCAGAAGAAGAGACACATATGAGCGGTCGGCAACAGATTAAGGAGGAGGAATTTCCTGTAAATATCAGTGAAGGTGGGTAATATCTTTTTATTTTAAATCACTTTTGATAAAACATCATATGTTTAACATAAGAGTGGGAGCTTTCAAGATATACACCATAAAGAGAGAGAGATCAGCTCTTGTGGTCTCACAAGAATCTGAACCTTCTCTTATGAGATGCACACTCCAGGTCTCACTCATCCAAGCTATCATGAAGGGGACATGCTGATGCCTGAATACGAATACAGGCAGAAGTCTATAGGAATGAGGCAAGGAAAGAAAAAACTATAAGCATAGAGAGAAAGATAATTAGAAAAAGAGAAAGAAAGAAGAAGCATGGGAGAATGAAAGTAAATAGGGAGAGTGAAGTCAGTGAAATAGGAAGTAGATAAGGGAAGAAGATCTAGTGAGGGAGAGAGCAGAAAATGTGTTTCGAGAGTGAAAGGAAGCAGGGAAGAAAATTAAATGAAGCAGGGAGAGAGTGAAAGATAGTTTGAAAGGAAGCTGGGGAAAAAGTGAAAGAAGGGAGGAAGAAAAAGAGGAGGTATGGATGAGAGAGGAGAGGAAACAGTGTTATAAAGAGGAAGCATGGAAAGAACAGGAGGATGTAGGTAGATAAGAAATAAGCAGGGAGTGTAAGCGGTGGAGGGTACATGGAGAGAGGTCAAGTATACATTAGGGCTGAACTCTGTCTGTAATTGTACCCCCCACGCACACACGCGCAAACACACACACACACACACAAGTACACTTTTATGCTGCTATGAAATTGGATTTAATAGATTTCTTCTAATTTGTGATTGGGTCGCCTTCTTACGACGAGGGGTCGCTGAAATGTGGTCGGGTGCTACCGGACATCTGGTCTGCTTAGAGGGACAGATGATCCTTGTCATGGCAAGGATTGTGGCCGAAATCAGCAATGAGGTGCTTAGCGAAAGTCAAATGTATTACCTTGAATGTAGGCAATGACACTGTTTAGTAAATATGGAACAGATCTATGATGAGGGCTTATTAAAAGCCACGTGACAGTGAAAGGGGCATGGGCAAGGACACAGATCTAAATATTGCCTAGCAAAAGCTGATTTAAAAGTTATGAAAAGCAAGGGGTGATGAGGGCCGAAATCCGTTGTGAGGGCTTGCTGAAAATTATAAACCTTACCTTGCTTAGTGAATATGGGCCAGTAGATTTGGGTCTAAATCCACTATGTGGGCTTTTCGAAAGCTAAAGTGTTTCCATGTACAAGGAGGCTGCACAGTGGATGAAGGTGGAAGTCATTCTTTATCAGGCAGGGGAGCTACTTGGACAAGATTTGAGCTTGCGAAAGCTGGAAAAGCATTACCTTGGACATGGACAAGGCTGTTGTACAGTGGATAAGGGTGGAAATCTGATAATACGGACCCTGCAAAAATACAAGTTTAACGGCTGAACCGCAGCACTCAAGAAACATAAATTCAAATATGCCACAAATTAACTTGAAAACTCACACACAGCACAGGGGGAGAGTCAGGATGCCCGTGACTAAGGTTGCAAGTTAATTTTGTGGCATATTTGCCTTTTTTCACAAACCAAAATCGCCTAAGCGAGAAAAAAAAGGCGCCTGAAAAAACGTAAAAATGTTGAAACCAGATGAAAACTAGGCTCTGCCAGGCCAGGCACGCAGAACATAGAAAATACACCACGCAAAAGACCGTAACACACCAACGACACCAGGCATGCTGGACTTCGAAAATAAAACCAAATGCAGCCAGCGCGCTCCACACAAAGATTCAGCACACACCCAGAAGAGAAAGACACAGGGAAGGGACAGGGGGGAGATGGTGGAAAGAGACACATGGCAAGTTGCCAAGACCTGTAATGTGCGGTGAAGTAGATGGGAGTAGGCCGAAGGCGCTCAGCGCTAGGCTCGCGATGAGCGCCGAAGTTACTTAGAGGATGCAAAATATTGTATTTTGTGGCAAACAGAATTGCCAGGCTTCAAATTTTATTGCCCTAATTTTTTGACGGGGAATTCGCTAGTAAATAAATAAAGCACATTCAGCCTATATGACAATAGTAATTTTTTAACAAATAGTATCTAGTGTCTCATTTAAGAATTAAATAGTTTACTGAAAAAAATGGTGCATAGGTTTTACTTGCACAAAAATGACTCATTTAAATATAATTAACTAAAAATAAGAGTTGCCAAAGGTATCTGATGTTGTATGTATTTAGTACAAGCTAGTTAAACCAAGTTATTTTTTTATTGTCTAATATATATGTATAAACCTATTTAATTATTTATTTGACTAACAGGGTTCTATGATTATAATCTGAATATTGTAACAATAAAAGAGGAAAGAGAGTCGGAGACAGAAGACAATGATATTCAGCAACTGGAAATCCAGTCAGATCCACATGCAGGTGAGTGATATATGAAAATATTAATAAGCATCTACATGTGAATGTCCTCTCCGCAGCACACTCCCCCATCCTGTAACTTACAATACTTAGAAGTGACAGCATGTTTGTGCACTGATTCTATTTCTGCTCAGAGATTACAAAACTAGGTATTTTTAGAAGTGGGCTTTTAATGCGCCTGGCTATCAGATGAAGTATTCATTTTTAAAGAGTGACTATATATATATATATATATATATATATATATATATATTGTAGCAAGATGCAACACTTCTCCTCTAAGCTACAACTTATCTTTCAACAGACTGTCCCAGCCTGTTAACATCTGCAGCCTCATTGTGATGTAATAGAGCCTTATAACACCTGCAGTACTGGATTGGGCAAATGTCTCTATCCAGCCTTAGGCTCACATATCTAATCTGCCCTCTAGGACTCTTTTTCAGCTCTATCAGAATATATATATATATATATTTATATATATATATATATATATATATATATATATATATATATATATATTGTGTGTGTGTTTACTTTAATGCTTTTAAGCATACCTTTAAATAAGGTATTCTCTCTTGAAAGTTTTTGTTCTTTACTGGTAAGTGTGGGGAGTACCAGGGATCTCGGTCATGCAGCTAGACACAACCTTCTAGTTTAACCTAGCATCTGGGATAAGTATATAATTGGATATTATATACTATATAAATACAGGATGTTCTAATGTTAATCACAATTATAAAGCTTGAGCAAGAAGAAGATTTGATTATAGTGACTCAGATTAAGGACGAGGAGATTCATATAAATATCAGTGAATGTGAGTAGTAAAAACTAAAATATGTAACAAAAACAACAACTTTAGCCTATTGTGAACCATATTGGGACAGAGTAATAGTCTATCAGTGCAATGTGGGTATTATACAAAAACCATCATATAACCTCCCTATTTGGGTAAAGAAAATGCTGAATATTTCAACACTGATAGAAAGAAATCTTAGCTCTTTCAAAGGCTAATAAGTGCAAAACAGCGGGTACCACCGTGTGAGGGGTTTAAATGCCTTGAGGGAGATTGAAAATGCTTCTAAATCAATTTGTGCAGATATGCACGGATGCGTCATGATGTCACGCACGCATCTACATACTTTATGTATGTCATCATCCATATACTTTATCTCAGTGACAAACATACAAAGAAAATCAATTGGCAAGATGGAGGTCATACTGCATACCTGCACGAAATGATTCAGAAGCATTTTCAATCTCCCTCAAGGCATTTAAACCCCTCACACAGTGGTGCCCGCTGTTTTGCACTTATTAGCCTTTATAAAAGCCAATGTGGCGAAACAGGTAACCAACCGGTCGAGCTATTTCTTTCTATCAGTGTTGAAATATTCAGCATTTTCTTTACCCAATAGGGAGGTTATATGATGGGGTTTTTGTGTAATACCCACATTGCACTAATAGACTATTACTCTGTCCCAATGTGGCTCACAATAGGCTAAAGTTGTTGTTTTTAGCAGTATGAATGAGTTTTTTTAAAACCTTACTTGTGGTTCGGCATGTGATCAATTTGATTCAGTCTATACTTCTCTATTGCAGGGCAATTAGCCAGCTTGCGGGGCACACCATAGCCCCTCAGATAGGAAGTCTCTGTAATGAGACACTGGAATTTTTTTTTCTAAATGTTTTTTGTATACCTTCATTTAAATTTTGTTATTGATCCATCCAACCAGGATGTTGTTGGCACCTTTAGAGGGTCTTATTGAAAAAAATGTTTTATGAGTTTCTAATAAAGTTCCTGTTTTTAAGTTTTTAGTAAAAACTAAATAAAGAAAAAGTCATGTGATTTAATATCTTGAAATCCCTTTTAACTCCGCTAGGCAATGGGAACCCTAAGAAATACAGATACTTTTTTATTTGCTTTTTACCTGTTTGGAAAATACAGAATAAAGCCCTTAAAGAGTTTGTAGCGGATATCACTTCATTTGAGGTGCATCTTGCTTTCAACACTTCAGAAGCAATCACAGCCATGGTGAAAAATGAACAGCATATAGTACCAAATTCAAATCATCCTAAAATGAGGAGGGTCACAAATATAAAAAATAGATTCATGAAGATCACAATAAATAGTGATAAAAAAGTGTACCTTCAAATGTATATACAATATCTGGAAAAACACACACACACATATGGACTTGTGAAAACACAATTGTCCACTTAGGGAGAGTGAGAGCCTACAGTACTCTTGTCTTAGTAAAACCACTGTGTCAGAAGAAATCACTGGTTAAAGAAGCGTTTGCTATCTACTAGGTGAATGTGGATTTGCCATCTTTATTATAGATCTATTTTTTTTTGCAAAAGTTGTGTTTATTCAAATCATTTTATTTTTGAGGATATTTTATTAATAAAAATTACATGAATAAGATGACATGAAGATATCTACAATATTTAAAATTATAGATTTGTTAATTACATGCCACTGTGGTCAATATCTTTGTATGTATTAGTTTATTAAATGAGTCACAATAAGTGCATTCTTTGGATGATATAATTGACATAATTTAAAATTTTAATTATAAAAAGTTGCAGATGGCTCTGCTAAAGTAATGATACTGTGTTTGCATTTTACAACTTTATCCCAGCTAAAGATGCTGTTGTTCGTTATTCAAATATTTAATAATTTCATATCCGCAAATGTATTATGCTGCAGTTATATGTGTGGGTTTTGATAGTAGCTACTTTATTGATTTATATTAAGATGTGTATATAACTCTACATAGGTATATGCTCCGGTTTTCTTCTTTTTTCACAACAGGTGCATCCATGAGCTGGAATAGTCTTGAACAATACCATAGCTCCCATAGACCAATACCATGGGTTATTGGAGAAGAAATCCACGGTGAAAATGCATTATACAAAAATGGAAGCAAACTGATTCAACGTGCTAAGAACAGTGAACGTCAATCACAATCCCTCACAAATCAAACCATTGCCACAGACGATAAACCATTTGAATGTTCTCAGTGTGGGAAATGTTTTAGTCGTAAGCGAAATCTTGTTTGTCATTTAAAAGTTCATTCAGCAGTGAAACCATTTGCATGTTCTGCATGTGGGAAATGTTTTAGTGGGAAACGTACTCTTGTTTCGCATGAGAAAATTCACTCAGGCGAGAAACCATTTTCATGTTCTGAATGTGGTAAATATTTTACTCTTAAGTCGAGTCTTATTGCCCACGAAAGACTTCACACAAATGATAAACCATTTATATGTATTGAATGTGGAAATAGTTTTATCAACAATGCACTGCTTGTTAGGCATCAGAGAATTCACACAGGTGAGAGACCTTTTGCATGTTCTGTATGTGGGAAATGTTTTAGCAAGAAATCTGTTCTTGTTTCTCATGAAGCAATTCACACAAATATAAAACCATTTGCATGTTCTGTGTGTGGAAAGTGTTTTACCCATAAGTCAAATCTTGTTGGCCATCAGAGAATTCACACAGGAGAGAAGCCTTTTGCATGTTCTGAATGTGGAAAATGTTTTAGCCAGAAATCAACTCTTGTTATTCATGAAACAATTCACAAAAATTTAAAGCCATTTGCATGTCCTGAATGTGGAAAATCTTTTACACATAAGTCAAATCTTGTAAGCCACCAGAGAACTCACACAGGTGAGAAACCTTTTGCATGCGCTGAATGTGGAAAATGTTTTAGTAAGAAGTCACATCTTGCTTCCCATGAAACGATTCACACAGGTAAAAGACCATTTGTTTGCTCTGAATGTGGAAATAGTTTTTGCCAGAAGTCACATCTTGTTATCCACCAGAGAACTCACACAGGTGAGAAACCTTTTGCTTGTTCTGTATGTGGAAAATGTTTTAGCAATTATTCGGCATGTCATAAACATCAAAAAATCCATGCCAAATATATGAAAGTTGAAAGCCTTTAAAGGTAGAACTTGTAAACAGAAAAGAGAGGTAGCATCAATATTGACAAACTATATTTCTCTTTACAAAACATGGGACATATTTTATATTACACTTTTCTTTTACTTCATTAAGTGAATCTATATTCAAGCTCTAAAAATCATGTAAACCTGATGCGTCTGTAACAATATAGAATTATGTTTTTTCAATAAAAAAACTACCACCTAAGTCTAAGAATTTGTTTAAAGCAGCATGACTACTGTAGATATGGTTAAAGAAACTGTGAACTAAGAAAAATAAACTACCTTCTGGGCGGGACATTGTATGATTGAGGAGCCATGATGTCATAGAGGGGTGGGGCCATGACCAGGAAAACTTTTACACTCACTAGGAGACACATAGAAGGGCAGAGGGGGGGGGCACAGAGGGAGGACATTGCAAAGAGGGGCAGGGTGAGAGATGAGGCAGAGAGGAGGGACTGGCCTTCATATACAGTGGTACCTCGGGTTGTGACGTCCTCCGCTTGTGTCGTTTTCTGGTTACAACGCCTCTCCATCTGGAATTTTGTGCTCAAGTTGTGGCGTTGCCTCGGCTTACTCCGCGACGCCAGAAGTTGACAACCACACATGCCGACCGAACACAACACTCGACGAGACTTTGCAGCATTCCTGTGAGTGTGCCCAGACTGTGACAGCCAGTTTGCCCAGACTCTGGCTCTTATAGGCACAGGCTGAGCACATTGGCTGCAAAAGTACCAGGCAATAACCTGTGGCCTCCTTCTTCTCCTCTACAACCCCACCATCCCATTGGGCCCTCAAGTCCTCTCAGTACAGGTAAGGTAAAGGGTAATTACTAAGTTTATTTGATATAATTATTGTTGTTTATTAATGTCTATTTAGTTTTAAGGGTCTGTTTCGAAAAACAAGGCCATCAGTTCAAACTAAAACCGTTTTCGAGTTACGCCATCATGTGCGGAACGGATTAACAGTGTAACCCAAGGTACCACTGTATCTACATTCCATATGGAATTCATTTATCTCGTCATTTATGACGGTTGAGTTTCTAGTTTTAGATGTTTAGAGCAAGGGTTGACAAGTCTAAGTTAAACTTTAGAGCTACCAAGGTAGCTAAGAGCCAGGGTATTCATTATTGTTATAAATAAATATTAATATAATAGTTAAAGTTGGGCGCAAGCAGTAACATTTTTAAGCCATGGCTGCTGGTCTATGCCAACCCTAAGTTTTGATCCATAGCTATATTATGTATGTACACATATTTTACCAATATCTCATATTTGTAGATCCATAGCTATATTCTATACACACACAAACTTCTAATCCACCCCTACTAGTAATCTATGTATTTTAGATCCACAGTTATATTATGTTATATTTTATTATGCTACATACATGTATATTATATAAAAAGAAAATAACATTTTAATCCAGCAGATAGGTTCTTATTGGAGAAGAAAAGCTTTGGAATGTGAGCTGAACCACAACTCTCAGAACACCTTGCTGAGTGGTCACAAAACTTACATTGGCCGCAGGATAGAAAAATCAGACTGTTGTTAGGCAGATGCTGAATGGGCTTAAGTTTTTAACTTGTGTCTTAAATATCTAAACGTTTCCTTTGGATTTGCAAATTAGATTTCAACAATTTTTAATTCTTGAAAGACAAAACTAGTAAATGATTAATAAATAAGTTTACTGATAAAACTATTTCAACATTTGATCTTTAAAACTCTGTTTTCAACAAAGTAAAAAGAGTTCAACTCTTTGTTAATGCTTAGAAGCTTAAGATGTACACAATTTAACTACCGTTTTTAAGCCTAAGTTTATTATGTAGTACAGGGATGTCCAGTTTGGCAGTCTTGACAATGATTAGTGTTAAAATCACTACTAGAACTCTTGTTTGAGCTACACACCAAAGACATGTATGTAGGCAGAGCGTCCTAGCCAATGAGCTGTCCGGAGTTGTGTCCTAGCGAATCAGCTGTCAGTATCATGGCTGGTTCCTGCCTAGCTTTGTCTTAGCCAATGAGAGTGAAACAGATACATTTTACCTGCCTCTGATTGGCCAAAACTAATTGTGAATTGTATGCTAATTTAGCTTGTCTTATCAGGGGTCTTACTTAGAGTATGTTTATTAATGTTTATTTGGGGATTTTTTTGGGTGCACAAAATGTTTTCATACACTACTCATTCATTCATAATACATGAAACTTCCATATACCATACCTTTAACATAAGTTCATCTATATTTTTAAATGTATTGTATAATTAAATAGAAATACACTATACACAGTATAACCAATAATTAGTGTATATGGATATCTGTCAGATCCCTCCAGCCCTCTTTTGCTCAGGTCCCTATAGCAATATGAGCAAACATGCATAGTAGTGAACAATTTAAAGAGACATGACTCTTTTTTTCAACTGCTTGCTGTTTTGGCCTGGTTATCCACTAAGCTATTTATAGGCAGCAGTTGCAGGTTTTTGACTCTCTAGTGTCAAAGACTCCTGTGGCTTTAAGTATGAGTCTTCTGATTCCTGCAGCCACCGGCTTTATTTTTGTTTTGTGCTGCCAAGAACTTTGTATTCTGTGGCTACCAGCCATAGCCTCTTGCATTCTGTGGCTACCAGCTTTGGCATTCTGACTTCTGCTGACCCCTATGGCTTTTATCTGTGTTTTCCTACCCCAAGTGGTATACAGCACTTAAATAAAAAAGAAAGCTATGTCTCACACATGCAGGTATTCCTAACCGTGACAGGATAACCGGCTATGCATTCACCAGAAAAGCTGGTTATTGCTGCCCTGCTTTTTTGTGCTTATGCCAAAATGACAGAGCAGAGGGAGCAAATCTTAAAGGGCCAGATGTGTTTTAAACCAGACTTCCCCAATAACCGTTTATTAACCTCCTACCACACAGTACAACGTTTGTTCTGCTGTTATCACTTTCCCAGCAACCCTATGATGTGAGGCCACCTTCTCTTGGCTTGAAGTACAAGAAAGGCAGAGAGTGAGTGGTCAAGTTTGGGATCATACCAAACAGCCACTTCACACCACTTCAAAGCATTTACATCTGCAAGTCCTGAAGTCTCAACACAACCCATCTGTTGCCCTGCTACCATCAGGACTTTTAAATGGGTCACAGGGAGGATCGAACCGACCAGCTTCTGGAGAACCATTGGAGCACAGCTATTATGATAGCTCTGTAAATAGACTTTAAAAGACTCTAATTCCGCATAAGCTAATTGTTGAAATTTGGTCATGTTGAAATATGAAAGCGTTAGTACACCCCATAACATAGATCACAACAGTCTCAACTTAATTTCATATGTACACTTCTTTGTTCAGGTGATAAACTTGTGGGGCAGAAAAGATGGTAATAACACTTTAGCATCCAATATTTTTACTAATGGGGCACTCTACCAGCTCCAATAGTAACTGCCAGCTGGCCCCAGCCCACTTCTCCTGGAATGCTTAACCACTACCTGACAGAATCAAACTAATGGCTGCCCCGAAACAGGCTCCATTGACTGTATGTGAGGGCTGTCTAAACATACTAATTGATACAAAAACACTGTTAAATGAGCATAGCATGCTTCTATTGATGAAGGTTTATTGGTGTCAAGTATTGTAACCGATACCACTTTTATCCTTTATCTGCGGCTAACCGCTAATTGGCATGTGATTTATGACCGTGTCTAGCCTTAACCTCTTACCACTAAAGAGGCTATTCATAAATTTATGAATGGAGCTCGTAGTGCCGTAGTGAACCAGATGATCACTCTCTAAATAAGCCTCTAGTTATCAATACAATCCTTGATGAACAGTAGGAACATGTCCCCACGTAGTCTACTGCCCTGCGCTACCCTTCCCAGGTTTACCCCCTCTTTTCCCTGAGCACTAGGCCCCAGCCAGATGACCACTATGAATACAGTGGATATAAAAAGTCTACACACCCCTGTTAAAATGTCAGGTTTCTGTGCTGTAAAAAAATGAGACAAAGATAAAACATTTCAGAACTTTTTCCACCTTTAATGTCACCTATAAACTGTACAACTCAATTGAAAAACAAACTGAAATCTTTTAGGTAGAAGGAAGAAAAAATATTAAAAAATAAAATAATATGGTTGCATAAGTATGCACACCCTTAAACTAATACTTTGTTGAAACACCTTTTGATTTTATTACAGCACTCAGTCTTTTTGGGTATGAGTCTATCAGCATGGCACATTTTGACTTGGCAAGATTTGCCCACTCTTCTTTGCAAAAACCCCCAGAGTGCCCCTTAAGAGAGTGGGGAGTCCAACAGCTCAAGTTAGACTATAATAGTTTTAAGTGGTTTGATAAGACTACAGCGAACATTGATGGTTTCTTCCAAGATTTTGAACAGCAACGTGAACTACACAACATTGATCGGACGGAAAAGATAATTGTCCTGGTAAGCAGGTTTAGTGGTCGAGCTAGCATACCAGGCTATTCCCTGAAATCTAAGATGTATGAGGAAGTCAAGAAGGTCGTGCTGGACCATCGCCTCTGAGACGGAAGGCATTTCCACACCTTCACTAAAGCTCTGAGTGAAACCTATTCTGAACTGGTATGGCACCTCATACATTTTGCTGAAGCAGTTCTTCTCTCTCTGTCCTGCCATGATGAGTGAGTGGATCTTGGACAAGTGAATCACAACCATTGAGGAGGAAGGATGATTGGCAGATCGCTACAGGGTGCCTCATGGGGCAACCTGGCCTATGTAACCAATTCCTTGAGGAGGACCTGGCCATCCCATTCCGCTCAGGATCAGCAGCTTCAGCCATGTCCCTCAGCCCCTTTGCCCTGCAGGAAGATCGGACCCTAATCAAGTATCCGGAGCCTTAGCAAGCCAAAAGTCTAATTCGGTCCTGAACCTGGACCAAGAGAGATGCGATTTGAGCATCAGTGTTATGGCTGTCAATAGCGTGGCCATCTAATATGAGATTACCCCAATCAACGCCATAGGCCTGACCCGGCCCAGCCTAACCTTTGTTTTACCTAGGCAATTAGGCACCAGCACAAAGGGAAGAAGAAATAGAGCAGTTTCATGATTGCAAGGGATAATTGGTTCCCTTACCCCTTCACCAAAACAGCGCATCTTCCTCAGGAGGATTACAGGAGACAGTACTAGGAGCCGGTTGTTGTAGATGGGAGACAAGTACAAGGGTTCTGAGACACCGGAGCTGACATCTATCTGGATTTTGTTAGCACTACAACTCTGCTAACTAGGAAATTGGATGTGAGAGTTGCAGGAGGCCAACATTTTTTGATCTATATGGCCCAAGTTTTAAATGGCTGGGGAACTGGAAGTGGAACACAGGAGGTGGGTGTAATGGATTGCCTGTGGACATACTGTTGGGGAATGAATTGGGTTGTATGGAGTGCCGGTATATCATTATTGTGACCGGGCACAAGCTGCCGCCAAATTTTCACATCCTAAGGTTCCAGAGTGCAAGATCATGGAGGCACCAGAAGGTTCACGGGGTAAATTCAAATTTGGGGACAGGAGGGTACAGTGGGCCAGCATAGAGGAGTTAAGAGAAACATTAGTCCAGGATGATACCTTAGCAGGGATGAAACAGAAGGCTGCCTGTAGAGAAAAAGGGTCCTTTAGGGAAAATATGGGAGAATGGTTTGATGTATAGGATCACACCCAGGGAAGAACGGGCAGGCCACGGGGAAACAAAAAACCAATTTGCTTGGGCAGCAAACCAACCCGCCACCACCTTAATGGAGTGTTCTACTAGCCCCAGAACAGCCACTGTAACACATATGACACCTGTCAGTGGTTTGGACAACAAGGGTAGTGAACCTGGGTTCTGATAAAGCCCTTGCCTATTATAGATTCTCTGGCCCACCCCAGTAGAATAAGGGGGGGGGGGGGAATATATCTTCACAGTAGTAGATTATGCTATACTGTACCCTGAACCAGTGACCTAAGATAACTGAAACTACTGTAGCAGAAGCTCTGATGGTCATATTTTTCAGAGTAGTTTTTACCAGAGGGATTCTGTCTGACCCAGGCACTCAGTTTATGCCAGATCTAACCTAACAGCTATGGAGTTTATGCGGAATCAAGCATCTGAGTTCTTCCCAGTACCACTCTTAAACTAACCTCCACTGCAAAAAGTTCAATGGAACACTCAAGTTAATGCTCCAGGCCTTCCAACAGGAGGGAGACTGGGAGAAACTGCTACCACACCTCCTTTTTGCCTACCATGAGTCTACGAGGTCTCCCCCTTTCAACTCCTGTAGGGGCGTTAATTGAGAGTTCCCTTGAATGTAATGCCAGAGGCTTGTGAACGGAAGTATGAGCAGCATTTGATGCCAGTAGTCCACTTCATCCTAACCTTTAGGGATTGCTCAGCCACCTTTACTGGGTTAGTACTGGAGCACTTACAGGCAGCACAAGTCAGACATAAAAAGTATTATGATAGAGGTACACAGACACAGAAGCTAGAGGAAGGGCAAGTGGTATTGATGATGATTACTTACCCCCAAAACAAATTACAAACTACCTGGGAGGGAACTTACAAAATATTTCATAAGATAAACCCTAACACTGTCACAACACAGAGACAAGGGGTCTTGTGCACCCCAAGACTCTCCTGCTTTCTGCTACAGTAATCCCTCTAGATAGTGAACTTGGGGTTCAATCTCTCAGTGCCCAGCAAGCCAATTCAGATCAGGACATCATTCCTGGAGAAGCAGGAAAAACAAGATGAGCAACACCATTCAACTACTGTAGAGATAGACTCAGTTTATTCATCTTACATAATATTTAACAAAGCACCAAAATAATTTATCCACACCCTCTCATAATTCCCCTTCCTGTATGTGGGGTCTGCTTTCTTACTGTGACCTTCTGACCCTGTTACTAGGCTATAAAATCCCCTCCCTGGTCGCCAGATACACCAGAGCTTGGGGTTATCTTGTTAGGTCACTTCGGGTTTTATGGCTGTACTTTAATCACTAACAAAAAGAGTAGAGTTGCTCACCTGAGAAAGAACAATACCTAAGTAGGTTTGGTTACCTACTCACAGAGCAGCCTCTTTTAGCTCACTTGTACCCTTCACAGGAAGAAATATCCTGTAGCATATCAGCCTGGTCTCACTCAAAAGAGTGATCCAGCCCCAAAATACCAGGAAATTCTACTCTGAAAAAGAAACAGCAAACCCCAGATGTACATTTCAGCCATTGTGGGCCGCGTCAGTGATGTGCAGCTCTACTCCATAACACAGTGAGCAAGGAGTCCACGTCTGGTTCAACTATTACCTTTAGGGTGAGAAAAACTAAACAAAAAAAGTAGAGGTGCTCATCAGAGAATGATCAATACCTAAGTAAGTTTGTTCTATAGGCTAGGTCTGATTTCCCACTCTGAGAGCAGACTCATTTAGCTCACTTATGCTTCACAGGGAGAAATATCGTGTAGCATATCAGTCTGGTCTCACTCTTTTTACTTAGTTTTTCTCACCTTATGGGTGGATAGGGGGAACCAGACGTGGACTCCTTGCTCACTGTGCCTTAGGAAGTACAGCTGCACCTCACTGATGAGGCTCATAGAGACCGAAACATGCATCTGGGGTTTGCTCTTTCTCCAGTTCAGGGTAGAATTGCTGGGTATTTCGGAGATGGATCACTCTCTTGAGTGAGGCCAGACTGACATACTACAGGATATTTCTTCATGTAAAGGACACAAGTGAGCTAAAAGAGGCTGCTCTCGAAGTAGGTAACCAGACCTATAGAACAAACCTACTTAGATATGTGTTCTCAGATTAGCACTTCTACTCTTTTTGCTTTGCTCTAATCACTCATGAGAGACTAGTGAGTAGAGAAACATCTGGGAATTTCATGCCTGCACCAAATACCTCAGAATCATATAGTATAAATCATTTCTGCCACCTATCTGTAGCCATTGGTGCATATCACATCCCATAGTGACCCTAATATTCATTATTATAGCCAACATTACATTACACGTAAAAATAACATTTCTCGGTCCTTGTAATGGCCTTTTGATTTTTGTAATTGCACATTTTAGAGTCCCAAATAACAGGGTTGCTTGAGAAGTTCAGGGGAATCCCAAAATCAGTCATGACACTACATTCTAGAAATCAAACCTGAAGGAAAAGTAACAAGGGTAGCCCATATTGAAAGTTTTAAAGAGTATTAGAGGAGACTGCATAATATTCTCACTGTCTGCCTGCCCACCAGCTGCAATTCCGAGGAACGGCTACTGCCTGACCTCCTGGAACTAACTTAAGCTACAACCAAGGCAGAATTTGTTAGCCAGTCTACAAATCTAAATAATTCTCAAAAATCACAGCTTGATAAATTACTGGCCCAATTTCCCAAGTTTTAAAAATCGTCTTCTAGATCCTGGAGGCAGTCCGGGCCAGTATTTGTAGCAAATTAGATGAAATGCTACAACTCAAAAGTAATTGAGCCACATAGTAGCCACTGGGATTCCTCTGTAGCACTAGTATCCAAGAAGGAGAGGACAGCCCGATTCTGCATGAACTATCATAAGCTGAACGAAAAGACTAAGACTGATGCTTACCCTTTCCTTGTATGGACAAGTTGCTTGATCGTCTGGGTTCTGTTACTTATCCGACTATTTTAGATCTCTTAAAGGGCTACTGGCAGATTTCTATAGCAGAGTCTGCTAAAGAGAAATCCACTTTTATCACTCAAAGTAATGCCATCTGGAATGAACAAATGCACCTCCCACCTTCCAGAGACTGGTGGATCAGCATTTACAAGGAAATCAGTCACTTGCCCAAGCTTATCTATACGATATGGGAGCTCACCTACAGCACATAAAACAGATCTTAGAGATGATCCAGGAGGCAGGGCCCACTATTCACCTTGGTACATTTTAGTATATAGGCCACCTGACCCTTACAAGCTAGGACTCTCCCATGAGGGCTGCCCCAGTACCTGTTAATCTATTGATCACCATTTAGCCTACTAGCTAGATGAGCTACCTATCTAGACTAGACTAGCCAGCATTGTATAATATTCTTTAGTTTGTATATAACAAACAGTTGCTGCTGTTGGTTTTGGAAACAAGCATGAAAGTCATGTAAAGCTCTTGAGCGAATAATTCTACTTTCAGGGAACCTGTAGGCTGTTTCAGAACTTGAATGGTCTGAGTGCTGTAAGTCTCCTGAGCTTTGGGACAGTAGCCTTACCGGTGGGATTTCTAAATAACTGCAGGGTTGACCTCTGGATCCGGCCTCGTGATTGCTGCATCTTTTGGAGCTTATTTTCCAACTGTTTTGCTGAATACAGCAAGATCAAGAGCAGGTGCCTCCCAGGGGGAAATCACTATGTAGACTGCCATCTTGAGAGAAAAGAGTCAGAGCAGCATGTTTATGACCCGTACCTGACGTTCATGCCTGTGAGAGAAACTGTATGGAAGCCTCTCTATTAGTACCCCCACACTGCCTACCTGCTGAAAACAGTTCACATGTAGGTCTAACATGCATTACAAACTGGCGAGAGGTCCAGTGACACTGAGAGCAACAAGATTATTGGCATTTGTAGGTGGATTGTGTAATAGGAACATTTTTAACATGGTTTCCATTGAAATGCATTAAATGCAACATCTTGTGTGGTCAGATTTGCAGTAGTATAGTATAAGGACTCATTAGAAGGGAATCCATGTGAGTTTCCTGGCTTTCATACCCTCAGTGAAGTTACTGTGCACAGCGGGAAATTGAAAACTGATCTTTGAGATCAATGTTTTAACTATGAGTAATGGAGCTGGACCACATACTTCACAATTTGTTATTAAACTCTAGCTTAACAGGCTATATTAAAAGAAGTAATATCTCTTTGAACCAGTAATTCACATTAAAATGGTAATGTTTCCTGTTCATTTCTTCACTCCGCTTTATTTTTCAAGATACAGTTAATCTAAGAAAAATAACTTTGCATTGATATAGGTAGCTCAGTTGTTCGGTAAACTGAGTTATTTACGTAAAAAGCATATTCAACAGTACATTAAATATATAAAACAAAGTCATCACCTTTTAAAATGTCTTATTGCATTATATTTTACATCATGGGTTTATAATGTCATTACACTCCACAGCAATAACTATATATAAAACATGTTACTATGAAAAAGAAGCATTTACACAATAGGCATATGATACAAAGTGGATGCTGCAAACATATATCTGGTAACACTGAATACAATATTATCATTTACATAAATAGAAGCACCCAAAATAGACAGAATACAAGTATTTATATCTTTTAACACTGATTGGGTTCCAGTAACATGATCTGCATGGCTCCCCATCTAAGATTTGAGTGCAAACTAATTCTAGAAATGTGTGATTATATTAAATTTTATGTCCACACATCAAGTTTCTTTTTTAGAGGACCTATTTTTAGGCAGCTACAACCTTTAATCTGACAGCATCTGGATTTGAAATTACCAGTACAAAATTTGTAGTGTAGATACATGTGTAAGTTAAATGTTGCTAGTTTTGGGCAGAAATTGCTTTTCAACATCCTTCTACCTGACTAGGGGCCTCATTCTATTAGCGGCCGTAAATCGGCCGTAAGGCTGCGATTCCTTGCGAGGGTTCAGTTAACTCGCGATTCTATTATACGGCCCGCAATGATCTCCTTTTACGGCCGGCCGCATATCTTGAAACCGGCCGTAAGCTGTGAAATCTAAAAACTCAAAAATAAATTCAAGCCTGCACTGTACAGCTCTGTAAATGCTAGGGATCATACTGGGGGACATGAGGATTAAAAGTAACCCACTCTTAAGCTTGCACATCAGCCCAAACCCGAGTTCAAATTAACTGTTTATATTCCGGCTGCGGCGTGGGCGGGTCTGAAGTGCTCCAAGCACTCTGGACTTTTTACATGGATATTTTACGGATATTAAAAATAAAATATTTTACGGATTTGAGTATAGGATAATTATGTGCTATTTTTTCTAACACCTAAAATCCCTTTATAGTCTTCTCAAAGTGCAGGATGGCTTTCTTTGAGCTATTTTATGTGCTTAATTGGTGCTAGCGAGACCTCTTTCCTGCAAGTAAGCTGCGGCTCGCTTTTAGCCTTGCAGAGAGGTTTCCCGGAGCAATTGAATTGCAAATAGGAATTTCTTACGGCCGAAACTCTTGCGGCCGTTTTAGATCAAAGGCTTTCCTCGGCCGCAAGAGATAGCAAGGCACCGGCCGCAAGCCTGCCGGAGCCCCCGGCCGTAAGGGAATAGAATAGCCGAATAGCTTGCGGCCGGTCCTTGCGGCCCCGCAACGGCTGCGGCCGCTAATAGAATGAGGCCCTAGGTATCTTATATTAATTCGTAATTAGAGGTTAATATCAAATCTCACTAAATCAGGAAAGGGACAGAGGTTTTAAAACTATGATTAAAGCTGATTCAGCCAACTGGGGACTCTCCTACTGCACCAGGCAGCAATATAAATTTAGTTTCATGTATGGTCTATTAATTATCACTATTCCTTAAGGCAAAATACATATACATTCAATCTGTTTTTTTTCCAATATTCATGATGTTATCCTATTACACATTAAAAAAGCATATTTTGTACATTACAAAAAAACTTTTTTTTAAAGCAAAGTAGTTTATATTCTTTTAAGAAAATTATCCCTAAAACTACACAGGAATAAGTAAATAAAATGTAAATGATCAGCCTTAGAAATGTATTGAACGAGACTTTAGAGGAAGTGTAAACATGGAATATTACAAACCCAGTTACCTGTATTTTCTAAGCCGATTTAAATTCAAAAGAATGTGGATAAAATCCGTCCAGAAAATCACAGAGGAGAAAGCATTCCCACCATGTCTCACCTTAATGTAATTGTTCTACACTATAGATCATTACTTTTTACAGATAAAACATTTGTAATGTTTAAAATATTATATTTTAAATAATTATAAATTCTGATGCTTACTACATTTCAAAATAAGCTCATGTAAATTGTTTCTCACGTGTGTGAACTTTCTGGTGTTGATTGAGAAGATATTTTCTGCTAAAACATTTTCCACAATGAGTACATGAAAATGGCTTTTCCCCTGTGTGAATTCTCAGGTGCGTAATGAGTTCTACCTTCTGTCTAAAACATCGTCCACATTGAGAACATTCATATGGCTTCTCTCCTGTATGAATTCTCTGATGTATGACAACTTGACATTTTTGTCTAAAACATTTCCCACATTCAGGACATGCAAATGGCTTTTCTCCTGTGTGGATTTTCATGTGTTCAACCAGACCAATTTTTTGGGTGAAACGTTTGCCACATAAAGAACATGAAAATGGTTTTGCACCAGTGTGAGTTCTTTCATGTACAACAAGATGTGGCTTTTGTTTAAAACATTTTCCACAGACATTGCATGTAAATTCTTTTGCCAAGTCTCCTGCAGATTTGTTTGCATTTTCACTTTGCAAACTAACACTGATTCCTTCCTCATTTATTTTCGTTATTTCTTTATCCCCGGTTTCAAACTTTATTGATCTGTGTGAAATATGCTGTTGTCCAGGAGTATTCCTGTCTATGGGTCCATCTGTAAGAAATAATATGTTGTGAGTAAAGAGTTTCCTTAATATCTTAAATTATTTATTTGATAGATCATATTGTCACAATGTCTTTATGAAAATGCAGTAATATAAAAAATAATATTACAGACAAAAATATAAAAATGTAATTTCTATACACATTAATTATTTATTTATGAAGGCACTTTATATAGTCCTAAAACAGTATATAACAGTTTTGGAGTATACAAGTTAGATTTATATGACATGATATACATAACGTAAACTGAGATGTGTATGTGGTTTAAATGGTACAATGGGCCAGTGGCAAGGTCAGGGTCATGCTACGGGTCAAGCTGAGAGATCAGGAAAGGAAGGAATAACAATATGTATGTCTGGGGTTTGCTGTTTCTCCTGTTCAGGGTAGAATTGTCTGGTATTTCGGAGCTGGGTCACTCTAGTGAGTTGGACCAGCCTGATATAGTACATAATATTTCTCCCTGTGAAGGGCACAAGTGAGCTAAAAGAGGTTGCTCTCAGAGTGGGTTATCACGCCCATAGAACTAACCTATTAAGGTTAGTTCGTTCTCTGATTGAGCACCTTTAATTGTTTTTTTTTAATGCAAATAACCCTTAGGTATTAGTCTCCATAAGGGTGATGGGGGACTCCAGACATGGGCCCCTTGCTCACTGTGCCTTAGAGAGTTCAGCTACACCTCACTAACGAGGCCCAATGAAAGCCAAAATGTACGTCTGGAGTTTGCTGTTTCTCCTGTTCAGGGTAGAATTGCCTTCTATTTCAGGACTGGAGCACTATAGTGAGTGGGACCAGACTGATATGCTACAGGCTATTTCTCCCTGTGAAGGGCAGAAGTGAGACAAAAGCGGTTGCTCTCAAGTGGGTTATCATGTCCATAGAGCTATCCTATTAAGGTTAGTTTGTTCTCTGACTGAGCTGCATTATGGTTTAAAAGAGAAAGGAAGTTAGTTTTGAGGTAGATGTAAAATTTGTGAAGGTTTAGAGAATGTTGTGAAATTTGAAAATAAAAAAAGATTATATATATATATATTGTCTACTTTATTTGATTATCTATTGGTTTATTTTTTACCATTGTAAAAACATACCTATTTATTGTGTGCTATTTTTACAGGTGAAGGGTTAATCATTCTCCTTTTACACACAATAAGTTCTGAGTTTACTAACAAGTCCCTCAAACTGAGCCGCGCCAACATTGAATAACTACAGGCAGATTAGCAACCCTGAATATGATTAAAATAGTCTTAAGACTGTAATACATGTATCAGAGGTTACTAAGTGTTAAATTCACCATTGTTTTCACTGTTTTTTATTAAAACAGGTGTAGATAGTGGAGCAAAGGGCTATTCAAAACTTAAAAAAACAAACAATTAAATTGGCCCAAAGTATAACTCATAGTTGGGCCATGGAGCGTGTTTGCCCTCTAGCTTACAATAAATAACTTCTATTCACAATTTTATTGACATTTCTTACTTATGCATGTACATACAAATATGGCGGGAGGCTATTGCAATTGGTGGAAAACAGCCCTGTGACTGGGAGTGGGTGAAAAAGAAAGAGCGTATCTATTAAGACAAAGGGAGGCTTGGGGCTTTTCAGTCTGTCATTCTCTGGCATAACCTTCTGCCCTTTGGTCTTTCATATGTGATTATCCTCTAAGTCTATCTTTACTACAAATACTTCCTAAAAAGAAGACCAAGAGGGATTACTTCGACACACATTAGGGGCAGTTCTATCCAGAAAAAGGTCACCCTGCTTACTTCATTTTGGGTAAAGTATAGCTGCAAGTTTCTAGGATCACATTTTGTAATAGAATTTAAACATTCCAGATACAATATTTCTGTTACGATTGATAGGGTGGGTGCATCATGAAATAAGGTATCTGGAGTTATTTGTCCAGACATGAGTCCCAATCCGTCATTGTTTTTCCCTTGGGTCCATTCTTTCAAAAACAGACTGATTGCTTTGATAAATTTAGTTTAATCAATTCTGTTATAAAATATTTTATGGTATAATTTAATTCATTTATAAGAAATATATTAAACATACATTAAAACCCAAGTAGTTTTATATCATTTCAGTATATATTCTATCCTGGCTGCCATGTAGGTTTTATACCTGATTTTGCTATAATATGCCATATCACTGAATATTAATACCAATCACAGTCTGTGGAATAGACATATGATTGTTATCCATGTTTCATAACATTTTATACACTTCTTATTGGTTTCTATATTGATCTAACAGAATATAGAATGTGTCAAACCTAATTGTTATGCATGAATTTAAAGGATTTGAAAAATCTCTGATTGATTTTATATTGTGATCTATCTAAAAATCAAAGTTTATAAGTTTAGATACATCCAATTATTTATTCTTGGTTTTGCTATTGTTTCTACAAAACAGTGTTCTACATAAGGCATATACTTGTCTACAAATTGATAATTGAACTCAATAAAATATTATTCTATAAATTGTAATGTTTTTGTGATATCCTAATTGCATGACAAGACTGTGTCAAGTGAAGTGGTAGTGTATCAAGTGTTGAGGTGCAAAGAGCTACAAATAACAAAAGCAGCACTGGACACAAAGTAGAAATAGCCTGCCTCCCAGAAAACTGAAAATTAAATTAAACTAAGAAAAAAACACAACCAAAACTCCCAAAAACATATAGCACCACGCACAAAGTGCTTATTAACGAAAAAGTTGAAGAGCCCAGGGATGCACACAACATGCTTTCTGAACTAATCACAGTATAGCACTATTAGTGTGCAGAGGGATTTAAAAAAAAGGAATGTTGTGGAACTATGGATTAAATATGGAGGGCAAGACCATTAAGACATTTGCATAGAAATTTAGAACTTAGTGGGTTAAGAGGGTGAAAGTGAGGTTCTGCATGGATGACTAAATATTAGAAGAATTGAGGCATTTTGATTATTCAGAATGCAGTGAATGCATGAGCTGGGAGACCAATGAGTGAGTTGCAGTAGTCTAGATGAGTTAAAAGGGAGTGAATTTTACAAATATTATTGAATTATCAGGTCAAGAAACCAGGGTTATGTGATTAGGGAAGGAGTGGTTGGGGTTCAAAGGTGACGCCATAATTTGGAGTTGTAGGGATTGTGTGCGAGAGTGGGCAAGGAGATAGTAGTGGATGCTGTAGGGTGATGTGAGACAGAAATTAAAGAATTTTCATTTTAGAGAGAATGATGAGAAAGTGGGATGCTATGCAAGTCTGCAAAACAGTGAAAGAGAAGGGGATACAAGAAGATATGTCAGAAGAAAAATAAGAAGATTTTGGTATCATTGGAAAATAAATGACAAGAGAAATTAAAGTTGGTGGTAAGGACTCCAAAGTATGATGTGTAAACTGAAAAAGAGGGACACCAACTGAGAATGGGGAAGGAGAAGAACTTACGATTTTGAATGAAAACACTTCTAAGAGACCTGATAGATAGGAGTGGAACCAGGCATGAGGCATGACTGCAATTCTAATTATGGCAAGATGGGAAAGAAGAATTTAATGGTACTCAGTATCAAAGATAGCTGACAGATCAAGGAGGATAAGGATTGAGCAGCATGGGATACATTAGACAAGTGGCTCTGTGTGGAGAGGAGTGCAGTCTATGAATAGTGGAAAATACATAATACAGACTAGAGTGAGGCATGTAGTGAATCACAAGTTAAAAAGGGCACAGAAGCAGGAGTGGACAAAGCATTCCAGCAGTTTGTAAAAGTAAGAAAGTATTAAGGTCCTGGATAGTGATCACTAAGAGTATAAGGTAACGAGGTTATGGTAATAGTTACGTTTTGAGGTTTGGGATGAGAGGACTTGCATAGACACTCACCTGGACATACACATTGTATTTTATACACTTTTAGAGTGTTGGTCAGCCAAGGTTGAAGAGACTTATGTGATAGGGAGAATGGACTTAGAGGTGCAAGAGAATATAGGAAGCAAAGTAATGCTGATGGGAGAGTGATTGCTGCAAGATCAGTAGGGATTGTGATAAATTTGGAGACGGTACGAAGATTGAGCCTAGAGACTGGAGCAAATAGAGGGAGGCCTATGGGTGGACGGAGAGAGAAAAAGAGATTGTATGAAAGGTTGGCCCAGAGATATGCATGAATTTGAGGTACTTCCAGAACGTTGGGTTAGCTGAGATGATAGCTGAACAAATACAGAGCAGACGATATGCTAATGAGGTGGATATTCCTAGTAAGATAACTGTGTGAGGCAATGGGAACATAGAGACAGAGGAGCATACCAGAACTGCCTTTAGAGGGCTTGTGGCAAAGGTGGTAGTATTATCCAGAAAATCCAAGTTTCAGTGAGAGAAAACCGCCAAGATGTAGCGAGAAGCAGGCATCAAGTTTGGAGGAAGTTTTATTGCAAACTGAACAGAAATTCCAGAGGCAGAGACTGACTGTAGTTGAGATCAATGGAAGTGGAGCGGAAGAAGCAGAGGTAGTGGTTGGGGAAAGGGGAGTCATTGGGTGGTGTATGAGTGGTGGATGCCATAAGGTATTGACGGCACATCTTGTGGTGTTAATAAAGTGAGATTTACAGTGTGATGAGTGGGGAGATGATTTTGGAGTAGGCTGGTTAGTGCTGTAGCTGTTTGTTAATAAGGGAGAGATGAGGTTGGACACAGCAGGGATTTGGAAGAATAGCGCAGTTATTGAAGAATGTAAGAGAGGGGATGGGGTATGTAGTGTTTTCATGGTGAGGCCATTGTAGGGACATTATGTAGTTGGGATGGAGCAATCTGAATGTGAGCATGGGAGCAAGTATGAGACAGTAAGAGTTTGAACTAACAACTAAAGAATGCATGGGAGGGAACATTTCATGCAAAGAGGGGAGAGGGTCAGTTGGATGATGTTACCTTAAGAGTTTAGGTTCAGAGGTATTGAAGTCTACTAATGAGCTATTACAAGTTGCAAATAGGAAATCCTGGTATAAAAGTATTTAAAATATATAAAAAGATAGCATATGTGGTCCTTAATCATTTTAACTAATGCCTCTCAAAAAGCTGTATCAACAGCGAAATGGCTGACAGGCTTTCTCTGTAATATATTTTGCCCTTGTAAGGGCCATATATGCGATATTTTTTAATTTTTTCTTAGAGGGATACTTGTTTTTTTTATAAAAGAACCAAAATATTTTTTTTGTGATTGCATACCCACATTTGTAGATCATGCAAATTACCAGAAAAATATTTTAATATTTTTTATTACCGTATTGGTCGGAATATAAGCCGCACCTTTTTTGCGATTTTTGAGCTTGCGAGTTACGGGTGCGGCTTATATTCGCAACCGTAAAAAAATCATTGCCGCTGTGCGAACTTTGCTTGTTACTTGTGCGGCTTCTATTCGCGAATGCAAAATTACTTCCGATTTGTGCGATTGCGAGTTAAGGGGGCTGATTTTCGTGCTTTAGACTGCGGTATTAAATAGCGATTTACGGTTTTAGTGATTCTAACATCCTGTAAAGCTTGTAACCTGCAAAAATAGCTACAGTGCTAATTAGAAAGCCTGTTTCTTGCAATGGCTGATCACTTTTTCTCTCCAATTTTTCAGGTGCAGCTTATATTTGAGTACTATCTTTTTTCTATTTTTTTCCGTTTGAACTTTAGGGGTGCGGCTTATATGCGGGTGCGGCTTATATGCGGGTGCGGCTTATATTCGGACCAATACGGTATGCCTTTATATATGAAAGCAATATATGATATACATTTTAAATTGTGCATTACTATCAGCTTGCTGTAGCCTTAACCAACTTATAACTAACTTGTTGCTACAATAGTCTATTATTTTGCTACAACCTCAGATTCTTCACATATATTTCACTTGACTTTAAAACGGATGCCGTAAAGAAATAACGAGGACAAATATGTCAAAGCAGACTGTGAACTAATCCATGTGGATAATTACATTATTTATCACTCACCTGCACAAAGCTCTGAATGGATTGTCCCCAGCCCAATATCCTTTTCATTTCGCTCATCCTCCTCTTCCTTAATAACTGATACTTTGTCTAACTTTTCATCATGGAGACCTGATATGTGCAATAACGGAAAAATAAGTTTGTAGATATTTTATCAGTTCAATGTTATAAAAATGTATTTTCTTAGACGGAACCTACATTGAAATTTGCCATTATTGCCTGTCAATCAGCCTGTGTGATCAAGCAACTAAGCAAAAGACTGAAGTCTCTTTCTAATGAGGTTATTCTTGTCAATAATTGCTAGGCGCCCCATGGTATCCGAGAGTATTGTTTTTCAGTTTAATGAAAAGTTGTTGTTGTTTTTCATATGCAAATGAAAAGTCTGAGCATGTTTAGACCATAGTGTTGCATCCTTTATGTCGCGGGCATACGTTTACAGTAAACATTTTAATAAGGTTCAATTGATAAGTTAGTTGTTTTTAACAATAGTTTTAAATGACCATATTGAAATCTTTTGTTGTGTCCATTTAAAACTTGCAAATTAATTTATGTATATAATCAAAACCAGTACAGTTCATCCTGTTTTTTCAGTACAATTTTGGATTTATGTTGCAGTTTCTGTAGCATTGCGTTTTCATGATATGAGCTCTTTTTATGGTACTGACTATTTACTACATAAATTAACTTCTTTTGGGTGGAATAATGTATTTGTCCACTTGAAAAGAGTCAAGCCAAGCTATTCCTTGAGCACATATCACAGCAGGCTGTCCATGTGGGATGTCTATGTCTAAGTGGGGATGGGCTGTCAGAGTGCTGACCAACACATAGGAACCCCCAAGAATCACCAGATATGCCTCTCAGTTACACTTGTTATCTACCCCAAAAACAGGAATGTGCTGCAGGATTGTCTTTTATTCTCTTCCAAAAATGCACAAAAAAATTCGGCCTATTCCTGGAAGACCAATAGTTTCTGGCACTGATAATCTTTCACACCATTGTAGTGTATTTGTAAACTATTATCTCAGAGAATTTGTGATGGGTCTACCATCATATGTAAAGGATACTCCAGACATCCTTAGGCAGTTAGAAGACCTTACTATACCAACTGAATCTTGGCTGGTATGTATTGATGCTGAAGCTTTATATAGCAGCATCCCTCACCAATTTGGGATTGATGCAGTGAAATATTTTTTACAAATGAAAGGTTCAACTTTTGAGGAATTGAATAAATTGTTAATATCATTGCTTGAGTATGTCCTAAAACACATTTTTTTTCTTTTTAACCAACAATGGCATCAACAACAAGGGACAGCCATGGGGACACCATGTGCTCCCAGCTATGCCAACCTTTTTCTTGGTTGGTGGGAGGATAAATACATATATGATGACAATGTACATTCTTTTGGAGATAATATACTTATCTGGAGAAGATATATAGATGATATTATCCTTGTCTGGACGGGTAACAGACGGGAGTTAACAGCATTTATACTATATCTAAACAGTAACAAGTTGGGCCTGATATTTACTTTTGAGGCAAGTCAAAGTGAAGTTTCTTTCCTAGATCTAAAAATAAAAAAGGATATAGAAGGGAAAATCTGTACCTCTACCTTTAGAAAGGAAACAGCCTCTAACACTCAAAAAAGAGGAATCCCTAAAGGCCAATACCTAAGGATTCGGAGAAATTGCAGTTCAGAGAAAGAATTTAAGATTGAAGCAGATAAACTAAGAGAACGCTTTAGATCAAGAGGATATCCAAACAGAAGTCTAAAATTGGCTTATAAACATGCTCTGAACTGTAACAGAACTGACTTGTTAAATATACATGTTAATAAGAAACATTGAGATAGTATTACTCCAAAAAATGATACATCAAATAAAAATCTAACTAGACGCATAATGACATTTGGTCATGACTCTGAGGTTATAAAAAACATTCTTTGTAAACATTGGCATCTCCTCACTAGTGATAAAGATCTTAAAGATGTACTTACTCCAAAGGCAAGCATACAGGAGAGGTAGCAATATAAAATATATGCTTGTACATAGCATGTATAAAGACATTAAAATTGAACCTACAACATGGCTAAAACCACTGAAAGGAATGTATAAATGTGGCAGATGTAAATTCTGCAAATTCATTAAACCTTGCAAAAGTTATATTCACCCTGTCAATGGGGCCAGCTTTGATATTAACAATTTTTTCAACTGCAAATCATCAGGGGTGGTATATATATCCACTTGCCTGTGTAACAAGATTTATGTAGGTAAAACCTGCAGAGAGCTCCGTCGAAGAGTGGGGGAACATATATATTCCATTCTTAATGAATACGACACTCCCATAGCAAGACATGTTAAATACTGTCATAACAACAATCCTGATGTACTGAAATGTTGTATTATAGATTCAGTAATTCCAGGACCTAGGAGGGGTAACCTTCAAAGAAAACTATTACAATGTGAATCCAAATGGATCTATAAACTTAAAGCACAGGTACCTAATGGTCTGAACGAAGGTTTTTCATACACAGCCTTCATCTAAGTTTAATAGACACAATACTTAAAAATATTTTCCAACTAGGCTCTATAAGAGATACAAGATTATATATCACTCTGATATATTGTGCACTTTATTTATGGCACTTTATTCAGTGACTAGATTTGGGCCTGAGAGGTCCTCTATATAGGCTCTTCACGTATTTTATCAGTTTTGAATCACTTCACCCATCATTATTAATATAATTTTTCACATATATCACATTTATTTGTCATCATCATTTACTGGTGTATTATTGTACACCACTTAAAAGAGGCACCTACTTATTTTTTTACAAATGTTTAAATCCTTTATAAATGCTCTATACTCTATACACCAGTCACACATTCCTATCTTGTATCCCTGTTTATTTATCATATCTACGAGACATTGTTAGATCCTTTAATGCCCATCTTGCTGTTTATATTTATACAATATACCAGAAGGTCTAATACATAGGTATAGATTATTGTACATCACTTTAAAGAGGCACTCACTTAACATTTTTATTATCTTGCATCCATGTTTATTTATCATATTTATGAGACATTGTTAGACCCCTTAATGTCTAACTTGCTGCTTATATAATATACTTTAATGTCCAATACATAGAGATAGATTCTCCAACTTCCTATATATATATTTATGTGGAGATAAACAAAATTATCTACACTTCTCTCAATTATTTCCTTCTATTTAAAAGTTTTCTTAACCAATATATTTTCACAAAAGGGGTGTCCTGTTGTGTAGCATACGATAGTACTGGTAACCATGACTACCGTTTCCTTTAAATAGCCCATAGCTTCAAACCCACGCCTTAATCCTTTGAGAAATACATTTTACACGTAGAAACATGTCAGGAAGCAGGCCAGCGTAGCGTGACGTCATCATGCACCCCGTAACCAGGAAGCGTGACTCTCCCAATGCATGGAGACGCTAAGATACAGAGCATGAAAGTCCAGAGGCAGTTTTAGGGCCTAAATGAATTCTAAATATACACTGGCTAAATAAGAACAGTGAAGGACTTAGGGGGACTTATCTAAGAGGGTGTATAGATACTCATTAGGTTTTAGGGGCGCTATATACATGTACATATACTTAGTACATAAATATAGAATCGCTCCATATACTGACCCTAAACCTTTTTAAGAGCTCTCTTGAAAATTGGTTGTGAGACCAAGTAATCCTCAATACCCCTTTTTCCTTGGCAAACTACCTACACAATATTTGGTCTATATGACTTTTTGTTCACAAAATAGTATACTATATATAGTGTAGTTGGATTATACTTTAATCCCTTTTTCAGCTCATGAGTGTCTGAGCAAGTGCCCTTACCTCTACTCTGGAAAACTTTTTGCTGTGTAACCACATTCCACAAATGACAAATAATGAGTGATAATAGAGGTTACAGCAGTTATCTAAGGAACTTTGTACTATTGTTTTTAACCTTTCATTTTAAATTCTTTTAATCAACGTTGTTTTCCATAAAAAATAAATTAATTATTATACTGTATATGTGACTAACCCACTGTTACCTTTACACTTGTTATCTACCCCAAAAACAGGAATGTGCTGCAGGATTGTTTTTTATAAGTAACTGAAGAGATGAGTATAGCCCAACCAGCCCTAAGTGTCCCTACACTTGCTTGTGAGTTTCATGGAGTGATATTAATTTACTGGGTTTTGTACAATTCTAAGTAGATTTCTATGCCCATCACTCACCTCCACGGCAGTCTGAAAAGATCTCCACCTCCTTTTCATTCTCCTCTTCTTTAATAAATGACACCACATTCAAACTTTCATCATGGAGACCTTATTAGTACAACAGAATATTAAACTGATTAGTAGAATTTATCCAATACATCCAATTGGTCTTCATTAAATACTAAAGACTTGAGAAGCCTCGCAATGCTGTTGTTTGCCTCACAATGCGAGGCTCCCCCCCTCCCCTCTAACTTGCGGGCCTCGCTATGAGCGCAATTGGCGCTCATCACAGGCCAAAGGCGCTCATTGCGGGCCCCCCCTCTACTTTACGGGCCACTCAAGCATTACAGACAAACGCTCTCACTCCTGTGTCTCTTTCCCTCTACTCCCTCCCCTGTGTCTCTTTCTCCCCTCTTTCAGACCTATTTTCCCCCCATCTCCCTCCCCTGTGTCTATTTTCCCCCTCTCCCTCCCATTTGTTTCTTCCCCCTATCCCTCCCCTGTGTCTATTTCCCCCTTCTCCCTCCCATTTGTCTCTTCCCCCTATCCCTCCCCTGTGTCTCTTCCCCCTATCCCTCCCCTGTGTCTATTCCCCCCTCTCCCTCCCATTTGTCTCTGCCCCCTATCCCTCCCCTGTGTCTATTTCCCCCCTCTCCCTCCCATTTGTTTCTTCCCCCTATCCCTCCCCTGTCTCTTCCCCCTCCCTCCCCTGTGTCTCTTCCGCCCTCCCTCGCCTTTGTCTCTTACCCCTCCCTCCCCTGTGTCTCTTCCCCCCTCCCTCCCCTGTGTCGCTTCCCCCCCCACTCCCTGCCAAAAGATGCTCCCTCAGGAGAGACAGGGAGCCCATAAGTGAGGTTACAAGCTAATTTCCTATTCAATTGGCATCTTTTGGCGGCCTCCCAACGTGTCCAAGTTATGGACTTGAAAAAAAAATGTTGGCGGTTAAAGACCATAACTCGGAAGCCGGGCAGGCCTCGCGATGAGCGGCTTCGGCACTCATTGCAAGTCTCTCCCCCACTCTAACTTTCGGGCCTCGTTATGAGCGCCTTTGGTGCTCATCGCAGGCTTCAGAATGAGCGCCTTCGGAGCTCATTGCGAGCCTCTCTTTCACTCTACTTTACAGGCCTCGCAATGAGTGCCTTCGCCACCCTTCGATGCTCATTGCAGGCCGCTGCAAGCCCTTCGGCGCTCATTGCGCATGCGCAAGCCTGTAAAATTTACCAACAAACTCGCAATTATGACAGCTATATATGTGATACAACGGTTGTTAATACATGCACAATACTTTGTGATTTCAAAGACAAAAAGGGTCAGAAGATGATCACCGTAAAGTGAGGCAGTGGGAGTAAGAGCTAAATGAAAGTCATCTAGAAAGGGACATTCACACACTGGGAAGAAGCGTTGGCGGGAGCCATAATTAATAAAAAGAAAGTTGTTCCTCTCCTTACACCTCAACTGTAATATCACCTCCCTTCCAGAGATACTATTTCACACACATAGAGAAAGCAAAAGACCAGTCACAGAATCTCCCAAGGTTAAAATATATGACCACAGTTAACAACAGGAGTTAAATAAAACACCTTATATAATCTTGACATGATGAAAACAAGAAAAAGAAGCTGAGGAACAAATCTACCAATAATAACCTATATTCCAAATTGGGTACCAATAAACCAATATTTTTTGTTTATTTCAGAAGAATAATAACATTAAAATAAGCCATGTGTACATAATCTCTTGAAAAACTATACCCATCTATAGGTAAAAAGAGAGTAACACAGGCACTCTTACTTTTAAAAAACATTAGGATGCAGTGATGGCAACAATCCAAAACTTTTGGGATTACCTACTATTTTGTGAAAAAAAATTCTGGTCCATATCTATAACTTCAAAAGTATATTTAAAGGGCAGGTATCTTATTACAGCCGGAGATTAAGAAAGTTGCCTTCAACAGAAATACCTCACTAGAGCAGGTGCAGACAGGATAAAGAAGAACAAGACTGGCGGAGAATCATTATACCTCAAATTTAACCTAAACGTTCTAGGGTCCCTTGGACTACTAAGTTTGCTCAATGTGTCTGAAAGCCAGAGGAAATCACCCATAAAAGGTGACAGCCGCAATTTTCTTTTGAACCAAGAGTCAGAAAATAAGCTCACACCACCAAGAAAAGATTCAGAGTCTGATAGAGACTCTAAAATCAGTGAATTTCTACCTGTACCACAACAGTGACAAAATTAGGAATAAAAAAAAAATGGAAAAAAAAATGAATCAAGCATATTTGTTTTAAAACTATTAATGTAAAAATGATTGCCCCATCTCCCTCAAGCATGTTGACATAAAAATTCTGACCAAAATAGTAGCAAATAGTGTCAATTCCTTCCTTTTTAACCTTATCCAAACAGACCAAGTGAGTTGTATTCCTCAGAGGCAGGCTACAGACAGAGCTAAAACTCATTCAATATCCCTTCAGAGACATTTTACCCTAGACATACAGAAGGCGTTTTATATGGTTTGATAGATATATAACTAACCCAGACCCTACGTAATTTTGAGGGAAATTTTATGAATGTTCTAAAAACACTCTCACAGTTAAAATTACCTGGAGATTCTAAAGCCAACATACACATAAGCTGTGATAAAGCCGTCACAACAGTGAAACGACTGTTAGGCTTTGTGTGGGGGAGATTTAGATCTTTAGTTAGTGCTTAGTTATCAATATGTATTTGACAAAACTTGTGAGGTTTCCAAAAGGGCATTGGGAAAGTAAACTATAATAGTCTTTCCTAGATGTTACAGCCTATAAATGAAGTCAGATCGTAATAACTAAGCGATAACTAGACATGCTACACAATATTTGTGTTGTTTCTTTTTTCTCCATTTTTGGGAGATTTTTAACTAAAAACTGACCTAATTAGCAAATTAAGACATCAATTGTTATTTTTTTCTATCTATCATAGTAATTTAATTTTGGGGCTTCAATTTGAGAGCCTTCCAGGAACCGAAAATACAGATGCACCGAGATCATAGGTCTTGTCTCTCATGCTATTCCTTGCCACAGGAAAAAGAAAAAGGGGAAAATATATTTTTAATTTTTGTCTTTTGGATGTCTTTTTGCTAATAAGATACATTTGTTCGGTTTACTCAGTTTACTAAGTTATAGATTTTTTTATATATTTTTTTAATTTGTGGAGTTATTTTGAAATAAAGGTGACATTTTATAGATTCCAAATAAATATTGTTCCATACAGATTTGCAAAATGGGTGTTAGGCACCAGAAATACTGACAGTATTACTAAAGCCAACATATCCATACAAGGGGCACTCATCATACTTATTTAGAATTATAGGTCTATATTTAGATGTGTGCATCATTCTATATTGATGATCTGAGCACTTTGATTCTTCAGTGCGTTTCATACATAACAGATATTATTTCAGTCAAATAATTTACTGTTCCATGAACACACTGAAATGTGAATAATACATTCAAAATATGCTTTCAGTGCTAATCAAAGCCACCCATAAAATCTATGTTGCTCTCGACAAAAAGGTGTAACCATCGAATCACCATGAAATACTGGACTGCAAGAATCTCTAGGTTTTATAACAAAATCTACTCAATTTATTGTATCTATGAATATATCTGAAATTTCTTCCCATCCCAAAATTAGAATTTGCTGATTAAATCACTGTAGTGATGATGATGTTAAGTGCTGAGCTCATTAGGCTAGTGACATGGTTAATTTAATTCTTGCACAATGCCAACCACATTTATATGACTGTCACTCACCTCTAAAGTGATCTGACGTGATTACCACCTGCTGAATATCCTTATCTTTCTCAAGCTCTTCTTCATCATATACAGTGTATAGATTTTCATCCTGGAGACCTGTTAATTTCCAAAGAGAACCAAAAGAGGTTTGTGAGGAATTACATAATTTTGTCAACTCAAAACACAAGGACACAAAATAAATCAATATTTGACATCCCATGAGGGACCAATGTGTAATATTGACTGTGCAATACTCTGGTCATAAATTAAAATGGTGTTTTGTTCCTGAGAGAAACATTGGACACTTTTTATATGGTTCTGTAATAGAAAACAATGTTACCAAAGTTCCTTTTTGTTGGGATTCTCAAAATCTTGGGTGTTGGCTGATTCTCCTTCATCGCATCCTTGTAATGCTCCTTGTGGCCTTCTATATACTCCCACTCCTCCACAGAGAAATAGACGGCAACATCATCACACTTTATAGGAATCTGGAATACACAGGTTAAAGTACACTCATTTCTAAATAAGTAAAGTAAAAAACAAATAAATAAAGTAATGTCTGATGTCATCAATCCATGGACATTACATCCCAGTTTATAAAATACATTTGTTGCTGAGAAGTAGATAATATTGTTGTCATTAAAAAAATTCCAGTAGCTCACCTCTCCAGTCAACAGACTGATGATCTCCTGGGCTTGGTTGTAGATCCTCTGATTCATCTTCTTATCATTGATCATTTTACTAATCTTTAGTTTATTATTCAGATATTGCAACAGAGAGACCTAATAGAATGGGAATATGTCAAGAAATGTCATATATTAGATTCTGGAAATTAAAAACAATAATATATAATA
The DNA here is from genome assembly GCA_027410445.1 of Discoglossus pictus. Lineage (NCBI taxonomy): Eukaryota > Metazoa > Chordata > Amphibia > Anura > Alytidae > Discoglossus > Discoglossus pictus. The sequence goes on along the minus strand of CM050170.1, from coordinate 92,689,114 downwards.
ACTAAAAATATTCCAACGCAACCATTAAAAATGGCTAGTTCTACTTCTTATGAATAAATGAAGTTTGACCACTATGATCTAATTCCTTATGGTGTATTTAAACTTCTAACTAGTAACAAGAACGTCATCATCTGAATTCTATTAAAAATGTTCTAATGCAAGGAGTTCCAGAAAAACATTTACTTCTGCTTCATAGACTATTCTAAAGCCTTTGACTGTGTGGATCACAATAAAATGTGGCATGTCCTTAAAGAGATGGGAGCACCAGATCATCTCATCCGCATCCTGATGAATCTGTGGATATGTGGACCAAGAAGCTATGGTCAGAAGTGAACATGGAACAACAGACTGGTACAAGATCGGGAAAGGTGTGCGACAAGGTTGTATATTGTCACCTTATTTATTAAACTTATACGAGGAGTACATCATGTGTAAGGGCGTACTGGATGAATCTAAAGCCTGGAAGAAATATCAACAACCTCATTTATGCAGATGATACTACTCTGAAGGCTGAAAGTGTGGAGGAACTAAAGGACTTATTGATGAGGGTAAAAGAAGAGAGTGCAAAAGTTGGCCTGCTGCTCAGTGTTAAAAATACGAAGATCATGCAAACGTCAATCTAAGTTTCTGGCAAATAGATGGGGAAGAAGTGGAGGCAGTGACAAATTACATTTTCTTGGGATCCAAGATCTTTTCAGATGGTTACTGTAGCCATGAAATTAAAAGATGTTTACTTCTAAGGAAAGCTATGACATTATGAACAAAAGTCTGCATAGTTAGAACTACGGTATTCCCCGGAGTAACATACTGATGTGAGAACTGGACCATAAAGAAGGCTGAGCGCCGTAGAATTGACACAGTTGAATTTTGGTGTTGGAAAAAACTGCTTAGCCTTGGACTGAAAGAAGATCCAATAAATCAGTACTTCAGGAAATCAAGATAAACTGTTCACTGGAAGGTATGATCATGAGGCTTAAGCTCTAATATTATGTCTAAATCAAGGGTCACCAAACTTGGTCCTGAAGGGCCGTACCCAGGCCTGGATTTGTGGATATCCTTGCTGCAAACAGGTGAGACTATTGCTTCTTCAGTCATCCTGATTGACTCACCTGTGCACAGAAAGGAAATCCTCAAATCCAGGCCTGGGTGCGGCCCTCCAGGACCGAGTTTGGTGACCCCTGGTCTAAATGATTAGAAGACAAGATTCCTTAGAGAAGACTCTGATGCTGGGAAAGATTGAAGGCACACGTAGAAGGGGGAGGCACAGATGGATAGATGAGGTCATTGAAGCAATGAACATTAGATTGATGGAGCTCAGAGGGTCCGTTGCTGACAGATGTGCCTGGCGTACTGAGGTCCATAGGGTCACAGAGAGTTGGCACAACTGAACGACTAAACAACAACTGCAAGGATATTATATAAATTGCGCATTCAGATGTACAACATTATTTGCTACGAGAACTGGTGCCAGTTACTTTAGATATATGCTCAACAAATGTTTTATATAATAACGTGTGAAGCAATGACTGTGAGCATGTTTAAACTGGATTAATGTCAAAGAACATGACATGTACTACATGTTTGTAATAGTTTCGGTCCTATCTTATATACATCCCTGGAGTTTGGTACTTCAACAAACACTGTTAATGCTGGAACTAAGAATAGTGTCAAATTAATATTCAGAAGAAGCTCTCACCTCTCCTGTCAACAGGCTGACGATCTCCAGGGCGTGAGTCAATATTCTCTCAGTCTTTTTCTTCTCGTTGATCATCAATGGGTCCAATGCTGTAAGATTATTTTACATCATATATTATTTTACATTATATATTATTTTACATCATCAGTGAGTCCAATGCTGTAAAATAGAGATATAAGAAAATTGTATAAATTACAGAATTTAAAACTGAGGATATTAAGGATTTTTTTTGGACTGCATTGTATTATAACCAAAATATTTGTTAAACTGAGCATTATTAATACTCTAAATTTAGACATAAGCAGTCCAATTCATCTCTAGCATTACATTCACTAGAGCAAGATTACTACTACTACTACTTTCCTCTTGTTATATTCCAATCATAGGTTTGCCACACACCGATATAGAAAAATACAACGTATATAATGTTTAGGTAAGTATAAGTCAGAAAGTGCCAGGAATACTTACAGACAGATACATTATTGGGAGTGGTGGAAATTATTATTATTATTTGTAATGCGCCAACATAAAACATAAGTTAAGTTCCAGGCAATGACAAATTCAAAATTAACACAAAATGACCCAGAGATCTTGGTACATATTCATACCAATGACAAAGTAAGTGCAATATGTTACCTAAAAATGATTTTATAGAACTGAGAAACAAGCTACCTCCAAGGTAGTATTTTCCGAGATACTACAAGTGCCACGTGGTAGACCAGGGAGACAGAAGGAGCTTAGGGAGATTAATGTTTGGCTAAAAAGTGGTGCATTAAGGAGGGGTTTGGGTTTTTAGAGCACTGGCCTGACTTCTCACTTCGGTATAATCTCTATAGCAGGGATGGATTGCACCTTAATGATGAGGGAGCTTGTGTGCTAGGGGATAGGATGGTGGAACGGCTGGGGGAGTTTTTAAACTCGTAGGAGGGGGGGCTAGATAAAATGAATGGGGTAGAAAGTGTAGAGGGGTAAGGGAGGCATTAACCACTCATGGGGGGGGGGAGCAGAAGGGGAGTTAGTATAGTCATTAGGGAGGTCATGGTAAGTAACTCAAAACAGGGCAAAAACGTCAAACCTACAGAGCAGTATCAACCTAAAGTAAATGCATGCTAATGCAAGAAGCTTGTCAGGGAAAAATGGGCAATCTAGAGTTATCAATAGTAAATGAGAAATTAGATTTGATTACTAAAATAAGGTGGGGTAATTCTGCTGTTTGGACTATTAATTTGGATGGTTATAACCTATTTAGGAAAGATTGGGGTAATAATAAAGTGGGAGGAGGGATTTATGTATGTTATGCCTGAATTTAAGGTGATAGTCATAGAAGACATTTATGCTGGAACTAGCGATAATGTTGAAACCTTGTGGGTTGAGTTAATTAGTAGATAAACAAATCCTAAAATATTGTTAGGAGTATGCAATAACCCCTAAATATAATGGAATGTGGGGACGTGCAATTATTGTTACAGATTGGAAATGCAGCTAGCATGGGCAAGCTCTAATAATGGGAGATTTTAACTATCCTGAAATAAACTGGATAAATGAGATCAGCAGTTCAGCTAAGGGGAGCAGGTTCTTGAGTACACTCGGGGATCATTATCTGGCCCAGGTTATACAAGCAGTGATCATAGCAGTCTCCTTTGTGGTAGAGTTATAAAAACAAAATTATAAATGGCCAATTAAAATTCCTAATTTTAAATGACCAAATTTTTATGATCTAAGAGAAGTAATACAACATATAGACTGGGATAAAAGGGCTCAAGGTAAAAATACCGAAAATAAATTAAACATTTAAAGCTTTACTACAGATACATACATATCACCATATACCATGTTGAAATAGAAGTAAAAGGAGTAAATCACATCACATGTGGCTTAACAACAATTTAAAGATCAAGATTATGAGGGAAAAGCAGATAGAAAATGGAAAGTTAATTGCAAAGAAGAGTAAAACTGTCATGAATCAGCCAGGGGCCATCTTGGATTTGGAACTGTTATCTGCCACATGTTATTGAACAGAAGGTTTTGGGCTCCCAGAGCCACTGTTATAATGTTATATATTCAGTGCAGAGTCCCACTGTTATTGTTATGCATTCAGAGAAGAGGCAGTTTACCACGTCACCACTAATAAAGTCGTCATAACGCATTAAGTGGACTGACGTGGGAAGTACTGCCTCAACTCATAACATGTGGGTTATAAAATGTTGTAGTGGTAATATCTGTAAATATATTGTATTGTAATGTGGGAGCCATGTTGTGTGCAGTCATCCATATTGGGTCTGATACAGATAGTAATCTGAGTAGATCACCCATCTGCCTTCCAGCTATCACCTAAAGTAAACACTTGAAGTGATAGCAAGGCCAGAACAAAGGGGTCTGTACAGACATTGAGGCACCTTAACCCCATGGGGTCTTCAGCCCAATATCAGGGTCATAGTACAGAAGCAAATAGGTGTTTCTCCCTTGAGAACCAGAGACCAAGTGAATTAGGTAGCCACACCTAATGGGCGGCCCATGGGAGGGGTCTGGAAGTTCCCAGAGCTTACCTCTAGTCCATTGGCCAGAGGTAATCAAGTTACTCTGGAGATTACCCCATTGGCCAAGAGGAAGATGAGGGTTGGACAAGGGGGTAGCCACTCCCTGTACTGGTTTTGTGAGTTGTTTAAATACTGTGTGTTTCCAAAATAAAGTGTTCTTAATTTTCATACTTTGACTAAGCATGTATTATTGACCCAGAGGCATATGCTTGTAGAGGAGCTCGTTCTGACTCCCTACTAAGGTGCTCCCAGGTACACTACCAAAGCAAGCTGGGACTTATGCCTTTGTACCGACAAAGACTGTCCATAGGTCTAGAGTCACCCAAACTTAGGTCTAAACCTACTGGGAATAAGAGTACTAGGATACTCTAGATCCCATTATCATAGTAGGTTGTGACAAAAACTAACCCTAAAAAATTAACTATATTAATGGGAAGAAGGCCAGGAAGGAAGCTATAGGAACATTACAATGTGACACAGGCTGTCTGATAATTAGTGACCAGGTGTGTATTCATGAGCTACAGAGGGAAAACTTAAACAGACATACAACACATTGTATGATTTTAGGCAGAAAACACAAAGATTGTAAGCACTTCTTAATAAAATAAAGTAATAAAAGTAAATATATACACAGGTATAATATATTACTAATGAAATCCAGAAATTGTCTATGTACCTTTTAGTGCGGTTTTTGTTCCACTTCACATACAGCTCCAAAAAAGATTTTTTTTATAAGTTTTATCTAAAAAATATACATTTATATTTTCTTTTAAATTAAATGTTTGTGTGTAAGGGGCTGCCATTTGGCAGCGCTTCACCCATCTGTGATTCATCCACTCTGTCTGCGTGCGCTCTGTCTGTGTGCTGTCTCTCTCTCTCTCTTTGAGCTGTCTCTCTCTCTCTTTGAGCTGTCTCTCTCTCTCTCTTTGAGCTGTCTCTCTCTCTCTCTTTGAGCTGTCTCTCTCTCTATTTGAGCTGTCTCTCTCTCTCTTTGAGCTGTCTCTCTCTCTCTTTGAGCTGTCTCTCTCTCTCTTTGAGCTGTCTTTCTCTCTCTCTCTTTGAGCTGTCTCTCTCTCTCTTTGAGCTGTCTTTCTCTCTCTCTCTTTGAGCTGTCTCTCTCTCTCTCTTTGAGCTGTCTCTCTCTCTCTCTGAGCTGTCTCTCTCTCTATTTGAGCTGTCTCTCTCTCTCTTTGAGCTGTCTCTCTCTCTCTTTGAGCTGTCTTTCTCTCTCTCTCTTTGAGCTGTCTCTCTCTCTCTCTCTTTGAGCTGTCTCTCTCTCTCTTTGAGCTGTCTTTCTCTCTCTCTCTCTTTGAGCTGTCTCTCTCTCTCTCTTTGAGCTGTCTCTCTCTCTCTCTGAGCTGTCTCTCTCTCTATTTGAGCTGTCTCTCTCTCTGAGGTGTATAATGGCCACTGTTATCCTTGCTCTCCGGTCCCTCCCCATGATGTCATGCCCCTCCCCCTCAATGATGTCACACTCCTAATTATTACAGGGGATATCTATATATATATTTGTGTTCACCTTTTGGACGTCCAAAGTAAAAAAAACAATTTCCTGCGCAGAATCTCAAAAAAATACAGTTGTTGCACTGCATTAAGGGAAACTAGGTGGGGACATGCAAACGTATATATATTTGTAAGGTAATCCCAGAGGAAGGGAAAAAATTAGGCTATATGTGAGAGAGGTGGCATGAGAAGGATGTGAAAGCGAGAAAGATAAACCTAGGAGAACTGTGGAAATTTAAAGGGGCTTGGGAATAACATATTCTTTGGTAAATCTTTTTTTTTTTTTTTTTGACTACATTTGGGGGCTTGCCCTTTGCCAGCCAATGAGGTCTAGAGAGTAAAGAATGCTCTCTGCACTTCCTATCAGTTTCAAAGGAGTTTAAACAGATTTTACTTAGTATATTTCAACTTTGTTTATCTTACCCTAAAGACCTTACTGTAGAACAATATATAAAGTTTTAGTGATTTACAACAACCTTTAACAATAAACATTGTATTTACCTGATCTCCTCATGAAGGTCTGTGGATCCACATCCATCACCTCCATATGTTCCTCTGCATCATACTGAAAGACATAGAAGGCATATTAGGTCTTAGTAAGAATCTCAAGTGTGTAGACCAAGATAACTTTTTTTCAAAGAATTTGCTGTAGCCGTCGCCATTAGTTACTAATAATAACATATGTTGGGTTGATCTAGGTCTTATACAAGAACAAATTGTTATACCTACTACAACTCTTTGGGAATTATTTTGCATGTGGCTTTCTCTTGTTCCCAATGTCTTCTGCCACTGGTTGGCCATTGGAAGATGAAGGCTCCATTTTGGGCTATGTTACCAATGTCATGGTATGTATGCATGAATGACACTAATATATCACCAAGCAAGTGGCATTATAGGATTATGGTAGTTTGGAAAAAGCTTTACATGTTTGCGAAGTAACAAACTACCAACATTAGCAACTATGTAAATACATTGAAAACATAAGAAAAAAAAAAGAACATGAAAACATTGTAGAATGCTCCATATTGTCCTTTCAACTCTGTGTTCTACATGGAGCCTAGGCTATGCCCCGCCATATTTGTTTTATTCAGAACTGAGTGTAAGAGTGAATTAGTGGTCTCATTCATCAGCTTTTTGATATTCATCCCCATTCTGTATATGCTTAGAAGTAGAAAATCACACTACATATTACAAGTCTTAAGAGACAGGTCAGGTGGGAGGATCTTGTATAGTAATTTTTGCCTAAAACAGCAACAGGCAATGTCAATTATCTAACACCAACAGAGACATTTTTAATAGCCTACTGCAAACATACGTATTTACAGGTTACCTTCAATTTCTACCATTATTAGGACATTATAAAGCACTGGATACCAATTATACCCAATTGTATTTATTATTTTATAATGTCCCAATTATTATTATTATTTTCGTTTATTTGTAATGCTCCAACATATTCCATAGCGCTATACATAAGTTATGATCAAGGCAAAACAATATTAACACATTACAGAGATGGAGGGCCTTGTCTTTGAGCTTAGAATCCAGTGTCCACAGAGCTTTCCCCAAGGCACCATGCAAGATTGAAGACTCTCAAACTTACTAAACTGTATGCTATGAGACAGTATCTTTTTTACTGAAAAATGCTGTTACATTTTTGGGCACTTTTTAAAACCCAAAACATAGCCAATAAATATTTCCAAAACTATAGAGCATTACAGTAATTACTTAAAAGTACATGTGAACTCAACAGAAGTGACACTTATATTTATCCATACCTACTCTATATTTTTACTTAACATGTTGATTTCATTTATAAATTCATCCAGAAGTAATATTCTGCAGACAGTCTGCAGTGTTACAAAGTACTTGTTCGGTATATATATATATATATATATATATATATATATATATATATATATATATAGATAGAAAGATAGATAGATAGATAGATAGATAGATAGATATAGAGAGAGTAAGAGACACACACACATATATATATATATATATATATATATATATATATATATATACATATGAAAGTCTAAAACTAGTTAAATACTTGTTTCCTGCTCAGAATTCCAAGAAATACAGTAATTGTACTGCATTCTGGGCAGGGATATGCAAATGTGCCCACAATGGCTTCGCTCTTTAATCCAAATACCATTTCAAACATGGCGCCTTTTAAGCATATGCCTGTTTTATTACACAGCTTTAAGCAAAGCCCAGGATGTATTATGTACGAGCCAGGAAACCAACCCACAGACAGCTCTTACTGCCTCTCATCAGCATGGGGCTGCTTCCTAGCTTGTGTAGATTTTATGAGGAGGTAGTTTACCATAACAATCATGTAATTTATGGTGGGCAAAAGAGCGATAGAAGCCTCCACCATACAGTAGAACAGTAAATAAATAGTACATCTGTGTTCACGCCTATATAAATATTACATTTCAAATGGGGAAAATATATATTTGTAAAATAGAAAATAAAATCTTACAGAACGTGGATAAGTATGGTCCTTCTTGCATGAAGTCTGGAAGTGTAGCATTATATCTTTCATTGTGGCAAAGGCATTGGTTATTTCCGTAGTCATATCTGGATATTCTACGTTGGCATTTGACGGCTCAACACTTGAGGAAGCCGAATCATTGGTCAATCCTGGTCCTACATCATGACAGTTACCATTACAGTTGCAAAACTCCTTCTTGACACGGAGCCCAGAAGTAGAGGTACTTGCATTCTTTGTTGCAACTTTTTTTATTAAAGGTTGTTTATTGGTTTGACATCTTATACTGCGTACACCCCAAAGAGGGTTCGTCTTTGTAGATTTGGTTAATGTAGAGATTTTATTGGTGCTTGTGCTCGCGTCATGAAACTTTGGATTAGGATCAGGTGCCTGTTTAGATGTGAAATAACTGTGCTCCTTGGATGATGCCTTTGTTGGTCGCTCTGTCGCATTGTGATGATGCGTTTCTGGCACGGTCGGTGGCGTGATAATATTTTCCATTGTTTCTTCCTTTTTAATGTCCATTGTAGATATAATTGGTTGGACAATATGTTGTTCATGCTCTGCCATGTTTCCAGTCTGGAGATCAACAATATAACACAACAAATATAAATATATATGGAAATGACTAGATAAAGATATAAACTCATTACCTCTGTAATTGTGATATAATCTTGGTGTTGGGTCTACACCTATGTAGGCAACATTTTAATTATATAAGAAGAAGAGTGCACTTGGGAGCTTGTGAACAGAGTGCAGTATAGTATGGTATGGTCCATACCTCTGTAATAGGTATAAGTATGTTGTCTCTCTAGGATCTACTAATTGGAGAACTTGAGAAAGACTTTTGACACTTCATGACATACCTACACTTGAGTTAGCACTCATTCAGCCTAATTTAGCTGGGCTTATTTCATGGTGGAGCTGGAGTTATGAGGATTTTCGGGGAGGTACCCGGGTCTCAGTTTGGTACATATTATTAAGTCAGTTGAAGATAAAAGGTCTAACAAAAGAAAAAAGATTTATGGGCTTAGGCCAAGGACTTCCAAGTTATTATTTTATGATCACGTGCTTGACCAGACAATATCAGATTTCCTAAAATACAAAATAAAGTAGTTACAAAGAGGGTGTATGCCAAGGGCTTCAGGTAGTCTCTTTGAAATACAAGTCCCAGGGCCCTACCCCATCTGTAGCTCTGCTCCTAATAAGCTAATGGAATAAATCTCTGGGTGTCAGAGAAATAAAAGCAGAGAAATAAAAGGTTTTAGAAATGCTTTGGACAGACAGCCATCTAATAATTATAACAGTGCACAATACCAGGCTGCAGCTGCAAAGGCAAACACACATATTAGTGTGCATTAAGAGGTTATATAAGCAAGTAGCATTATGCCACTACATAATTGCCTGGTAATACCACACCTAAGCACCATTTCTATAAAATAAAAAATAAGACAGTGTAGAGACAGAAATAGTTAAGGACAGGTCCAATAATAATAATGAGAATGACTAGAGGTTACTAAGCTATGAGGAGTAAATAACCAAACTGAGAGCGAGAGAGAGCGATAGCGAGAGAGGGAGAGAATGAGAGAGGGGGAGGGAGAGAATGAGAGAGGGGGAGGGAGAGAATGAGAGAGGGGGGGGAGAGAATGAGAGAGGGGGAGGGAGAGAATGAAAGAGGAGGAGGGAGAGAATGAAAGAGGAGGAGGGAGAGAATGAAAGAGGGGGAGGGAGAGAATGAGAGAGGGAGAGGGAGAGAATGAGAGAGGGAGAGAATGAGAGAGGGAGAGAATGAGAGAGAGTGAGTGGCAGAAAGTGATAAAGAGTATGACTGTGTACAGCAAGTGAGACAGAGAAAGCCTTTCATTTCTAATATTTTACCTATTATATTTAAATTTGATTTATCATAGAGAGACATTCGCTTTCTAAGTGTAGTCTACTTGGGTGGATCTGGAAAGCAGATACGATATCTATCCCATGCTATTGAAAGGCTGCCAATGTAACAACAGAATCAAATGGAAGTATAACTCCCAATAAACCACCCACCCCATAATTTTCCATAGCTATGTATTTCCTTGTCAAACCATTACCAGAAATACCATATAGATTTAATTTATATACTTGCATTTTGTGTTGGTACAGAAGTACTTGCATCACCAAATGTTATTCCTGATGACACATTAAATGCCATTGGTGTAGGAGATACTTCCCAAGGTCGAAGAATTGATGTTTCTCCAGGTGGCAGAAATACATCCTGTTTGTTGTCCACCATCGCGTCATCTACTTGTAATATATGGAACTGATCCAATGATTCCTGCTCCGCTCCACACATATTGTCATGATGTCTTCTGTCTTTCTTGAATATAGTTGGTAGAGCATCAGGTCTCAGCAGATTTCGTGCACTGAAGTATGAATCGGGTGTGAAGTGCTTGGAGCACATACGATAGTAACCAGGTTTGACTTTAATAAGGTTGGCAAAACCTTCCAGATCTTCAAAATGCTGAGGAACTTGTCTGAGCCATAACATTATCCCACTAACTGTCTTGGGAAATCCATGTAATATAATCTGGGGGTCTTTAGGATGCCTCCTGCTGTTGTTTTTACAGTTTCTGACAACACATTTTGCCATTTTCAAGCACTGAAATAAGAAAAAAATATCTAATGTAAATAAAAGAGGAATTATAACAGCCGCTGTCAGTGTACAAATATAGTTAGGTCTCACCAATGGCTTCATATTGTATTATTATATTATATTATATCGGCAATTGGTTCCAGAGCTACAAATATATATTACAGGGATACTGTGTATTGCTATGTATCGCTATGTAAGTGTGCATGTATTAATACTGCAGAGATAGTTGTATATGGTATGGAATATGTTATATGGTTTATTCCTGTGTTAACATATCTTTATACTGCAGGCAGATAGTGTACAGCTGAGTATTATATATCTGCATTTATTTATACTGCTGTGTATATGTGTGTGTGTGTGTGTGTAGTTATACAGTAGAAACAGAGTATATAGCTGTATATTAAATTTGTGTACATATATTTATAGTAGAGAGATAGTTTATAAATCTGGACACACACACATATATATATATATATATATATATATATATATATATATATATATATATATATATATATATATATATATATATATCTACTTGTATGGGATAGATAGATAGATAGATAGATAGATAGATAGATAGATAGATAGATAGATAGATAGATAGATAGATAGATAGATAGATACCTTCTGCTTCTTTATTCAGCTTTTTCCACTTCCGTGTTTTCCGGCTGAGGATTACGTAACGTCACTACGTAAAAGAAACGTGGCATTCAGCGCTCAGTCTGGTGAGTTTGCCATTTTTGTTATGGGCATTTCCGCAGCGAGGTTCAACAAAGCGAGGGCATGTTATAGAATACACATTTTATTCAAGTCTCTATTCATTCACAAGTAAATTCCAATTTAGCTCCTATTGAGAATCTTAGATGGTTTGATAACAATTACTATTTCATCATAAAAGAGAATTGAATACGGCCCATACAATGCACTGGTTGGGTGTGTATACAAAGAGGATGCTGGGAATTGTAGTCTTATTTGTTTTCTTCTGGTTGGTGAATACACTTCCTGTGGCTTCAGGTGTACATCTGTATTTATCTGCATGCAAATAAGATATTGATCTAAGGGCTTCAATAGGCAAATGATCAGTACATTTATTAATTTCAGTATTTATCTACATGTGTTTTGTGTATTTTTATAATACGATGACCCAGGAGCTGGTCAGAGGGAGAAGACAACTCTTCATATCACTGTATATCTATATGTGGGGTTATCTTTATAGAAGTTATTGGGATTAGAGTGTAAAAGAGAAGAGACAAAGAAGACTGTGTGTGATGGTGAGGAGACTGAGTGGGAAGGAGAGAGAAGACTGAAAGTGAAAACAGAGAGAAGAGACTGTGAGGTAGTGGAGACAGAGTGACAAGATATAATGAAGAAACTGTATGTGTGAGAGAGGAGACAGAAAGGGAAAGAGAGACAAGATACTGTGAGGTAGTGGAGGGAGAAGAGATGGAGAGGGAAAATACAGACGATGAAGAGACTGCATGTGTGAGAGAGGAGACAAAAAGCGAGAGAATGAAGAAACTTTGAGGGAGAGGAGACTGAGAGGGAAAATCGAGAGAATTAAGAGACTGTATGTGAAGGAGAAGAGACTGAGAGTGGAAAAAAAACGAGTGAATAAACTGTATGTGAGGAAGAAGTGACTGAGAGGGAAAAGAGAGAGAATGAAGAGACTATCTGTGAGAGAGCAGACAGAGAGGGAAAGAGAGAGAAGAGACTGTGAGGTAGTGGAGACAGAGGGAAAATAGAAATAATGAAGAGACTGTATTTGTGAGAGAGCAGACTGAGAGGGAAAGACAGAGAAGAGACTGTGAGGTAGTGGAGACAGAGGGAAAATAGAAATAATGAAGAGACTGTATGTGTGAGAGAGCAAACTGAGAGGGAAAAGAGAGATAATACAGAAACTGTATGTGTGAGAGAGGAGACAGAGAAAAGCGAGAGAATGAAGAAACTGTGAGGGAGAGGAGACTGAGAGGGAAAGAAGAGAGAATGAAGAGACTGTATGTGAAGGAGAAGAGACTGAGAGGGAAAAGAGAGAGAATGAAGAGACTGTATGTGAGGGAGAAGAGACATATAAGTATAGAAATTATGAAGAAACTGTATGCATTCCTATCTCTAGTGCCCATTATGGGAAACAGTAAACAGAGTGGACACTGTATTTATGGAGAGGAAATACAAAGAAAAGAGATAGTGAAGATATTGTATGTGATGAAAAGCAATAAGGAGAAAAAGAGAGAGTGAAGAGACTATATATGAAGAATGGTAACAGAGAAAGAGTGACGACAATGTATGTGACATTAGGCAACAGAGAGCTAGTGAAGAGTGTGACTCAATGTGTGAGAGAGGAGGCTGTGAGAGAATGAAGAGACTGTATGTGAGGGAAAAGAGACTGAGAGGAAAAAGAGAATGAAGAGACTGAATGTGTGTGTGGGAGCAGGCTGAGAGGGAAAAGAGAGAATGAAGAGACTGAATGTGTGAGAGAATGAAGAGACTGTATGTGAGGAAAAAGAGACAGAGGGAAAAGAGAATGAAGAGACTGTATGTGGGATAGAGGAGACAGAAAGGGAAAGAGAGAGAAGAGACTGTGAGGTAGTGGAGACAGAGGGAAAAGAGATCACGAAGAGACTGTATGTGTGAGAGAGGAGACAGAGAGAAAAGCAAGAGAATGAAGAAACTTTGAGGGAGAGGAGACTGAGAGGGAAAATAGAGAGACTGTATGTGAAGGAGAAGAGACTGAGAGTGGATTCATTTTATTACCGCCAATCCTCAAATCTCCAATCTAGCAGAAGAATCCCACCCCCTCCCCTTGTCACACCTCAATCACCAAAACTTTAATATCATTTTAGTTTTATATTAAATATGACCATAATAAAAGGTTATGTTTTATCTGTATTTCTCTTCTAAGGAAGATCTGACTTCAGTGTGCTCCATAGATGGGTTCTTTTTCGTACCCATTTTTTTTCTCTCCCCCCCCCCCCCCCCCCCCCCCAATATTCTTTAATAATAGCTTAGCCATTTGTTGATGGAGAGCTTTGTCATCTGGCTCAGGCAGGGGATCATGCTTATCTTTACAATAAGTAACATTGTAACAAGTAAAAGTGTAAACAAAATATATCTGGGAGCAATCAAAGCTAATAGTACACATTGCAAAGATTAAATAAATAGTATGTCAACTTGGCTAAAGACCTTGCAGGTTCTGACTAATGGAGATGTTTTATTGTAGTCATATGACAGATTTTGATAAACATCAGATATTTCACAAAGATGAGCAACTCCTCACTTCTGAAAACATAAAGTAAAAAAGATTAATTCCTTAGGCATATCTCAGGTTAGAAGATAGACCATATTGACATTTATTTTTTTATTATTATCATGACTAGTAACTTGCCCAACATAAATGACGGTAACATATGTTATGTTCCATTGTCCTGTCTCTCTCTGTGCTGTGTCTCTTTGTGTGCCCTCTGTCTCTCTCTCTGTGCGCCCTGTCCCTGTGTTTGTGAGCCTTCTCCCTCTCTCCGTGTGCCCTCTCTCTCTGTGAACCCTCTGTCTCACTGTGCATTCTCTCTCTGTGCACTGTCTCTCTCTGTGTGCCCTCTCTTTATGTGTGCACTCTCTCTCTCTCTGCCCTCTCTCTCTGCCCTCTGTCTCTCTCTGTGTCCTCTCTCTGTGCTCTATGTGCTCTCATTCTCCCTCCCTCCCCTCTCTTTCCCTCTCCTCTCACTTTTTCCCTCCCTCCCTCCCTCTCTCTTCCTTCCTCTCTACCTCCCTCCCACTATCTCCCCTTCTATATCTCCCTCCTCCTCTCCCTCTTCCCCTCTCTCCCTCCATTTCTCTCCCTCTCTGTCTCCATCCCCCTCCTCCCCTTTCTCTCTTCCTCCCTCTCCCTCCCTCTATCTCCCTCTGCTCCCCTCCCTCCCTCAGTTGCACAATTCCCCCACAGTCAGCATGTGAGTAACGCCTGTGAAGAGCTCATCTTTCAAGCGTTGGTGATTGTTTATTATAACAGGGCAGATAGAACATGATTTCCTTTCTTAAATTCTCCATGTGTCAAGCTGTTTGTCCCACCTACTCTGTCTCTCTCCCCTCCCCGTTTTTTCTCTGTGTGCCAGTCACATCTCTCCCACATATCTGTCTCCTCTCTCCGTTCTGACGTTATGTGTAAGTTATTAGTACACTGGAGCCAGCGAGGAGCTGCACAGTCAGGTGAGTATCTTTGCTACCTCCCTTTCTCTCATTTTTCCTTCCCATCAATTTTTCACCTCACTGTCAAACTCCTACCCAGTCTCCCCACTCTCTCTTTGTCAATAGCTTCTTCTACCTAGCAATCCGCTCTTTCGTTCTACCACCTATTTTCTCTCTGTCTCTGATCACCACTGTCTCATTCTCTCTACTATGCCAGTTTCTCTCTCCCTGTCTGTCTCCCTGTCTCTCTCCTCTTTCATCTCACCATCCAACTCTCACCTTTTCTTCCCCTCTGTCCTCCTTTTCCACTCCCTGTCTCTCTCTTACTCCTCTAACTTCCAATATCTTTTACCCAAGAGCCACATGCTCTTTATGTCTCTCTCCACATTCCCTGTCTCTGACTCTCTCTTTTTCTTTCTCATCCCTTTGTATGTCTTAAATCCTCACTGGCTCTTTCAATCCCCTCCCCATCTCTCTCTCTTTTTTTGTCCTTTCCGGTACTCTGTCTTCTCCTCTCTTTTCATGTCTCACACTTGCATGTCTCCACCACTCTGTCTCCCCGATCCCTCATGCTCACTTTCTGTCTTCCACTGCTTGTCCCCATATATAGCTCTCTCCCCGCTGTCTATAAACAACTCAGTCTCATTCTCTCTTAATCTGTTTCTCAACTCCATCTTTTTCTTCCCTTTCTTTTTCTAAATGTCTCTTCTATTCCCCGCCTGTATATATCCTCCAACTGTCACTCTCACTTCCCATATACAACTCTACACTCTTAATAATACCAATTTTCTACACTCCCTCAGTGGCCTTTCTTTTTAATCTTCTCTTAATTTCCCCCTCACAGGTTGTCTTTTTGTTCACCTGTCTGTCTCTCTCTCCCACTTTTTCTCCCTGTCTGTCTCTCTCTCCCACTTTTTCTCATGTTTTCCCTCTAATCTTTCTCTACCCTCTTCTTTCTACCACTGCACTGTCTCTTCCCCATCTGCCTCTCCCACTGGTGCTTCTTTCCCCCTCCCTATCTCTCCTCCCCGTCACTCTGTTTATCTCTCCCTATTTGTCTTTCCCATCTCTCTGTCTCTAATATGCTAGGTTTCTTCTCCCAATTCCCTCCCCTTACCTCTTGTTTCCTGATATGGAGAAGCATGTACCAAATAACTGTGGTACTTGTTTATTTTCTTCTCCAATGGAAGCTAGTAAATCTTCCCCAAGGGAATGCCTTTCCTGGGCCAGCACAAGATGGACATGAGACCCCTGGGTGTTGTTCCAAGCCCAGGGCTTTCCCTGCGATAAATATGGTTTCCCTTGTTTGGACTATCTAGTGTCTGGAGACCCTCATCCCCAGTGAATTCCCCTTGGGTTTGTGGGCATTCTGTGGGTAACTTCCAGTCATTTTTTTTATACGCAATTCTGTCTAGTTTTGTTGGTCATTTACATACTGCTGAGCAATTAGGTTAGCTGGCCTTCCTATCTTAATTACGTTAACTTTTTTGTTACTCTGCACCCAGACTAATCGAATTACTGAGACCTTTTTGTTCTACCATGTATATAAGTCCCTCTTTGTTACAGTAAAGTGCATTATCCCTTTTGAAAGTATACAAGCATGTTAGTTGTATTTCCGAGGGGTGGGATAGAGCTTTTTAATCACTTGTTCCAGCCCAGCTAACAAGGGTATATTGCATCTGCCCATCTGCTTTCCACTGATCCAGGGACTCCCTAATATATAGCAATCCGCAGAAGGGAGGAAGTATCATCACCTGATTGTCTTACTGGAAGAAGGACTGTCCCTGGATCAGAAAATGGAGGTCACAAGGACAGTCAGCACACAGCGAGCCAGCTACATGTAAGCCAGCCTGTCACCACATCACAGGCAGAGCTCTGCTAGTTCTTACCCAAAACTCAAGAATCTGCCCAAAGAGCCTTTCACCGGTCAACATCAAGGACTAGGTAGACTTACATAGAGCGCAAGCTAGCACAGACTAACGGGACAATCTCTGCCATCTCACAGAGCACTACCATGAAGTCAAGCAGGTACTGATCTCCTTCTCTGTTTCAAACTTATCAGCCTCCCAACTCTTACCCTTATTTCTCCACCTCTGATTCTCTTACTCTGCCTTTCCCCACATCTGCCTCTCTCCACTCTGTGTGTCTCTCTCTTCATTCTATCTGCCTCTATTTCCCACTGTCTTGTTCTCTACCATACCCTTGGCTCTTTTCCAACCTTTATCTTTTCTATCTTCTTCCCTCATCTCTCTCTCAAACCTTTGTCTCCTTCACTGCCCCTTTTCCTTTTACTCCCTTGTATGTCCGCCTCTCTCTCAAATCTCCCTGTATCTTTTTCTCCTATCTTCTGTCTTTCTCTTCTACACTCCCTCCCTCTTCTTTACTCTTCCATCCCTTACTGTCTCCCATTTCTTTCTGTGTCTCTCTCCCGTTCGGTAGCTTCCCCCTTCTGTCTCTTTTCTATCTCCTCCTCTTATTGTTACCCTCACCATCTTTCACCAATTTATCTACCTCTTGCCTCTCTTTCTCCCTTTTCCTTGCCCATAATCCCATTCTTTCTTCCACTCTCTCTCCTCTTTGCTCTCCTTTTGCCCTACTTTTTTTTCTTTCATTTTTATACAGTGAGAAGACATTGTCCATCATAGACAGAATTCTTCCACTAAAGGGTCCTGATCATTGGGATCTGGTGAATCAGTCTAGACAGCCAGAGGACTTGTGAAGAATCTGGCACTCTAAACTCAATTATATCCCCATTGGCTTTTGGTGCCTTGTAGTCTTATTGGTTCATAATTCCCAGGTTCTTTGGCCAGAGGCTAACTGGTTGAGCTATCTTGGTGACCAACCAGAAAGATGTCAACATGGAGCTACTTTCATAGGACACTGGTGGTGGGAGTGGGACATTTAAATGGATACTTTGAGGCTACCTAGCTGAAGGATGGGACTGCAAATGGTAGAGCTGCCAGAGGCGACACTTCAGGGATTAGTTGATGGAGAAAGAAAGGGAGATTTGAAAATGCCTTGTTTGGCTCAGTGGTACTTACAAACAGAAAGCACACAAAAAGAAATTCCATAAAAAAAAAAAAGAACCATATTAATTAGCAAGCAAGCAAGCAACAATGTAATACCACAGCTTTATGTCCTCCAATAGGATAGGAGCTTACCTGAACTCCTGGCTTGGACAGATAATGCTCCCCCCCCCCCACCTGTTTGACCAAACATTTTGGTATACAGCAGCTTCTATATTCAGTTTCTATATTAAAAACGGTATTGATCTCATGATCATCCATGCCATTTCTTAAAAAAGAATTGTATTTTAAATAGAATTGTATTTTAAATAGTGTTTGTATCAATTTTCATACATTATATAATTTTTTTGCCTTCTTCCTCACCATTTGCCCTAGACAAGGTCCATTACAATAGCAAGCATTGGGTAACTTTCCTCTTCCATAAAGTGGGGACCCTTGTTTCTATCCAAAATGCTAATAAACATTTTAAAGCAATAGTGATTATGAAGTCTAAAAGACTTGTCATTTTTGTTGTTGAAATTAATGGAGCTGTCCCTGTCGTAAAAACCTAAAATGCTTATCCACAAATAAACAATTTTCAGGGGGGCTATTGTTTGATTTATAAAGTTTAGGACTACCTTCCAGAACTAAGGGCACAGCCAGAGTTTGTGAATGAGATCTTGACACAATGCACTGATGGCCCCATCTTGAGCTGCCCAGTGCCTACCTTACCTGGCACTTCAGGGCCCTACCTGAGTGAGTGGAGGAGCTACTTGCTGGGGTCTGGGAATGGGGAATCACTGGCCTAGTCACTAAAATAGGCACCAGAGAGAATATCATTTTCTCATGGACTGTAGGCCCCAATCCTAATGATCCTTTTTAACTTTGAGGGTTTGTCGGCACCTCACTAATTGGCGCATCTAGTCAAGACAGGACGAAGCTCACTGGGGATTGGCCAGAGGGACTAAAAAGAGAGAAATTTGAAAAAAGCAGATATAGTAACTTTGAAAAGGCCAGAGCAGGCCAATATTCTCCCCTGCTTTCCCTCGTACCCAGAGCAGCACCAGACATCAGAGACGGGACTTTTGGAACCAGCAAGAAGAGAACTACCATGCTTTCCCTGAACATACCCTCACTCACCATACTGCTAGACTAAGAGGCACCCATTGATTCTTGCTTCATTGTCTGGGTATTGTGTCTATAATTCGATTGTCTGCCCCTAACCCATTATTATGCCACTAATCTGTCATAAATGTTATTGCCACTCAGTTACCTGAGCAGAGCAACCCCTTTCTGACTGGTTACTCAATGGCTGCCTGAAGCCAATTAGAACAGCACAGATAGGCTACCATGCCATAGGTCTGCCCATGCAAGGTTGGTACGGTATTTTGAATCATGTTGCAAAACTGCCCTCTGTTTGGACCAGTCTGTAATTTGCTGCTCAATAATTAAGCCAGTAATTCACAGTTGCTTTTGTGTTTACTAAGTTAACACTTTATGAACCTCTATTGTATGACCCTTGAAAACGTTCCTCCCACTCTTCTGGGAACAAGTATCAATGTAGTGTGTTTATATGCAGGTTATCAGACTCCTATTACTATTTTGCAAGCCAAATCTCTCTATGAAGCCTCTAATGATCTGTGGATAAACCGGGCACTGAGAAGCCTCTAACTCAACCCATCCGATCTGGGTCATGACAGATCTGTTTCGACTTGTTTGCATTTTTGACATTGTCCATTGTATAAGCTACTGTATATGGCATTTATAGACCATGTAAAATTCTATAATATAATTCATGGAAGTATACTGCTGGAGACGTGTGCATTTTTCTTTATAAGTTGGTCATGACATCCTCCAAACTGGTGTAGAGATGTTCCATTAACCACTTGCTTAGCCCAATTGTTTGTTGTTCAAAATCTATTTCTGTTCTTATTTTTTTATATATCAAGGATGGTCCAAATATCCTCTCAATATCTTGGTTTACAACTGAATCTGAGATATTGTTTTATAGCTGGATTAAGATAAATGGTTTAATTGAGATGTAGTAATGACATATTTGAAATTCTAAGAATAAATGTCATATCATTATTTCTGGGAATGTATAAATGCCTTGTGTTACTGGATTGCTTAAATCTGTGCTTAGTTTCCATATCTTTCATACAGGCCTCCTATGCTCTGGTGTAACTCTAATAAATTCTGAAGCTTTTCCCACACCTGGAGGTATGAACAGGACTATGGAGATTGACCTATCTCAAGAGCCAATATCATTATTAATATTATTATTAATGTATGCCTGATATATTTTTTTGTGAAATAGAAATAGTTCCTAGCTAAATGTCATTCCCATATAAAATGTTGTAACATTTGTGTAACCTATCCATGTTGTGTCTGGCATTCCTCAAGCCAACCTACCCTGGTTTTATGACATGTATAACTTGCTAAGACCTACTCCTTCTCATATGTTCTATTCATTTCAATCTTTTCACCGTTCTCTCTCATTCACTTCCCTTTCTGTTCTATCCCTATCTCCATCTCTCTCTGTCTCTCACACCATTTCTCATTATTTTTTCAGGAGACTTTTTAATTACCAGTCAGGCCTCCTCTGCTCTGATGTAAGTCTAAAAAATTCTGAAGCTTGCTGTATGACTGGAGGTATGATTGGGACTATGGAGGTTGACCCTTCACAGGAGCCAATATCATTATTAATATCACTACTAATGTATGTCTGTTATCATTTTTTGTGAGAATAATTCCTATCTTAATTTCAATCCCTTACAAAATGTTTTATGACTTGCATAACTTGCTAAGACCTCCTCCTTCTCATATGTCCTATTTCTTTTCCATCTCTTTATTATTATTATTATTATTATTATTATTATTATTATCGTTTATTTGTAACGCGCCAACATATTCCGTTGCGCTATACATAAGTTAAGTTACAGGCAATGACAAGTTCAAGATTCACACATTGCAATGAATGGAGGGCCCTGTCTTTGAGCTTGGAATCCGGTGTCTATAGCGCTTTCCCTAAAGCACTGCGCAGGATTGAAACTCGCAGACTTACAATCTAAAGGTTGAAGTTTGTATGTGGTACAGTAGGGAGAGAGTAGTGCTGAGCATGTTAGGGAGGAAGGTTATAGGCTTCTTTACAGAGGTGTGTTTTTATTGAAGTTTTGAAGGATTTAAGGCAGGAGGATAGTCTGGTGAAGCGAGGCAGGAAGTTCCTGAGAATAGTAGCAGCTCTTGAAAAGTCCTGGAGGCGGGAGTCAGAGGAGGTGACAAGAGTGGTAGAAAGAAGTAGGTTGTTAGCAGAACGAAGAGGGCGTGTGGGGGAGTATTTGTATATGAGAGCAGAGATGTATGAGGGTGCGCTGTTGTTGAGGGCTTTATAAGTTAGGGTCAAGATTTAAAAATTTATTCTGGAGGCTAAGGGAAGCCAGCGGAGTGATTGACAAAGAGGAGCTGCCGACACTGAACGATGTGTATGGAAGATGAGTCTGGCGGAGGCATTCATTATGGATTGAAGTGGGGAGAGGCGAGTGGTGGGCAGGCCAACAAGGAGTGAGTTGCAATAGTCGAGAAGAGAAAGGATGAGAGAGTGTATTAGAATCTTAGCAGTGTCTTGTGTAAGGTAATGGCGTATTTTGGATATGTTTTTTAGATGGAGAAGACAAGATTTGGTTAGAGACTGTATGTGAGGAATGAAAGAGAGGGCAGGGTCCAGTTGAACCTCGAGGCTTGGGAGGTGGGAGTGATGATGGCATTGTTGACAGAGAGAGAGATGTGAGGAATTGAAGCTGTAGTAGAGGGTGGGAAGATTAAGAGTTCAGTCTTAGACATGTTCAGTTTTAGATGGTGGGCGGACATCCAAGAAGATATACTAGAGAGGCAGTCGGAGAAGTGTGCTAGAAGAGAGGGGTAGATCTGGTGCTGAGAGGTAGATCTGAGTGTCGTCTGCATAGAGATGGTACTGAAACCAAAAAGAGTTTATTAGGGTACTGAGTGAGGATGTGTAGATGGAGAAGAGGAGGGGGCCTAGGACTGATCCTTGGGGTATGCCAATAGACAGGGGGTGAGGAGAAGAAGAGGTGCTGGATAAGGAAACTCTAAATGATCGTTCTTGGGGGTATGATGAGAACCACGAGAGAGCAGTGTCTCGAATGCCGATGGAGGAGAGAATGTGGAGTAGAAGCAGATGGTCAACTGTGTCAATGGCGGCAGAGAGATCCAGAAGAAGCAAAATGGAAAAGTGGCCTTTAGACTTGGCGGTGAGCAGGTTATTGGTGACTTTTATGAGGGCTGTCCCAGTGGAGTGTTGGGGCCCGAAGCCGAATTGGAAGGTTCTAGACGAGCCACTCCAGCAGTTTGGAAGCTAGGGGAAGTAGAGAGGGCGATAGTCAGAATTGGATGAGGGTTTCTTGAGAGTGGGTGTAATTATGGCATGTTTTAGAGATAATGGAAACGTGCCAGTGTTTAGGGAAAGGTTGAAGATGTGTGTGAGAGCTGGCATTAGAGTAGTAGAGAGGGAAGAGATGAGCTGAGATGGAATAAGATCCAGAGGACAGGTAGTGAGGTGAGAGGATGATATTAGGATGGAGACTTCATCCTCTGTTGCAGGGGTAAATTAGTTCAAAGTGGCTGTGGGAATGGGGAGGGGAGTAGACTGGGTATTGTTGGTTAGTTGAGAGGGTGGAGTGTGTGAGCCACGATGAGAGGAGAGTTCATTGCGGATAGATTGAATTTTATGTGTAAAATGGTTGGCAAAGTCTTCAGCCGTGAGACAGGAAAGGGATGGGGGGAGGTGGTGGGCAGAGGAGAGTATTGAAAGTGGCAAACACACATTTGGGGTTGGAGGAAAGAGTTGGTATTAGTAATGGGAAGTACTGCTGTTTGGCCAGGTTGAGGGCGGAGGAGTAGGAGCGTAGCATAACCTTGTAGTGAAGGAAATCCGCTGTGGAGCGTGATTTCCTCCATAGTCATTCAGCAGTGCGGGAGCACTTCTGAATGTAATGTGTGTGTGTAGTGTGCATGGTTGTAGATGAGATTGAGGGCGTCTGCGTGTGGTTATGTCAAGGGTGGAAGAGAGAGTAGAGTTGTAGTGTGAGGTGGCAGTGTCAGAGAAGTTGAGGTTGGTGATAGTGCTGAGAAGAGGTTGGAGCACAGTGGAGAGCTGTGTAGGGTCAAGTTCTAGTAGTCTTCTGTGGGTTATTGTGGCTGGGGTTGAAGAAGAGTGATGAGAGGAAGATGTGGTGAGGTTGAAGGTAAGGAGGTGATGGTCAGATAGAGGGAGAGGGTGGATGACAGGGTTGGAGGTAGAGCTAATATTGGTGAAAATAAGGTCAAGAGCGTGTCCAGCATGGTGAGTTGAAGAATCTGTAAGTTGTGAGAGGCCAAAAGCTTACAATTTAACAAAGTAGAAATACAGTTACTATGTGAACAAAAATTATATCAGATATGGATATTCAAAATTAATGTAACAGGAGGATGCACTGGAGTGAAAGGTGAATCATAGAGATGGCTGTAGATACCTTGTGGCAGTGTAAGCAAAAGCCAGAGGAGAGATTTCAAGATGGTTGCTGGGGGCCTGTGACAGTGTAAGCAAAAGCCAGAGGAGAGATTTCAAGATAGTTGTTGGGGCTTGTAGCAGTGCAGCCTCTCTCTCATTCGTCTCTCCTGCTCTATCCCTATCTTCATTTCTCTCTCACACCATTTCTCATTCTTCTTCCAGAAGCATTTAATTCCCATCCAGGCCTCCTCTGCTTTGGGGTGACTCTAAGACGCACTTCCCTCCCTTCCTACCCTTTACCCGCCTGCCCACCATATTCGGATTTTATTTATGGAGGCATTGAAATCACTTGCACCTAACCAATCAGTGTTTATTATGCTATACTTTATTGTTTGTTTTCATACTTGATTACAAGCCTTTATGAATAAACAACACAATTTATAGTAGCACCTGTATCTGTTCCGTATATTTTCTAGTAAGCATTATGGTCTAAAGGACCTAATACTCCCAGGAACACTCGTGCCACCCCTAAGAGTTTTCTCTGGGGTCCAGAATAAGGTACTATTTTCCACAAAATACATCTGTGGAGCCAGGAGCATCCAGTTTCCGAAACAGAGGAACCATCTTTCTCCAAGAACACAACATAGAAAAGGATCTCCTGGCAAACAAATCTTATTTTTTTTTTTTTTAATTTAATTTTAACAAATATATTACACCACCAGAAAAAGAATAATAAACATACAATACACAAAAACAAACAGGGATAACAAACAAACATTGTACCAACGATATACTCTAAAAGTAGAACGGTTTTCTAGATTATATAATACATTGAAAAGGTACAATGTACATCCATACTGGCATTCGCTCAGATTCGAGGCAGATAACATTTTAAACACATGGGCCAATGAGGAGAATTAGGTCCGAATGGAGTTACACCCGAGAAATAGTAAGGTAAGTACTATTTCCCCCTGCCCTCTGGCTAAAATGTACTATGTTTGATGTAGTTGTCCCATTTAGACCAATTTATCATATTTCTGTTTTTTGCATTAGCCGAACTATAAGCGTTGAGAGATAGGTCTCTGTTATAACAAATAGTGTTGATTAACTCTCTAATTGTATGTATATCTGGGGTTTTCCAGTATTTTACTAGCAGCCATTTGGCCCCCAAAAGGACATGCGAAACCAAGTTCCTTTCCACTGGGGAGAGAAACTCCAACCCTCTATGGAGGATGGCCACTTGAGGGGTACAAGGAATATGTTTATCTAAAACTCTAGCTAGAAGTTGACAAATTTCTAACCACATATCTGAGATCTTTTTACACTTCCACCAGACATGGGAGTCATCTCCTAGAAAACCGCACTGTTTCCAGCAAAGGGCGTCCCCTTTTGTATTCAATTTTGACATTCTAACCGGGGTTAAATGCCATCTGTGTAAGATTTTAAAAAAGAGTTCCAGATAAGCTGGATTTATGGCGGATTTCTTAATCAACATTATAATATCCCTCCAATTGTCTTCATCAAGAGCCATATTAAGATCTAGTTCCCAGCCTATGATTCCCTTACTTTTAATAAACGGAGTAATCTCGCTTATAATCTTATTGCAGTTTGAAATAATATGATGATTCCTTCTCTTTATAATTAGTTCTTCTATTTTAGTAGGTGAATTTATTTCTAGGGTTTTAAATCCCCAAGACATTAAAGCTTGTTTTAAGCTTTCGTAATTTAGCCATGAGAGTTTTTCCAGGTTATATTTTTTCATTAACTCTGAATATGTCAGAAGATTGTTATTGTAATATAATTCTGATACCAAGGAAATGCCTCCTCTATACAAAAGATAACGGTTTACGGAGGGGTCTCTGGAGTATACCAATTCAATAGGGGTGGCTAAAGATGGATAATGTGTTATTTGCATTCTCTCTTTATTCTTATACCAAAATTTTACTAGAAATTGTATATTTTTTGATAGTTTACCCAGTGAATTCTTATTGTAGTACGGTAGCCATAATAGGTTCTTTATAGAAGAGTCACAAAGAATAGTCTCTTCAAGGTCAAGCCATCTGGGTTTCTCCTGGAGGGTGTTCCAATTTATAAGTTGCGCGATGATAATTTTATGATATATGTCTTTTATACTAGGGGCATTTAAGCCTCCTTTTTCATATTTCTTACTGACCACACTTTTCATGATTCTACTTTTTTTCCCACCATATATGTATTTATCCAAAATATCCTGAATGGTTTTCAGATAATTATTTGATATTCTATCAGGTATAGATCTTAAGCAATAGGTAATTTTTGGGACAATACTCATGTTGGTTGCAGCGATTCTCGCCGACCAGGGCAGGTTAAGAGATCTCCAGTTACATAGAATAGGTCTAATTTGTTTCATCACATCCTCCAAGTTAGATTTAAGGATATCCTTAACTCCAAATGACATTTTTATGCCCAAATGGACGATATATTCGGATTTCCAATTATACGAGGATAATTTTTCCAATCTATTTATAACTTCTGGTTTAAAACCTCTCATTAAGGTATTAGATTTTAAATTATTTATCTTAAAATATGATAGTCTTCCGAATTGTTCAACAATTTCTTGTAATTTTGGGCATGCCTCCTCCGGGTTGGTCATGGTAATGACAATATCGTCTGCGAAACCCATAAATTTAAATTCCTCCTTATTAATAATTACACCCTCTATAGCTTTACACTCTCGAATATAGATAGCTAAAGGTTCTATAAAGAGGAGGAACAATAGAGGGGATAGGGGACATCCCTGCCGAGTGCCATTTTCAATTTTAAACTTTTCTGACTCGAAGTCAGGGTTTGCAATATATGCCATAGGATTGGCATACAGGGCTTTAACGGATCTTGAAGCAAAATCGTTAAATCCGAATTTCCTCAGGACCGCCTGAAGAAATTCCCAGTTGACCCTGTCGAATGCCTTTTCGGCATCCAAAGACAGGGCCAATAAGGGTATATCCTGTTTTACCACATAGTTTAAAATATCAATCATTCGTCTAGAATTATCAGATGCTTGGCGACCAGGAATAAAGCCTGTTTGGTCTCTATGAATCAACTGATTGATTATAGTTTTCAGTCTATTAGCCAATATTTTGGCGTAGATTTTTATATCTAAATTGATCAGAGATATTGGTCGGTAACTCCCGCACTGCTCCGGATTTTTACCTTCTTTCAAAATGTTGATTATTTTAGTCTCTGACATCTCAGGGGGGATATGCCCTGTTTGTTTTATTTCATTAAATAGGTTGCATAAATGACTCTTTAGTTCAGACACAAAAGATTTGTAAAACAGAGAGTCATATCCATCTACCCCCGGGGATTTGTTGGATTTGCCGCTATTAATTGTTTCAGTGATTTCCTCGATGGTTATCTCACTGTCTAAATATTCACTATACTTTTCTGAAACCCTAGGAAACTTGATCTTACATAGGAAGGATTCAATATCTTCTTTGCCAGGAAGTTTAAACCGCTTATCATTTCCTAGATTGTACAATTCGGTATAATAGTCCTGGAATATTACACTAATTTTATCGGGGTGTAGATGAATTTTACCCTCTTTATCTCGGATTTTTAAGATCCTGTTCTGACTACGTTGCTTCTTTAGTCTGTTAGCAAGATATTTACCGGATTTATTACCGTATAGAAAGTGGGATTGCTGATATCTCCAAAGGAGATTATCAGCTTGTAACTGGAGAATTTTTTTGATTTGATTATGTATCTCCTTAATTTTTCCTCTTAGTTCTTTACTTGAGTTCTTCATATTATCCTGATGTAGCTTTTCTAATTCTATATAAAGGAGATTTAGTGACTTACCCTGATTTCTCTTATTTTCGGCTGCTCTAGCGATTAGTATCCCTCAGATAAATGACTTGAAGGCGCACCATAATGTCTTTGCTGACTTTACCGAGTCCTTATTTATTTCAAAAAATTCCTGTATATCTCTTTTGATAGCGGAAACAGATTCGTTTTTTTTAAGTAGCAATGGGTTGATTTTCCAACTGTTCTTAGGCAACACCTTATTTGTCTCTTCCAAGATAATACTGTTAATAGAATGGTCTGACCAAGGTGCCAAAATTATTTCAGAATGTTCTATCATTCGCACTGTGCTTGCGTCTGCAAAAATATAGTCTATACGAGAATAGGATTGATAGCGATTAGAGAAAAAGGTGAATTATTTTTGGTCTGGATGGAACACCCTCCAGGAGTCTAGTAGTTCATAGCTCTTAATCAAGCTAGAGAACTCAGAGGCGGCTTTACTGATATGGGTTTCCGACTTGACTTTGTAGGACCTCTGTTTATCCATTAGCACATTAGTTACCAGGTTAAAGTCCCTGCATAACATAATCAATCCCTTTTTAAATTTAAAAATATCTCTTAGTAAATTTTTAAGATATCTATTTTGGTTTTTATTTGGCAGATAGACATTAACCAAGGTTATCAATCTATTGTTTATAAGGCCAACCCATATTATATATCTCCCCAAGGGATCTATTTTTTTAATTCTTCAGCCACCACTAACCTTTTGTTAAAGAAGATTGAGACTCCTTTTGATTTGTTGTTATATGTGGAGTCAATTCTAGTTGGGTAAGATTTATTGGACATATATTGCACTGACTCCCTCTTTAGGTGGGTTTCTTGAAGGCAGAGAATATCCGCCTGAATCTTATTATAATTCAAAAAGGCTATTTTCCTCTTTGTTACTGAGTTCAGACCATTTACATTATGCAAGATGATTTTTAATCCTTTACCCATTGGCAAGGTTTTTAAGATTCCTCCCATGTCATAAGTAATAAAATTCCCACTTTACATTGCCTCAGATAATTCCAAAATACAATCATCATTCTTTCAACATAAACATTCATACATATTGAACCTAAGTCAACCAACATCCTGGACTCTGGTTAACAGGGCGATAGCCTGATATAGGGAAATGTCAGGGGTGGCTATCCACCTTTGGTAGGGAGATCTGCAGATAAGCAAAGGAAAGAACAAGAAAAGAGAAAGGAGAAGAGAAAGGAAAAAAAAAATACAAACAAAATAGAGGAGAGAAGATACCATTGAAGAGATTGCTTGTTAAGCAAGCATATATGCCCTTGCAAATCCAATGTAGATGGTTATAAACTTCTAGAAGAATATATTAACCCTTAACACTCCTCCCATAAGGGGGGCGGAGTACTTAACTTTCTTTCCCAGCTCTACCTCCGTTGCCCACCCCCCCTCCCCATCTCACCTCCTCCCTATCCTCTTTAGGTGCCGTGATATTGTATTAAGAAAGTATCCCCTTCCAGAGGGTAGTGAGAGTGTAAGACATCCTGCTTCTAATGGATGAGCATTAACCTCTAAATGTGAAACTACATATTATATACTAAATTCAGATATGTGCTATAAAAATTATTATGAGGTATTCCCCTTTAAATTGGGAACCAAGGTGGCTAAGGAAAAAAAAAGTGGCTAAGGGAAAAAAAAAAAAAAAAAAAAAAAACTTATATCATATAATCCTATAAGGGAATTCTCAATTATATAGTGAAGGGAAGTAATGAGAGAGAACAGGGACGGATCTGGGGAGAAGAGAGGAAAGGCATAGGAGGCAGGAAACAGAGAAATTACATATGGGAGGAGATCCTTTTTCAACTTTATACCCTATGAAAATCTTCTTCTAATCTATCTAATGAACCAACAATATATTCCTAATAAGTCTAGAAACATTGTCCCCTTCTGTATATGGGTACATTTACATTTTTTAGCTTATCCTTGTATGCCAGGTCAAGTTACTGGCAGACAGTATCATTTTTTCAGCCCCTTTAACCTCCTTACCTATATCAATCTGCCATTCTTTCAGCAATTTTATACCTTCCTGGACTGTTTTAATCCTATACCAATTTAAATCCTTATATACGGAAATACCCATTGGAGAGATCCATTTATACTTAATTTCTCTCTGTCTTAATATCTGGGTTATTTCTGAGAATTCTCTCCTCCTAGCTAGTGTCTGAGCTGATAAATCTGTAAATATTTTGATATTTTCATATGGGGAGGGTAGACCTTTCTTTTCATATGAGGCCCTTACAATTGTTTCTTTGTATGATCTAGAGTACAGTCTCAGGATAACGTCTCTGGGTAAGGACTTATGTAAGTGTCTGGCTAGAGGCAGCCTATGGATACTGTCAATAGTATTTTCTGATTTTGAAGTATTTGGGACCAATTTCCCCAATAGGTCCTCCACATAAGTTTTCAAATTGTTCTCTGGTATCGTCTCCGATATGCCTCTTAAACGCAGATTATTTATCCTACTGCGGTCTTCAATTGAAGTAATTTTTAGCTGCAGGTCCTCTAATTTGTTTTCTAGAGTCGTAGTGTATATTAGTAAGCTGTTATTATCTGAGATTAATTTGTCACAGACTTTTTCGATCGAGTCCACTCTTTCCTTAACTTCTTTAATGAGTTGTGTATTTTCGGTGATTTTTTTGGTCAGATCTGCCACAAGGCTAGTTTGAAAGTTTTGAAATAGTTCTCTCATTTTTGAGCATGTCAGGATATCTTCTTCATCAGAAAAGGAGCTCCCCGTGCTCACAGTTTGGGAGGCTTTTTCTGGCGAGCGATTAGCCCCCTCATTAGGTGAGTTTCTTTCTCAGTATTAGAGGTATTAGCACCTTTGCTCCTGGGAGAAAAAATATTCTGTGTTTTTAAAATTTCAGCTCTTTTGTCTCTTGCTTTCATTTTAGACGGCATCTTTGCGAGTTTGCCTTTAAATGTAGGCCTGCGTATATCAGGATAAATTTCCACCAGAAATTTGAGTAAACACATTAACTGAGAATTCACTGGGGAGACTTCAGTTTACCTGGCGTGTCCTCTAGTGTCAAGGCGCCATTTCCAGAACTCAGCTGCAGCGCCCTACCTTTCCCATTAGCAGTTATACTCTACTATGAAACTGACTATTGGCTAATGTTCCCCTTGAAACTGCTTTCCATGGGCATAGCTGTTAGCCTACATAACTAGGAGCGGGAGGGGGCGCTGTGGAGCCGATAAAACTATTGTTGTTTGTAAACATCCGCCCTTTAATAATTATTTTTAGTTTGGGAAACTTGTTGTCTTATTTATAATATCCATATTTTAAGATATTGCTGGAGGTTTAAGGACTTTAAGATTTGGAAAAACTTCTGCTTATTTGTCCGTACACCTTTTAGCCTTTCTTTTTTTCTTTTCTCCCTCCTTTATCTAGTCTGTATGTATGGCCTTTGGCCCATATCATTATGTATATCGCTCTAGATATGGAGTTGACAATTCACCAATAAAATGAAGACATGAGAGTTATTATTACCTCACTGATACAGGCCCCAAGGTGTCTCAGGGAGTCTGGAAATTTCTTTATATAAGTATAACATACCTCTTAAATGTCCAGATTGTTTCCTGTGTTCCAATTTCTTCACCTTACCCTCCAGCATCCAGACTGACCGTTCCCAACTATATTCCGAGTTCCACTAGGGCAATATGTACAGGAACATCAACTCCCTCCATGTATATTTTATCACTGAACCAGTGTAAGTGAAGCACCTCCTAGGTCAGGCATTATCCACAAAAGCACCTCCAGCTTTTCCTGCCCTCCCAGGCTGTCTCCAGCTGCCTGTCATCAGCGTCAGTAGGAGCCCACAGACTTCTCCCCAGATCTTAGGCTATCTTGGGGCTTGTAACAGTCGCCAGGGAGAGCTCAGGTCGTCTGCGTGGTTCTGGAACCAGTCTCCGGTGTGTTTAAAAATGGCGCGGTTTTTCGGAGCTCCGGCTCTCTATGAGGGCCAGGGCCCTGCGCATCACACACTATGTTTCACTCTGTATGGCTACCGCTCCCCCATCATCACTGGCAGCGTTGCCGGGGGTCCTACCCTCAATTATGGAGAGAGTGGCGTCGTTCTGGTAGCACTTGTGCAGTCTCCCCTTCTCTGCTTGATGGCTCAGCTCCTCATCTCAGCAGTGCTGCAGTCTCCCTACAATCCTGAAGCTATCTTTAAGCTAGCATGACTCCATTTCCTGTCACGCCCCCTGTGAGGTGGATCGGCAAACAAATCTTATGCCTCATATCATGAGGTTATAAAATGTGAGTGTTACATTTATATTTCTGATGTTATCTTAGATCTATTTTTTTCTTCTCTTTTTGCCCAATTATAAAATGAACATTTACATTGTTTATTCATCCTTACCCACCATGATTCCTTTGTCTCAAGCTTCCTCTTGGTTTCCTTTAGTATGTAAGTATGTTCTAATTTTGGAAAAAGATTTTCCCTGAATCCACTCAACCAGAGAACTCACATAGATGAAAAAGAAAATAGTTTTAGTCAGACATTAAGTCTCAATATTCAAAATTCACAGGTGAAAGGCCATTCCCATCTTCTGAATGTAGGAAACGGTTTAGAGATATTTCTTGTTAAATACCAGAGAATTCATAAAAATGAAAAACTATTTAAAACAGCTGAATGTGGCGAAGTTTTTACTAATTATTAATTACCTTATAATTCACATACTTGAAAAACTATTTTCATTTTGTGCTTTGAATGTGAGAAATAAGTTAAATATAGATATGGTCTCATAAGTCATCACATGGATCAGAAGTACCGTATATCTGCATATTATGAATGCTGAAATGTTGAGATGCAAATCAAAAAGTGTTCACATGTTTTTTTAATTGATCTAGAATTGTTTGGCTAATATAGCCCTTCAAATTCTCTCAAAACAGCTGCACAGAAAATGATAGAGGCGTGACTGCCCAGCTAGAGATCTGCTTCATGTGGCCATATAGTAAACTGAATAGTAGCAAAAGAAGCAGCTGTTGTTTCAAATAATCAGTTATATATATCTTTATCATCAAAGGCAACACATAAAAATTATGCTATAATTTATCCTGTGCAACATTAAAGGCAAGATGTTATATTTTAGAATTGTTCAAAGTCCCTTCCCTTGAGGAAACACAACATTACTTTGTGTCCCAGAGAGAGTGTATCCTTTATTTTTGGGTCTCATCTTTTATATAGTTATCAGGACCGTAAACAATATAACATATACATGATAAAAAAGGTTTGTGCAACTTTGGGGAATTTTGTATTTTCCCGCTTTCTAGAACCACTACTGTTAGGCCCTGGTTGGCCCTGATTGGTCCATTGAGTCAGCTCTCGACTAATCAGCAAGGTTAGTCGTGAGTTCTGATTTGTGCGAGACCCAAGTATAGACTTTAAGAAAGGAAGCTATGGGTTTACCCCAGGGTCTGGGTCCCACCCAGTCTATGCCCCACTGTATCGGAGGGATGTGACTAGCCTATACCACCACCCTAGTCAGCACAAACACTCTGGCTATTTGGCCGCTATAGGGGGGTATCTTCATCCCCCAGATCCCACTGATATTTTAAACCCATTGAGAAAGTTTTAGTGGAAGTACAACCCTGGTTAAACAATACATGAAACCCCTGATATAGTGAGCCTCTGCCCAACAATACTTTGCCAAATAAAGGTTTGAGGAACCGGGGACTGGGAGATCGTGCGTTGCTTATGCCTACCATACACCATAACCTTCCCGATGTTCCCCCACCTGGCGACACGACTAATGCCCAGGATAAGACCTCTAGACGGTCCTGATAATTAACGTGTCTTTGCAAACTAGATTGTGGTGTTAAGCCCAACACAGTTCCACAGCGTTAAACCCAATGTCCTCCCGGCCCCTGTGGGGCAACCCTGTAGCCCATTCCCTCCTGCCTATAGGCCTTGCCCCCTAAGAAGGGCATTTCAAACACTACGTTTCCCACTGCCTCCTGCTTCTCACAGGCCTATGTAGGCACTTCTCCTATTGGCTATTTCTGAGATAGGTGGGAAATTTAAACTTGCTCAATACCCTGAAATTTAAATGTGCCAAATTCCTTTGTTCGCTACAATTAAATACTCTGAAAATTCCCAAATAAAGTATGCTCTCTCCTGGACACATAGTTTACCAAGTACCTAGTTATGACCTACCCAGCTTGCCCAGAACCTAGTTATGACCTACCCAGCAGCTCATGGGGGTTCTTGTAGTTACAGTGGATATAAAAAGTCTACACACCCCTGTTAAAATGTCAGGTTTCTGTGCTGTAAAATAATTAGACAAAGATAAATCATTTCAGAACTTTTTCCACCTTTAATGTGACCTAAAAACGGTACAACTCAATTGAAAAAAAAATTGAAATCTTTTAGGTAGAGGGAAGAAAACATATAAAAATAAAATAATATGGTTGCATGAGTATGCACACCCTTAAACTAATACTTTGTTGAAGTACCTTTTGATTTTATTACAGCACTCAGTCTTTTTGGGTGAGTCTATCAGCATGACACATTTTGACTTGGCAAGATCTGCCCACTCTTCTTTGCAAAAGCACTCCAAATCTGTCAGATTGCGAGGGCATCTCCTGTGCACAGCCCTCTTCAGATCACCCCACATATTTTCAATCGGATTCAGGTCTGGGCTCTGGCTGGGCCATTCCAAATCTTTAATCTTCTTCTGGTGAAGCCATTCTTTTGTACCCTTCTCCTGACTGATACCTTTTAACAATGAGATCCCTCTGATGCTTTGGAAGCTCTCTGTGGACCATGGCTTTTGCTGTGGGATGCGACTAAGAAAATTTCAGGAAAGACCAACTAGAGCAGCTGGACTTTATTTTGGGTTAATCAGGGGCATTTTAAATGATGGCAGGTGTATGCTGACTCCTATTTAACACGATTTGGAATGTGATTGCTTAATTCCGAACACAGCTACATCCTCAGTTATAAGGGGGTCTGCAGACTTATGCAACCACATCCTTTTTCTTTTCTTTCTTTCTTCCCTCCACCTAAAATATTTCAGTTTGTTTTTCAATTGAGTTGTACAGTTTATAGGTCACATTAAAGGTGGAAAACGTTCTGAAATGATTTATCTTTGTCTCATGTTTTTACAGCACAGAAACCTGACATTTTAACAGGGGTGTGTACTACAGACTTTTTATATCCACTGTATCCCTGCTAGCCGAATAGAACCGGACTTTACTGGACCACCAGGATGACCACAGGAATCACAAGGCAGAGTAGCAGAGTTACCTACTGTAACTCCTCTTTAGGCAGTTGTAGAAATAATAACCCCAATGATAAGGAGTATTCCTCCCCCAGAAAGAAGCACGCACGTAAATTAGGTATCCAACTGAGAACTGTTTATTACCAAGAACACAGGGTTACAACATTAGCAAACATTCTGTAAGCCAATCCCCATGCTCTATTTACCCCACCATGTAAGACACCTGTCCATCAAAAACTGACAGCCTCCAATGACCCCCCCCAGGTACTTTGGAGCTTGAAACAGCAATTAATAACGGTCTCCTTTGATCAGCCTGTCTAGCAGGGATTAGCTGACTGCTCAAGGATGGAGACAGCTTGTCTGGCTGTCTACATGACTCTGTGCCCTTTGCCCCTTAGGAGCTTGAACATACTTGGGGATCTGGCTTTATGGCTCACTGTAACAGGTAGTGTTTGTGTACAGACCTGGACGAACTAGGGACTGGGTAAAAACCTTAGTTTGTGGGGCCCAGTTACTACTGGTTGTTAGGGCTAGGACTGACTGTGAGAGCCCACTGGGTACTTTCCCTAGTCGGATACTATAAAGGTACCTAGTTGGTCCTGGGTTTAGGTAACATGGGGTGAATGAGAACGAGGGTACACACTTTAAGATCCAGTTAAAGCTAACATAGAATTCTTTATTAATATTGCTCATAGACTGTACATGGGGTCGCAGGTTTTGAATGGAATCAGTAGCACCTAACTTTCAGTCAATAGATCAAAGGTGATACTGGCGACAATCACTTTGTTCGTTGAAGTAATTGACATTAAAGTTCTATTTTGACAGCAGTAACAAGTCCAGTGATATCTCCATTCACCCCCCACACTTCATTGAAGTCTGAGCTCTATGTGTTGCCAGCGACCATGCGTATATATTTGCCCCGGCTGGTGCCTGACCTGACAGTCTTTGCAGGGATGAAAGCATAGGCCACGGTCAGAGATTGCAAGCCCATTTGGCTAGTTCTAATAGTGGTACCAACTAAATGTCACAAGGGAAAATAATGGTTAATTAGATATTCCTCACTCTTCACTTAATGACAAAAGGGAAAGGGACAGGACACTTTATCTATATAACATTGCAATTTATATTCAACACTATCATATATCATTATTTATCCTATTACTATTAGCACTAGACACTTTATTGAAGTGCAATATATATAAGTGCAATATATAAGTCTAGTATTTAGATTTATATTCCTGCCACTTAACAATATTACACAGAATCCTATGCATCACTTCATTTCAGATGATTTATCACTTTAAATAAGAGGATATATAGGGACAACTTGAATAATTTCAGTCAAAATAATCCCAGTCAATATATAAGTTGGTCCTCGGAATTTCATATTTCCCTACTCTCTTTATCTCGTCAGAATTTCAATATTTTAATAAGAAGTTTTAACTATATTAATAAATGTTAAGTTTTATATTTTGCTGTTCTATATTGTCACTTGGGCAGAGGGTGTGCACTTTCACTCCAAAGGATACTTGTCCTGTCCCTTTCCCTTTTGTCATTTAGTAATCAATATCCTCTAGTAGCACCCCTTTTTTCACCCCAGAATCTTTTTATACCTAGAGCCACCTATCTTTACTATTTTGTATCACTCTCCACTTAACTGAATTAATAGGGTTCTTAGGAGTCTGCTGATCCTTCTCTAAACCTCTGAAGCCTTCCTAAACCCCCTCAACCTGGTACCCCATATTCCTATATTACTGAGGATTCTGAAGATATGCTTTATTGTGTTCCTTGGGGAAAGCCTTTCATTTTGAAACCACACATGCCATATATGCAACAGTTATAACCAAAGACATAATTAATCAATGCATGCCAACAGGGCAATGCAAACCGACAAATTGAGTGGTCCTGGGCAATGCCTCTCAGGAAGAAAAGGGATCAGTTATGTCATGTTAACCCCTGCCCACTCAGAGCCCATATTAGTTTGCTCATTCTCAAAAAGTCCATAGGGGCTCCTGAATGTCACAATTCATAGACATGGCAAAAGCGAAACAACTGCCACTATATTCTAGGAACTAAAATTGGTTTTAGGAAAAAGGGGAGAATTGGTGCTATTGTATCCTTTGTCCCCCAGTAGTCATTAGTCCCCAAATTCTAGGGGGTCCCCCTGGATGTGACAGGGCTATACTCACTTTGTATCCTAAACCTCTGCCGCTACCCTGGAAGAAGGGATTGAACAAGTGGATTGGGTCTGCAGGTAGGATTGGTCTCCTTGTCCTCTTCAAGTCCCCTGAAGAGCAGATCATTATGGTTTTGCTGATCCTGTGTTCCTGATGCTTTTGCTGATGATCCTAATATGACCTCCAGGTGATAAGAGGGGAATCCTGTAGATGAAGGCAGAACATTGTGGAGCGGAATAGACCCCCCTCACTTGCATCTTGACATTGACAAAATAATCTGGACCCCAATCCCTTCTAAGCTACAGAGACATCAAGCCCATACAAAATTATAAATTCATAAGCAATGAGTTCATAATAGAAAATTCAAGAGAACCTTAACTATTAGGGCACGACTGTAATGTCATTTAATTCTAACTGAAATGTTTGCCCAATAAAAATTGTATTACTTTATACTGAATTACTCTGATTATTCATCTACATATACATTCATACATACAGCGTGTATGTGTCTAGAGGATGGTACATAAGGAGAGAGGGTAATGTAAAGAGAGCATGGAGAGATGCACAGGAAAATGAAGGCTTGAATACATAATTTTGAAATTGTTGATAAAATGACCATTCAATTTACACTAAGGCAAAGTAGTACTCAGAGGTGTAAGTTATGTTTTCAAACCATCCCATACCATCTCTGGCTAAATATCATGCTAACATTGATTTAATCAGTTATTTTCAAGAACATGAAATAAATATATTTTTAAAATGCAAAAACAAAATCAAGTAATGTTTAAGAATATCACAATTTCATGTCACCTGTCTAGATCAATCACAATTTAAACAAGATTAATCACATATATAGTTGTTAGTGTCCGGAACGCTGAGATGTTGGTCACGGTGTTGTCCAAGGGTAAACCTACTCCCCAAGGCTCCTCACCCCCCGACGGGGGCTGCAATGGGTGCCGAAGGCTGCCCACTGTGTCTCCTCAGTCCTTCTCATCATCCTCCCACTTATCCTCCTCCTCCCTCTCCCTCCAATGACCTCCCTATCCCCTTTCCCTTCTCTTACTGTGATCCGATGAGCTCCTGCTGCTCTCTTCCCTGCTGCGCGTCTTCTGGCTGTGTCCGATCGGCATATGCTAATGACGTGACATCACATGCGCATCACGTCATTAGACACAGCCAGAAGACGCACTGCAGGGGAGAGAGCAGCAGGAACTCATGAGATCACAGTAAAAGA
Source organism: Discoglossus pictus (assembly GCA_027410445.1). Taxonomy (NCBI): domain Eukaryota; kingdom Metazoa; phylum Chordata; class Amphibia; order Anura; family Alytidae; genus Discoglossus; species Discoglossus pictus. Next base: position 92,651,060 of record CM050170.1, on the reverse strand, counting down.
GGGGAAATAGGATAGGGAGGTAATTGGAGAGGGGGAAAGGGAGGAGGAGGATAAGGGGGAGGAAGATGGGACGGATGATAAGGAGGGAAAGGGAGGAGGATAAGGGGGAGGGGAAAGAGATACAGGGGAGGGAGAGGAGGGGGAAAGGAAACGCAAGGGAGGGAGGGGGGGAATGAGACACAAGGAAGGGAGAGGAGGGGGAAAAGAGACACAAGGGAGGGAGAGGAGGGTGGAAATGAGACACAAGGGAGGAAGTAGATGGGGGGAGAGACTTGCATTGAGAGCCGAAGGTGCTCACATTGGGTGGCAAACAGCATTGCCAGGCTTAACATTTTATTCCCATCATTGTTGACGGGCAAGTAGCTAGTCTCTTATAATGACTAGTATACAAGTCTTTTAAACAGCTCTCGAAAGAAAAGTTAGGTAGGGCTTGGTAAGAAAACAATTTTACTGTGCAAACAATTAATTACTATGTTTTAGTCCTACTCCAGGCAATATGACCTCCTTATCTCTCCATCCCCTGAATGTATTGTCTCTGGAGTGGGAGCTCTCCAAAAAAGCATACCGTACTTGCAGTATGATTGTGGGATGTGACTAGAAAGTGTATTTGTGTACATTGCCAGCAGCTCACATTACACTACTGCCTGCTACTATCGTGTAATTTACTGAGTGGTCTCAAAGGTTTTCAATTTGATACATCCCTTTGGGATAGTCCCACTACAGAGACAATGCATCAATCAGAGGGTACAGAAATCAGAAGTTTACAAGTATACACTCTGAAGTATACACTCTGCACAAAGAATCAAGTCCTGGAGAACTTGTTCAGGGATACTAGGATAAAAGACAATGGATCCAAAGTTGAAAAATTAGTCCCCGATTTAATTTGCTATTAAATTGGCCTCTTTTTGTGGGTTACGAGTTACAGCCTAGAAAAAGTTGTGTTGGTTAAACCCGTAACTTAAAGCCTCCCGAAGCCTTTGATCTTTCATTTTCGCAAGTGTTATGATGGCTAAAATGGCAAATCGCTATTCAATTGCTCAATTTCCCCAAGCTTGCAAATGTTTCCACACCCGTAAATGACAAAGGAAGGAAAAGATCCTACGAGTGCTAGAGAGGACTCACAAAGGGGGTTAAATACCTATACGTAGCACTGTAAATGCAAATAAGAAAATCAATACTGCACTGTAAATAAAGGGGAAAGTGATGATAGACATTAGAATTAAATGCACAACAGTCTCAAGCTCGCAAATCATCAATATTTAAGGTTTATTTGTATGTTTAATTTCGGGGTTCAATCGATCTTGGGTATCAACGAGTTAATACATATAAGGACACCCATATGGACTAGAATAGTATTGGCATTCATTTTAATAATTCTTTATTTTGCAGGTTTGCAAGTCTGATCGCATATTGGACCCCTGAACCTAATTGATTGACATGTAACTGCTGTGATAAAAGACACATTTTCTATTGGCTGATTCGAAATGGGAGGTTATGGTCTTGCTTAATTGATCATGTTCCCACCCTGATCTGCTACGAACCAGTGCATGGTTTACGTATTCGGCTTTGGGCCAGTAACCTGCAGGCCTTGAGCAATTGAATAGCTCCGGAATCGGAGAGGAACGGGAGCCCGCAGTCATACGGCCTACAGTGATCGGGTTGTGGGCTTGCAATTGAATTGGGCCCTTAGTATGTGCAAAATAACTATTCCATGCAAAAACAGGATATGAGACAGTATTCCTGGATAAGCAGTCAGACAGAACATTGTGCTATTATTGCACAATTCAAAAAAAATAAGACAAGGAATAGAAAATGTGGGGATAAAAGTAGAAGGAAGTTGCTGTCCTACCAATATTTCATTGTGGTTCTTTAGATTTCTGTTAGTCCCAGTAACAATGTGTGTAGCGGATGGCACTGGGCTGTCCTGCAATTTCCTGTGAATAAGCTGCATTCGCATAACTGTATGTTGTACTTGTGTTAAAGGAAATGTATTCCTCTGATTGTTCGGTAGTTTCATTCGAATAAACTAAGGGAATGAAACTAGCAAACAATCAGACCTCCCATGTGTAGAGTGTGTCCTCAATTACCCGTTGCAACATTGTTGCGAACGGGTAATTGACAAGTTAAGTAACCGTCCTTTGTTCTCGGGGGTGGCCGCCATTCGACAAACGAACGTGGCGGCCATTTTAAAACTCCCGAACAGCAGTGTTTTGCCGTCGAGTGTCTGGAACTCAAATCGGACACTCGACTAGGTGAACACCGCTGAAGCCTCCACACGCCCGGTCCGTTCGGTTCCTAACTACCGAACGGCCCCTCGTCTGGTAGATAGAAAGAACCGAACGAGGGGATTTAGGCGAACCCTCCCTAGCCTCTATAGCTAGAGGCTTTCGTGCAGTTTGTTCCCTGATTCCAGGACCGACCGCAGGGCCCATTCGCATGGAACCGCATTCGGCTAGTTCACTCTGTGCGGTCGGTCATTTTATTCCCTCCATGAATTTCCCGAACCACTGGTTTGATCTGGGTGATTTTTGGATATGTTGTTCACCCAGATCAGGGCTACCAGGAGATGTATGATTTAAAGGGGTACCCCTATGTTTAGGGGTACATCCAGGAATGAAGGGAATTACTGTACTAGATAAGGGGATTATGATGCTGGCTGAGGGGAGGAGATGTGTGGGAGGTTACCAGGACAGGATTGGCTACTGTGTTAATGTTTGTAAATCCCTCCCTTGCATGGGAGCATGCTTTAAAAAGGACAGTGTGGATTAAAGGAAGTTCGTTCTGCTCCTGAAACTGTGTGTCGTCCAGTTATTGGGATTGCGGTTGGGATATTGCTATTATTTTACCTGATGGAAATCTTGCCTGTGGATTTACCATTTACTTGTTCCTGAGCCTCACTGGGATTATAAGCGGAGATAACCTGGGGAATATTGCCTCTCCGCTACAATGTGCAATAAGTTATTTTAGAGTTCTAGGCTAGAGTTGCACACGTGACCAAAAGAAATGCACACAACTAAATATGATAATCACATTTATTGGTTTACAGTCAACACGATAATACAAATCTCGAGAGAACCCCCATCTGATCTGGTGGCTGAAGGGGAAGGGTCACAAAGCTTGTAGGGCGAAGAAAGGATTTAAAAGCCACGTATGAGTTGGAGATTTTTTAACACCAATATCCAGGTATGTCTGGTCAGGCAGAAATAGATAGTTCTTTACAAAAAAAAATAATTTAAAGTATAAATACAGATTTCTGCTCACAGTACCAGCCTTGCAAAACAGTGTATGATCCTAAATTGTATATAATCTGCCATCTCACTCAAGCAGAGCCATCATTAGCTTGCATAGTTATGGCTGTGTATCAACTCTTTTTAAGTTATAACTACAATTAAATAAGTATAACTAACCTGAGAATTACTAGAGCGTAACCATTCTTTAGGCTGTCAAATATGTTTGGTAGCTGATGATCCGACATTCAATATGAAGATGTAACTTTTGTGTGACTTCTCTGATGTTTCAGCTGCGTAATTAGTAAAATGTTACTACTAAAATGTTTCTTATATTGTGTATAAAGGAATCATGTCTCTCTTATGAGAACCTTCTTCTGTTGTCATGCAAATGTTACATCCTTTTATATGAATTCTATGAAATTGAATTAAGATTTGAGTACCTTGCAAAACCTTTTAATGTTCTAAACATAAAAGGATGTTTCCTCTTGTGTGACTATGCTTATGCCAAGACATAAGTGTTGAATGAAACTTTTCTCCATTCTGAACATGGAATGGTCATAACCCTGTGTGAAGCCTCTTATGTTTAACAAGATTTGAACGACGATTAAAACATTTACCACATTCAGAACACGCAAAAGGTTTTTCTCCTGTATGAATCCTATTATGGTTAACAAGATCTGAGCGCAGATTGAAAGATTTCCCACATTCAGAGCAAACAAAAGGTTTTTCGCCTGTGTGAATCCTCTTATGTTTAACGAGATATGAACGTTGATTGAAATATTTCCCACATTCAGAACATACATATGGTCTTTCTCCTGTGTGACATTTCTGATGTCTTACAAGGCCTCCTTTTTGAGAGAAACATTTCCCGCATTCAGAACATGCAAATGGTTTTTCTCCTGTATGGGTTTTCTTGTGTTCAATGAGATTTGAGATCTGTATGTAACATTTCCCACATTCAGAACATGCATACGGTCTTTCTCCAGTGTGAGTTTTCTTATGCCCTTCAAGATGGGAAGCTCGTCTGAAACATTTTCCACAGTCCGAGCAGGCAAATGGCCTTTCTCCTGTGTGAGTTCTTTTATGAGCAATGAGATTTGAGGATTTGCTGAAATATTTCCCACAATCAGAACATGTGTATGCTCTTTCAGAAAAGTCATGTGATCTTTTTTCACTGTGAATATCCTCCTTATGTGTAACAACTGATACATCCAGGTTAATGTTTGTTGTTTTCATGATCTGGTTTGCATCCAGATTACTGTGTGAAACACTGAAATCTTCCATTACACAATCTGGTGAACTAAGAGAAGTGGGGAGAGCATCAGAGATATTCCTGGTTGTGATTCCATCTGTTGGAAATGAAAACACAAATTGTATTTAATATCTATGGCAATTATAGCTAACGGTGACTAATCTGTATAAAATAAACGGCTTATCTAGGTGATTGTGTTAGCTGCAATAGTATATTTGTTCAGTGATCCTTATCTAAAGTGACAATGTATTCATACATTTTAATTATGCTATTTTTAAGAACGAACACTGATACAGGGCAAAAACTTTTTTTGTGAGGCAAATTAAAAACAAAGTTTAAATGCTCCACATGTTTACATAATTTTATGCTGTACTGTCCCATCTCCATTATTGTATTTTAAAACACCCTATCTATAAGTATATGTGTCTTATCAATTAGGCTGAGATTAGGTAATTGCTAGCTAATGAGTAGCTAATTATAATTTTATACCATAGGACAGAAAACACTATGTTTCTCTTTACAATAACTTGTCCACACTAAAGGCCACTTATTTTTCACAGAAAAAAAACCATTAGCAATGTTGAAAAACATGATCTTTTAAATGCATGATGGATACTTTTGTGCTATGGTGAGCATTTAGCATTGTCTCTACTGGCAGTGTTTTCATTAGTTACTTAGCTTCAGGGATTTTACTGTGGATTTCATTAGTTACTTAGCTTCAGGGATTTTACTATATGGATTTCTGCCTTTAAAGGTTTGTGGTAAATCCCTAACAATTGCAGATAGATGGTTAAATTACCAATTGATCATAAATAAAACTCATATTCAATTATTTAATATTATTATTCACTTTTATTTATAATGCGCCAACATATTCCATAGCGCTGTCCAGGGGAACAGAACGGGGGGAAATACAATATTAGCAACTGAAGAATATGGAGGGCCCGGTTTTGACCTTAGAATCTTTATAGAAAGTGTTTTTTCCCAAAGCCGATAAGATAGGAAACTTGCTACTTACAATCTAAAGGGAATGGAAGAGGCAAAACCTGGGGAAGAAAAGGTAAGGAATAGAGGTGAAAGTTTGCTTGGGTGGGAAGGTGCGAAAACTTGGAAAGGTTTTTCATTACTGGTAGAGGGAAGGGGTTTTATAAAGAGTCATTTCAGGAGACTGGCTCTAGTATGTATTATGTTATCTGTCCCTAGTGGTCAGATAATATAGCCTGCACCTAAGAAAGTCTGAGTGGTGGAGGGTACATTTTAGACATAGCAAAGGAGCAATATTCAAACACATGGATTATGGACAAAGTTAGCAGCCTTGGGGTCTGAGCATGGCAGATGAGAGGAGGGAATGAGTGAGGGGTCATGGTTAGAAGATATATCTCCAGGAGCCAGCAAAATAAGAAAGGAGAGGAGATAAGAGAACAATTTGCAGAAGCATTTCTGCTTATGAGCTTTAGAAGATGAATGAAATAGTGATTGGAGGAAGGAGATGAGCTTGTGGGAACAGAGCAGAGGGGAGGAAAGCAGGGAAGGAGAGATGTTAATGTTGTTGGAGACATAATGTGGAGAAAATGAGGAGGATAGTCTGAGACACAAGCAGGAACTTAAGATAATGAAGAAAGTAAAAGAGAAAATAGTGGCAAAGAGAGTAATCTGAAAAGAATAAGTCGGGATAGTAATCATGTGTGGTTGATTGATCAGGTGCAAGTAGTCTGAGTGATTAAATAAATTAAAGCTAACCAGGGGCAAGTGGGAGAGAGGCAGAGTTCAGAGACCCAGAGAGTGTTTTCAGGAAGTTATTTGGAAGTTTGAGACAGCTGAAATAGACAAAGATGTGTAAATTAGGTGGGGGAGGCAAGGTAATTAGGCATAAGGAGTCTCAGCATAAGGAAGGGGATCAGATAAAGACTATAAATCAGAATAAGCTTTAAAGTCACTAAACAACAAGAAAATAAACTATGTGCTTAAATATAATATCACATAAATTAATGTAATAATCTATATGAAGAGGAGATAGCTGCACATGTGGAGACTCCAATGGATGTACCTTGCTTGCTGGCTGTGTTTAGAGACCCAGAGAGTGTGTTCAGGGAGTGCTTGGAAGTTTGAAAGTTAAAAAGTCCCTCTCCCACCCACCCCTGGTTAGCTTTAATTTATTTAATCACTCAAACTACTTGCACATGATTACTATCCCTACTTCTTACTTTCAGATTGCTCTCTTGGCCACTATGTTCCCTTTTACGTTCCTCTTCATCTTAAGCTTCTGTTTGTGTCTCATACTATCCTCCTGAGACAACTTGCTTGCTGGCTGTGTTCAGAGACCCAAAGAGTATGTTCAGGGAATGTTTGGGGGGGGAAAAATTTATATTAATATTACAATAAAACATTACTCTTAATCTTGTAAAGGAGTGAGAGTGACTCTGCATGTCATGCTAGTTAAAACTGCTTTCAGAGAGATTTATAAAGCCCACCCTTCTTCAGTCAGAGACCTGCCATGGTAAAATCTCCCCCTGGAAACAATTGAAAAAAAAGAAACGTATTGTTTTCTATAGATTGCGAATGTGGAGAAAATGGTCAACCAGCACTTGTCACTCTTACACATGTGAGTTTTACAGGGTGGTTCATTTACTGTATTTTGTACAATCTCGGTACATTCTTACAACTGTCTCTCACCTGAACAGATTTTCACCTTCTGAATATCATTTTCATCATCTTCTTCCTTAACAACTAATAGTGTGTCCATATTTTCCTCCTGGAGACCTGATATACACAGTAAAATATTTAATTGGTTTAAGTTTATCCAACACAAAAGCTCGAACTACCTAATGTTTACATTAAATACCTACATAAAACAAGATGCTAAACTCAATAATGCATACACATAAGGGACATTTAAGGGACTGACATAGCATTCATACCGTATTGTTTCCTTTTCATACAGTAACAGGGTTTCATGTGTTTACTAGTTTAAAGCTTCCATTTGAACTTTAGATTCCAAATGGCATTAGCAGGTATACCTCTTTGCACCTATAAGATGTCCAGGGGCTTGAAATGATCTATTAAGGAGTCTGACTTGACAGGAGGCTTCATTTACGTGGAAGTCAATATGGAACGGTCGAGTAAAAAAAAAAAGACCCCAGATATGACCTTTCACACCATGAGTGAAGAGAAGCAGCTCTGTCATACCCAGAAACACTATAGTTAGACTGTAAATTCGACAAGATGGATTTTTCTTAAAAATACTGATCCTATTGCTAATAAGTTGCTAATAAAACAAATAAAAAAATCTATTGTATGAGAACTACAGTGGCCCTTTTCTCTTAATACTGTGAAATTGGTCCTTGGTCAATTCTTCTTTGGGCTTCCCAAAAGTTTAATGGTGTATTTTCCTGAAGGCCAAATTAAAAGAGTCAGCAGTCTCACCTTTTCCCAATGCCATTTGCTGTAGAACCCATGACCTACCAAAGGATTTCCCCAGTAATCCAAGATTGGAGGCATAACACTATGACAATGACTGGTTAAATATTTGGATGCCAGTCCCATTAAGGATGCCACTCCGTGAAATAACATGCTTATATTAAATTCCATAGCCCAGGGATAGTCATTAGGAAGACCCGGATCTGAATTTGGATATTTTCCTCTGGACATTTACTGCATTATTAAATGTTTCATATATTAGAACTGATGTTTCCAAAAACTTAATTAATAATTTACTGATTAAATTGCATTTTTTTTTTCTCAGTCCCCTTTCACTATGTAAACCTTCCATTCCTGTGCCATTCTGAGTGCCACTATAATATAGTATGGTTATTTGTATCCCAAAAAAATATGCGTTTTAGACTTTGACTTCATTTTCATAAATACATTTGGACCTTCATGGACTAAAAAAAAAAAATTGACTACCCATGCCATGGACTGAGGATGCCCTGGGGATTGGTTGGGTTATGGAAAACATTTTGGACTCTGATTGGTGGATTTGAAGAACACCAGCCAGTCAGGGAGTGTTGTCTGAGGTCTTCTGGTTAGTTGCCCTTGCCACAGTAGCAAATTAATTCTTCACAAAGTATACAGGATAATATTGTTTCAATTGACTTAAATTCTGTATGGTTTTGTAAATAGTCTAATGGTTAAAATACATTTGCCTGCCTGTATTCGTTGATTTGGAGTGCTAATTATAACGTGACTATTGTGTTTTTAGGCTCTCTGAAGTTGACAAAGGTCTCATACTAACCCAAGTAAGGAGAAACTGTTTTTCATCTGATGACAAGGTAATACTTTTAGTGCTCTTTATCAATCAGCAAACACTGTGTCACAAATTGGTAAGCATGGTAGGATATACACCTTTTTGTCCCAACTAACATCAGAAGTAAGCCATGCTGGGCTAAAGAGAGTACAATGGTCACATAAGATAACATACCCATCTGAAAACAGCAGCAAAACAACAGTAAGAGGCTTGGGATTAGTTGGGTTATGGAAGATCCCTCCTCGATAAGATCAGGGAGTATGGAAAGTACTGAGCTATACATGCCCCTATTGCCAGTAGCAATTACACAGCAGTTACAACAGGATTAGGATAAACTTTTATTGGCCCACTGCCACCAGATGAAGGACTGTGGGTGGCAGAAAAGTGAGGCCTGTAAGACTAGGATCTCTCAGCATAGTAATTCCTTGTCCAGACGAATGGTTGCTGGTTCCTTATTCAGTAACACCCTGAGTATTACCAAAGGTGGTAACAGGAGCTTAAGTGTGCTTGTTAATGATGTGGAAGGACTCTATGGGGCCAGTTTTGCCAAGCAGCTAATTGTGTTGAATTTTTCTAATGGCCTAGTCGGCTAGTAATTGGACGTGAATTTAGGACTGAAAGCAACGGGCAACTCTCATTCAGAAACATTACTGGGAACTTGGCCAATTTACATAGGTATTTAGTGTATGAGTTGTAAGTGGTCACTTTGCTTGAATTAGGTGCACAAAATAGGAAATCAATTAAAATAAAATGTATGGAGTATTAAGTATACAGAGGGGCTCTACAGCTATCTGTCCTATTCTGTAGATATTTTACATAACAAATTATTAAATAATTATTACAAAAAAAGATTTCCTAAATCTTTTCTCAAATACAAATTAAAATTATTATCTATATCTCTCACCTACACACAGATGTGAGTTGATTTCCACTTGGCGAATATCCTTTTCTTCTTGCTCATCCTCGTCTTCCAATTTGACTGAAAAGTTGTATAGATCATCATCTTGGAGCCCAATAGAGAATGAAAGATTAATTCCATATAATAATTGATGATCCCTTGGTTAATGAAGTCTGGCCATTAATTATATAAGTATAAAATCAGATTTAGGCATCATGATTACCTTAAGCACAAAGGTCACTTTTGCATCTGTTTAGAAAAAAGAAACTTTCTATAAACAAAAGAAAAACTATATATTACCTGCATTTGAATTAAACAAACGTCTAGTCTCACACTATTCATTATCCAAATTCTATCATTTGTAACAAAATATAAGCACTGCAGACATTTTTTTATAAGCACATTGTCTCTGTCTTGAGAAAAATATAGGTCACTGAATCAAATTGAAGGTGAACAAATTATCATAAAAAAATCAGAACATTTAATTAAATGAGAAATAAGATTGCATACATGATGTTTTTTTTATAAAAATAGTTTTAGATGATGACAGTCACTAAACTCTGAAACTTTACAGAATCTTTTATTTATAGTGAAGGACTAAAATCTACATGAAATTACAATAGTAATATATAATATAATATAATGTATAATACTTAATAATATTTACTAAAATATTTATCTAGAGTAATCTAGCGTTTATAAAAAACACATTGTATAAAAGTCATTAAGAATAGATTAACAAAAACTATTTTCATTGGGTCACTTAAATTATGTTTTAATGTATATAATCTATATAATATTGTTTAGTATTTATTACTCACCTTCACTGATATTTCCAGGAATATCCACCAGCTGGTCCCTTATATCCAGCTCTTCTTGCTCAAGCTTTAATACGGATGAAGGTGTCACACTGATAGCTCCTACACAAAACAATATAATATTTAAGGGCCACTACAGTTTAAAAATAAGCTATTTTAAATTGTTCAGAAGAAAGACCACACAAGCCTGTTTCTCTCTCTCTCTCTCCTGTCTCTAGTTCCTGCATGTCTCTCTCTCTCCTGCGTCTCTCTCTCTCCTGCGTCTCCCTCTCCTGCGTCTCCCTCTCCTGCGTCTCCCTCTCCTGCGTCTCCCTCTCCTGCGTCTCCCTCTCCCTCCCTTGCCTGTGTTTCTCTCGCTCTCCCTGTGTTTCTCTCGCTCTCCCTGTGTTTCTCTCTCCTGTGTGTGTGTCTCTCTCTCCATCTCCTGTGTGTCTCTCTCTCCATCTCCTGTGTGTCTCTCTCTCCCTCTTCTGTGTGTCTCTCTCGCTCTCTCCTGTGAGTCTCTCTCGCTCTCTCCTGTGAGTCTCTCTCGCTCTCTCCTGTGAGTCTCTCTCGCTCTCTCCTGTGAGTCTCTCTCGCTCTCTCCTGTGAGTCTCTCTCGCTCTCTCCTGTGAGTCTCTCTCGCTCTCTGTCGTGTGTATCTCTCGCTCTCTGTCGTGTGTATCTCTCGCTCTCTGTCGTGTGTATCTCTCGCTCTCTGTCGTGTGTATCTCTCGCTCTCTGTCGTGTGTATCTCTCGCTCTCTGTCGTGTGTATCTCTCGCTCTCTGTCGTGTGTATCTCTCGCTCTCTGTCGTGTGTATCTCTCGCTCTCTGCCGTGTGTATCTCTCGCTCTCTGCCGTGTGTATCTCTCGCTCTCTGCCGTGTGTATCTCTCGCTCTCTGCTGTGTGTATCTCTCGCTCTCTCCTGTGTGTTTCTCTCGCTCTCTCCTGTGTGTATCTCTCGCTCTCTCCTGTGTGTATCTCTCGCTCTCTCCTGTGTGTTTATCTCGCTCTCTCCTGTGTGTTTCTCTCGCTCTCTCCTGTGTGCTTCTCTCGCTCTCTCCTGTGTGCTTCTCTCGCTCTCTCCTGTGTGCTTCTCTCGCTCTCTCCTGTGTGCTTCTCTCGCTCTCTCCTGTGTGCTTCTCTCGCTCTCTCCTGTGTGTTTCTCTTGCTCTCTCCTGTGTGCTTCTCTCGCTCTCTCCTGTGTGTTTCTCTCGCTCTCTCCTGTGTGTTTCTCTCGCTCTCTCCTGTGTGTTTCTCTCTCTCTCTCCTGTGTGTTTCTCTTTCTCCTGTGTGTCTCTCTCTCTCTCTCTCTCCTGTGTGTTTCTCTCTCTCTCTCCTGTGTTCCTCTCTCTCTCCTGTGTTCCTCTCTCTCTCTCTCCTGTGTTCCTCTCTCTCTACGATGTGTCTCTCATCGCCGTACGTGCTCTCCTCCTGGCCACAAAACAGTGGAGAGTGCATGCGCGCATCGCTTAACAATGTCCGACGCCTGCGCAGGCATCGAAGAGCCAGACCTAATGATTTTGCAGGGGGCCTTATATTGCCCATGGGCCGGACGTTCCTCACCCTTGCTTTACATCCACCCAAGACTATATATTAAGGATCAGTGTAAGTGCCAGATGGGGTGTTATAAGTGTCTTGTCCGCCAGGTGATATTTTAAGAAAATGTGTGTATAGAAATTCAGCAACAAAGTCATCTGTATTAAAAATGAAATTAATACAATTGTATCTGCCTAAAGTGAGTCATTATAGTAAAAGGACCAATGAACGGCGATATATTTAGAAGACTTTACATGATAGTGGTAAAATGTTTTTGTTTTACTGCAGGGAACATTTGCTTTTGTTCATAGTATTGATTTGTTATTTAGTACTTATTACTCACCTTCACTGTTATTTACTGTCTCCTCCTTCACCTGCTCGGGAGTCCTTATGTTCAGCTCTTCTTGCTCAGTCTTTGAGACAGTTAAAGGCTTCACACTGGAAGGTCCTGCACAATATACATAAATGTCATCAGTATAATACTGAATATAAATAGTGTTTTTCCTTTAGAAGCTATTTTAAATCATTTAGATCAGCGGTTCTCAACCTTTCGAGTGCCGCGACCCTTTGATAAAATTTCCCAAGATGTGGCGGCCCCTAACAGTAAATTATTTTTGTTGCTTCTTCATCGCTGTAATTTTGCTACTGTTATGAATAAAAAAAAAAAATATGATATGCAGGGTGTTTTTTCAATCTTACAAATTTAACATAATTAAATCGTAGCGATTAGTCACAAAAACAATATGTAATATATATATATTGTGAAAGTAAAAAATAGTAAAGTTATAAGAATGGAAACGTTTGTAATCATTATGATTAAATTGTCTGCCAACATCTATCAAATGACTAACTACCAGCTCCAATTACAAGACTTACGGATTAGAATAGACAAAAAAAATAATTTCTGTTTTAGGCGACTCCTGGCAAATCGTGATTCGACCCCCGAAGGAGTCGCGACCCACAGGTAGAGAATCGTTGATTTATATGAAGGTGGGGTAAAAACAATTGTTTACGGTTCAAACTCTGTGCAGCGGCCATATTGGTAGACTCTATTTCATCTGGTAGCTGTGTTTATTATCCAGATAAAGTCATTAGTGATATTAGTAGTTTTGTATTGCATGATCTTCAACCCAGATTGACTTTGTTTTTAAAAAAATATTTGTGCTTGTTTTCCAACACATACTCATACTTTCTGTGGGATTTCCTTACTGAGTAAACTCTTAAACACAGAGAACTTCAGTGAACTAGCTGGTGATACTCATTATTTATATTACTTCTACTGACTACCTTAAACTGCACATCTTAGCTTTAAAAATATAGTCTCCTCTACAGATAAATTCATTGTGAAGTTTAACCAGAGCTGGGACATGACCAGTGATTCCCAACTCTCCTCCTCAAGGATCCTCAGACAGGTCAAGAACAAAGGTGAGGCAATAAGCATTTAATGAGTTGTGGAGCCTTCTCATTTGTTTACACAGTGTTAAAGCAAAAACATGGCCTATGAGGGATTCATTGAGGAGAGTTCTGAAAACTGGGTGACATGACATGAGGATTTAATCTTAATTCAATCTTAAACCCGCTACAGCTTCCATTAAGCACCATAGTCTTTAATGGTCTGGGAAATAAAGTCCTTCACATGATATATGTCACTTGGTAAATGATCCTTAGAGATCAAGGAATACAGCCTAGACACTTACCTTCTGGCTAGATGTTCTTTGTTCAACTGATACAGACAATTCAAACATTCAAATGTCTTTCCCCAGACACAACATGGCAGACAGGAGGTCTGCAGGTACCCAGTAGGCAACCCCTATTTAGCATGCAGGTAATGCACTTCCCTCTCTACAGATCCACATAATTAACTTTTATGTTATAGCCACCCAAAGAAGAAGTCAGATTCATTTTATTAGGCAGTAAAAACTGACTATACATAGATACACAGTACTAGCAGTTTTCCTCTACCATACATCATTACAGAAATATTTATACTTGATTTTGCGGCTCCTGTATCTTAAAGTGCGGCTCAGTATGTGAAAGAACTGATCATAGTAATAGATAACGTTGGGAGACGTGTCTAAGAGATTTAATTCAATACTTTACTATTTATTCATTACAGAGGAAAAAATATATTTACATAAAAGCAAATGTATCATTACCTGTACAGAGCTCTGATTGGATGGTCACCTGTACAATATCCTTATCATCTATCTCATCTTCTCCTTCCTCACTAACAGAGTCTACATTATCATCCTGGAGACCTGTTAATTATAACAAAGAAATTAATGTATTTATATGGATTTACTCTAAATAAATAATTATAACTATACAAGTCTGAATAACATCCTTGTGTGTATTTGTTATCACTGCAAATCTTGAGATAACACCCAAACGTGGGATATATAATGTCTACTTGAGACAAAACCTGAATTACCTGAACTCCTGTTTTCTGGGATTTCCAGTGTCTTGAGTGTCTGCTGATTCTCGGGAATCGACTCTTTGTATCTATCTATATCACACTAAAAAAGAAACATAGAAAAGAAGAAGGAGTAAGGTCCATGGCTGGAATATAGAGTCTTTGTTGGATAAAAAACAATCTATGTTGTACCTGAATACACACATTATTACATCTTGAGGAAAGTCTTACCCATATCCTACATACTCTGGAGTTCCCTCTCCACATTCGTCCCTATCACCTGAACTGGAAAAGTATTCACCTTACCTACTAATTGTTGTATATCCCAATGTCAATCCCATCGTTTTAATTAAATCTTTAACTTATTTGAGAAGTTTCTATCATGTAGACCCCTCTCCCTTCTCTTTTTTTATCTAGTGGTTTGAATATATTACATTTTTAACAATTATGATTTTCTACACCTCACAAAAAATATACTCGATGGGTACCTTTACACAATGTGTTAATTGACTATGTCGGCAGTTGCAGTGCAGCACCGGAGGCCACAATAGTGTAGGGCCCTCTCCTACCAGCAGTAACGTTGAATAAAAATTATACATTTCATTTATTAGTGAAGGGGGACAGATAATTATTTTTAGAGAAATGTCACCTGACCACCTCAAGGGTTGACAAATGTATCTCAAACTTAGGAGCCAGTTAGGTTATAGTTAGGACCCAGCAATACATTTTTAGAAGCCTGGCTATGGATTAAATATAGAAATATATGTATAATTATTAAAAAGCTAGGAGCCAATACAAAAAAATTGGGAGCCATGGCTCCCTGACTCCTAGGATTTGTCAAGCTGTGGATCATCTACACATATGTTTGACTTATTTATTTACTCCTACAAGAACCCACAATGTACATAAGTGGGCCCACAATTATTTTGCACTGGCATCCTCCAATCACTAGCTCTGCCTCTGTATCTAGGTCTAGGCAGAAGAACACACCATAAAACCGGCTTACTCTTCATATTAAGCCTTTACTACTTGGACGATATATTGATCTGAGTGAAATGTACATTATACCATTCTTATTGTAATGCGTATATGAAGGAAACGCTCCACCTTGGTGCAATGTTGATAGAAGGGTTTGGGCATGTACAAGTTATACTGTACTCACAGTAACCCAAAAATGTATTATGTATGTGAGGACAACATAGAAAGAAAAAAAAAAAAAGAGTAAAAATACACCAAGGTCCAGATAGAGCTGGGTCAGTACAGGTAGTCAGTGTGTCCTGAATCTGGTATAATGTCACAATGTCCATCAGTGCTCACCTCTCCAGTCAGATGGTGAATGTGGGGGGAATTCTTCTTCACAATGGAGTATTCCTACAGGATGAGAGAGGACCATGTCAGATATCAGTGTAAGGGAGTTAATCTAAGACATATTCCTTCTAGTATATCTTTCTCAGCTCAATATGTTTGTATTGTTCCATAAGAAATGACTAGGCATGAAGACTGAGCCATTTACCTCACTGTAAGTGCTCCTCATGGTGTGAAATAGCACAAGATTATATGTTAAAATGATAATCAATATTTATTTTTAATTACACTAATAAAAGATAAAACAATCTAAAGTTTTAAATATCTGTTTATATACCAGCTTATCCTGCCCACTGGCTGTTGAAGGACAGATAGCTGTGTGCAGAATGATTTGTGTGAAGCTCTATGGGAGCTGTGATGATAGTACAGCATCCCCTGTGCTCAGGTCACATTGCATTGACCAGTTAACCCATAGATTTCCTGTTTAGGTGAGACCAGTATCCCATACTTGCATAGATACATGTGGTAAGGGTTACATTTTTGTTTGCTAGGATCTCTACACGGAGCGGCACCAAGAACAGTGCTCTGCCCCCTCCCCCATATTGCAATTCCAGAGAGGCAAGAGAGCAGAAACCAGAATTTTTGGCACATAAGAAGAAACATAATCTGTTCCCTTCAAACTATATAAGCAGTCTGACAATATACAACCTTGTCTCACTCCTTTGCTGCTCTGGCACCATTACATTTTCCATGTTTGGTTCTGGCCGTGGCTTCTTGGAACCCTATTTGACCTTTCTGGTAGAGAGCACAGGAAGTAACTGTTGCAGATGAAATCACAAACAGATTCCTCAGGAATAATTATATATTTATGGTAACTTATGTTTATGCTTGCTATAAACGTGTCTGACATGTCTCTGTGTAAGTGGTGATATTATAACTGTGTTCTATCATAGTGATAAATATAGAAAATACTTCTATTATAATGATATATAATACAGATAGAGATAATACTTCTATTATGTTTGCATTAAACACTCCTGGATCCAAGAATAAAAAATAAAAGACTATCCTATGTGCCAAGATATTTTCAGCTTACCTCATTTCTTCTACCTTATGATTTTATTTAATATCAATGTTTAATCCTCTTTTCCACAATACCAAATCAAAGGCATTGCTTTAAATGAAATACAAACAGTGAAGGAGATAATAGTGATATCATTATGTCATTATTCAGCATATCTCACCTCTCCAGTCAGTAGGTAGATAATCTCTAGGGTGTGAGACAAGATCCTCTCGTTTATCTTTGTATCTTTGTTTACTTCAATCACTGTCAGTGAATCAGTCAGATGCTGCAATATTGAGACCTGTGAGATTTGTATAGAAAGGTGAGCAAAGTAAATTATAGAGAAGTAAAATGGAACTGTCTCCACAACTACTACTGGAGACAAAAGGTATGTATATCAATCAGTACCAGGCAGTATATATATATATATATATATATATATATATATATATATATATATATATATATATCTATATCAAGAATATTTTCCCTTTTCTTATTTTGTAAAAAAGACACATAAGAACAATAGTTATATAAAAAAAAAAGGTTACAACACACCAAATATGACAATTAAGGTAAAGTTGGTGGTATATCTAGAAACTCTGCTGAGAAAGGAAAAAATTAGGGTAGTTTTTGTTACACTATATGGTCAATGTTAGCCCCAAAATAGCGTTCAGATAGTAATCTCTGAATTGTATTTACAACTATTATTCTTATGCTTCATTTAAAAAAAGAAAAAGGCAAAATATTTAACCTATATATGACATTGTCATATGTATCAATAAAAGTTAAGTTTAATATATCTACTACTGCCTGGTACTGATTATTAAATCACTCATTAACCCTCTGAATGGTCTAGCTAGTTACTGAACTGGATGAGTTAATAATAGTCTTTCCTACATATAATACTGGGATGAGAGGTACAGAAGAAATGAATAAGTAAAGTTATATCCAGTAATAGTCTGACAGCTCTCACCTCTCCAGTCAGCAGCCTGAGGGTTTCTATGATGTGATTCAATATCTTCTCAGCCACCTTCTTATCCCTGCCCATCATTAGTGATTTATTAAAGTACGGAGATCTGCAAAAAAAATTATGTGAGAAATAAGATATAAGACTGAGACTGCTGACAAATAAATGGTCATAGTTTGAATGCATTGATTTTTATTGAGAAATTATTATAATAATTTATCTGATGTTAAGAGATTTAATTTTGTTTTCAGTGTTTTATATATTGGTGATGTTGACAGACTGTGGAGAGACCAGGTATAATCAGCAGCACCAGAGGAACCCATGGAGACAGTCACTGGCACCCTGCAGTTTCCTCGGTCCATGGATAGAGTCACTGGCACCCTGCAGTTTCCTCTGTTCATGGACAGAGTCACTGGCACCCTGCAGTTTCCTCGGTCCATGGATAGAGTCACTGGCACCCTGCAGTTTCCTCTGTCCATGGATAGAGTCACTGGCACCCTGCAGTTTCCTCTGTTCATGGATAGAGTCACTGGCACCCTGCAGTTTCCTCAGTCCATGGAGACAGTCACTGGCACCCTGCAGTTTCCTCGGTCCATGGAGACAGTCACTGGCACCCTGCAGTTTCCTCAGTCCATGGATAGAGTCACTGGCACCCTGCAGTTTCCTCTGTCCATGGATAGAGTCACTGGCACCCTGCAGTTTCCTCTGTTCATGGACAGAGTCACTGGCACCCTGCAGTTTCCTCTGTTCATGGATAGAGTCACTGGCACCCTGCAGTTTCCTCAGTCCATGGAGACAGTCACTGGCACCCTGCAGTTTCCTCAGTCCATGGATAGAGTCACTGGCACCCTGCAGTTTCCTCTGTCCATGGAGACAGTCACTGGCACCCTGCAGTTTCCTCCGTCCATGGATAGAGTCACTGGCACCCTGCAGTTTCCTTGGTCCATGGATAGAGTCACTGGCACCCTGCAGTTTCCTTTGTTCATGGATAGAGTCACTGGCACCCTGCAGTTTCCTCTGTCCATGGACAGAGTCACTGGCACCCTGCAGTTTTCTCGGCCCATTGAGAGAGTCACTGGCACCTTGTAGTTTCCTCTTGCCATTGAGAAAGTCACTGGCACCTGTAGTTTCCTCAGCCCATGGAGAGAGTCATTGGCACCCTGTAGTTTCCTCACCCCATGGAGAGAGTCACTGGCACCCTGCAGTTTCCTCTTGCCATTGAAAGTCACTGGCACCCTGTAGTTTCCTCAGCCCATGGAGAGAGTCATTGGCACCCTGTAGTTTCCTCGCCCCATGGAGAGAGTCACTGGCACCCTGCAGTTTCCTCGGCCCATTGGGAGAGTCACTGGCACCTTGTAGCTCCCTCTTGCCATAGAGAGAGTCACTGGCACCCTGCAGTTTCCTCAGCCCATGGAAAGAGTCACTGGCACCCCGTAGTTTCCTCTGCCCATGAAGAGAGTCACTGGCACCCTAAAGTTTCCTCGGCCAATGGAGAGAGTCACTGGCACCCTGCAGTTTCCTCAGCCCATGGAAAGAGTCACTGGCACCCTGTAGAGTCCTCAGCCCATGGAGAGAGTCACTGGCATCCTGCAGTTGTCTCGGCCCATGGATAGAGTGACTTGAATTGCAGTTACAGGGATAATGTAGTGGTAAAACAAGTTATAGTTGTTTAAATAAAAAAAACAACAACATCTATATAAGCCCAAAACTGAAGTCATGAATTAATCATATTTCCTGCGTTCCTCAGGGGCCTCCATGTTGGATTCTCTACCTCCTCTACATATATAAAGGTATGTATATGTATGTATATATATGTATTATGAGTAGATAGATAGATAGATAGATAGATAGATAGATAGATAGATAGATAGATAGATAGATAGATAGATAGATAGATAGATAGATAGATAGATAGATAGATAGATAGATAGATAGATAGTACCTGTGATCTCTGCTCTTTGTTCAGATTTCACTTCCGTGTTTCAGAGCCTGTCTTTCCGGTTGCTAAGCTGCATCTGTGACGTCACATTTAAATTACATGAGACCAGAAGATCCGCCATGTTTGTTAATGGCAATCGTTAAAACAATCTCTTAAACTATTGGCACTTAAATTATATACGTTGTATGAAAGACTGTGTTTAAATAATTGGTTGTAATATTGATGCACAAATATTATTAACTGCATGCGATGATTTAATCAGTGAAAAGGACAACTAAAAATAGCGCCACTCCCTGCCCTCGTGTCACAGCAAGGGATGCTGGGAGCTGTAGTCGTCTCCATTTACCTCCTGTTACTAAAACAAACATCCTGTCTTTTAATGGCTGTATGTCTGTATTTATCTGAATGTAAATAATATATTGATCTTAGTGTTCCCAGTGTAGGAGGGACCTGCGAGACAAATGACTGTGTGTGATGAAGAAATGTTTAGGGAGACAGTACTCATAAAATAGGTATGAATTGTTATAGGGAAATCAATGAGAGAAGTGACTGTGATATCTAACAATACATCCTTATGCGTGTGAGTGACTTGTTTGTGATGGCTGATAACCAGAATCTTACCTTTGTGATGAGATATTACCAGCCACAAACTTAGATTACATGTTTAACAATTGTTGTAATATGGTGATAAGGAATCTCTGGTTATAAGGATAATCCAATAGGAAACTAGCATAATACAGCTATTGGAAGACAACTGGGGAAATGTACCAATTAGTCCATTCACACCGAACATTATACTTATCTAATATCTTACATTTTATGGATTAGATCAGTGTTCCCCAAACTGTGTTTTTGATCATTGAGGTTCCAGTTTTGTGGCCACGGTTCCATGAGATAATATCCCAAAAACATTTTTGGTATGGGAAATTAATAACTCTTGTTGAAGGGACATGGAAATATTTTCTTTCTTTGTTGCATCAGAAAGAAGGTATTTGATAATGTATTAAGCACTAGAAAATAACCCAATTATTAGGACAACCTTGGATGTTAGTGGTATAAATCAATATTTAAAAAAAAAAAAAAGGAAAAGACCAAGTATACCTTGTGAACCAACAACCATATATTTGATTAATTAGAAATATTTTATAAATCAAATTTCGGCGAAAAAATCTTTAAAAGTTAACATTAAAAGCTCGAAGACAAAATAGACGTTTGACTCCACTTATAAATGGTTAATTTATATTATTGTAAGAGTAAATATCAAAGTATTTACCAGGAGATATCTGTCCCTGTCCAAATTAAGAGTATTTATATAGTGTGCACACTGTAGAGAAATAATACACCGACACTGAGTTCTGGTATAAAGTTTCTCGGTACTGTCTTTATTAAGTCAGTCCTCATATATATAGTTTTTAGTAATCAGATAAAGAGTTACATTAAGTAAAACATCAGGTTTATTCAGTAATTCATTGGTTCTGAGAAGTCTGCTTCTACAAAGTTATGATCAGACATTGGATTAAAGCATTAAGGAGTCTCCAAGACCCATCCCACAAGAGGATGGGTCTTACTCTCATTGGTAAGAAATAGAAGCAAAGACAAGATGGTGCTTCTCCTCCTCGTGTCCTGTGTCTGTTAAGACCCGTCATCCTTAACAGACCGGAAATAGTGCTGTCTCCATCTTACAAGAAAAGGGGAGTGTCAAATCCTCCATTTTAGAGTCTCCCAATGATTCAGCATTTATTAGTAAAACTTGCTTATACGATAATACTGCAAAGATAAGATATATAAGTAGGTGCACGAATACATTTATACATTTTGTACTGATCCTTATCCATAACAGTCCCCCCTAAAATGACATAATATATTCGTCACACTCACAGCTATTAGTAAACCTTACTGATTATAAGTATAACACCCTATTCTTATAACGGGTGTCTAAAACTAAATATCTTGTTATAATAGATATATGTCTCAACTATGGTCCTTCCGGAGCACTATTCTTTGTGTCTTCTATTTCCGGATGTTGAAAGCATGCATGTGTGTAAGTCATAGGTTCATATCTTCGTTCGATCGGGCTTGCCATGACCTGACGTCACACCTACCCTATGACCTATGTGGCATGGGGAAGACCTAACAAGCCTCTAATATCTAATAGTGTAGCTAAGCTTGGAGAGGGACCATAGTGCTCAGATATAGTGTAGCTCAGCTCAGAAAACACTCTCCTTAGAGCCAGTTACAGTCTGCAACAGAAGACGGGATGTCTTACAATCATCATTTTGTCCATGTAGATCTATGTCTAAATCTTGGTGGATAAAGGTGGGAGAAGCCTTGTCCATAGCTTTCTGAAGGTAGTTGCGTATACAGGGGATAATGCAACATAAGAGGAAGGCTAACAAAATTATGACAATAAAGATAGCCATCCCTCTCTGCAATAACACTTTCTGCCAACCATTCATCCAACCAAACCATGATTCCCAATAGTCTATAGTGCCAGAATTTTCTTTTAATTCTTGACCAAGATTAGCCAATTTCTGGATTGCCAGTGTGATCTTACCATTTGGACCTGTGTTATCAGGGATGTATGTACAACATGTGCTAGTGTCAGGAAGCATTTTACATACTCCACCTTTTTCTGCAAGGATCATGTCTAATGCCATGCGATTCTGGAAGGCCATGTGTGATGTAGCCTCTAACTGTTCTGCAATGCCTTTTAAGGCATCCTTAGTGTAGTTAACAAATCGTTGCTGATTATAGTAAATATAATTGATCCAGGCAACGTTCTTATTTACTCCAATCATGGGTATCAGTGACTCGAATCCTGCTGCTACTTGGTTACGGGCTTTAAATTCATTGGGCACCCCCCTTGGGACTCCAAAAGAATCTATGTACACATGGGAGTCAAAACTTTCTCTAGGCTCAGATGATGATGTATGTCTCTTCCTTCTGAACTGTGTCTGAGGAATACCATCTGGATCACCATAATAGGTTGGAACAATGTGTAACGGCATTATGGCTTTAGCCAAGGTACATTCCCCACGCCATACTCCTGACAGTCTTACCCTGAGTTTCATATCTCCACACAACCAATATATGTCCCCCAAAGATCGGGTCTGATTGATTAACAGTGTAGATGACCCATCTCTATATTTGTGACAAAACCCACTTGGGAACTTCTGCAGGTTGAACCCCTGAGAAATGTTTCTCCTGTAACATGTATAATTTCCAGGGTATATAGTTATACCTCTCCCTGGGTGGGGATTACCAGTCATCACAGGGTACGTTTTCCTCCATTGTTCACACTCATCCGTATGACTATATGTTTTGAACAATTTTAGAAAACATGTCTCTTCCTTCAAAGGTATAATAAATGGAACAGTGCCTAAGTGAGGCCTAGCATGGCCACACACATAACAATTGGTCTTATTACTTTCCTGTACATTGTATTTCATCCATTCCAACCATACATTAAGGTCTGAGAATCCAGTCTCAGTAGCCAACGTGTCCTCATAGGTTGGGTCTCCAGCAGCAGTCATTGTTCCAATGATCTGGGGCCCTGGCTTCAATGTCTGTAATGCCAGAGGTAAATCTGGGTGCTTATATAAATCTGCTATCTTAAACTCGCCCATTATCTTAACACCTTGTCCTCTAGCCCAAGACCTCAGTATATATGTGTCAGCATCCATGGGACAAGGGTTTTGTATGGTCAGAGTCAATTGCATATCAGAACCAGATACCCCACTATTCAGACATCGACCAGTCTTTATTAGAGTCATTCGGTCGAGGAGGGATCTATCTTGGTCATCTTTCTTATCTGCGGCGCTTTGAGGTCTGTACCCCCAAAGTGTTCCAGTGCCCCATCCCACTGCCTGCCATGTTTCACAGCGTTTTCCAACAGTTTCATCAATGAGACATATGTATATATCTCTCTTGTATATATCACATTGTTCAGGGATTGGAGGGCAAGAAACGATGTCGCAAAAGTCAAAGGTGTATGTGGCAACATGTGTATTACGAGAATTATACCAAAATGTAATACCATCTTTACCTTTTGTAATGGTTACCTGTTGAGCAATATTTGAAATTGTCATGAGAGACAAGACGAACCACTGAAGTGTACTCATTGTGTTGGTTCCTGATCATCAGGAGGAGGAACCTTTTTGCAATGGGATGCGTGGACCCAAGTAGTTTTCCCTTCCAGCTTTACTGATGTAGCTGTGATCAGTAGACATTCAGGTGGAGACTTTCAGGCCATGGCATACCAGTTTCTTGTGACATTTTCAACATCCTAGATTTCAAGGTACCATTCATACGTTCCACCTTCCCACTACTTTGAGGATGGTAAGGCGTATGAAAGGAGAGGGTGACTCCTAGGGCTGTCCATATTTCTTTGGCCAATACTGCTGTAAAAGCTGATCCCTAGTCACTCTCTATCACTTCAGGGACCCCATATCTGCAAATGACCTCTGTTAATAGACGTTTCACAGTTGTTTTTGCTGTCATGTTTGTGACTGGGTAGGCCTCTGGCCATCCTGAGAACATGTCCACAATGACTAACGCATATTCATACCGACCACTCTTTGGCATCTGTATGTGGTCAATTTGTATCCTCTGGAATGGATACAATGTTTTTGCCAAGTGTCTCTGTGGTGGTTTCTCGGTGCGGCCTACGTTGCATTTGGCACAAATACTGCACGATTTACAATAGGTGCTTGTCAGAGTAGTGATGCCTGGGGCCATGTAATACTTATTTATTAAGTTATTCATGAGAGTCTTTGACAGGTGTGCTGGCCCATGTGCCCATTGTACTGTTGCTGGGTACAAGCTCCTTGGCAAGCACAATCTCAGATTGTCAACATATAGTCCATCTTTCAACCCTGCTCCCTTTGCTTTCCATTTGTTCACTTCTTCTGGAATTGCCGTCTTTTGCAATTCTTTGAGCAGTTTTAAATCTGTTGGCAGAGTCTGCATTGTATAGATGTTTATTTCTCCATCCACCTCTCTCCTTTCCATTTCCTGTGATATCATTGCTGCCTTCTTAGCCGTCTGGTCTGCTAGATGGTTTCCTCGTGCTTCGTCTGAATTTAGCTTCCCATGTGCCTTCACTTTCAGTATGGCTACTTCCTTCGGTAGTGCTAAAGCATCTAGTAGTTCACGGATGGCTTTGTCATGCTTCACTGGAGTACCTGCGGCTGTCATGAATCCTCTAGCTCTCCAGATTATTCCAAAGTCTTGAGTCACTCCTAGAGCATATCTTGAGTCTGTATAGATGTTGGCTCGGACTCCTGTCGCAACCTCACAGGCCTTGGTCAATGCAATCAACTCTGCTTCTTGTGCTGACATGGAGGGAGGTAGTGAGAAGGCTTGTATCACATCTTTTTCCGTAGTCACAGCATATCCTGTGTGATATTTTCCATTCTCGTCAGCATACCTTGATCCATCCACATACAGAGTGATGTTTGGGTCTGTCAGGGCAAGGTCTTTTACATTCGCAAGGTGTGAGGTCTCCATTTCCATTTGTTGAAGGCAGTCATGGGGTGGATTTGTGAGTCCTGGGACTGCATATGGGTCTCTGGCTTGTATACTGGGAGTGCTGTCTGCTAGCCAGTGGAGATTCTTCTTTCCCACTGATTCCTCTTCCAACTCCTCTTCCTCCGCAGATTCCCACCATTTTAATGCAGCTCCCAATGTCTTCCATCCATCCGGTGCGAACTTGGATACTGCAACATGTGGAATTTCTGTATCCCAATGCTTGTAGAGCGCTTCTGCTTCTTGTGGGAGCTCCACCGTAAATGCACTATCACCTGCTGCATTGTTGTACAATGTCTTTAGTGTTAAGGTGACCTGTTTCAATTTAGTGAGGCTTGTTTCATATTGGAAATCTCGGCCTGGAGATTGTTTATTCCACAGTGTGCAATATAAAGGGTCTTCTGTCTCATCTGTGAGCGTCTGGCCGTTTCCACCACCTTCCAGTAGACGTCTTTTTACATATAAATTGGTTATTCCTGAGTTTGGGTTCAAAATCAGGCTATACCAAAAGTATCCATCTTCCTCATCTCCCCCCTCTGGAAATGGTAAGAGAGTGGCTGGATTGAGAACATAACATCTCTGTAAGGTAACATTGTCTGGTAGAAGGAGGGAACATTGCAGACGGAGGTGTCTGGCTGTAGTCATGTGCTTAGGTTGAGTCTGCTGTATGATGGCCGCAATGTCATGTGGTGCAAGAACTGTCAGAGGATAGCCAAGGACTATGTCATTTGTTTTGTCCAGTAAGGCATGTGCTGCCAGTGCTGCTCTGAGGCAAGACGGTCCTCCTCTTGCCACGGCATCTAATTGACATGAGAAATAGCCGATAGGTCGTTGTCTGTTTCCATGGGACTGTGTCAAGACTCCCATTGCATGTCCTTCTCTTTCTGATACAAAGAGTTTGAATGGGAGATCATAGTTTGGTAATCCTAGTGCTGGTGCTGATGAGATAGCTTTCTTTAGGGTGTAGAAATTATCCAGGGCTGTCTGTGTCATCTCATATGGCTCAGTCTTTAATACATCATACAAGGGTTGCATTAGAAGGGATGCTTCTGGGATCCATGCTCTGCAGTAAGATATTAGACCTAGGAAAGCATGCAGGGGTCTATGTCCTTCAGGGACTGACATGTCTTCTATTGCTTGCACACGGGCGCGTGTGAGATGACGCACACCTTTTGACAGGCAGTGTCCCAAAAATATGACTGTCTGCTTACACCACTGTAGTTTGTCTCTGGATACTTTACATCCTTGTTCTGCCAAGTGTCTCAGTAGGCTTTCTGATGTCCTTGTAGCTGTGGGAAGATCTTCTGCACACAATAAGAGATCATCAACGTACTGCAGCAATACAATGTCAGGATTCGCTTGTTGCCAGGAGTCTAGGACATGGCTCATAGCCTTGGCAAACTGGCTGGGCGAATTCTGTGCTCCTTGAGGCATTACAGTCCATTTGTATTGATTATGATCATGTGTGAAAGCAAACAGATACTGGCAAGAAGGGTCAAGGGGAATACTGAAGAAAGCATTTGCTAAATCCACTACGGTAAAGTATGCAGCTGCTGGAGGTATTCCAGAGAGGAGAGTGTTCGGATTAGGCACTATAGGAGTGTCTAATATGGTTGCTTCATTGACTGCTCGCAAATCCTGTACCATACGATATTTTACTGGTTCTCCCTTTTTGGATTTCTTCTTTACTGGAAAGAGGGGCGTGTTGCAAGGTGACGTGCATGGGATCAACGCCCCTTGCTGCACCAATTTTTCTATCTGTTGAGAGATTGCATCTATTTGTGCTGGCTTCAGAGGATACTGTGGCTTGCGTGGTAGCTCTACTCCAGGTTTTAGTTTTACTGTGACTGGTGGCACCCTTAGGTGTCCGATATCTTCCGGTCCTTGTGACCAGAGTGTTGCTGGAATCTTGTCCAAGATATCATCTGGCCCTGTATTACAGATGCTATTGACATCTATGTGTAGTAATATGGGCAGTGAGCAAAGGGCTGACGTGTCAGTGACTTGTAGAGGTGTAGACACTTGTACAGTTCCATCTGGAGTGAATGAGATGGATGCTTGTAGTCGGGAAAGCACGTCTGCACCTAACAGATTTATAGGGCAAGTAGAGGATACTACAAATCTTGCAAGTAGATCTGGAAATGGGCCTATTTGCATAGGTTGGGTTAAGTGATTGGAGATGGGGACACCATCTACTCCTACACAAGCGACATCAATGTCAGACAGGTAAGATATATCGGGCAGATCTTGTGTTCTTAGAACGCTTCTGGCTGCACCTGTGTCTATGAGAAAGGTTGTGGGCGTCCCCTCTATTGGTAGTGTCACAATAGCTTGTGGTCCTACCTCGCCATCCCCTGAAGAAACTGCCAGAATAGGGGACACTGACACAGGCTCACCCCTGTCCTATGCTGTAGCTTGAAGCACAGGTGCTGCATTGTTACCATCTGTCTGCTGTCTAGGTCTTGTCTTCCTGGGTGCCTTGCAATTCTTGCTAAGGTGTCCTGTTTTCCCACAATTATAACACTGTCTTGTTTCTTTCCGTGGTGATTGTTCAGAATTCACCATAAGTACAGCCGTCTTTTTGGATGCTGATGATACAGGTTGTTTAACCGCTGCTGTCTCCAGCCCTTTAGCAACCAACAGTAAGGTATCTAAAGGTAACACTCTATATTCTGGTCTAGACGTCAATAGGCCCTTCTGAATTGTCTCATGTAATCCCAGCACGAAGGCTGTACTTAACATCTGCGTATGTGTTTTATTATGTGGACTGAAGCCAAGATCTGTAAACACTTGTGTGAGTCGTGCATGGTATTTTTCTACAGATTCGTCTCTGTCTTGTTTGATATCTTGTAAACTGACAGCTTGATCTGCGAGTTTATCTTTGGCCCAGTATCTTAACAGGTCGCAGAATTGTATGCCTGATGTAAAGTCATGTTTTGAACAGTGTGTATCATAAGGATCTATGGCATTCCGCATGATAGGCCAGTATGAATCTCCTGCTTTAATCTCACATAGGCTGATGAGATCCTCCCAAGCTGCTGAGTATGTCTTTTGAATTTGTACAATTTTCCTATAAAAAGGCATAGGTTGTTTTTCAGGATCTGGTAATGTGTTAATGAGAGAAGTGGCTTGTGTTGGGGTAAATGCAACGTACATTAGACTTCCCCTTTTCTTGTTCCTCCTCTTGGATTTCACTTTTGAATCAGAGTTTCTATTTGTCCACTCTACGACACTCTCTCCTCCCCTTATATCGTCACTGGATTCGTCTGAGCTATCTTGTGGGTGATTGATAGGCAGAGCTTGTGTTTCCAGTGATGTGGTCTGATTCGGCAGTGTTTTAAACAGGGGACTCTTTGCCGTGGTATGTGAACTGTGCACACTATGGGTGTCAGTACTGGCTGATGGATGTTCCGTTATAATTGGTACCTCAACAGATGGGAATATCGGGTATGGAGAATACAGTGTTCCGTTTGAAGTCAATACTGGATACAAGCAAGTGGGATGTGTTTCTGGTGCAGTGGGAGTAAGGGGCGGAGCCCTTTGGACAGATGGTGTGACGTGTGACATCACGTTATGTTGGGCAGTATTCAGGGGTGAGTGCAGCTCCTCCTTCGTGTGTGTGTGAGCGCCATCTTTGGACTGTGATTTTATGGAATCTCTTTGTTCGGGTGAGTTCAGAGGACTGACAACTTCACACGGAGCATGATACACATACATTTTCCTTCCTTTTAATTCAATTTCCTTTTCTATCCACCCTTCCTGTGTAATTGCTCTAGCCACTTTGTACCACATCTCTGCACTAGGCAATAAACCACAATCTTGTAACTGTCCTTTATTATCTCTCAACACTTTACGCCACTCTTCTGCCTTCAAATGCCCTCCTACAACACTGGTAATACCACAGATCTTAAACATTTTTGTACATCGGTTTATCGCGGCTTCGCCACCCCTGTTTTTAACTATGTCACGAGCTAACATGCCCTCAGACAATTTCACTTGATTCTGTCCCATATTTATGTGAAATAAACACGTATTTAGCAGCAAGTGTTTAACGGGGTAGTAATATATATGTATGAGAGAGAGAGAGAGAGAGAGAGAGATCTTAATTTGGTCGACTGGTTACGGAGGGTTAAATTTTTTTTTTTTTTTTTTTTCTTAACCACTTAACCACTGGGAACTGATAGAAACAAAGATAGTGGACAGATACATATGAATCAACAGAACATAGTTGTATTACATTTATATCCTGTACTATTTACTTCTTAAATCAATCTCCCCCTGTAGTTTATACAACTTTAAATATTTGGTATAGAAATAGTTGTCTCAACCAGGACACATTCTTTGAATGAGTTAAATGAAAATGGCGGGGGGGGGGAGTGAGGAACCAAGGGGGGAGAGTGAGGGATTTCTCTCTGAATCTCACTGCAGCTGTGTGACCTGAAGGTCAAAAACACAGGGGGAGAAGTATTAAGCTGTATTTTTCATCAAAACATGCATCACAACCAGCAATGACATAGCATATAACGTTATAATCATCAAACCTTTTCTGCAGAAAACTTCAGATTCAAAAGACATATGATTTCAAGACCATGCGCATATATGACACACACACGTAACCACCCGTAGTGAATGACAGACGTCCCTTAAAGTTTTCAAGCTACTTAGCCGGCCCGAACATCATGACCCTCAAGGGATATCGTCTATCCAACATGCATAGACATTTCCCAGGGAAACAAATATCTATTTCCCCAGGGCACACATATGCAAGTTCGTATTTGCGACCTCTGGTTTTTATGTATTTGTACGTCACTGGGTACAAATCAAACGTCTTCCAGATAGTCAAAAACACACATGTGTGTGGGTCCTGAACCATATGTCTAAAGAATTCAAATTCACAATACCGACAGACACGCACTCCAACAGACATACACAGGCGACAGATATCACTATATTTTGTACAGGGTTCTTAATGGACTTGAGGCAAAATATCACCTGTACTTTTGTAATCGTCACTTACAACAGAGCTAGACAACGGGCAGAATTCCAAGAACAGGTCTACACGGATAAGGTACTAATCATGTCCTTACCGTGTACCGGAGGTGATCAGGCTCCGCCTGTTCTCATGAAGTCTGTCCGTACTCCTGTCGTCCGTTGCAGTTCGATTAAACCTCAAGTTTGTAAGAGTAAATATCAAAGTATTTACCAGGAGATATTTGTCCCTGTCCAAATTAAGAGTATTTATATAGTGTGCACACTGTAGAGAAATAATACACCGACACTGAGTTCTGCTATAAAGTTTCTCGGTACTGTCTTTATTAAGTCAGTCCTCATATATATAGTTTTTAGTAATCAGATAAAGAGTTACATTAAGTAAAACATCAGGTTTATTCAGTAATTCATTGGTTCTGAGAAGTCTGCTTCTACAAAGTTATGATCAGACATTGGATTAAAGCATTAAGGAGTCTCCAAGACCCATCCCACAAGAGGATGGGTCTTACTCTCATTGGTAAGAAATAGAAGACAAAGACAAGATGGTGCTTCTCCTCCTCGTGTCCTGTGTCTGTTAAGACCCGTCATCCTTAACAGACCGGAAATAGTGCTGTCTCCATCTTACAAGAAAAGGGGAGTGTCAAATCCTCCATTTTAGAGTCTCCCAATGATTCAGCATTTATTAGTAAAACTTGCTTATACGATAATACTGCAAAGATAAGATATATAAGTAGGTGCACGAATACATTTATACATTTTGTACTGATCCTTATCCATAACATTATCAGTGGACACAGAACCAGATAATGTGTTGCTCTCAAAGATTCTGAGAATTACCTGACCGCATATGTATGTGGAAAGAGGGAATAAATAGCCATTAAGCAGAAACTTACAACATTAGATTGACACATTTTTTCCTGCCGTTTCAAGAGCAACACATCACCTGTTCCTGTGTCCACTGATAATATAAATTAACCATTTAAGATATATATAAATTTATAAGTGGAGTCAAACGTCTATTTTGTCTTCAAGCTTTTAATGTTAACTTTTAAAGATTTTTTTGCCAAAATTTGGTTTTATCAAATATTACTATTACTAAATATTATTAATAAAAGTATAAGTTTTAAGCACTACATACATATGGAATTATTCAGGAGTAGTCAATCCTGTCCAATATATGGTTGTTGGTTCACAAGGTATACTTGGTCTTTTCTCTTTTTTTGTAGGTATTTGTAAAGTGTCACATTGTGATTTCTTTTTTCAAATAAAGGTGTCAGAGCTTTCAATGTGTCTGAAGAATACTAGTTGCCAAGGTATTTTCTACCTAAATTAGCTTATTTATTAACATTCCGGGTAAATATAAAACTTTAATCTTTAATAAGCTCTGATCACAGCAACAAAAATAAAAACAATAAAAAATGGAATTAAAAAAGTGGGCTGATTTTGTGAGATGTATTACCACAAAGTTGTTTCATTAAGCTCCCATTGGAGGGGTAATGATATCTCTACCACTGTAGATGTGTGTGTTCTTATTGACAAGAGCTATCCAGCACTTTTAATTTTGCCCTTGTTTTCCCTGTCTTCCCTTTGTAGGTAATTTGTCATATAATTTGATTACCAACTATAACCATATTC
Organism: Discoglossus pictus; assembly: GCA_027410445.1. Classification (NCBI taxonomy): domain Eukaryota; kingdom Metazoa; phylum Chordata; class Amphibia; order Anura; family Alytidae; genus Discoglossus; species Discoglossus pictus. The sequence goes on along the minus strand of CM050170.1, from coordinate 92,619,258 downwards.
TATCATATCAGCAATATCTATAAGATTGGCAATATCTGGGGTAGGTTTATTGTAGTCACTACAAAATAGGTATCTAGCTTTTAGCTATTTCTGACTTTAAGCTTAGATGATTGTGTAAAGTTCTCTGATTCTTCCTTCATCATAGAGCTATTGAGTTGTTCAGTTGTTATCTGCTCTGAGATCAACTACTTTGCTATTTGGAGGGTTTTACTTACACCACCAGCTTTAAACTGTTTAGTTACTCACTTAATTCAACTGCTCTGGGAACAGATGTAACCATTTACCCAGTCAATTCGTGTCTAGATCAAACTCAATAATAATTTTACAGTATTCCTTTTATTAAACAAACCACGACGCAAAATAAGAAAAAAATGCTAAAAATTATTTGTATATAGTTGTGTACTACACCCAAATCAGAGCAATAAATATTGATCCGATTATATCCTGCACATACGTATATGTGACAATTATGAATAATAATAACTTCTTGATGAAACTAAATAATTTGTGATATAGGAATAAAATTACACAAATAAACTGTGTTGACCTATAGTAAACATCACTTAATGCATGAAAATAGAATATATATCTCCAAGCAAGTAGAAAAATTGATTAAGGGGAATTAATGTATGAAAACAATCCTCATCTATGCACATGCAAATCCTCTGATATGCTTTGAGTAACACAAAAACACAAAAAGTTTAAAAATTGAAACGCATCTAAATGCTTATTCCTTGATATTTTTACAGGAATAACATTAATAGTATTCACATATAAAATGCAATGATTTCAAGTGGTGAAAGATGAAATGGGGGTTGTGCAACTCCCCTCTTACCCACAGCACCTAGCACAGAGGTGCAGAGTAGGTGTTTGTGCCTTAATAGGCCACTGACTTCATTATCCACCTGTCAATTGCGTAGTGAAAAATGATCCAAAACTTGTATATAGAGCTGATTAAAAATCAACCCAAAATATATTTAAAGCTTGCAAATAAGCCATTATTCCATCCCAGTGTCTGCAATATAGTAGATCAAACTCAATACTTACAATACAGATATTGCTAAATCCGCTGTGAGCCTATGGACCCCCTGAATCTGTGTCAAATTAAATTTAGTTGTTATTAGCTAGATCCAAATGATGTGGAGCAATTGGAAATACTTGCTAGCTGCGATAGGGGAGAGAGATATGCCGCTGATCTCTGTACGGATGTGTGATAGACCTGCTCCGGGGTAGGGAATCTTCCCTAATGCTGCATACAAATTGCCCCTCAGATAATCCAACATCCATCAAAATTCTGTAAGGACAGGGAAGGTTTGCACGCAAGTGTTACTGCTTAGGGCTATTTTTTATGTCATTTGGGCTACTTTTACGTCCTTCTGGCTACTTTTACGTCCTTGGGCCTCGTTTTCGTGGTTTTGAGTTTTTTCGGCAGCCATTTTTTTTCTCGCTTAGGAAAATTTTTAAATCAGGAAAAAACGGCAAAAATGCCTCAAATTAACTTGCAACTTGACTCACAGGCTTCCTTCCTCTTCCACTGTGGTGTGTGTGTAAGTTAATTTGAGGCATATTTTTTGTTTTTATCATGTCTTTTCAGTTTTGTGGTTTGGCCGTTAAAGTCGTAATTTTGCGAGGCGCACAGTTCATGTACTGGTTTCGGTCCTAAGTCGTACGGGTCGTAAGTCCTGTGTGCCTCACCTGCTCGCCTCGCTAAGTGCCACGTGCGTCAACTGCTCGCCTCGCTTTGCAAGGCTCGCAGCCTAAGTCCCTCGTGGCCGACAGCTCGCCTCGTTAAGGGGCGCAACTGAGCGTGAACAACATCGTAACGGGACACACACTGACAACTATTATAGTGATGTCTGAGTTGGATACATGCACAACAAGCCAAAATGACCTTTTGGAGGGAATTTTGGTAGAACTTCTCATCATCCTGGTACATTGTGGTTGCTGTTTTTTGCAAAAACTGCACCACATTTATACAGCTGCATAGGGTAAAAATGTGGTTCTTACCACTCCAAACTATGCACGAAAATATATATTTTACCCTAAATGGCACTCCTCTAACTGTAAGAACATTCTAAATAAGTTTGGTAACTATAGCTTGGTTCTCATGCTAACATTACACCCATCTAAGGACACCTTGGGCTATGTTTATACAGTAAACAGAGGTCATTCTATCACATTTTTATCTTTCATACCAAAAATACTTAAGGTATTTCTTATAATGTCTTGAAAGGAACATACAAACACACTATTAAAGTAACCAATTTCTAACAACAGAGATTTATACAAAAACATATAAAGTGCATTTATTATACATAATGTTTGGAAAAATGACCTCTATATAAACCATATTTTACATAAGCTAAAAAGATAACAGAAATACTAAAATTTTTGAAATCACAAGTCCTTTCCTCTGTATAAAATTCAAAACTTAAGATAAATGTTAATCACCCACCAGTTAATGTGATTATACTTAACAAGGAAGTGGAATGCAATTTAGTACTAATTCAGTGTAACCCAAGGGATATTGATACTAAAACGTTACATAGTTACATAGTAATTGAGGTTAAAATATACTTTTAGTCCATCAAGTTCAACCTTTTTAGATATCCTCTGATATGCAATATGTGGATTAATTGTTAATTGTTAATTAATCCAGAGAAAGGCAAAAAAAAACAAAAAAAACAGTGAAACTTTGCCAATCGTCTCAAAAGGAAAAAAAATATATAAAATTCCTTCCTGACCTCAGATTCTGGTGATCGGACTCCTCCCTGGATCAATACTCTCTCTCTAATTATCCAGGATAACACTGAATGCCCTTTTTAATTAAAAATATATCCAATCCCTTTTTAAAATGATCTATCGAATCCGCTGTCACCACCTCCTTTGGTAGAGAATTCCACAGATAAACCACCCTTACTGTGAAGAACCCTTTTCTTTCTTTAAGGTGAAATCTTTTTACTTCTATTCTCAAAGGATGTCCTCTTGTCAGTTTAAAACCTCTTGGCACACAGAGCTCACTTGACAAAGCGTGGTATTTACCCTGGATATATTTATATAAGGTAATCATTTCCCTTCTTAGATGCCTTTTTTCTAGAGAAAATATGTTTAATTTGGTTAGTCTTTCTTCATAACTCAGGCCCATTTCTCTAAGTTATGCAAATCCCTTTGGAGGGAAAGTACATCATTATCTGTTTTAATTACCTTGCACAACTTAGTGTCATTAGCAAAAATGAGACAATACTTTCCAATCCTACTTTTAAGTCATTAATACATGTTAAAAAGGAGAGGATCTAATACTGAACCCTGAGGAACCCCACTTACCACATTAGTCCAAACTGAGTATGTCCCATTTACAACAACCTTTTGCTTCCTTTCTTTTAGCCAGCTCTCAATCCATGAGCAGATATTTACTGCAGTTCCTGTATCCCTTAGTTTGCTCAATAGTCTCCCATGTGGCACTGTATCAAAAGCCTTTGCAATATCCAAAAAGACTACATCCACAGAGTTGTCTTGATCCAAGTTCCTACTAACCTCTTCAAAGAAACTAATTAGGTTTGTTTGACATGACCTATCCCTCATAAATGCGTGTTGATTCCTACTTATAATCTTGTTTAAATAGACATATTCTTGTATACTATCCCTTATTAACCCTTGTGTAACGGAACCCATCACTGTTTTACCCTGTTTTATGGTTATTTAATTATTATGGTTAAAATATGATCGTACTGTTATACTGTATGTATGTTGGTTTATGCTCTGCAGAATATTAGCCCAGACTATTGCAGACCATGGCATAATAGATAATCCTATTACAGAGACTCCGCATAAGATAAGGAAGTCTATTGTATAAAGTGTTTTCATTCTCAGACATAAGAACAAAGAAGGATGATCTAATCAATGTCTGATTGTATAAAAGTTGCCAGGTAGCCTCAGGGAGGTGTGACCCACCTATTGTCTCTCTATGTGTATTGTGTGGCCAACTATGGGGGATGTGTATTGCCTGTGGGAAGAGATGTGTATATATATTTCTGCACATAACAAAATAAAGTCAGTATTTCTTTGACTCCCGAATTGAGTGTCGTCCAATATGGGAGGTTGGGGGTGGTGAGACTGTAGTGCTTCTTGGATATTTTACCGTATACCAGCGGAGATATTGGATTCGTGTTCCAACTCCGTTACATTTGGTGGCAAGTGGCGGAATTGTTCCCACGGTCAGAAGGACAGCTACAGGAGACACCATTCCGTGGAGTACAAATTGAGGGCAACGCTAGTATCCGTACAGCGCCCCTGGCTACAGCAGGATGGAACCGGCTAGTTTTCGGACAGCGTTCCATGATGAGGAGGAGGAGGCGGCCGCGGACTACAGGGATGCAGACAGAAAGGAACTCATGGAGGGAGACCGGGCAGCGGCTACAGTACCTCTTACGGACAGCACACAGACTGAGTTTGGAAGAGAACTCCAAAGCAGACTGGCCTTTTTCCCAGGTACGCTTCCCATAAGAACCTTGGAATGGTTAATGACAGATGTCCACAAATACATAATGGAAAAGCAGCGGGCACGGGGACGGTCCATCTTGGGAGCTGCTAACCCACCTCCCACCATTAACCCCCCCCCCAGCACTGCGTCCGGGTGGTGGGAACTACCAAACCCCTCCACGGTACATCAGGTGCCACACGTGTAACCAGCAGGGCCACATGCAGAGAGACTGTCCCAGAAACAGAAACCGCTCCACGTGGAATACTCCAACTAATTCCCCTCCCCAGCGACAGGGTGTACCCCAGGGAGCAGAAGGTGCCGTCCTTCCTCCCCAGCGACAGTGTGTACCCCAGGGAGCAGAAGGTGCCGTCCTTCCTCCCCAGCGGCAGTGTGTACCCCAGGGGGCCGAAGGTGTCGTCCTTCCCCCCCAGTGGCAGTGTGTATCCCAGGGAGCAGAAGGTGCCGTCCTTCCTCCCCAGCCGCAGTGTGTACCCCAGGGAGCTGAAGGTGTCGTCCTTCCTCCCCATCTACAGTATGTACACCAGGGAGCTGAAGGAGTCGTCCTTCCCCCCAGCGGCAGTGTGTACCCCAGGGAGCTGAAGGTGTCGTCCTTCCTCCCCAGCGACAGTGTGTACCCCAGGGAGCAGAAGGTGCCGTCCTTCCTCCCCAGCGGCAGTGTGTACCCCAGGGGGCCGAAGGTGTCGTCCTTCCCCCCCAGGGGCAGTGTGTACCCCAGGGAGCAGAAGGGGCCGTCCTTCCTCCCCAGCGGCAGTGTGTACCCCAGGGAGCTTAAGGTGTCGTCGTTACTCCACAGCGGCAGTGTGTATCCCAGGGGGCCGAAGGTGTCATCCTTCCCCCCACAGCGGCAGTGTGTATCCCAGGGAGCAGAAGGTGTCGTCCTTCCCCCTCAGCGGCAGTGTGTACCCCAGGGAGCAGAAGGTGCCGTCCTTCCTCCCCAGCGGCAGTGTGTACCCCAGGGAGCAGAAGGTGCCGTCCTTCCTCCCCAGCGGCAGTGTGTATCCCAGGGGGCCGAAGGTGGCGTCCTTCCCCCCCAGCGGCAGTATGAACCCCAGGGAGCTAAAGGTGTCGCCCTCTCCCCCCAGCGACAGCTTACCCTAACAAGGGGAGACACCAATCTCCCAAACAGCGCAGATGGGACCGTGGTCTCTGTGCCTGACCTACCGGGATGCTGGACAGCCTGTCCAGATCCCCAACTACCCTCACTGGGACAATCGGAGGAGGGGGTAAGTACAAATTCCCCTCCCCAGCTAACTCCTAATGTGGCCCCAGGGTTAACAGAGGAAATGTTAACCCCCACTGATCCCCACCTTTCCCTGGCTACTGAGCCGGAATATATTCCAAGTACCCCAGCAGAAGAGCTGACAGCGGGGCAGAGTGCAGTCGGCCTCTGCCCTCCCTTTGTCCCTTGTACAGCGCAGAATGTCCTGCAGGTTATACCAGCAGAAGAGCTGGCATCAGGGCAGAGTGCCGCTGGCCTATGCCCCTCAAGTCCCCTCAGCGTGTTGCCCCATTACCACAGCAAAATATCCAAGTGCCTGGTTAGACTTTCCCCCAAAGGTGAGATGGGTGACGAAGTGCCTTTTGCCACTTTGTCCTGGAGAGGACTTATTGCCAGCCTCCTGCCCTGCGACTATGGCCCTGGGACATATTACCCTTTAAAAACAGTATTCGGCCATACCAGAGTGTATGTCACTCATTCTGGCCCTTTAAATACAGGGGGGTCATTCGGTACTTGCCCTGTGGGAGCTGTGATACCCCAGATAGCTATGCCATGGAGCCCATTCATATAATCAAAGACTATGGGAAAGACTTTAGCTACAAGGCAATTGAACGGTGTGAATAGGATCTGAGCGCTATTCGGTAGTTTTGTGCGCTCAGATCCCAGCTATGTGGGGATATGTGAAATGTGAGAAAATGTGAATTGCAGTAATGTTGATGGGTTGTCAAACTAGAGAATTGACCAACAAATACTATTGTCCGGACATCCCCAGGCCGATCCGTTGGGATCAGACCGTGTATGCCGGCTTATGGTCATGGGGGAGGTGTGTAACGGAACCCATCACTGTTTTACCCTGTTTTATGGTTATTTAATTATTATGGTTAAAATATGATCCTACTGTTATACTGTTGGTATGTTGGTTTATGCTCTGCTGAATATTAGCCCAGACTATTGCAGACCTTGGCATAATAGATAATCCTATTACAGAGACTCTGCATAAGATAAGGAAGTCTATTGTATAAAGTGTTTTCATTCTCAGACATAAGAACAAAGAAGGATGATCTAATCAATGTCTGATTGTATCAAAGTTGCCAGGTAGCATCAGGGAGGTGTGACCCACCTATTGTCTCTCTATGTGTATTGTGTGGCCAACTATGGGGGATGTGTATTGCCTGTGGGAAGAGATGTGTATATATATTTCTGCACATAACAAAATAAAGTCAGAATTTCTTTGACTCCCAAATTGAGTGTCGTCCAATATGGGAGGTTGGGGATGGTGAGACTGTAGTGCTTCTTGGATATTTTACTGTATACCAGCGGAGATATTGGATTCGTGTTCCAACTCCGTTACACCTTGTAAACGCTTTCCCACTACAGAAGTGAGACTTACAGGTCTATAACTTCCTGGATTTGTTCTTGCTCTCTTCTTATAGGTATCACCTCTGCTTTTCTCCAGTCATCTGGTAGAGACCCTGTGTTGAGTGAATCTTGAAAAATTAAATATAATGGTTTTGCTATTACAGAACCCTCAGTACCCTTGGATGTATTCCCTCATGACCTGGGGCTTTATTAACATTTATTTTTTCCAACCTCTTTTGGATTTCTTCTTGCATTAACCAATTATTTGGTGATGGTAGTGTAGCCCCATTATGTTGCAGTGTCCCAACCTTTGGTACCTTTCTTGTGTATACTGAAGAAAATAACCTATTTAGCTCATCTGCCTCTTCCTGGTCACTAATCAGATTGCCTGTGTCACATTGTAATGTTCCTATAGCTTCCTTCCTGGCCTTCTTCTCATTATTATATTTAAAAAAATATTTTAGGGTTAGTCTTACTTTCCTTTGCAACTAACTTTTCATTTTCTATTATAGCCAGTCTAATAGCCCTTTTGCAAGCCTTGTTGATTTCCTTGTACTCCCGTTAAGCATTCTCTGTGCCCTCTTGTTTGTATAATTTAAATGCATTTTTTACTCCTCATCTTCATCTTTAAGACATTGTTAAACCACATGGGTTGTGATTTACTCCTTCTACTTTTGTTTCCACATGGTATATGGTGATAAATATGTTTATTTAGTAAGGGTTTGAACGTTGTCCATTTATGTTCAGTATTTTTACCTGTCAGTTCTCTGTCCCAGTCTATACATTGTATTGCTGCCCTTAGACAGTTAAAATCTGCCTATTTAAAATGAAGAGTTTTTGTTGACCCCTTACAGTTTTGTTTTTTTAATTTAATCTCAAATGACACTGTGTTGTGATCACTGTTTCCCAAAAGTTGCCCTATTTCAAAATGTTATACTATATCAATATTAATTAAATCCAAGATAGCCTCATTTCTAGTAGGCTCTGGTATAACCTGGCCCAGAAAATGATCACTGACTGTACTCAAGAACCTGCTCCCCTTAGCTGAACTGCTAGTCTCATTTATCCTGTTTATTTCAGGGTAATTAAAATCTCCCAATATTAGAACTTGCCCATGCTTAGCTGCATTTCCAATCTAAAATAATAATTGTATTTCCTCACTTTCAATTATACTTGGGGGTTTACAGCATACTCCAACCAATATTTTTTTAGAATTTGCTCCTCCGCTATTTAATTATACTTACAAATATTCAATATAATCACTCATTCCAGCATATATATCTTTTCTGACTAAAGGCTTAAATTCAGGCTTAACATACAGACATATCCCTCCTCCTCTTTTACCATTTTCTGTATCTTTCCTAAATGGGTTATAACCATCCAGATTAACAGTCCAGTCATGAGATTCATCCCACCATGTTTCAGGAATACCTATTAAGTCAAATTTTTCTTGTACTGCTAATAATTCTAGCTCACCTATTCTCCCAGGCAAACTTCTTGCATTAGCAAGCATGGGTAGATATTTCATCCCTTTCCCCCTCTAACCTTTCTACCTCAATACTTCTATATAGTCCCTCCCCCACCTACTAGTTTAAAAGCTCCTCCAGCCTTTCTACCATCCTTTCCCCTAGCACACACACTCCCTCTTCATCAAGGTGAAATCCATCACTGCTCTAGAGATTGTACCCAAGAGAGAAGTCAGCCCAGTGCTCGGAAAAAAACAAACACTCTGTCCTGCACCACTTTTTTAGCCACACATTAACCTGCCTAAGCACCTTCTGTTTACCTGGACTAGCACATGGCACTGGTAGTATCTCAGAAAATACTACCTTGGAGATCCTTTCTTTAAGCTTATTACCTAGTTATATAAAATCATTCTTTAGGACTCTCCATCTTCCACTAACTTTGTCATTGGTACCAATATGTACCAAGACTGCCGGTTCATTTCCAGCCCTTCCCAATAATTTATCTACCCGATCCACAACATGCCGAACCCGAGCACCCGGGAGACAGCAAACTATTTAATTGTTAGGATCTGGGTGACAAATCTCCCTGTCTACCTCCCTAATAATAAAGTCCCCTACCACCAAAATCTTTCTCTTGCTCTGCCTATGCTGTCCTCCCTCTCCTCCGGTAGAACTGTTCTCTCGGCTGTTAGAGGAACAGCTCTATCTGGCATTGCTATTCCTGAATGGACATCCCCAACAGTTTCACTCAATCTGGCAAATCTGTTGGTGTAACCCAGCTACCTCCCTGGACATCCTCACTCGCCGCATCTCCAACCTCCTTGCTAGGCCCAGCTAAACTGTGCTCAGTGAGCACCATCTCCCTTTCCAGTGGAGCAATATAACTAAGTGCTGCAATTCTACTCTCCAGTTCTCCAATATGAGCTTCCAGAGAGGCAACATGCTCACACCTCTCACAGAGGTATGGACCCTGGATCAGTTGTTCCAACAGTTCATACATGTGGCAGGATGTACACTCCATGAGGTTGTCACTGGACTGACTCATAATTCATAATTACAGTGGGGGGAAAATGTATAAAGCAGTACAATGTGCCTCCCTTTTCTTTGAACTCCCTCCTTTTATTTAAACTCCTATTCTTATAGTTGAACTGCACTTATACTAGAAGTGTTCGCAAGCTCACAAGTTCACTCCTACCCCTGCTTCTATTAGGTTCTTACTACTCACCTGTCCATAAATCACTGCACAGGCACCCAAACTCACTGTACTGCTCAGGAGAAATCACAGAATAGAGGCAAAATAACATTTCAAAGTAAACAATCATTACTTGTGAAGACAATGGTGTGAGTTGTTATCATCCTTAAGGGTCAGTCTCAGGACTGAATTTCCCTCATAGCTTCTCTTTTTGTGAGATTGGGCCTAATTAAACAGACACAGATTGTCATGATCTGCTTCTTCAAGGGGGCTTCATAGGAACATAGTTCAAACCTACCCCAGCAGAATCGTGTAGTTCTTATTCTCTGTGGCACAAAAGATGGCTTCTGAAGAGAGCAAGGCCCAAAAGGAACAGGCAGAGAATACTGGATACAGGTTGCTAGTTTCCCATGGCAAGACCACTCCCCTAGTCAGGATACAAAACACAGAAATAGTCTCACACTATGCATAAGTGAAACCAGAACTGAAACTTTATTGAATGATGGAATCAACATATTTATACTCTCCAATACCACACCCTTGTGTACCTTTGTGTATGTGATGAAAAACATATGCCTTGTAGCCTTGGTTAATATAAAAACTCTTGAGATCAAATTCACCAGCACACAAACAGGAACCCCAGAGATGAATTAAAATGTATCAGCTGCCTGAGCCTCTTCCTGATTGGCCAAAACAAATCAATAATTTTATGCTAATTTAGTCTGAATTTCAATGGGGTGTTTACTCTAAGTTTCAACTGTCAGAAATGACATGACATTTTGCTAACTTCAAGGTACGTTTTTAAATGTTTATTTTGGTATTATTTCATGGGAAAAAAATGTTTGCACACACTACTGATTCTCTTCTGCATTCATAATCCAGGAAACTTACTGTAGATATGCCTTTAAACTATGACTCATGAGGTTAATTTAAACAGACTGTAAGGACCACTGTGTCATATTTTCAAAATGTACTGCTTTGAAGAACTTAACTTGAAAATGTACAACATGTTTTTAGACTGTAAATAAGACTAATACAACCTCTATTTACTACTTTTTGTATGAATTTATGCTGCTGTGGAATCTTATTTATTGCCTTCAGTAGCTCAACCTGCTGAATGGGAGAAGAATTTGAATACACAGCAAATTTGTATCTCCACAATGGAATGAGGCAGTTACTACTGCCAGTGCTACCAGCTTATGGCAAGCTTGTTAGTTTACAAAAACACACCCACGCAGAGGTAACAAGAAGCAGAATACAAGAAAACTACATACAAAAATACAAGTCTGTTGCAAAGAATTATTAAAATTCAAAGTTATTTTTTTTTAGTTAATCAAAAGACCATATAGATATAGAAAAATATTGTACACAGTGGACCTTTAAGAATGCTTGCATTGCTTGAAGGGGAGCTTTGCTTCTCTAGCTCTAGGAAGATGCCTGTTTTTTCAAATGGTCCCCTAAAATTTACACATGACTCCTTCAAATTTCAGTGGCCAACAGTCTCCACTGAATGCTGAACATTGCGCCTCTCTCTCCCTTGGCCATCCTCTACTACTTACTACTTTCTGGTAAGGCAACCTGTACGCTTCTCGCGGTGATGATGTAGAGCACCTTGAGAAAGCTCATTGGATACAACGAGGTGACTTTTCCCGCAGATTTAACTGCATTGAATAGCGAAATAAATGAAGAATAATCAATTTGAAGACCAAAGATCCAGCTTCCAGCAGAAGTTGGTGGCCCCTAAAACAGGAATTTTTCAGATATTTACTGCAGTTCCTGTATCCCTTAGTTTGCTCAATAGTCTCCCATGTGGCACTGTATCAAAAGCCTTTGCAATATCCAAAAAGACTACATCCACAGAGTTGTCTTGATCCAAGTTCCTACTAACCTCTTCAAAGAAACTAATTAGGTTTGTTTGACATGACCTATCCCTCATAAATGCGTGTTGATTCCTACTTATAATCTTGTTTAAATAGACATATTCTTGTATACTATCCCTTATTAACCCTTGTGTAACGGAACCCATCACTGTTTTACCCTGTTTTATGGTTATTTAATTATTATGGTTAAAATATGATCCTACTGTTATACTGTATGTATGTTGGTTTATGCTCTGCAGAATATTAGCCCAGACTATTGCAGACCTTGGCATAATAGATAATCCTATTACAGAGACTCCGCATAAGATAAGGAAGTCTATTGTATAAAGTGTTTTCATTCTCAGACATAAGAACAAAGAAGGATGATCTAATCAATATCTGATTGTATAAAAGTTGCCAGGTAGCCTCAGGGAGGTGTGACCCACCTATTGTCTCTCTATGTGTATTGTGTGGCCAACTATGGGGGATGTGTATTGCCTGTGGGAAGAGATGTGTATATATATTTCTGCACATAACAAAATAAAGTCAGTATTTCTTTGACTCCCGAATTGAGTGTCGTCCAATATGGGAGGTTGGGGGTGGTGAGACTGTAGTGCTTCTTGGATATTTTACTGTATACCAGCGGAGATATTGGATTCGTGTTCCAACTCCGTTACATTTGGTGGCAAGTGGCGGAATTGTTCCCACGGTCAGAAGGACAGCTACAGGAGACACCATTCCGTGGAGTACAAATTGAGGGCAACGCTAGTATCCGTACAGCGCCCCTGGCTACAGCAGGATGGAACCGGCTAGTTTTCGGACAGCGTTCCATGATGAGGAGGAGGAGGCGGCCGCGGACTACAGGGATGCAGACAGAAAGGAACTCATGGAGGGAGACCGGGCAGCGGCTACAGTACCTCTTACGGACAGCACACAGACTGAGTTTGGAAGAGAACTCCAAAGCAGACTGGCCTTTTTCCCAGGTACGCTTCCCATAAGAACCTTGGAATGGTTAATGACAGATGTCCACAAATACATAATGGAAAAGCAGCGGGCACAGGGACGGTCCATCTTGGGAGCTGCTAACCCACCTCCCACCATTAACCCCCCCCCCAGCACTGCGTCCGGGTGGTGGGAACTACCAAACCCCTCCACGGTACATCAGGTGCCACACGTGTAACCAGCAGGGCCACATGCAGAGAGACTGTCCCAGAAACAGAAACCGCTCCACGTGGAATACTCCAACTAATTCCCCTCCCCAGCGACAGGGTGTACCCCAGGGAGCAGAAGGTGCCGTCCTTCCTCCCCAGCGACAGTGTGTACCCCAGGGAGCAGAAGGTGCCGTCCTTCCTCCCCAGCGGCAGTGTGTACCCCAGGGGGCCGAAGGTGTCGTCCTTCCCCCCCAGTGGCAGTGTGTATCCCAGGGAGCAGAAGGTGCCGTCCTTCCTCCCCAGCCGCAGTGTGTACCCCAGGGAGCTGAAGGTGTCGTCCTTCCTCCCCATCTACAGTGTGTACACCAGGGAGCTGAAGTAGTCGTCCTTCCCCCCAGCGGCAGTGTGTACCCCAGGGAGCTGAAGGTGTCGTCCTTCCTCCCCAGCGACAGTGTGTACCCCAGGGAGCAGAAGGTGCCGTCCTTCCTCCCCAGCGGCAGTGTGTACCCCAGGGGGCCGAAGGTGTCGTCCTTCCCCCCCAGGGGCAGTGTGTACCCCAGGGAGCAGAAGGGGCCGTCCTTCCTCCCCAGCGGCAGTGTGTACCCCAGGGAGCTTAAGGTGTCGTCCTTCCTCCACAGCGGCAGTGTGTATCCCAGGGGGCCGAAGGTGTCATCCTTCCCCCCACAGCGGCAGTGTGTATCCCAGGAAGCAGAAGGTGTCGTCCTTCCCCCTCAGCGGCAGTGTGTACCCCAGGGAGCAGAAGGTGCCGTCCTTCCTCCCCAGCGGCAGTGTGTACCCCAGGGAGCAGAAGGTGCCGTCCTTCCTCCCCAGCAGAAGTGTGTACCCCAGGGGGCCGAAGGTGGCGTCCTTCCCCCCCAGCGGCAGTGTGAACCCCAGGGAGCTAAAGGTGTCGCCCTCTCCCCCCAGCGACAGCTTACCCTAACAAGGGGAGACACCAATCTCCCAAACAGCGCAGATGGGACCGTGGTCTCTGTGCCTGACCTACCGGTATGCTGGACAGCCTGTCCAGATCCCCAACTACCCTCACTGGGACAATCGGAGGAGGGGGTAAGTACAAATTCCCCTCCCCAGCTAACTCCTAATGTGGCCCCAGGGTTAACAGAGGAAATGTGAACCCCCACTGATCCCCACCTTTCCCTGGCTACTGAGCCGGAATATATTCCAAGTACCCCAGCAGAAGAGCTGACAGCGGGGCAGAGTGCAGTCAGCCTCTGCCCTCCCTTTGTCCCTTGTACAGCGCAGAATGTCCTGCAGGTTATACCAGCAGAAGAGCTGGCATCAGGGCAGAGTGCCGCTGGCTTATGCCCCTCAAGTCCCCTCAGCGTGTTGCCCCATTACCACAGCAAAATATCCAGGTGCCTGGTTAGACTTTCCCCCAAAGGTGAGATGGGTGACGTAGTGCCTTTTGCCACTTTGTCCTGGAGAGGACTTATTGCCAGCCTCCTGCCCTGCGACTATGGCCCTGGGACATATTACCCTTTAAAAACAGTATTCGGCCATACCAGAGTGTATGTCACTCATTCTGGCCCTTTAAATACAGGGGGGTCATTCGGTACTTGCCCTGTGGGAGCTGTGATACCCCAGATAGCTATGCCATGGAGCCCATTCATATAATCAAAGACTATGGGAAAGACTTTAGCTACAAGGCAATTGAACGGTGTGAATAGGATCTGAGCGCTATTCGGTAGTTTTGTGCGCTCAGATCCCAGCTATGTGGGGATATGTGAAATGTGAGAAAATGTGAATTGCAGTAATGTTGATGGGTTGTCAAACTAGAGAATTGACCAACAAATACTATTGTCCGGACATCCCCAGGCCGATCCGTTGGGATCAGACCGTGTATGCCGGCTTATGGTCATGGGGGAGGTGTGTAACGGAACCCATCACTGTTTTACCCTGTTTTATGGTTATTTAATTATTATGGTTAAAATATGATCCTACTGTTATACTGTTGGTATGTTGGTTTATGCTCTGCTGAATATTAGCCCAGACTATTGCAGACCTTGGCATAATAGATAATCCTATTACAGAGACTCTGCATAAGATAAGGAAGTCTATTGTATAAAGTGTTTTCATTCTCAGACATAAGAACAAAGAAGGATGATCTAATCAATGTCTGATTGTATCAAAGTTGCCAGGTAGCATCAGGGAGGTGTGACCCACCTATTGTCTCTCTATGTGTATTGTGTGGCCAACTATGGGGGATGTGTATTGCCTGTGGGAAGAGATGTGTATATATATTTCTGCACATAACAAAATAAAGTCAGAATTTCTTTGACTCCCAAATTGAGTGTCGTCCAATATGGGAGGTTGGGGATGGTGAGACTGTAGTGCTTCTTGGATATTTTACTGTATACCAGCGGAGATATTGAATTCGTGTTCCAACTCCGTTACACCTTGTAAACGCTTTCCCACTACAGAAGTGAGACTTACAGGTCTATAACTTCCTGGATTTGTTCTTGCTCTCTTCTTATAGGTATCACCTCTGCTTTTCTCCAGTCATCTGGTAGAGACCCTGTGTTGAGTGAATCTTGAAAAATTAAATATAATGGTTTTGCTATTACAGAACCCTCAGTACCCTTGGATGTATTCCCTCATGACCTGGGGCTTTATTAACATTTATTTTTTCCAACCTCTTTTGGATTTCTTCTTGCATTAACCAATTATTTGGTGATGGTAGTGTAGCCCCATTATGTTGCAGTGTCCCAACCTTTGGTACCTTTCTTGTGTATACTGAAGAAAATAACCTATTTAGCTCATCTGCCTCTTCCTGGTCACTAATCAGATTGCCTGTGTCACATTGTAATGTTCCTATAGCTTCCTTCCTGGCCTTCTTCTCATTATTATATTTAAAAAAATATTTTAGGGTTAGTCTTACTTTCCTTTGCAACTAACTTTTCATTTTCTATTATAGCCAGTCTAATAGCCCTTTTGCAAGCCTTGTTGATTCCCTTGTACTCCCGTTAAGCAGTCTCTGTGCCCTCTTGTTTGTATAATTTAAATGCATTTTTTACTCCTCATCTTCATCTTTAAGACATTGTTAAACCACATGGGTTGTGATTTACTCCTTCTACTTTTGTTTCCACATGGTATATGGTGATAAATATGTTTATTTAGTAAGGGTTTGAACGTTGTCCATTTATGTTCAGTATTTTTACCTGTCAGTTCTCTGTCCCAGTCTATACATTGTATTGCTGCCCTTAGACAGTTAAAATCTGCCTATTTAAAATGAAGAGTTTTTGTTGACCCCTTACAGTTTTGTTTTTTTAATTTAATCTCAAATGACACTGTGTTGTGATCACTGTTTCCCAAAAGTTGCCCTATTTCAAAATTTTATACTATATCAATATTAATTAAATCCAAGATAGCCTCATTTCTAGTAGGCTCTGGTATAACCTGGCCCAGAAAATGATCACTGACTGTACTCAAGAACCTGCTCCCCTTAGCTGAACTGCTAGTCTCATTTATCCTGTTTATTTCAGGGTAATTAAAATCTCCCAATATTAGAACTTGCCCATGCTTAGCTGCATTTCCAATCTAAAATAATAATTGTATTTCCTCACTTTCAATTATACTTGGGGGTTTACAGCATACTCCAACCAATATTTTTTTAGAATTTGCTCCTCCGCTATTTAATTATACTTACAAATATTCAATATAATCACTCATTCCAGCATATATATCTTTTCTGACTAAAGGCTTAAATTCAGGCTTAACATACAGACATATCCCTCCTCCTCTTTTACCATTTTCTGTATCTTTCCTAAATGGGTTATAACCATCCAGATTAACAGTCCAGTCATGAGATTCATCCCACCATGTTTCAGGAATACCTATTAAGTAAAATTTTTCTTGTACTGCTAATAATTCTAGCTCACCTATTCTCCCAGGCAAACTTCTTGCATTAGCAAGCATGGGTAGATAATTCATCCCTTTCCCCCTCTAACCTTTCTACCTCAATACTTCTATATAGTCCCTCCCCCCACCTACTAGTTTAAAAGCTCCTCCAGCCTTTCTACCATCCTTTCCCCTAGCACACACACTCCCTCTTCATCAAGGTGAAATCCATCACTGCTCTAGAGATAGTACCCAAGAGAGAAGTCAGCCCAGTGCTCGGAAAAAAACAAACACTCTGTCCTGCACCACTTTTTTAGCCACACATTAACCTGCCTAAGCACCTTCTGTTTACCTGGACTAGCACATGGCACTGGTAGTATCTCAGAAAATACTACCTTGGAGATCCTTGCTTTAAGCTTATTACCTAGTTATATAAAATCATTCTTTAGGACTCTCCATCTTCCACTAACTTTGTCATTGGTACCAATATGTACCAAGACTGCCGGTTCATTTCCAGCCCTTCCCAATAATTTATCTACCCGATCCACAACATGCCGAACCCGAGCACCCGGGAGACAGCAAACTATTTAATTGTTAGGATCTGGGTGACAAATCTCCCTGTCTACCTCCCTAATAATAAAGTCCCCTACCACCAAAATCTTTCTCTTGCTCTGCCTATGCTGTCCTCCCTCTCCTCCGGTAGAACTGTTCTCTCGGCTGTTAGAGGAACAGCTCTATCTGGCATTGCTATTCCTGAATGGACATCCCCAACAGTTTCACTCAATCTGGCAAATCTGTTGGTGTAACCCAGCTACCTCCCTGGACATCCTCACTCGCCGCATCTCCACCCTCCTTGCTAGGCCCAGCTAAACTGTGCTCAGTGAGCACCATCTCCCTTTCCAGTGGAGCAATATAACTAAGTGCTGCAATTCTACTCTCCAGTTCTCCAATATGAGCTTCCAGAGAGGCAACATGCTCACACCTCTCACAGAGGTATGGACCCTGGATCAGTTGTTCCAACAGTTCATACATGTGGCAGGATGTACACTCCATGAGGTTGTCACTGGACTGACTCATAATTCATAATTACAGTGGGGGGAAAATGTATAAAGCAGTACAATGTGCCTCCCTTTTCTTTGAACTCCCTCCTTTTATTTAAACTCCTATTCTTATAGTTGAACTGCACTTATACTAGAAGTGTTCGCAAGCTCACAAGTTCACTCCTACCCCTGCTTCTATTAGGTTCTTACTACTCACCTGTCCATAAATCACTGCACAGGCACCCAAACTCACTATACTGCTCAGGAGAAATCACAGAATAGAGGCAAAATAACATTTCAAAGTAAACAATCATTACTTGTGAAGACAATGGTGTGAGTTGTTATCATCCTTAAGGGTCAGTCTCAGGACTGAATTTCCCTCATAGCTTCTCTTTTTGTGAGATTGGGCCTAATTAAACAGACACAGATTGTCATGATCTGCTTCTTCAAGGGGGCTTCATAGGAACATAGTTCAAACCTACCCCAGCAGAATCGTGTAGTTCTTATTCTCTGTGGCACAAAAGATGGCTTCTGAAGAGAGCAAGGCCCAAAAGGAACAGGCAGAGAATACTGGATACAGGTTGCTAGTTTCCCATGGCAAGACCACTCCCCTAGTCAGGATACAAAACACAGAAATAGTCTCACACTATGCATAAGTGAAACCAGAACTGAAACTTTATTGAATGATGGAATCAACATATTTATACTCTCCAATACCACACCCTTGTGTACCTTTGTGTATGTGATGAAAAACATATGCCTTGTAGCCTTGGTTAATATAAAAACTCTTGAGATCAAATTCACCAGCACACAAACAGGAACCCCAGAGATGAATTAAAATGTATCAGCTGCCTGAGCCTCTTCCTGATTGGCCAAAACAAATCAATAATTTTATGATAATTTAGTCTGAATTTCAATGGGGTGTTTACTCTAAGTTTCAACTGTCAGAAATGACATGACATTTTGCTAACTTCAAGGTACGTTTTTAAATGTTTATTTTGGTATTATTTCATGGGAAAAAAATGTTTGCACACACTACTGATTCTCTTCTGCATTCATAATCCAGGAAACTTACTGTAGATATGCCTTTAAACTATGACTCATGAGGTTAATTTAAACAGACTGTAAGGACCACTGTGTCATATTTTCAAAATGTACTGCTTTGAAGAACTTAACTTGAAAATGTACAACATGTTTTTAGACTGTAAATAAGACTAATACAACCTCTATTTACTACTTTTTGTATGAATTTATGCTGCTGTGGAATCTTATTTATTGCCTTCAGTAGCTCAACCTGCTGAATGGGAGAAGAATTTGAATACACAGCAAATTTGTATCTCCACAATGGAATGAGGCAGTTACTACTGCCAGTGCTACCAGCTTATGGCAAGCTTGTTAGTTTACAAAAACACACCCACGCAGAGGTAACAAGAAGCAGAATACAAGAAAACTACATACAAAAATACAAGTCTGTTGCAAAGAATTATTAAAATTCAAAGTTATTTTTTTTAGTTAATCAAAAGACCATATAGATATAGAAAAATATTGTACACAGTGGACCTTTAAGAATGCTTGCATTGCTTGAAGGGGAGCATTGCCTCTCTAGCTCTAGGAAGATGCCTGTTTTTTCAAATGGTCCCCTAAAATTTACACATGACTCCTTCAAATTTCAGTGGCCAACAGTCTCCACTGAATGCTGAACATTGCGCCTCTCTCTCCCTTGGCCATCCTCTACTACTTACTACTTTCTGGTAAGGCAACCTGTACGCTTCTCGCGGTGATGATGTAGAGCACCTTGAGAAAGCTCATTGGATACAACGAGGTGACTTTTCCCGCAGATTTAACTGCATTGAATAGCGAAATAAATGAAGAATAATCAATTTGAAGACCAAAGATCCAGCTTCCAGCAGAAGTTGGTGGCCCCTAAAACAGGAATTTTTCAGATATTTACTGCAGTTCCTGTATCCCTTAGTTTGCTCAATAGTCTCCCATGTGGCACTGTATCAAAAGCCTTTGCAATATCCAAAAAGACTACATCCACAGAGTTGTCTTGATCCAAGTTCCTACTAACCTCTTCAAAGAAACTAATTAGGTTTGTTTGACATGACCTATCCCTCATAAATGCGTGTTGATTCCTACTTATAATCTTGTTTAAATAGACATATTCTTGTATACTATCCCTTATTAACCCTTGTGTAACGGAACCCATCACTGTTTTACCCTGTTTTATGGTTATTTAATTATTATGGTTAAAATATGATCCTACTGTTATACTGTATGTATGTTGGTTTATGCTCTGCAGAATATTAGCCCAGACTATTGCAGACCTTGGCATAATAGATAATCCTATTACAGAGACTCCGCATAAGATAAGGAAGTCTATTGTATAAAGTGTTTTCATTCTCAGACATAAGAACAAAGAAGGATGATCTAATCAATGTCTGATTGTATAAAAGTTGCCAGGTAGCCTCAGGGAGGTGTGACCCACCTATTGTCTCTCTATGTGTATTGTGTGGCCAACTATGGGGGATGTGTATTGCCTGTGGGAAGAGATGTGTATATATATTTCTGCACATAACAAAATAAAGTCAGTATTTCTTTGACTCCCGAATTGAGTGTCGTCCAATATGGGAGGTTGGGGGTGGTGAGACTGTAGTGCTTCTTGGATATTTTACCGTATACCAGCGGAGATATTGGATTCGTGTTCCAACTCCGTTACATTTGGTGGCAAGTGGCGGAATTGTTCCCACGGTCAGAAGGACAGCTACAGGAGACACCATTCCGTGGAGTACAAATTGAGGGCAACGCTAGTATCCGTACAGCGCCCCTGGCTACAGCAGGATGGAACCGGCTAGTTTTCGGACAGCGTTCCATGATGAGGAGGAGGAGGCGGCCGCGGACTACAGGGATGCAGACAGAAAGGAACTCATGGAGGGAGACCGGGCAGCGGCTACAGTACCTCTTACGGACAGCACACAGACTGAGTTTGGAAGAGAACTCCAAAGCAGACTGGCCTTTTTCCCAGGTACGCTTCCCATAAGAACCTTGGAATGGTTAATGACAG
The DNA here is from genome assembly GCA_027410445.1 of Discoglossus pictus. NCBI lineage: Eukaryota > Metazoa > Chordata > Amphibia > Anura > Alytidae > Discoglossus > Discoglossus pictus. The sequence goes on along the minus strand of CM050170.1, from coordinate 92,598,549 downwards.
ATGTCCACAAATACATAATGGAAAAGCAGCGGGCACGGGGACGGTCCATCTTGGGAGCTGCTAACCCACCTCCCACCATTAACCCCCCCCCCAGCACTGCGTCCGGGTGGTGGGAACTACCAAACCCCTCCACGGTACATCAGGTGCCACACGTGTAACCAGCAGGGCCACATGCAGAGAGACTGTCCCAGAAACAGAAACCACTCCACGTGGAATACTCCAACTAATTCCCCTCCCCAGCGACAGGGTGTACCCCAGGGAGCAGAAGGTGCCGTCCTTCCTCCCCAGCGACAGTGTGTACCCCAGGGAGCAGAAGGTGCCGTCCTTCCTCCCCAGCGGCAGTGTGTACCCCAGGGGGCCGAAGGTGTCGTCCTTCCCCCCCAGTGGCAGTGTGTATCCCAGGGAGCAGAAGGTGCCGTCCTTCCTCCCCAGCTGCAGTGTTTACCCCAGGGAGCTGAAGGTGTCGTCCTTCCTCCCCATCTACAGTGTGTACCCCAGGGAGCTGAAGGAGTCGTCCTTCCCCCCAGCGGCAGTGTGTACCCCAGGGAGCTGAAGGTGTCGTCCTTCCTCCCCAGCGACAGTGTGTACCCCAGGGAGCAGAAGGTGCCGTCCTTCCTCCCCAGCGGCAGTGTGTACCCCAGGGGGCCGAAGGTGTCGTCCTTCCCCCCCAGGGGCAGTGTGTACCCCAGGGAGCAGAAGGGGCCGTCCTTCCTCCCCAGCGGCAGTGTGTACCCCAGGGAGCTTAAGGTGTCGTCCTTCCTCCACAGCGGCAGTGTGTATCCCAGGGGGCCGAAGGTGTCATCCTTCCCCCCACAGCGGCAGTGTGTATCCCAGGGAGCAGAAGGTGTCGTCCTTTTCCCTCAGCGGCAGTGTGTACCCCAGGGAGCAGAAGGTGCCATCCTTCCTCCCCAGCGGCAGTGTGAACCCCAGGGAGCTAAAGGTGTCGCCCTCTCCCCCCAGTGACAGCTTACCCTAACAAGGGGAGACACCAATCTCCCAAACAGCGCAGATGGGACCGTGGTCTCTGTGCCTGACCTACCGGGATGCTGGACAGCCTGTCCAGATCCCCAACTACCCTCACTGGGACAATCGGAGGAGGGGGTAAGTACAAATTCCCCTCCCCAGCTAACTCCTAATGTGGCCCCAGGGTTAACAGAGGAAATGTTAACCCCCACTGATCCCCACCTTTCCCTGGCTACTGAGCCGGAATATATTCCAAGTACCCCAGCAGAAGAGCTGACAGCGGGGCAGAGTGCAGTCGGCCTCTGCCCTCCCTTTGTCCCTTGTACAGCGCAGAATGTCCTGCAGGTTATACCAGCAGAAGAGCTGGCATCAGGGCAGAGTGCCGCTGGCCTATGCCCCTCAAGTCCCCTCAGCGTGTTGCCCCATTACCACAGCAAAATATCCAAGTGCCTGGTTAGACTTTCCCCCAAAGGTGAGATGGGTGACGAAGTGCCTTTTGCCACTTTGTCCTGGAGAGGACTTATTGCCAGCCTCCTGCCCTGCGACTATGGCCCTGGGACATATTACCCTTTAAAAACAGTATTCGGCCATACCAGAGTGTATGTCACTCATTCTGGCCCTTTAAATACAGGGGGGTCATTCGGTACTTGCCCTGTGGGAGCTGTGATACCCCAGATAGCTATGCCATGGAGCCCATTCATATAATTAAAGACTATGGGAAAGACTTTAGCTACATGGCAATTGAACGGTGTGAATAGGATCTGAGCGCTATTCGGTAGTTTTGTGCGCTCAGATCCCAGCTATGTGGGGATATGTGAAATGTGAGAAAATGTGAATTGCAGTAATGTTGATGGGTTGTCAAACTAGAGAATTGACCAACAAATACTATTGTCCGGACATCCCCAGGCCGATCTGTTGGGATCAGACCGTGTATGCCGGCTTATGGTCACAGGGGAGGTGTGTAACGGAACCCATCACTGTTTTACCCTGTTTTATGGTTATTTAATTATTATGGTTAAAATATGATCCTACTGTTATACTGTTGGTATGTTGGTTTATGCTCTGCTGAATATTAGCCCAGACTATTGCAGACCTTGGCATAATAGATAATCCTATTACAGAGACTCTGCATAAGATAAGGAAGTCTATTGTATAAAGTGTTTTCATTCTCAGACATAAGAACAAAGAAGGATGATCTAATCAATGTCTGATTGTATCAAAGTTGCCAGGTAGCATCAGGGAGGTGTGACCCACCTATTGTCTCTCTATGTGTATTGTGTGGCCAACTATGGGGGATGTGTATTGCCTGTGGGAAGAGATGTGTATATATATTTCTGCACATAACAAAATAAAGTCAGAATTTCTTTGACTCCCAAATTGAGTGTCGTCCAATATGGGAGGTTGGGGATGGTGAGACTGTAGTGCTTCTTGGATATTTTACTGTATACCAGCGGAGATATTGGATTCGTGTTCCAACTCCGTTACACCTTGTAAACGCTTTCCCACTACAGAAGTGAGACTTACAGGTCTATAACTTCCTGGATTTGTTCTTGCTCTCTTCTTATAGGTATCACCTCTGCTTTTCTCCAGTCATCTGGTAGAGACCCTGTGTTGAGTGAATCTTGAAAAATTAAATATAATGGTTTTGCTATTACAGAACCCTCAGTACCCTTGGATGTATTCCCTCATGACCTGGGGCTTTATTAACATTTATTTTTTCCAACCTCTTTTGGATTTCTTCTTGCATTAACCAATTATTTGGTGATGGTAGTGTAGCCCCATTATGTTGCAGTGTCCCAACCTTTGGTACCTTTCTTGTGTATACTGAAGAAAATAACCTATTTAGCTCATCTGCCTCTTCCTGGTCACTAATCAGATTGCCTGTGTCACATTGTAATGTTCCTATAGCTTCCTTCCTGGCCTTCTTCTCATTATTATATTTAAAAAAATATTTTAGGGTTAGTCTTACTTTCCTTTGCAACTAACTTTTCATTTTCTATTATAGCCAGTCTAATAGCCCTTTTGCAAGCCTTGTTGATTTCCTTGTACTCCCGTTAAGCAGTCTCTGTGCCCTCTTGTTTGTATAATTTAAATGCATTTTTTACTCCTCATCTTCATCTTTAAGACATTGTTAAACCACATGGGTTGTGATTTACTCCTTCTACTTTTGTTTCCACATGGTATATGGTGATAAGTATGTTTATTTAGTAAGGGTTTGAACGTTGTCCATTTATGTTCAGTATTTTTACCTGTCAGTTCTCTGTCCCAGTCTATACATTGTATTGCTGCCCTTAGACAGTTAAAATCTGCCTATTTAAAATGAAGAGTTTTTGTTGACCCCTTACAGTTTTGTTTTTTTAATTTAATCTCAAATGACACTGTGTTGTGATCACTGTTTCCCAAAAGTTGCCCTATTTCAAAATTTTATACTATATCAATATTAATTAAATCCAAGATAGCCTCATTTCTAGTAGGCTCTGGTATAACCTGGCCCAGAAAATGATCACTGACTGTACTCAAGAACCTGCTCCCCTTAGCTGAACTGCTAGTCTCATTTATCCTGTTTATTTCAGGGTAATTAAAATCTCCCAATATTAGAACTTGCCCATGCTTAGCTGCATTTCCAATCTAAAATAATAATTGTATTTCCTCACTTTCAATTATACTTGGGGGTTTACAGCATACTCCAACCAATATTTTTTTAGAATTTGCTCCTCCGCTATTTAACTATACTTACAAATATTCAATATAATCACTCGTTCCAGCATATATATCTTTTCTGACTAAAGGCTTAAATTCAGGCTTAACATACAGACATATCCCTCCTCCTCTTTTACCATTTTCTGTATCTTTCCTAAATGGGTTATAACCATCCAGATTAACAGTCCAGTCATGAGATTCATCCCACCATGTTTCAGGAATACCTATTAAGTCAAATTTTTCTTGTACTGCTAATAATTCTAGCTCACCTATTCTCCCAGGCAAACTTCTTGCATTAGCAAGCATGGGTAGATAATTCATCCCTTTCCCCCTCTAACCTTTCTACCTCAATACTTCTATATAGTCCCTCCCCCCACCTACTAGTTTAAAAGCTCCTCCAGCCTTTCTACCATCCTTTCCCCTAGCACACACACTCCCTCTTCATCAAGGTGAAATCCATCACTGCTCTAGAGATTGTACCCAAGAGAGAAGTCAGCCCAGTGCTCGGAAAAAAACAAACACTCTGTCCTGCACCACTTTTTTAGCCACACATTAACCTGCCTAAGCACCTTCTGTTTACCTGGACTAGCACATGGCACTGGTAGTATCTCAGAAAATACTACCTTGGAGATCCTTGCTTTAAGCTTATTACCTAGTTATATAAAATCATTCTTTAGGACTCTCCATCTTCCACTAACTTTGTCATTGGTACCAATATGTACCAAGACTGCCGGTTCATTTCCAGCCCTAACCAATAATTTATCTACCCGATCCACAACATGCCGAACCCGAGCACCCGGGAGACAGCAAACTATTTAATTGTTAGGATCTGGGTGACAAATCTCCCTGTCTACCTCCCTAATAATAAAGTCCCCTACCACCAAAATCTTTCTCTTGCTCTGCCTATGCTGTCCTCCCTCTCCTCCGGTAGAACTGTTCTCTCGGCTGTTAGAGGAACAGCTCTATCTGGCATTGCTATTCCTGAATGGACATCCCCAACAGTTTCACTCAATCTGGCAAATCTGTTGGTGTAACCCAGCTACCTCCCTGGACATCCTCACTCGCCGCATCTCCACCCTCCTTGCTAGGCCCAGCTAAACTGTGCTCAGTGAGCACCATCTCCCTTTCCAGTGGAGCAATATAACTAAGTGCTGCAATTCTACTCTCCAGTTCTCCAATATGAGCTTCCAGAGAGGCAACATGCTCACACCTCTCACAGAGGTATGGACCCTGGATCAGTTGTTCCAACAGTTCATACATGTGGCAGGATGTACACTCCATGAGGTTGTCACTGGACTGACTCATAATTCATAATTACAGTGGGGGGAAAATGTATAAAGCAGTACAATGTGCCTCCCTTTTCTTTGAACTCCCTCCTTTTATTTAAACTCCTATTCTTATAGTTGAACTGCACTTATACTAGAAGTGTTCGCAAGCTCACAAGTTCACTCCTACCCCTGCTTCTATTAGGTTCTTACTACTCACCTGTCCATAAATCACTGCACAGGCACCCAAACTCACTATACTGCTCAGGAGAAATCCCAGAATATAGGCAAAATAACATTTTAAAGTAAACAATCATTACTTGTGAAGACAATGGTGTGAGTTGTTATCATCCTTAAGGGTCAGTCTCAGGACTGAATTTCCCTCATAGCTTCTCTTTTTGTGAGATTGGGCCTAATTAAACAGACACAGATTGTCATGATCTGCTTCTTCAAGGGGGCTTCATAGGAACATAGTTCAAACCTACCCCAGCAGAATCGTGTAGTTCTTATTCTCTGTGGCACAAAAGATGGCTTCTGAAGAGAGCAAGGCCCAAAAGGAACAGGCAGAGAATACTGGATACAGGTTGCTAGTTTCCCATGGCAAGACCACTCCCCTAGTCAGGATACAAAACACAGAAATAGTCTCACACTATGCATAAGTGAAACCAGAACTGAAACTTTATTGAATGATGGAATCAACATATTTATACTCTCCAATACCACACCCTTGTGTACCTTTGTGTATGTGATGAAAAACATATGCCTTGTAGCCTTGGTAAATATAAAAACTCTTGAGATCAAATTCACCAGCACACAAACAGGAACCCCAGAGATGAATTAAAATGTATCAGCTGCCTGAGCCTCTTCCTGATTGGCCAAAACAAATCAATAATTTTATGCTAATTTAGTCTGAATTTCAATGGGGTGTTTACTCTAAGTTTCAACTGTCAGAAATGACATGACATTTTGCTAACTTCAAGGTACGTTTTTAAATGTTTATTTTGGTATTATTTCATGGGAAAAAAATGTTTGCACACACTACTGATTCTCTTCTGCATTCATAATCCAGGAAACTTACTGTAGATATGCCTTTAAACTATGACTCATGAGGTTAATTTAAACAGACTGTAAGGACCACTGTGTCATATTTTCAAAATGTACTGCTTTGAAGAACTTAACTTGAAAATGTACAACATGTTTTTAGACTGTAAATAAGACTAATACAACCTCTATTTACTACTTTTTGTATGAATTTATGCTGCTGTGGAATCTTATTTATTGCCTTCAGTAGCTCAACCTGCTGAATGGGAGAAGAATTTGAATACACAGCAAATTTGTATCTCCACAATGGAATGAGGCAGTTACTACTGCCAGTGCTACCAGCTTATGGCAAGCTTGTTAGTTTACAAAAACACACCCACGCAGAGGTAACAAGAAGCAGAATACAAGAAAACTACATACAAAAATACAAGTCTGTTGCAAAGAATTATTAAAATTCAAAGTTATTTTTTTTTAGTTAATCAAAAGACCATATAGATATAGAAAAATATTGTACACAGTGGACCTTTAAGAATGCTTGCATTGCTTGAAGGGGAGCATTGCCTCTCTAGCTCTAGGAAGATGCCTGTTTTTTCAAATGGTCCCTTAAAATTTACACATGACTCCTTCAAATTTCAGTGGCCAACAGTCTCCACTGAATGCTGAACATTGCGCCTCTCTCTCCCTTGGCCATCCTCTACTACTTACTACTTTCTGGTAAGGCAACCTGTACGCTTCTCGCGGTGATGATGTAGAGCACCTTGAGAAAGCTCATTGGATACAACAAGGTGACTTTTCCCGCAGATTTAACTGCATTGAATAGCGAAATAAATGAAGAATAATCAATTTGAAGACCAAAGATCCAGCTTCCAGCAGAAGTTGGTGGCCCCTAAAACAGGAATTTTTCAGGAGCCCAGCTAGAGATTTGATGGGAAATTTCAGATTTAAAAAGGAGTAGCTGGCATATCCCTCCTATAAAAGTATTGAAGGGGTTAAAACTGAAATGGACTGTTATGAGCAGATCCTTTTCTCCCTGTGTCCTTTCATACCAATTTACAACAATGGTATCAATATAACTATTATGAGCCCTTGTCATATTTATATTTTTCGCCTTTGGCTCTCTAAGCCAACCATAAAGAAATATAATAGATAAATCCCTACTGGCTGGTTACTAAAGAGTCCAACAATCAGTGAGCAGGCTGGGTCTGAGTGATTGTCTTAATCCCAAGGCAGAGAAGGAGGGAAGATGCTACCGGGATGCCTATGGGGTAACTAGGCACTAGGTGGTCTGGGTAATAAGAGGCGGTAGCTTATGTGTCCATAAGATAGTCTTGTTAATAATCAGAGATGGCTATATGCCTTTCAGGAGTCAGAGCAGCTATAAATGATGAGCTAAGTGTTCTTTAACAAGCATGTCTGTCTGATGGGCTGACTAAGGCCAATATTCAATTGCATTTTTGGCCAATTGAATATGGCTCTAAATAAGCACATAACATATTTTTTTAAATAAGTTTTTAGTTAGTAAACATCTATCCAAAAGCAAGGTCTTCACTAACTAAAAACTTATTTTTTTTAAATATGCTATGTGCTTATTTAGAGCCCTATTCGATTGGCCATATTGCAATTGAATCAGGCCCTATGACAGTGTCACATATGTCCCTACTATTCTGCCCTGTTGGGGACACAAAATGGATGACCTGGCCCTTGGGGTCCATATGACCTTAATTTAGGCAAGTCCAGTGTCATGATCTCCATTATTCTTATAATACTACATTCTAATACAGCACATGAGTGAAGGTTCTGAGAATCTGATGACACCTAGGGGTAGGTTCCGTAGGTCATGACAGCCTGAAACAGGATCACAAACTCACACAGATGAAGACTTTATCTTTTAACATTCCCCAATAAAGATGCATAGCTTCTTCATTTATGTCCCCAAACATGGCATAATCTTTATTCCATTCCCCACATTGTTATAACCCACGAAACAATACCAGTTTGTTAATCAATGAATCAACGGGCAAACTTTAGGCAATAATCAAGTTCCCGTAAAACGATGTTTGAATTACCCCCTGTTACTCTCCAGGCCATTTACTGTTGAGCTGCTGTCAACCCCTCTCCAATCGGTTGGGTAGATGTCTTCACGGCCAATCAGGTGTAGTCAGTGGCTGGAGATTGGAAAAGAACCAACCCATAAGTCTTCTTTTCTCTATGGGGAATTAGCAGGGGATATTAGCCTCCAGGGAGTCTGGACTGGGTGACAACTGAGTGAGCTACATCTCTAATTGCCCACTTTGAGCAATATTGGTTTTGTGGTAAATGTTTAACTTACAATGTATTGTTCTGAGATGTATTAAAAGGTGTCCAAGAAATACAGTTTCATGCTCTCTGTGGGGGGATTTCGAAAACTACACAGACCTAGTGGTAGGATTGATACAACTAAGCTGATTAAATCCGCTTCTAAGAAAACAGCCGGCAGTTGGATCCTCTTGGACTTGGTGAAGGATGGCAGATTACGAAGACCTGTCAGCAGTGGAACTAAGGAATTTAGTTACCAGGTCCCAGAGGCCTTATAATCCAAGGGGCCAGCAGCTGGTACAATATAACTGGGTATCACTGTCCTAGGAAAACAGCCTCCAGCCGGAGGATAAGTAGGTGATCCAGTGGAGCCTGATGATGATGTGATGAGATGATTTAGGACCAGGGTAGCTGCCCTGCCAGGAGAGTTGACCACTAAACAGGCCCTGGTTTTGTTAAAAAGGACCAGTCAGGTGTGGCAAAGTGAATGGGATTGAAGATTGGCTTCTGCTTCACCCAGCCATCGCAAGGAGAGTCTGGGGAGTCTGGGGATTGCCTACAGCAGCCTTAGAATACTTTAGGTGAGGAAGACATTGATGGATTCCTACCAGACTTTAAGCAACAATGTGAGCACCACCACATTGATCGCTTGGAATGGGTTAAGCTACTTGTGAGCCATTTAAGTGGTCGGGCTAGCAATGCTTACCGAGATATTCCCAGAGACTTAGCTGAGGACTATGAAGAAGTAAAACAGGTACTTCTAGAAATAAATGCCATTACTGAAGAGACATATTGGAGCCTGATTAAAAATGCAGGGGTTACTTATGTGGAGCTGAAGGGTCAATATATATGGACTGTAGAGGAGGCCAACCAATCTGTTTTATTGGAGCAATTCTACAACCTGTGCCCCACCTCTATGCAAGAATAAATTCTGGATCAGCAACCCCACACAATGGAAGTGTCCGGTTGCCTGGCAGACTGCTACAAGGAGATGCAAGTGCTCTTTTGGCCAGGAGTGAATCATGATGTAAAAAGGTTCTGTGATATGTGTGATATATTTCAGAGATTTGAGAATGAAAGTAGGGGTACCAGTTCTCCATTATAATCTCTCCCGATCATTAACACCCCATTCTACCCAGCCTTGTAGATCAGTGAAACACTATATACCTGACTGTGGTAGATAATGCTACTAGATACCCATTGGCAGTTGCCCTAGGTAAAACTACTGCAGCCACAGTGACGGATGCTTTCATCGCCATCTTCTCTAGAGTCGGTTTACTAGAGAGATCCTATTGGACCAGGTTATGGCCGACTTAACTACTCAATTATGACAGCTCTGTGATATCAAACACTTGTGTTCCTCCCCCTACCACCCCCATACCAAGGTTCTGTGTGAAACATTTAATGCAGCCCTAAAACATATGATTAAGGCTTTCACAGAGCAGGAAAAGGATTGGGTAAAATAGTTTATCCTTCACCTTTGTGCTTCGGGAAGTATCACAGGAGTTCACTGGGTTTTCCCCTTTGAACTTCTGTATGACAGAAGAGAGAGGGGGCCATTAGATGTGATCGGAGAAGCATGGGAAGGGGAATACAATTGGGAAGAAATGGCTGTAGTACTGTATGTACTGGCTTTCCAGGAAAAAACTTAGTTCCTTCTGGGGTTAGTAAAGGAGCACCTAAAGGTGGCTCATCAGAGACAGCAGAGATTTTGCAATCAAGGAGCTAAGGAGTCAGTATCAGCTGAAGAGCAGACGATATTGCTGCTGGCCCCCAGCCCCCAAAATAAGCTACAGGCAACCTTGAAAGGAATCTACGAGGCTATCAGGAAACCAGGAGAGGCCACCTACTGTATATTATTGAGATTGACCCCATAGACATGTCCATCCAATCACCCACATTAATAGATCAAATCAGGGAAGCAAACTTTTGTTTGTTTTTCTACTTGAAGCGACTCCAAGGAGGAGTTTTTGCCCAATGTCCTAGAACATGCCCCCATCCTGTCCAGGCAGATTTTGTTAACTCTGCTTTGAATCTAATGAAAAATCAGCATCAACAACTTCAGGCCCTGATTTCCCAGTACCCCAATTTACTTACTGCTCTTCTAGGCAGAACCGCTCCGGCTTCCCATGAGGCACCAACAGCCAATTGCCCTTCCCTAAAACAGACCTCATATAGAGTCCCTGAAGCAGTTAGTAAGGAGCTTAAAGAAATGCTTCAATTGATAGCCTATAGGCCTCCACACTTGTGTTAGGTGCTAAAAAAGATGGGTTGACTGACTTTTGTGTGCCTCCTCCAGGTATCTCCTGCTGGATGTTGCATGGTATGGATGGATGGATGCAGGTATGGATGGATGATAGGGAAAGTACTCCTCTCGAAAATGAAGCTGTGGTAGGATAGCTTCAACTGAGATGACCCAGACTCACCAGGGTGTCTCAGGTTCCACTAGGCTAGCTCGGGCTCGATCTCCAAGTCTGTTCACTCTCTAGCACCTGACTGATCTGATGCATCAGCCCTACTGCTAATTCAGTAGTAAGCTCACCTGGTAAGGCAGCCACTTTCAATTGGTACCAGCATAAAAGCTCATCCTCCTCTTCCAATCAGTCACTCGAAGGGGCCTCAGTCAGGGTGCTGTCTCCAGATACACTTCTTCCATATGACCCAGTTGCTAACCAACTCTATTTACTCTTCAAAACTCTTGTAGCCTGGCTGCCTGAGTTTTGGATGCTATCATTTGGATCCCTCAGATCTTGATCTGTTGTTGCAAATCTGCTGTAGATAATTTCTCATAATCAGTCATCCCTTGTCGATCCCACTGCTACCACTAATTTGTCACAACCCAGAACCAGCTGTTAATCAATCACATTTCCCCCTGGTTACTCTCCTGACCAATCCCTGTGGAGCTGCTGTCAGCTGCTCTCCCATTGATTGTGTGGATGTCTTCTCAGCCAACTAGGTGTAGTTGTGGTGGCTGGAGATTGGAAAACAACGAACCCTTAGGACATCTTTTCACTATGTGGAGTTAGCAGAGGATATCAGGGACCAAGTAGTCTGGACTTGGTGGCTACAGTGTGGGATATGTGACTACTAGGGGCTATGTAACTGGGTTTTGATGCCAATCATTCTGGGTAGACAAAAGGATTGGTACCTTATCTCTTGCCCCTAGATTTCTTGAACAGAAGCCCTGCTCAGGCCATGGCTAGACCTCTAACCGGAGTGGAAAGTAATATGCAAATGCTGCAGTTAACCACAACTTTCTAAAAAAAATATTTAAGTTTCATGGATTCTGAATGCATCTGATAGAGGAGAATCAATAGTGTATGAAAACGTTTTTTTTAATGAAAAAATCCCAAAATAAACATTAATAAACTTGCCCCGAAGTTAGCAAAATATCTTCTTTTTTCTGTCAGTTAAATTTCAGCGTTAACACCCATTACAATCTCTTTCTAAATTAGCATACAATTCATATTTAGTTGTTGCCAATCAGAGGCAAGTACAACAATGTTTCTATTTAGTCTTATTTAGTCTAGGACCAACACCTCAATCCCACTTCTTTTGAACTGCATCCCAGGCCCTCTGAAGGACACAAAAAAGGTGACCCTATTCGTCCAACCTCAAAAGGACACAGAAAATGTAACCATATTATTTGACCCCAGGACAGACACCTTAAATCCATTGCTTCTGCACTGCATTCTAGACCCTGGGGAGGACACAGAAAATGTGACCCTATTCTTCTACTTCAAAAGAACATGAAAAGCTAACCCCATTCTTCCAACCTGGGATAGACACCTGAAATTCACTGCTTCTGAACTGCATTCCAGGTCCCCCCAAGGACATAGAAAAGGTGACACTATTCATTCAAACTCAAACGGACACAGCAAGGGTTACCATATTCTTTCAACCTAGGACAGACACCTCAAATCCACTGCTTCTGAACTGCATTCCAGGCCCTTGGAAGGACACAGAAAAGGTGACCCTATTCTTCCAATCTCAAAAGAACACAGAAAATGTAACCCTATTATTTCAACCTAGGACAGATACCTCAACGGCACTGCTTCTGAACTGCATTCTAGGCCTTTCTAATGAAACAGAAAATGAGACCCTATTCTTCCAAATTGCATTCACTTGCTCTCCCACCTACAATTTCTGTTCTTTTATTCTGCTATAAACACATAATCTTTCATTAACTCCTATTCTCGTCAAAATATTTGTGTGTGTGTGTATATATATATATATATATATATATATATATATATATATATATATATATATATTGTGACAGTTTCTCCCTAAAGAGTAATTTCCTATGGCAGTGATCAGAGCATAATTGAAGATGGGAGTGCCCACCCTGCAATTAAGCTTGGTTGGACTAAGCAGAGTAAGAAAGTTTGAAGGCAAACTAAAAAGGATGCTTGTATGAATCTATGAGTGAATTAAGGTGTTTTTTATTTGGTCTGCTGGAAGCAGAAATTGTAACAAACTATGGTAACAGCCTGTTTTTGGTACAGACTTCAGAAAATCTTGCAAAGCAAAGAAAGCAAACTGAGGAAAGTTTGCATGAAGAAAATAATACAGTTTCAAGAAGTGAAAGCTGTTGGAAAGAGGCATGTGTTTGCTGCAGTCTGTAAGATGACTCATTTTGTAGACTGCTGGGCTGAGCAAGTTGGTTTGAAAACAGTTGGTGAAGCTGCTGAAACTACATGAAAGAGAAAGCACTGGCATCCATTGCACCTGGGAAGCGGAAAGAGAGAGACAAAGGGCCCTATTCTATTGCCTAGATCGTAATTTTACACATACTTAAAGCCGTAAGTAAAGTTGCCAAATATTTTATTAGCTCTTTGCAAAAATCACTTCTGACAAGCCAAAGACACAACTTAGGGCTGGCTTCTCCAATGATTTTTGGACATTTCAAACATTACAAGTGCAACATGCTTAAAGTTACACAAAGTCCATATTCTATTAGAAGTTTACATCTATCTCACAAAATAAGTCTGACCTGCAACTAGAAGAGTATCAAATTTCTTAAACAAATTTTACAAATAGTAAAAAGGACTCGCAAAGTTTTGTCACGCCAGTTTTGATAGCTGTAGCAGCAAATAAACACAAACTACTGTACTTTAAAGGCATGCAAACACATGGAAAGACATTAGAATTAATTCCTGACCCTTGCTATTCCTTATCTTTTACTGTTGTAGCAGCGAGTTTCCAATCTTGTAGGGTGCTTTGGAAAAAAGCAATTTGTACAAAGATTCTAAGCTCAAAACAGGGCCCTCCATTTTCTAATTTTGTTAATATTGTATTTTCTTTGTTCTTATCCCCTGTACAGCACTACAGAATATGATGGTGTGACACAAATAAAAGTTAATAATAATAAAAATAACAATAATTAATTAATTGCATAGCAGTCTCCAAGGAACAAATATGGAGAAAAATTAAAAATGTCTTCTATAATTTATTGGACTGGGCATATCATAACATTAAAAGTGTTGCTGAAAGATGCATAAAGCAATTTAAGACACAGTACATGACTAAATAGAAAAAAAGTGCATGCAACTGCCTTAAAAATAAAATGTAACATTCACAGAGGCTTATATGTGGACTTAAAAAAATAATATATATATATAATACCAATCTGGAAATACACAGAGACCACAACAGTTGCTCTAATGCACTGACTATTAAAGGGATAGACACAACCCAAATAATATTCAACAACACTTTGGCGAGGCGGCGCTCCTGGTGGAGACCCTTCATGTGGGGGAGTTGCTGGACTGGGCAGTCAAAGCGGCACCCCCCACCACAGCGAGTGACGGTTAGAACCGGTGCTGAGGAGTAACAGGGGGACTGGGAATGAGGAGTGACAGTGGGGCTGAGGAGGGACAGGGGGACTGAGTAAGGACAGGGGACTGAGGAGGGACAGGTAGACTGAGGAGGGACAGGTGACTAAAGAGGGACAGGTGACTAAAGAGGGACAGTGGCACTCAGGGGGCACAGGTAGACTGAGTAGGGAGAGGGGGACTGAGGAGGCACAGGGGGCTGAAGAGGGACTGAGAACTGAGGAGAGACAGGGGCCCGGAGGAGGGACAGGGGGTCTGAGCATGGACAGGGAGGACTGACTGTCATTTTTTTCCAGGAAATTACTCTAGTTATAATATATTTTATTCTTTACAATATAGAAACATTATGTGTTATTTTATATTTCCAAAGTCTCAGGTGTCTGGTGACTCTCTATCATCATACCCTTGTCAAACTCTTTGTGTTCTTCAAAAATAACATTTCTTTTCCAAGGAGAAATAGACTGCAACACCATCATACTTTAGAGGGACTTCTTCTTTACTTATAGAGAGACAGGAGAGGAAGGATAATGTTACTGAGAACATGCAAAGAAACACACACAGAAGATAGGAACGTGCACCCAGGTCTAGATAGAGCTTGGTCAGTACAGGTAGTCAGTGTGTCCTGGAGCTGGTATAATGTCCCACTGGCCAGCAGTGCTCACCTCTCCAGCTGGTAAATGCTACTGTTGGGGGGGGGGGGGGGAGAATTCCTACAGTACGAAAGAGAGATAGGTAAGATATCAGTGCATCAGAGTTAATATGTGATATATTTTTCTGGTGCATGACTCCTAATCAACTCCATACCCAACTAATTGCTTTGGTGTTCACGCTAATAATGCCTAATATTTCTTTGACTAAAAAGTGTTGTGCATTGTGCTCTCTACATTAAAATCCACTGTTACTTCTGTCATTTTATTTTTACAGAATGTGGCATGAATATGATACTACAGTACAACGTATACACAGCTTACATGTGATCATAAAGGGAAGAATACAAACATTAAAAAGTATTTAGACGGATTGGATGGGATTATTTTTTACTGTCAAATCTATGTATGTTTCTGTCTAAATGGGCAACATAATCACAAACAAAATCCCTCAATATGCACATGGAACAGCACTGTTGTTTTTCCAAGTGCTTAAAAGGTCACATTTTAAACTTTACAGAAAGCATACTTTAGTCTTTATATCTCATTGGCAGGTAGAGGGCAAGCCCCCAACTGAAGTTGAATATGTTTTTTTGTGCCCTGAGACCTTTATTTGATAAAAATAAATCACATTGAGACATAGTAACATAGTAACATAGTAACATAGTAATTAAGGTTGAAAAAAGACTTTCAGTCCATCAAGTTCAACCTGTTAAGATCTCCTCTGATCTGCAATATGCGGATTAGTTATTAATTAAATTATTGATTAAATAATTATTAATAGTATAGTATTGGAGAATGAATAAAGAGTTAGTCCATCAAGTTCAACCTTTTTAGATCTCTATTGATCTTTTTAATTTGGACTATTTATTATTATTGTTAATTGTTAATTATTGTTAATTGTTAATTAACACATTATCAAATACCCTGTTTCTGAGGCAACAAAGAAACAGACATCAATAACAACAATAGAACAATAGAGGTGCTCAGGCAGAGAACACACTGTCCTTAATAGGTAGTTCTATGGATATGGTCATCCACTCTGAAAGCAGCCTCTTTACCTCACGTGTGCCCTTCACAGGGAGAAATATCCTGTAGTATATCAGTCTGGTCCCACTCAAAAGGGTGTTATGGCCCTAAAAATGCCAGGCAATTCTACCCTGAACAGGAGAAACAGCAAACCCCAGACATACCTTTCAGCCGTAGTTGGGCCTTGTCAGTGAGGTGTAGCTGTACTTCCTCAGGCACTGTGAGCCAGGAGTCCACGTCTAGTTCCCCTTTATCATCCTAAGGGAGACTAAGTCTGTAACTGTATAATTGTTATTTCGGCCTTAATTGGTCCCCATCAGTAGGGTGTAGCTTATAACTCCCTAAGGCACAGTGAGCAAGTGATCCATGTTTGGAGCCCCCTATAACCCTTAGGGAGACAAAACCCTAAGAATAATTTGCATAAGGTATGTGAACAAACTATAGGTAGTTCTATAGATATGATTACTCTTTTGAGTGAGACCAGACTGATATACTACATGATATTTCTCACTATGAAGGGCACAAGTGAGCTAAAAGAGGTTGCTCTCTGAGTGGATGACCATATCCATAGAGCTACCTATTAAGGATAGTCCGTTCTCTGCCTGAGCACCTCTATTGTTGGTATTGCTTAAAGAAAGAAACCTCTCCATGTCTCTTAAGAATACCTAATAGTTTCCCATCCCAAAAATGTTTTGAGGGAAACGAACTCATGGAACTGTGACCAAAATAAAATAAAACCTCAATGATCAAAAGAAAAATCATTAGGGAGAACACTGATCTAATCCAGGTAATGGTATTATAATATTAGATATAAGTATAATGTTCAGTGTAAATGGACCAAGAGCACATTTTCCAAGTTCTGTTCCAATAGCTGCATTATGCTAGTTCCACATCGGAACATCCGGATCTATCCTGTTATTGTGCGGCGACCAACCGCTAGATGGCGCTACCAATATGTTAGAGACGTACTAACCTTGGAAGCCTAACCCTTAAACTAACCCTAAACCTCACCCTCACAGTTTACCTAAGCCTTGACTCTATGATATGGCACTTGAATATCGTCAGCACCATCTAGCGGTTGGTCATCTACTGTAGCGGCGGGCTGGTGCCATAACCATAACAGGATAGCACCGAACATCCTTATAACCAGACAGAGATTCATTATCACCATGTTAAAACAAATGCTAAACATATAATAGAAGTTTATGGCTGGTAATGTCTAATCAGAAATGTAAGATTCTGGGTAACAGGTATCACAAAAAAGTCACTCATTTCAATTTCTCTATAACAATCCATACTTGTTTTATCAGTCGTTTCTCCATAAACATTTCTTCATCACACACAATCATTTGTCTCGCAGGTCCCTCGTACACTGGGGGGCCTATTCAGATAAATACAGACATACATCCATTCAAAGACAGGAAGTGTTTTCTGTAACCAGAAGTAAATGAAAAAGACTACAACTCCCAGTATCCCTTGCTGTGATTACATATACAATGAGTGCAGAGCGGTACTATTTTTAGTTGTTATTTTCGCTGATTAAATCATCGCATGCAGTTAATATTACTTGTGCATTAATAAGATAACTAATTATTCTAACACATTCCTCCATACAACGTGTATAATACAATTACCAATACTCTGTGAGTTTGTCTCAAGAATTGCCCATAACAAACATGGCGAATATTCTTGTCGAGTTTGTGACTTCACAGATGCCGCTTAGCAACCGGAACACGGAAGTGAAATCTGAACAAAGCGCAGAGCTCTCAGGTATTATCTATCTATCTATCTATCTATCTATCTATCTATCTATCTATCTATCTATCTATCTATCTATCTATCTATCTATCTATCTATCTATCTATCTATCTATCTATCTATCTATCTATCTATCTATCTATCTATCTATCTCTCTATCGAGAGCCAGTGACTGTCTCCATGGGCAGAGGAGACTGCAGGGTGCCAGTGACTGTCTCCATGGGCAGGGGAGATTACAGGGTGCCAATGACTGTCTCCATGGACAGAAGAGACGTCAGGGTGCCAGTGACTCTCTCCATGAGCAGAGGAGACAGTGGGGTGCCAGTGACTCACTCCCTTGGCAGATGAGACTGCAGGGTGCCAGTGACTCTCTCCATGAGCAGAGGAGACAGTGGGGTGCCAGTGACTCACTCCATTGGCAGAGGAGACTGCAGGGTGCCAGTGACTCACTCCATTGGCAGAGTAGACTGCAGGGTGCCAGTGACTCTATCCATGAACAGAGGAAACTACAGGCTGCCAGTGACTCTATCCATGGACCGAGGAAACTGCAGGGTGCCAGTGACTCTGTCCATGAACAGAGGAAACTGCAGGGTGCCAGTGACTCTATCCAGGAACAGAGGAAACTGCAGGGTGCCAGTGACTCTGTCCATGAACAGAGGAAACTACAGGGTGCCAGTGACTCTATCCAGGAACAGAGGAAACTGCAGGGTGCCAGTGACTCTGTCCATGAACAGAGGAAACTACAGGGTGCCAGTGACTCTATCCATGAACAGAGGAGACTGCAGGGTGCCATTGACTCTATCCAGGAACAGAGGAAACTGCAGGGTGCCAGTGACTCTATCCAGGAACAGAGGAAACTTCAGGGTGCCAGTGACTCTGTCCATGAACAGAGGAGACTGCAGGGTGCCAGTGACTCTATCCAGGAACAGAGGAGACTGCAGGGTGCCAGTGACTCTGTCCAGGAACAGAGGAAACTGCAGGGTGCCAGTGACTCTATCCAGGAACAGAGGAAACTTCAGGGTGCCAGTGACTCTGTCCATGAACAGAGGAGACTGCAGGGTGCCAGTGACTCTGTCCAGGAACAGAGGAGACTGCAGGGTGCCAGTGACTCTATCCAGGAACAGAGGAAACTTCAGGGTGCCAGTGACTCTGTCCATGAACAGAGGAGACTGCAGGGTGCCAGTGACTCTGTCCAGGAACAGAGGAGACTGCAGGGTGCCAGTGACTCTGTCCAGGAACAGAGGAAACTGCAGGGTGCCAGTGACTCTGTCCATGAACAGAGGAGACTGCAGGGTGCCAGTGACTCTATCCAGGAACAGAGGAAACAGCAGGGTGCCAGTGACTCTATCCATGGACTGAGGAAACTGCAGGGTGCCAGTGACTCTGTCCATGAACAGAGGAGACTGCAGGGTGCCAGTGACTCTATCCAGGAACAGAGGAGACTGCAGGGTGCCAGTGACTCTATCCAGGAACAGAGGAAACTACAGGGTGCCAGTGACTCTATCCAGGAACAGAGGAAACAGCAGGGTGCCAGTGACTCTCTCCATGGGTTCCTCTGGTGCTGCTGATTATACCTGGTCTCTCCACAGTCTGTCAACATCACCAGTATATAAAACACTGAAAACAAAATTGAATCTCATAATGAGATGAATTATTATAATAAATGCTCCATAAAAATCGATGCATTTGAACTATAACCATTTATTTGTCAGCAGTCTCAGTCTTATATCTTATTTCTCACATAATTTTTTTGCAGATCTCCGTACTTTAATACATCACTAATGATGGGCAGGGATAAGAAGGTGGCTGAGAAGATATTGAATCACATCATAGAAACCCTCAGGCTGCTGACTGGAGAGGTGAGAGCTGTCAGACTATTACTGGATATAACTTTACTTATTCATTTCTTCTGTACCTCTCATCCCAGTATTATATGTAGGAAAGACTATTATTAACTCATCCAGTTCAATAACTAGCTAGTCCATTCAAAGGGTTAATGAGTGATTTAATAATCAGTACCAGGCAGTAGTAGATATATTAAACTTAACTTTTATTGATACATATGACAATGTCATATATAGGTTAAAAATATTTTCCTTTTTTTTTTTTTTTTTTTTTAAATTATGCATCACATATATAGTTGTGGATCTTGCAATGTTGGTGACGCAATGAGTGCCGACACACATGTGGCAAACAGCATTGCCAGCCTTACAATTTTATTCCCGTCATTTTTGACGCGCGAGTTCCTAGTTAGAATAATAGCTATAAATACAATTCAGTGATTACTATGTGAACCCCATCTTGGGGGCAACATTTCTAGCCTTACTATACATTTACTTATATATAGTCTTGGACAGCCCCTACACATGGCATTATTTTTTTTTATTCAATTGTAGCTATAACATCCTATATTTTGTAGCCAGTTCTAGCATGTGGCTATGCATTGATATAAGTGCAATATTAATCTTCTAAGTAACATTACACATTTCGAATATACTTTGGACAATTCAGTATACATGCCACTACTAGCTACCTCTTGTCTCCAGTAATGGGGCCAAAAGACCCAATTATATTTGTGGAGACAATTCCATTTTGTCCTTCTTGTTGATTATCTCTCCTCATGTCTCTATCTGTCTTTCTCACCTCTCTATATGAATCTCACAGGTCTCAATATTGCAGCATCTGACTGATTCGCTGACCGTGATTGAAGTAAACAAAGATACAAAGATAAACAAGAGGATCTTGTCTCACACCCTAGAGATTATCTACCTACTGACTGGAGAGGTGAGAGCTGCTGAATAATTATATCACTATTATCTCCTTCACATCAGTTTGTACTTAATGGAAATCAATACCCATGAATTGTTATTTGGAGATAAAGAGAATTAAACATTGATATTATATAAAGCCATAAGGCAGAAGAAATGAGCTAAGCTGAAAATGTCCATTGGCACATAGGATACTCTTTGTTTGATTATACAGGGATCTAGGAGAGGCACAGTGTTTAATGCACAGGTTCTTAACCTTCTAGTGCCGCGACCCTTTCATAAAATGTCCCAAGTTGTGGTGACCCCTAACAGTACAATTACAGTCAAATTACGTACAATTACAATTTGTCATGGTGTTAGGAGACCCGTGGCAAAATATCATTCGTCCCCTAGGTTGAAAACCACTGGTTTAATGCAAACATTATAATAAAAGTATTCTCTCTATCTGTATTATATATAATTATAATTGAAGTGTTTTCTATATTTGTATTATATATATATATATATATCACTTTAATAGAACACAGTTATAATATCACCACTTACACAAATGCATGTCATATACATTTATAACAAGCATAAACAAAATAAGTCAAATATCCAATTATTCCTGAGGAATCTGTATGTGGACCAAGTAACTACGATCAGAACCAAATATGGAATAACAGAATAATTCAAGATTGTGAAAGGAGTGCAACAAGGTTGTATATTGTCACCGTATTTATTCAACTTGTATATTTTCCTGGGATCCAAGATCTCTTTAGATGGTGACCGTCTCCATGAAATTAAAAGACATTTGATTCTGGGATGGAAAGCTATGGCAAGCTTAGACAAGCTAGTAAAAAGTATCAACAAAGGTCCGCATATTTCGAACTATGGTATTCCCAGTAGTAACATACAGATGTGAGAGCTGGACCATAAAGAAGTCTGAGCGCTGTAGAATTGACCCCTTTGTATTGTGATGTTGGAGAAAGCTACTTAGAGTCCCTTGGACTCCAAGAAGATCTAATAAATCAGTACTTCAGGAAATCAAGATAAACAGTTCACTGGAAGGTATGATCATAAGCCTGAAGCTCAAATATTTTTGCCATGTCATGAGTGAGCAGGATTCCCTAGAGAAGACTCTGATGCTGGGTAAGATTGAAGGCACAAGAAGAAGGGGATGACAGAAGCGGAGATAGATAGATGAGGTCATTGAATCAATTAACATGAACTTAATGTAGCTCAGAAGTACAATGACTGAAAGATGTGCCTGGTGTGCTGCAGTCTATAGGGTCACAGAGAGTTAGACACAACTGAACCACAACATAATTAACCCGAGTTT
The DNA here is from genome assembly GCA_027410445.1 of Discoglossus pictus. Taxonomy (NCBI): domain Eukaryota; kingdom Metazoa; phylum Chordata; class Amphibia; order Anura; family Alytidae; genus Discoglossus; species Discoglossus pictus. The sequence goes on along the minus strand of CM050170.1, from coordinate 92,576,922 downwards.
GGCTAAAAAAAATTCCTTTTAAAATGGTAACTAGTCATTAAAGGTTTACTTGAAAAGATGTAAAACATAATTGGGAATAATTTGTTGTGAGGAATTCAGTAATACAGTAGTGGTCAATTATTATCAAATAGACATTTTCAGTGCCCCTTAATTAACAAACATAGTTTCATTAGATGACATTCATGAATGTCAAAAATGTAAGTTATTAACCTACAGTGATCAGATTAATGGTCAGCGTATAGACTCAAGTAAAAGCATTGTGCAAATATATATCTTATTGATCCCAGCTGCATATCACTGTATCCGAAACCTGCTGTTGAAAGAAAAAAATAAGTATTTAACAAATATTTTAGGAAATTAAATTAATAAATAGTGTCTTAATAAACAGGGTTATTGTGGAAGTAGCTAGGACATACGATGTGAAGTAAGGCTTAGGAAAACTCCAATTATCTTCATTGTTTTACTTTTCCATCTTTCCTCTGTGTGGAGATGAGTTTTTTGTGATCACCATTTGCGTTACCTCTCCATAGGTTGTAGGATGAGTGTCAGGTTTCCAATTTGAGATCATTGACATGTTTATGATGTCTGTTAGATAAGTGTTAACTAAAGAACCACTAGTGACACTTGATTCTAGCACAAAGCATAACAAATGTGAGTCTAGGTTAGATCTATAACAACCTCCTCCAGTTGTGAGGGGTCTTCCGTGTCCTCAATCTGTGTCTCAAGTAAGTAAGCCGGGCTGTCATAGGATCATCATTATGTGCACAGATGAAATGATGCACTGGTTCACTTGACTCCGTCTTAATGCCTAGTCATGTCTTATGGAATAATATACACATGTATTGTATTAGGCAATGTGAGGGCACAGAAGATCTTACTAGTGTATTGAGCTGAGAAAGACTGTTTCTCTTGCAGTAGATATATATATCAGAAGGAATATGTCTTAGATTAACTCCTTTGCACTGAAGACTGACAAGTTCCTCTGTCTTTCTGTAGGAATACACCATAGTGAAGAAGAAGTCCCCCCACAATCACCATCTGACTGGAGAGGTGAGCACTGCTGGACAATGTGACATTATACCAGATTCAGGACACACTGACTACCTGTACTGACCAAGCTTTATCTGGACCTGGGTGTATTTTTACTCTGCTCTTCTTGCTTGTCCTCACATACAGAATACATCTCTGGTTCAGCACTTAATGGGTTACTGTGAGTACAGTATAACTTGTACATGCCCAAACCATCCTATTAACATTTCACCAAGGTGGAGCGTTTCCTTCATATACGCATTACAATAAGAATGGTATAATGCACATTTCACTCCGCTCAATCAATCAATGTAGTAAAGGCTGAATATGAAGAGAAAGCTGGTTTTATGGTGTGTTTTTGTGCCTAGACCTAGATACAAATGCAGAGCTAGTGATTGGAGGGCGCAGTGCAAAATGATTTTGGCCCCACTTGCAATTTTTCTGTACATGGTAGCTTCCTATAGCGTAAATAAAAAGTCATAAATATGTGTAGATGGTCCAGGGCTCGACAAAGCAATGGTTCCTAAATGTTTCCTTTTGTCTCCTAGCATTTTAATAATTATACATACATTTATTTATATAATCCAGAGCCATGCTCCCAAAAATGTATGGCTGACTCCTAACTAACCTAACTGGCTCCTAGGTTCTAGATAAATGTGTCAACCCTTCAGGTGGTCATGTGACCTTTCTATAAAAATAACTATCTGTCTCTCTCCCTAATTAATGAAATGTCCCATTTTTATTCAGTGATGCTGCTGGTAGTAGAGGTCCCTACACTGTTGTGAGCCCCGTGTTTTGCACCTGCTGCACCACGATAAATAGTTTTGGTTGAGGGCATCAATTAACGTGTTGCGCAAAGTTACATATTGACTATATTTGCTATTGCATAGTGATCGAGGTTGAAAAAATACTTTTAGTCCATCAAGTTCACCCTTTTTAGATCTTCTCTGATCTGAGGTATAGAAAATCATCGTATAAAAGAATTAGATATATTCAAATCACAAGTTAGAAAAAGAAAAAAGAGGGGGCTGTACATTATGTAAACGTCTCAAATATGTTAAAAAGTTAATAAACTAAAGTAGGGATTTTTTCTAAAACAATTAATACTAGATAAGATTGACATTGGAAGATAGAAATAAGACAATGCAACAATTAGTAGGTAAGGTGAATACTTTTTCAGTTCAGGTGATAAGGACGAATGTGGAGAGGGAATTCCAGAGTATGTAGGATATGGGTAAGACTTTCCTCAAGATGTAATAATGTGTGTATTCAGCTACAATGTCAATTGGTTTTTATCCAACAAAGACTCTATATTCCAGCCATGGACCTTACTCCTTAATTTCTATGTTTCTTTTTTAGTGTGATATAGATAGATACAAAGAGTCGATTTCCGAGAATCAGAAGACACTCAAGACACTGGGAATCCCAGAAAACAGGAGTTCAGGTAATTCAGGTTTTGTCTCAAGTAGACATTATCAGCCTTATTAAATTGCAATTCGGTAAATTCTAAAGGGCTCTATATAAGCACATACTATATTTTATTTACAGAAGTTTTTAGTGTGTGAAGATCTTGCTTTTGGATAGGGGTTCACTGACTAAAAATTTCTGTAAAAAAAATATGCTCTTTGCTTGTATAGAGCCCTTTAGAATTTGACGAATTGCAATTTAATAAGGCTGTTTATATCCCACGTTTGGGTGTTATCTCAATAATTGCAGTGATAACAAATACACACAAGGATGTTATTCAGACTTGTATAGTTATAATTATTTCTTTAGAGTAAATCGATATAAATACATTTGTTTCTTTATTATAACTAGCAGTTCTCCAGGATGTAGACTCTGTTATTGAGGAAGGAGAAGATGAGATAGATGATAAGGATATTGTACAGGTGACCATCCAATCAGAGCTCTTTACAGGTAATGATACATTTGCATCTGTTCTGAATAAATAGTAAATTGTTGAATTAAATCTCTTAGACACGTCTAACCACCGTTATCTAATACTCTGATCTGTTCCTTTCACATACGGAGCCGCACTTTAGGATACAGGAGCCGCAAAATCAGATATAATATTTTTGTAATGATGTATAGTAGAGGAAAACTGATAGTACTATGTATCTATGTATAATCAGTTTTTACTACTCTTTAAAATTAAATTGGCTTCCTTTTGTGGTCAGTGTGTCCCATTAAAGTAAATTATGTGGATCTGGGGGTGGGCTAATGGGCAGTAACGAGAGGAGCTACCTGCAGGACTCCTGACTTCCATGTTTTGTCTGGAGAAGGACGTTTTATAGTTTGTGTTTCACTGTGAATAAAGAGCAGCTGGTCAGGTGGTAAGTGTTTAGGATGTACTCCTTGATCTCTGAGGATCATTTACCAAGTGTTTTAGCACATGTAAAGGACTTTATTTTCCAAAACCTTAAGGACTATGGTGCCTGATGGAAGATGTTCCTGGTGTAAGATTGAATCATCATGGCTGGTCACATGGTTTTAACTCAGTTTCCAGTCCTTTCATTAAGGACTCCCCAGTAGGCCATGGTTTGGCTCTAACACTGTCTGAACAAATGAGAAGGCTCCAGCACTCGTTAAATACTAATTGCCTGCCCTTTAGCGTTGAACAAGAGAAAAAATGGGCAGGGGGAGAGATGTGCACCACTTCCTAGTGCAGATAAACCAATGTGGAAATACAGAAATATATATAAAAATCATCTGTAGAGTAGATTTATTTTTAAAGCTAAGATGTGCAGCTAAAGGCAGTCAGTAGAAGTAATATATTTAATTAGTCGTTTTAACCTTAAACAATTGTTTTTGCCCCACCTTTATCTGAAGGATTTTAAATAGCTTCTAAAGGAAAAGCTCTATATTTATATTCAGTATTATACTGATGACGTTTATGTATATTTGCAGGACCTTCCAGTGTGAAGACTTTAACTGTCTCAAAGACTGAGCAAGAAGAGCTGAACATAAGGGGTCCCGAGCAGGTGAAGGAGGAGACAGTAAATAACAGTGAAGGTGAGTAATAAGTACTAAATAACAAATCGATACTATGAACAGAAGCAAATGTTCCCCATAGTAAAAAAAAAACATTTTACCAATATCATGTAAAGTATTCTAAATTCTTTTGCCTTGATGACTAACTTTAGGCGGATACAATTTAATTAATTGCATTTTTTTACCGATGGCTTTATTGTTGAATTTCTATACACGTATTTTCTTGAAATATCACCTGGTCAACAAGACACTCCATCTTGCACTTAGACTGATCCTTAATATATAGTCTTGGGTTAATGTAAAGTTTATTTGTTTGATCTTTTGTTCATCTTTCATCTGAACAACTTAAAATAGCTTCTTTTAAAAAAAAAATATTATATTGTTTTATGTAGGACCTTCCAGTGTGACGTGTTCATCTGTCTTAAAGCTTGAGCAAGAAGAACTGAGTATTAGGGACCAGCAGGTGGATATTCATGGACATATTCGTGACGGTGAGTAATAAATACTAAAAAAATAAATATTATATATATTAAAACATATTTTAAGTGACTTAAAGGGATATGTAAGTTTCCTGGTTATAAATGCATCTGATAGACAAGAATTAATAGTATATATATATATATAAAAGAAATGTTTGCATGAAAAAAATACCAAAATAAACATTTAAACACTTACCTTGAAATTACCAAAATCTATTGTAATTTCTGACAGTTTAAAACTAAGGTTAACACCCCCTCCAATTTGTTTTGGCCAATCCAGTTAGATGAAAGATTTGCGACATAACACTTCGTTAGTTGCTATGGCAACAGCACACAGTATAGTCAGGAAGCAGGGATGAGTCATATCCCAGCAGGTACTGGGAGGCTGACAACACTGCTCTCCTATTGGCTGAGCAAGCAAGAGCAGGTAAATAATGGGGTAATATTGCTCCCTGTATGCTGCATGCTGATTGAGTGGGGATCAGGAAGTTGTGTAGACACCCCCTATCAACATAATCATTAGGGATTTTTAGATATTAATAAAAATAAAATGTTTTATGGGAGGCGCTGCATACACATAGGCTGATTTTTGTGATTTTTGCCTATAGAGTGCAGAAATGTATTAATCCAGCAAACTTAGATATCCCTTTAATGAAAAATATTTTGGTAATCTATTCTTAATACCTTTTTGAAGTTTTTGTTCACTAACTCAGTGACATTTTAAATGATTTGTTTCTTTTAAAACTAGATTACTCTGACTAATAAATATTATTATTATAAATATTGCCTATAGGTAGATTACTGAAGGTCCTAAGGGATCCTTTTTCGTATAAATTTGCAAAAATATGAATATTTCCATCAATTAAATTTAAAAACCACAACTTATTCCTGGCTAATCATATTTACTGAATATGTCATAGGCGAATTGTATTTTTCTCTATTTATACAATAAATTCCTGTTCATTCAAAATAATCTTGTAGCCATAACAGTTGGTGGGGACTTCATCAACTGGAATTTTCCACTCTTTAAGAAGCTTAAGACGTTGTATATCCCACCACTCTCACCAATTTGTAACACAGTGTTTGCTGATTGTGGTTAGAGAGCACTAAATGGATTATACCTTGGAATCTGCTGAAAAAAGTTCCTTCCAGAAGAGTAAATGAGCCCTAAAGAAAGCAATAGTCACGTAATAATTAGCATTCCAAATCAACGACTGCAGGCCAACATAAGTAGATTAGCCATTACACTATTTACAAAACTATACAGTTTGCTACTGTGACAAGGGCCTCAGATGTCACATCATGACTGGCTTTTATCCACAGTGGCATGAATTGGCCCTTTCTAGTCATAGTGGGAACTTTATTTCAATCCACCAATCAAGATCCAATCTTTTTCCAGAACCCGACCAATCCCTAGGGCATCCTTATTACATAGCATGGGTAGTCAATTTTCTTTTTATGGAAATCATAAAAAGTCCAAATGTGTATATATATATATATATATATATATATATATATATATATATATATATATATATATATATTATTATTAGACAATAAAATCTGATATTCGTCAAGTAGACCTTGCACAATAACAACTATTTATTGGTCTTAATTTACAATGGTTTCTAAACCAACATCAGTCTCTTGACTAAAATTCTTGGAATTTTCACATATTGTCTCCAGCCCGTCAATCACAACTCCCCACATACAGTTCACGTTGGTTACAGGAAAAATCTCCAAGATCTCACCCAGCATCAGACTCTCTCTTTGATTAATGCTACTGCCCTTTGAAACGGGAATTGAGGACTGCGGTCGCCTCCACAACAACAGGATCCAACCTTTAAGGGTGCCTGGTCTAAACTAACATCCATTTACCCAAACTCCTCCTCTGAGGCCGCAGCCGTCTCTCAAAACATCACTCTTGGCCATGCTGCTCCTACTCGCACTCTCACAATCCACTCAGATCTTGCGCAGCAGCCGCCATACGACCCTAAACACAGTAGAGGCTCTTGTTCAGCCTTTCCAGGCGGGATAAATATCAGGCAGTACCAGGGAAGTCCCTCTTAATCTCCATATTACTACCTGCCAGTCTTTGGAGACCTCTCTTCTTCAACATCAAGCAATCTCTCTTTTTCAGCGACCAGCGATTATCCAAAGATAACTAACCCTTGTGGCCATTTCTGGGGTGGTTTTCGAAGCATGGTTCACTTTTCAAAATAGGCTGGAACAGAAAGTTGTATATCTTACTACTCTTTTACCATTTTGTAACACAGTGTTTGCTGATTGTGGTTGGAGAGCACTAATGGGATTATACTTTGTCATTTGTTGAAAGAAGAAGAATAAATGAGCCCTAAGAAAGCAATAGTCGCATTATAATTAGCATTCCAAATCAGCGAATACAGCCCAACAAATGTATTTTAGCCAATACACTATTTACAAAACCATATAGAACAATATTATCCTGTATGCTTTGTGAAGAATTAATTTGCTATTGTGACAAGGGCAACTAATAATAAGGCCTCAGACGTCACTCCCTGACTGGCTGTTGCGCACAGTGGCATAAATGGGTCTGTATAGTCATAATGTGAACTTTCCTTCAATCCACCAATCAGATTCCAATCTTTTACCAGAACCCAACCAATCCCTAGGGCATTCTCTATCCATAGAATGGGTAGTCAATTTTTTTTTTTTTTTAAACATGTAGGTCCAAATATCATTATGAAAATGAATTCAAAGTTGAAAACTATATTTTTAGCAATACAAGGAGCCATACTGTAATCGCATATAATAGTTGTCAAACTACGAATCGTTTGGGACGTCCACAGTATTGACCAAGTATTAATAGTCCAGTCCAACAAATCAAAAAATACAACAGCCAAGGGCCAATGTAGTTCTCTCAAATAGACTTTAATTTTGTTTTATTAGCAACTGATTAGAAATAAGACCAGTATGTCTAAGAAAAAAATCCATCTAGCTTTTAAGTTGTATTTACAATCTTAACTATAGTGTTTCAGGGTATGACAGAGCTGTTTCACCCATGTTCGCTGTCATGGTGTGAAAACAAATCTGTTCTGGGGGCTTTTTTACTAGACCGGTCCATATTGACCTCCATGTAAATGAAGGCTCCTATCAGGTGAGCCTCCTTAATAAATCCTTTCAATCCCCTGATAGGTTGAAAAGTGGCAAATCTGCGAATGCCTGAAGCCTAAAGTTCAAATGGAAACCTTAAAGCCACAGTGATTTTAACAAATTAAACCCTGTTGCTGTATGAAAATGAAACAATGCTGTATGAATACTGTGTCAGTGCCTTAGATGTCCCTTAAATGTGTATGCATTATTGAGTCCATCATCTTGTTTTATGTAGGTATGTAATGTAAACATTAGGTAGTTGAAGCTTTTGTGTTGGATAAACTTAAACCAATGACATATTCTACTGTGTATATCAGGTCTCCAGGAGGAACATGTGGACACACTATTAGTTGTTAAAGAAGAAGGTGATGAGTGGGATGAAAATGATATTCAGAAGGTGGAAATCTGTTCAGGTGAGAGACAGTTATAAGAATGTACCGAGATTGTACAAAATACAGTAAATGTAAAATTCACAAGGCTAAGCGTGCCAAGAGCTGGTGGACCATTCTCTTCCGATCAATAGTCTATAACAAAAAATGCGTTACATTCCAGTTAGTTCTCTTTTTTAATTGTTTCCAGGGGAGATTTTAACATGACAGGTCTGCAGCCAATATAGAGTGGCCTTTATGACACCCCGTCTATAGGGCGCACATGAATTACGCGCCGATGTAATAGCTCCGAAATTTGTGTGCCTTCAAATTAGAAGCTGCTGTCCTGGCTGTGTCACTGCTTCTGTCTCTTTCTATCTTCTTACAACCCTCCTCTCGCTGTATCTCCCATTCATTCCCTCTTCTCTCACCCTACTCTCTCTCCTCTTTCTGTACCTAGCATTCATTCCCTCTTCTTTCTCTCTCACCCTACTCTCTCTTATCTCACTCTGTAACTCTCAACCCTCTCCTCCTCTCCCCTTACGCCATCCCTTTCCTCTCCATTCACACACCCTCTCTGTTGGTAGGAGCAACCGTAGTAGTAAGTTTTGTGTGAAGCAGTGACACAGCTGGGACAGCAGCTTATGGATCGGAGGCAGCGCATCCAAGGTGTTTATCATACAGTACTCGAAATTGCGACCTATTGGGAGTTTGGGCCTGGTAAAATACTAATTTCATGTAGTAGTTCAAAGGTTGATAATAGGTTATGATTCTAAGATTACTGGGCAATTCAGATGGGTGTTCAGGTGGATATCACAAATAAAGTCTTTAACAGTCTCTCTCACCCCCTGGCGCGCACGCATTTGTTGCGTGTGCGCATTTGCCGGCTTGTGGGCTTTTTCAGAGCGCTTTTGAGGGCTCGCCCTATAGACGGGACACTGTCCTTTATATATCTCTCTGAAAGCATCTTTGACTAGCATGACATGACAAGTAGCGACTCTTTAGCTAATAATGAGCCAATCTCAGTCTGTACAGCTCCCACCTAATTGATAAATCACATATACTTATAGATGGGGTGGTGTTTTAAAAGACAATAATGGAGATTGCTCATACAGTATTGCACAGTATTAGTGTTTGGTCTTAAAAATAGCATAATTTAAATGATCACTGAACAAATACACCATTTCAGCTAACAAAATCTTCCAGATAAGCCATTTATTACCTACAGATTGGTCATTGTTAATTTTAATAATTACTATAGATATTACTATAGATAAATATTAACTAACCTTTTCCATTTGAAGAATGTTCTCACTATTTTTAACATGATGCTGTAACTCTTTAACTTGGTGTTTTTGTTTCCAACAGATGGAACCACAACCAGAAATATCACTGACGCTCACCCCATTTCTCTTAATTCACAAGATTCACACAGTTCTTTGAATGCAAACCAGATCATTAAAACAACAGACAATAACTTGGAGGATATTCACACTGCAGAAAGCGCAAATGAATTTTCTGAAAAAAATGCATGTTCTGATTGTGGGAAATATTTCAGCAAATCCTCAAATCTCATTGCTCATAAAAGAACTCACACAGGAGAAAGGCCATTTGCCTGCTCGGACTGCGGAAAATGTTTCAGACGAGCTTCCCATCTTGAAGGGCATAAGAAAACTCACACTGGAGAAAGACCGTATGCATGTTCTGAATGTGGGAAATGTTACATACAGATCTCAAGTCTCATTGAACACAAGAAAAGCCACACAGGAGAAAAACCATTTGCATGCTCTGAATGCGGGAAATGTTTCTCACAAAAAGCAAGCCTTGTAAGACATCAGAAATGTCACACAGGTGAAAGACCATATGTATGTTCTGAATGTGGGAAATATTTCAATCAGCGTTCAGATCTTGTTAACCATAATAGGATTCACACAGGAGAAAAACCTTTCGTATGCTCTGAATGTGGGAAATGTTTTACTCTGCAGACAGATCTTGTTAAGCATAACCGGATTCATACAGGAGAAAAACCTTTTGCATGCTCTGAATGTGGTAAATGTTTTAATCGTCGTTCAAATCTTGTTAAACATATGAAGATTCACAAAGGATTATGACCATTCCCATGTACAGAATGTGGAAATGATTCATTCAACACTTACTATGTCTTGTCATAAGCATATTCACACAAGAGGAAACATCCTTTTATGTTTAGAGTATTAAAAAGTTTTGCAAGATACTCAATTCTTAATAAAATGTCATAGAATTCGTATAGGGGGATATAACATTTGCATGACAATAGAAGAAGGTTCTCATAAGAGAGAAATTAATCAATTTTACACAATATAAAAAAACATTTACCCACCTCAAACATCAGAGAGGTCACACAAAAGGGAAATCACTTCCACTGAATTGAAGTTGCAGTTTCATATTGTATGTAAAATAATCAGCTACCAAATATTTTTGACAACCTAAAGAATGGTGAAGCTCTAGTAATTCTCAGGTTAATGATAATAATAATTATTATTTTATTGTACATATGTGTAAGTGTATAAAATAGAGTCATAAGATGAGAGCTTTATTGGTTACTCCTGATAGTAGCAGGAGAAGAAGAAATGTATTTGGAACTGATATTCAGCATTCAGTGGAGAAATAAGAAAAGTGAAAATTAGAATAAAACAGCTCAAAATAGTGCTGTGTGGAAAAAGGTAGTAGTAATGTGCAATGGTTGAATCCTTTGTTTGCGCTACAAGATTTGTGACCGGTCCCCTTCAGCCACCCGGTCAGATGGGGATTCTCTGGAGATTTGGAGTATTGTGTTGACTGTAAACCAATAAATACTGAGTGTGATTATCATATGTGTTTGTGTGCATTTCTTTTGGTCACATGTCCCACTCTAGCCTAGCACGCTAAAAAAACGTATTGCACCTTGTTACTTGGACTATCAGAAATTTTAAAGAACCAAATTGAAATATTGTTAGGACAGCAACTTCCTTCTATTTTTATACCCACATTTACAATTCTTTTATTGTTTTATTTATTGTTTTATTTATTGTTTGTCAAGTGCAATAGCAGCACAATGTTCTGTCTCACTGTTTTTCCATGAATCAGATTTTTTTTTCAGCTCTTTCTTTGGACCCATGATCTTTTATCCTTATATTACTGACCAAGGACCATATTCTAGAATAAGGCCACAAATGCCTCTAACCCGTAATTTAGTCTGTGGGTTTTTCTCTAAATGTCTAGATGTATTCCATTGACTCAAGCCCGCAATTTACGTCTCACAGTCTCCACACGTAAACCATGCCCACATTCATAAGCTTTCAGGGGGCATGTTTATATGACTCTCCCATTTTGATAACCATCCCTCAATTTAAGTGTGCGTCACAGCCATTGGAGCCAATAGAAAATGGCCTAACGTATCAGTGATTGGCAGGGATAGTTAATAAAGCCACGAGCTACATGCTCATGCTTTTACTGTGCTGTAGATTTTCACAAATTAGCATGCAGGTCCGGGAGCTGGAGGTTTTTGGTCTTAGAGTAAACGATTTTCGAAAGCAGGTTATTATAGTTTACACTTAATCTATCACAACACATATTAATTGTTAACTACGGTATGTATATTATGTGTTATCAGTTAATATGTGATTTGATAGATTAAGTGTAAAATAGCCTGCTCTTGAAAATTGTCTACACATAGAGTAATAATACACATAGGTACCCCCCACCCTATACCCTAACAAATAAAAAAATACACAAAACATATTTGTTAACATCAGAAATTTAGATTTCTCCTTATATTATTTTGGGGATTGTTATGGAGAGGGAAGTAGAACATGATGAAAGTAGAGATAAGGGGACATGGGGAGTGGAGGTGATGGATGGAGAGAGGGAGGGAATAGAGGGGTGATGGCTAGGTCTGGTAATTCTGGGGTGAAGTCAGGAGGTGAGGGACAGGCCTCAGGTTCAGAGGAGAGAGGACAAAAGGCTGGGGGCAAGCACAGGGCCCCTAACTACAGGCACAAGGAGATGGTGGTCCTCCTCCATGCCATATGTGATCACCCCACAATTCTTACAGAGTGGAGGGAAATTAGGCCCAGGCAGTCGGCTTTGCAAAATGGGATGTGAGGTTGGTAAAACATTGTTTTGATGACAGCTGGTCCAAGGTGAGGAGCATGATGTCAGAAAAGGAGAGTTGCCCCTAGGTGACTGTCAGGTACAACGAATAGGAAAAAGTGCTCAAGGAGATGTTGAGCCATGTGCCCGTCATTGAAGTTCCAGGCCTAGTGGCCCCACAGGATCCAGCCTCCTTGTCAGGTGAATACCACATACAGCAACACAAAACCCATGTAAATGTTCGCTACTGATGAGAGTGAGATATCCACTCCCTTTATTTACCAAGAGATAGAGGGATCATTCAGGTGTCGCCAATTCCATGAAGCTGACAGATGACTTTCATTAGTGGGCACAGCACGAGTAATGGTCTAATAGAGAGAGTCCTATTTTAGAATACATGGGTGTTGTTATAATTAATTTAGACCAATACAGCTATGGTGGTGGGCTTGCAAAATCCCACAATAACATGTTAACCAAGGCTAGCATTAATACAAGCATTAGTGAAGCATGTCATCCTCTCCTCAAATCAATATGAGTAACAGACTTTTACTACTGACCTTTGTGTCCTCTCAGTATTAATGGGTAGTTGTTCAGACATCATGATACCATAAGAATAATTCACAATGTGATAACATATGTATACCAGATGAATGTGATATCAACATGGTTAAAAAATATCATATAGAGATAGTACTCTTGGACCACTAACTGTGGTCACAGCTAAACATTCATTATGAGATGACACATCATTACTATGGCTTGTGATTTAGAAAGAAAAACTACCTAATGGATAGTAATGCTTACAGATGATGATCAGGTAAGTTGATATAATGTTACCATTATGGTATTTAGCACTGTACATGGAGGTATTTTTAGATGTTAATCCTCCGCTGCCTTTTTAGGTTCTGACCACTTTTTTTTCAAGAGTTTTGATTTTTTTAATACACTGTGTGTGTGAAACTGGATTGGATTACATAGTCCAGGTGTTTATGCATCTGTTTAATTGAGCAGATAAAGACAAGTTGTAAGTGCTATGCACATTATTGGTTTATTCTATTAAATGGAGTGATGTATGGTGAGAGTTGTATTTACATTTAATCCCTAAGGTTTTTCTGTTTTCCCAGAAAGCCTCTTGTCCTGCAGGGATCCACTCACACCACACCCATGATATTAATGCACAGTCAGATACATTTTTTTAATGTGCTCTGTGTATATAATACACTTTTGCTATCCCGTTATCACTGTTTCCGTGTTTTTCGAATGGTTAGTGTTTAGGGACATCGACATACATAACCTTTATTTATCAATCATATATTTGTAAATAGATCATCTTCCTGTATAGCCATCCCTTTATTCATCTGAGTACTGTAATCATTTGTTTGCATGTCATTAAACTTAAGTTACTTGGGAATTGTTGTCATCCATTGTATTTTATACTACTTTGCAAATAGCTATACGCAAATCGAATGCTCTTTATTAATAAGAGTAATAATAATAATTATTATGAATATAAACCCCTCTCATAATAGCTATATAGACGCTGAAGTAGATATCCTTTGATCTATGTTTTTTTTCTAAATTGACTCGGGGAAGTAAATACAGACGCTGTAGTGAGATGAGAGAGATTTCATCATGACATTGTCCAGCAGCTCTCACCTCTTCAGTCAGCAGGTAGATGGTATCTAGATAGTGAATCAAGATCTTCTCAGTTAGCTTATTATCCTTGCTCATCTCGAGCAAGAGTCAGAATTGTGAGATTTAGAAAGACATTTGAATTTCCCCTTCTGAGACAATTAGCAATGTTTCAATGCGGTTTTTCTTTTCCGTTTCCCTTCTTCTGTGTCAATTACCAATTAATCCACATATTACAAGGATCAGGGGGGACATAAAAAGGTTGAACTTGGTGGACTAAAGTCTTTTTTCAACCTTAAAGGTATATAGAAGTTTCCTGGTTTTCAAATGTTACCTCAAAAAAAGACACTGATTAGTAGAAAAATATGTATTATATTGAAAAGTTGAATGTACTTACATATCTATATATTGGATACTGATATCTGGATTTGCACATCCCCTAGGAAGCTTACATAACAGCGTACGCAGCTGCAGAGCAGCTAGGTACAGGTTGTGACCTCCAAAGGAAATTATGCCAGTCACATGGTTGGTGGGGCCACAGCTGAAATCTTCCACAAGGAGAAAGGGACAGAGGGAAAAAACTCCAGCAGCAGTTGATGCAGGGAACAGACAACTTGCACGGTTGTAATCTAGTGTGAATATGCTGCACAGATAGACTCTGAATATATATATATATATATATATATATATATATATATATATGAAAATATAAAGCACTTTCTAACATGTGTGACATATCCCAATGGGGCATCCTGCTGAGTGTTCAGGTTAGTTGGCCTTCATATCTTAATTATGTTCCAGAGGAGCATTACCCCTTTTGAAAATATAAAAGCATGTTAGATGTATTTCTGAGGACTGGAAAAGAGCTCCTAAATCCCTTGTTCCAGTCCAAGCTATCAAGGTAATCTTGTATTTACCTTCAAGAATGGCATCCCTAGTCTCCACAGATCATGAAACAAGCCTCCTCCCAAGGGAATCCCTTAGCACCTCCAGGAGGAACCTTAGCACCATCCAGGGCAATACCTAGCACATTCCACGAAAATCCCTAACACCTTCCAGAGAAATCCCTAGCACCCTTAGCACCATCCAGAAGAATCCCTAGCAGCTTCCAGTAGGAAACTCTAGCACCTTCTAGCAGTATCCGTAGCACCTTTCAGGAGAATCCCTAGCACCTTCCAGAAGTATCCCTAGCACCTTCAAGAAGAATACCTATAACCTTCCAGAAGTATCCCTATCACCTTCTGGGGAATCCCTAGCACATTCTGGGGGAATCCCTAGCACCCTTAGCACCTCCCAGAAGCATCCCTAGCACCTTCCAGAAGTATCCCCAGCACCTTTAAGAAGAATACCTAGCACCTTCCAGAAGTATCCCTAGCACCTTTCAGAAGAATACCTAGAATATTTCAGAAGTATCCCTAGCCCCCTCTGGGGGAATCCCTAGTACCTTCCAGACGTATCCCTAGCACCTTTCAGGGGAATCCCTAGCACCTTCCAGAAGTATCCCTAGCACCTTTCAGAAGAATACCTAGAATCTTTCAGGAGTATTCCTAGCACCTTCTGGGGGAATCCCTAGTACCTTCCAGAGGAATCCCTAGCACCCTTAGCACCTTCCAGAAGTATCCCTAGCACCTTCCAGAAGTATCCTAGCACCTTCCAGGAAAATCCCTAGCATCTTCCAGAAGTATTGCTAGCACCTTCCAGAAGAATCCTAGCACCTTTCAGAAGAATCCCTAGCACTTTCCAGAAGTATCCCTAGCACCTTCCAGAAGTATCCCTAGCACCTTTCAGGAGAATCCCTAGCACCTTCCAGAAGTATCCCTAGCACCTTCCAGGAGAATCCCTAGAACCTTCCAGGAGAATCACTATCACCTTCCAGAAGTATCCCTAGCACCTTTCAGAAGAATAGCTAGAATCTTTCAGAAGTATCCCTAGCACCTTCTGGGGGAATCCCTAGTACCTTCCAGAGGAATTCCTAGCACACTTAGCCCCTTCCAGAAGTATCCCTAGCACCATCCACGGGAATCCCTAGCACCTTCCAGAAGTATCCCTAGCACCTTCCAGGAAAATCTCTAGCATCTTCCAGAAGTATTGCTAGCACCTTCCAGAAGAATCCGTAGCACCTTCCAGAAGAATCCCTAGCACTTTCCAGAAGTATTCCTAGCACCTTCCAGAAGTATCCCTAGCACCTTTCAGGAGAATCCCTAGCACCTTCCAGAAGTATCCCTAGCACCTTCCAGGAGAATCTCTAGAACCTTCCAGGAGAATCCCTATCACCTTCCAGAAGTATCCCTAGCACCTTTCAGAAGAATACCTAGAATCTTTCAGAAGTATCCTTAGCACCTTCCGGGGGAATCCCTAGTACCTTCCAGAAGTATCCATAGCACCTTTCTGAAGAATACCTAGAATCTTTCAGAAGTATCCCTAGCACCTTCTGGGGGAATCCCTAGTACCTTCAAGAGGAATCCCTAGCACCCTTAGCACCTTCCAGAAGTATCCCTAGCACCTTTCAGAAGAATACCTAGAATCTTTCAGAACTATCCCTAGCACCTTCTGGGGGAATCCCTAGCACCTTCCAGGGGAATCCCTAGCACATTCCAGGAGAATCCCTAGCACCTTCCAGGAAAATCCCTAGCACCTTCCAGAAGTATCCCTAGCACCTTCCTAAGAATCCCTAGCACCTTCCAGAAGTATCCATAGCACCTTCCAGGAGAATCCCTAACACCTTCCAGAAGTATCCCTAGCACCTTCAAGAAGAATACCTAGCACCTTCCAGCAGTATCCTTAGCACCTTTCAGGAGCATCTCTAACACCTTCCAGAGGAATCCCTAGCACCCTTAGCACCTTCCAGAAGTATCCCTAGCACCATCCACGGGAATCCCTAGCACCTTCCAGAAGTATCCCTAGCACCTTCCAGGAAAATCCCTAGCATCTTCCAGAAGTATTGCTAGCACCTTCCAGAAGAATCCCTAGAACCTTTCAGAAGAATACCTAGAATCTTTCAGAAGTATCCCTAGCACCTTTCAGGAGAATCCCTAGCACCTTCCAGAAGTATCCCTAGCACCTTCCAGGAGAATCCCTAGAACATTCCAGGAGAATCCCTATCACCTTCCAGAAGTATCCCTAGCACCTTTCAGAAGAATACCTAGAATCTTACAGAACTATCCCTAGCACCTTCCGGGGGAATCCCTAGTACCTTCCAGAGGAATCCCTAGCACCCTTAGCACCTTCCAGAAGTATCCCTAGCACCTTTCAGAAGAATACCTAGAATCTTTCAGAACTATCCCTAGCACCTTCCAGGAGAATCCCTAGCACCTTCCAGAAGTATCCCTAGCACCTTCCTAAGAATCCCTAGCACCTTCCAGAAGTATCCATAGCACCTTCCAGGAGAATCCCTAGCACCTTCCAGAAGTATCCCTAGCACCTTCAAGAAGAATACCTAGCACCTTCCAGCAGTATCCTTAGCACCTTTCAGGAGCATCCCTAACACCTTCCAGAGGAATCCCTAGCACCCTTAGTACCTTCCAGAAGATTCCCTAGCACCTTCCAGAAGTATCCCTAGCACCTTCCAGGAGAATCTCGAGCACCTTCCAGAAGTATCCCTAGCACCTTCAAGAAGAATACCTAGCAACTTCAAGAAGAATACCTACCACCTTCCAGAAGTATCCATAGCACCTTCTGGGGGAATCCCTAGCACCTTTCAGAGGAAACCCTTAGTACCTTCCAGAAGATTCCCTAGCACCTTCCAGAAGTATCCCTAGCACCTTCCAGGAGAATCTCGAGCACCTTCCAGAAGTATCCCTAGCACCTTCAAGAAGAATACCTAGCAACTTCAAGAAGAATACCTACCACCTTCCAGAAGTATCCATAGCACCTTCTGGGGGAATCCCTAGCACATTTCAGAGGAATCCCTAGCACCCTCCACTGGAATCCCTGGCACCTTACAGAAGTATCCCTAGAACCTTCCAGGGGATTCCCTAGCACCTTCCAGAAGAATCCTTAGCACTTTCCAGAAGTATCCCTAGCACCTTCCAGAAGTATCCCTAGCACATTTCAGGAGAATCCCTAGCACCTTCCAGGAGAATCCCTAGCACCTTCCAGAAGTATCCCTAGCACCTTCCAGAAGAATCCCTAGCACCTTCCAGAAGTATCCCTAGCACTTTCCAGGAGAATCCCTAGCACCTTCCAGAAGTATCCCTAGCACCTTCCAGGGGAATCCCTAGCACCTTTCAGAAGTATCCCTAGCACCTTCAAGAAGAATACCTAGCAACTTCAAGAAGAATACCTACCACCTTCCAGAAGTATCCATAGCACCTTCTGGGGGAATCCCTAGCACCTTTCAGAGGAATCCCTAGCACCCTCCACGGGAATCCCTGGCATCTTCCAGAAGTATCCCTAGCACCTTCCAGGGGAATCCCTAGCACCTTCCAGAAGAATCCCTAGAACTTTCCAGAAGTATCCCTAGCACCTTCCAGAAGTATCCCTAGTACCTTCCAGGAGAATCGCTAGCACCTTCCAGAAGTATCCCTAGCACCTTCAAGAAGAATACCTAGTACCTTCCAGCAGTATCCCTAGTACCTTCCAGCAGTATCCCTAGCACCTTTCAGGAGCATCCCTAACACCTTCCAGAGGAATCCCTAGCACCCTTAGTACCTTCCAGAAAAATCCCTAGCACCTTCCAGAAGTATCCCTGGCACCTTCAAGAAGAATACCTAGCACTTTCCAGAAGTATCCCTAGCACCTTCCAGAAGTATCCCTAGCACCTTCCAGGAGAATCCCTAGCACCTTCCAGAAGTATCCCTAGCACCTTCAAGAAGAATACCTAGCACCTTCCAGCAGTATCCCTAGCACCTTTCAGGAGCATCACTAACACCTTCCAGAGGAATACCTAGCACCCTTAGTACCTTCCAGAAAAATCCCTAGCACCTTCCAGCAGTATCCCTAGCACCTTTCAGGAGCATCCCTAACACCTTCCAGAGGAATCCCTAGCACACTTAGTACCTTCCAGAAAAATCCCTAGCACCTTCCAGAAGTATCCCTAGCACCTTCCAGGAGAATCCCGAGCACCTTCCAGAAGTATCCCTAGCACCTTCAAGAAGAATACCTAGCAACTTCAAGAAGAATATCTACCACCTTTCAGCAGTATCCTTAGCACCTTTCAGGAGCATCCCTAACACCTTCCAGAGGAATCCCTAGCACCCTTAGTACCTTCCAGAAGATTCCCTAGCACCTTCCAGAAGTATCCCTAAACCTTCCAGGAGAATCCCGAGCACCTTCCAGAAGTATCCCTAGCACCTTCAAGAAGAATACCTAGCAACTTCAAGAAGAATACCTACCACCTTCCAGAAGTATCCATAGCACCTTCTGGGGGAATCCCTAGCACCTTTCAGAGGAATCCCTAGCACCCGCCACTGGAATCCCTGGCACCATCCAGAAGTATCCCTAGCACCTTCCAGGGGAATCCCTAGCACCTTCCAGAAGAATCCCTAGCACTTTCCAGAAGTATCCCTAGCACCTTCCAGAAGTATCCCTAGCACATTTCAGGAGAATCCCTAGCACCTTCCAGGAGAATCCCTAGCACCTTCCAGAAGTATCCCTAGCACCTTCCAGAAGAATCCCTAGCACCTTCCAGAAGTATCCATAGCACCTTCCAGAAGTATCCCTAGCACTTTCCAGGAGAATCCCTAGCACCTTCCAGAAGTATCCCTAGCACCTTCCAGGGGAATCCCTAGCACCTTCCAGAAGTATCCCTAGCACCTTCAAGAAGAATACGTAGCAACTTTAAGAAGAATACCTACCACCTTCCAGAAGTATCCATAGCACCTTCTGGGGGAATCCCTAACACCTTTCAGAGGAATCCCTAGCACCCTCCACGGGAATCCCTAGCACCTTCCAGAAGTATCCCTAGCACCTTCCAAAGGAATCCCTAGCACCTCCCAGAAGAATCCTTAGCACCTTCCAGAAGTATCCCTAGCACTTTCCAGGAGAATCCCTAGCACCTTCCAGAAGTATCCCTAGCACCTTCCAGGGGAATCCCTAGCACCTTCCAGAAGTATCCCTAGCACCTTCAAGAAGAATACCTAGCAACTTCAAGAAGAATACCTACCACCTTCCAGAAGTATCCATAGCACCTTCTGGGGGAATCCCTATCACCTTTCAGAGGAATCACTAGCACCCTCCACGGGAATCCCTGGCACCTTCCAGAAGTATCCCTAGCACCTTCCAGGGGAATCCCTAGCACCTTCCAGAAGAATCCCTAGCACTTTTCAGAGGTAACCCTAGCACCTTCCAGAAGTATCCCTAGCACCTTTCAGGAGAATCCCTAGCACCTTCCAGAAGTATCCCTAGCACCTTCCAGGAGAATCCCTAACACCTTCCAGAAGAATCCCTAGCACATTTCAGAAGAATACCTAGAATCTTTCAGAAGCATCCCTAGCACCTTCCAGAATTATCCCTAGCACCTTCCAGGAAAATCCCTAGCATCTTCCAGCAGAATCCTTAGCACCTTCCAGAAGTATCCATAGCACCTTTCAGAAGAATACCCAGAATCTTTCAGAAGTATCCCTAGCACCTTCTGGGGGAATCCCTAGTACCTTCCAGAGGAATCCCTAGCACTCTTAGCACCTTCCAGAAGTATCCGTAGCACCTTCCATGGGAATCCTTAGCACCTTCCAGTAGAATCCTTAGCACCTTCCAGAAGTATCCCTAGCACCTTCCAGAAGTATCCCTAGCACCTTCCAGAAGTATCCCTAGCACCTTCCAGAAGTATACCTAGCACCTTCCAGGGGAATCCCTAGCATATAGATAGATATAGACAGCTAGGTATATATAGACAGGTCGACAGAAAGATATAGATAGATATGGACAGATAGATAGATATAGACAGATAGATAGAAAGATATAGATAGATATGGACAGATAGGTATATATAGACAGATCGAAAAAGATAGATATGGACAGATAGATATAGACAGATAGCTAGAAAGATATAGATAGATATGGACAGATAGGGTATATATAGACAGATCGATAGAAAGATATAGATAGATTTGGACAGATAAATAGATATAGACAGATAGAAAAATATAGCTAGATATGGACAGATAGATAGAAAGATATAGATAGATATAGACATGTAAATATAGACAGATCGACAGAAAGATATAGATAGATATGGACAAATAGATAGATATAGACAGATAGAAAGATATAGATAGATATGGACAGATATGTATATATAGACAGATCAACAGAAAGATATAGATAGATATGGACAGATAGCTAGAAAGACATAGATAGATATGGACAGATAGGGTATATATATAGACAGATCGATAGAAAGATATAGATATGGACAGATAGAAAGATAAAGACAGATAGATAGAAAGATATAGAGAGATATAGACAGATAGGGTATATATAGACAGATTGACAGAAAGATATAGATAGATATGGACAGATAGATATAGACAGATAGATAGAAAGATATAGATAGATATGGACAGATAGATATAGACAGATAGAAAGATATAGATAGATATTGACAGATAGGTATATATAGACAGGTCGACAGAAAGATATAGATAGATATAGACAGATAGATATAAAGATATAGATATTTATAGACAGATAGGGTATATATAGACAGATCGACAGAAAGATATAGATATAGATGGACAGATAGAAATAAACAGATAGATAGAAAGATGAAGATAGATATGGACAGATAGATAGATATAGACAGATATATATAGAAATATATAGATAGATATGGACAGATAGATAAATATAGACAGATAGATAGAAAGATATAGATAGATATGGACAGATAGATAGATAAAGAAAGATAGAAAGATATAGATAGATATGGACAGATAGATAGATATAGACAGATAGATAGATATAGACAGATCGACAGAAAGATATAGATAGATATGGACAGATAGATAGATATAGACAGATAGATAGATATAGACAGATCGACAGAAAGATATAGATAGATATGGACAGATAGCTAGAAAGATATAGATAGATATGGACAGATAGGGTATATATAGACAGATTGATAGATATAGATAGATATGGACAGATAGATAGATATAGACAGATAGAAAGATATAGATAGAAAGTTATATAGATATAGACAGATAGATAGAAAAATATAGATAGATATGGACAGATAGGGTATATATAGACAGATCGATAGAAAGATATAGATAGATATAGACATATAGATATAAAAGTATAGCTAGATATAGACAGATAGATATAGACAGATAAATATATATAGACAGACAGATAGATAGTACAGATGGTCCTTTTGCGTTCCGGCTGCGCTGTCCCTGCAAGCGCGCTGTTGCGAGCACGTGCACTGCGGCACCACCTAGCGCTCACAATGCAGTACTACACTACAGTTTAAAATGTATTGCTCTAGGAGGACAATCTATTTTAAAATGGGTTTATGTGGAGGAGAGAGGTTAGGTCTAGGGTTAGGGGTCAGGTATATGGTTAGGGATAGGCATAGGGTTAGGCATACGGTTAGGGTTAGGCATAGGGGTTAGGAGATAGGGTTTGGCATAGGGGTGTGTGATGAGATAAGGTCAGGCATAGGAGTTGGGATTAGGCTACAGTTAGGGTCCTCATTTTTACATGTATACGTTGCAATACACCACAACACCACTAGGTGGCGCAGCTTCAGGCGCGCTCACTGCTTTTACAGACTCCTCCCCACTACATCCCTCTCCTCCTGACTCAGTTCTGCTTCTTCGGATTCTATTTTGGTGTCTGAAGTTCCGGTTGCTAGGGAGACCTTGTGACGTCATGACTCACGCTGACGTAATTTTCTTGCGTCACTTGGATTAGCCGGGAAACTAAGACACAGACACATGTTACAGGTTAGGTAAGTGGTTACTGCATGATACCGACTTACAGCACAGCGGCCTCGAGTACTAATAGTTATTATGTATGTGAGTGCGGCCCCCGCGGTGTCTGTAAGTAAGAGGCGCGGGCGGTCACGTGCTCCTATACGCACTTCCGGTTATTGACCTACTTGCTGTTTTCTTGTAGCTGCTGCAGGTAAACGTCTGTACATTTATATTTATCTACATTGAAGTAAAATATTACTGTAAGGGCTCAGTGTGTAAAGTGTCAGGACATATAATCATGTCAGTATCGACATGTGTGTATTTATATAAGACACTGACACAGGAGCTGATCTGAGGGAGGAGGCAAATCTGTCCATGTCGCTGTATATGGGATATATGTATAGACTGGGACCAGTGTGAGAGATAATATATTATTTTATATCTAGCTGCTCTCACTGTCAAATTTCCTACAGAAACTTGAACAGAGAGTAGCAGAGCAACATCAGAACTAATATACCGTAATAACCCGAACCCCTATCCTAACCCTAACACCCAAACCCCAAGCTTTACCCTAAGCCTAAAACCAGACTGTAACCCGTATTCCAGAAACCTAAATCCAACCCTAACCACCTAGCCCTAAAACCTAACTGTAACTGCCCTAACATAACCTGTATCCCCTAACCCTAAACTCATCCCTAACCTGTAAGAGAAGGGAGAGAGGAAGAGTGTGGGAAGGGAGAGAAAGAGCGAGAGGGTGGGAAGGAGTGAGAGAAGGGAGAGGATGGGAAGGAGTGAGAGGGTGGGAAGGAGTGAGAGGGTGGGAAAGGAGAGAAAGAGGGAGAGGGTGGGAAGGAGTGAGAGAAGGGAGAGGATGGGAAGGAGTGAGAGGGTGGGAAGGAGTGAGAGGGTGGGAAAGGAGAGAAAGAGGGAGAGGGTGGGAAGGAGTGAGAGGAGGGAGAGGGTGGGAAGGAGTGAGAGAAGGGAGAGGATGGGAAGGAGTGAGAGGGTGGGAAGGAGTGGGAGAAGGGAGAGGATGGGAAGGAGTGAGAGGATGGGAAGGAGTGAGAGGGTGGGAAGGAGTGAGAGGGTGGGAAAGGAGAGAAAGAGGAAGAGTGTGGGAAGGGAGAGAAAGAGCGAGAGGGTGGGAAGGAGTGAGAGGGTGGGAAGGAGTGGGAGAAGGGAGAGGATGGGAAGGAGTGAGAGGATGGGAAGGAGTGAGAGGATGGGAAGGAGTGAGAGGATGGGAAGGAGTGAGAGGATGGGAAGGAGTGAGAGGGTGGGAAGGAGTGAGAGGGTGGGAAGGAGTGAGAGGGTGGGAAGGAGTGAGAGAAGGGAGAGGATGGGAAGGAGTGAGAGAAGGGAGAGGATGGGAAGGAGTGAGAGAAGGGAGAGGATGGGAAGGAGTGAGAGGGTGGGAAGGAGTGAGAGAAGGGAGAGGATGGGAAGGAGTGAGAGGGTGGGAAAGGAGAGGGAGAGGGTGGGAAGGAGTGAGAGAGGAAGAGTGTGGGAAGGGAGAGAAAGAGCGAGAGGGTGGGAAGGAGTGAGAGAAGGGAGAGGATGGGAAGGAGTGAGAGGGTGGGAAGGAGTGAGAGGGTGGGAAAGGAGAGAAAGAGGGAGAGGGTGGGAAGGAGTGAGAGAAGGGAGAGGATGGGAAGGAGTGAGAGGGTGGGAAGGAGTGAGAGGGTGGGAAAGGAGAGAAAGAGGGAGAGGGTGGGAAGGAGTGAGAGGAGGGAGAGGGTGGGAAGGAGTGAGAGAAGGGAGAGGATGGGAAGGAGTGAGAGGGTGGGAAGGAGTGGGAGAAGGGAGAGGATGGGAAGGAGTGAGAGGATGGGAAGGAGTGAGAGGGTGGGAAGGAGTGAGAGGGTGGGAAAGGAGAGAAAGAGGAAGAGTGTGGGAAGGGAGAGAAAGAGCGAGAGGGTGGGAAGGAGTGAGAGGGTGGGAAGGAGTGGGAGAAGGGAGAGGATGGGAAGGAGTGAGAGGATGGGAAGGAGTGAGAGGATGGGAAGGAGTGAGAGGATGGGAAGGAGTGAGAGGATGGGAAGGAGTGAGAGGATGGGAAGGAGTGAGAGGGTGGGAAGGAGTGAGAGGGTGGGAAGGAGTGAGAGGGTGGGAAGGAGTGAGAGAAGGGAGAGGATGGGAAGGAGTGAGAGAAGGGAGAGGATGGGAAGGAGTGAGAGAAGGGAGAGGATGGGAAGGAGTGAGAGGGTGGGAAGGAGTGAGAGAAGGGAGAGGATGGGAAGGAGTGAGAGGGTGGGAAAGGAGAGGGAGAGGGTGGGAAGGAGTGAGAGAAGGGAGAGGGTGGGAAGGAGCAAATAAAGGAAGAGGGAGAGGATGGGAAGGAGTGAGAGAAGGTAGAGTGTGGGAAGGAGCAAATAAAGGAAGAGAGGGAGAGGATGGGAAGAAGGGAGAGGGTGGGTAGGTGTAAGAAAAGGGAGAGAGTAAGAGGATGGGAAGGGAGAGAAAGAGGGGCAGGGTGGGAAGGAGTGAGAATGGAGAGAAGGCGAGGATGGGAAGGAGTGAGAGAGGGGAGAGAGTTAGAGGATGGGAAGGGAGAACAAGATGGAGAGGGTGGGAAGGAGCGAGAGAAGGAGAGGATGGGAAGGAGAAAGAGAAGGGAGAGGGTGGGAAGGAGTGAGAGGGTGGGAAGGAGTGAGAGGGTGGGAAGGAGTGAGAGGGTGGGAAGGAGTGAGAGAAGGTAGATGATGGGAAGGAGTGAGAGGGTGGGAAGGAGTGAGAGAAGGGAGAGGATGGGAAGGAGTGAGAGAAGGGAGAGGATGGGAAGGAGTGAGAGAAGGGAGAGGATGGGAAGGAGTGAGAGGGTGGGAAAGGAGAGAAAGAGGGAGAGGGTGGGAAGGAGTGAGAGAAGGGAGAGGGTGGGAAGGAGCAAATAAAGGAAGAGGGAGAGGATGGGAAGGAGTGAGAGAAGGTAGAGTGTGGGAAGGAGCAAATAAAGGAAGAGAGGGAGAGGATGGGAAGAAGGGAGAGGGTGGGTAGGTGTAAGAAAAGGGAGAGAGTAAGAGGATGGGAAGGGAGAGAAAGAGGGGCAGGGTGGGAAGGAGTGAGAATGGAGAGAAGGCGAGGATGGGAAGGAGTGAGAGAGGGGAGAGAGTTAAAGGATGGGAAGGGAGAACAAGATGGAGATGGTGGGAAGGAGCGAGAGAAGGAGAGGATGGGAAGGAGAAAGAGAAGAGAGAGAGGAAGAGGGTGCAAAGGGAGAGGGTGGGAAGGAATGAGAGAAGGTAGAGAGGGAGAGGATGGGAAGGAGTAAGAGAGGGGAGAGATGAAGAGGGTGGGAAGGGAGAACAAGATGGAGAGGGTGGGAAGGAGCGAGAGAAGGAGAGGATGGGAAGGAGAAAGAGAAGGGAGAGAGGAAGAGGGTACAAAGGGAGAGGGTGGGAAGGAATGAGAGAAGGTAGAGAGGGAGAGGATGGAAAGGAGTAAGAGAGGGGAGAGATGAAGAGGGTGGGAAGGGAGAGAGAGTAAGAGGGTACGAAGGAGGGAGAGAGTGGGAAGGAGTGAGAGAAGGGAAAATATAGACTAGAGAGAGAGAGAGTCAGGTGAGAGACAGACAGTAGACATAGGGAGAGAGAAAATGATAGAAGTGAGAGACAGGACAGACACAATACATAGGGAGAGAGTGGGACAGATAGGAGAGACAGACACCGGAGAGAGAGGAACATAAAATTATGTGATACCATTATTTATGACGGGCAAGTAATTAGTGTTATCATAACAGTCACTCATTGCACATTTCTTTTGCACATCACAATACAATGAACATGTACATTATTCTCTCAGTATTTTTTACACTGTTTCCAGTTTCTTTTGGCCTTCCTCCTCTTACAGCATTTAAGACCAACAAGGACTAGAAGAAGATGACTGCGAGCATCCTGCATCATGCTCTGGAGATCATCTCTCTGCTGATGGGAGAGGTGAGAGCTGTTGGAGGATGTCGACATTTGCACCACTCCTCCTATCAACCTAAATAAAAATATTAATAGTAACACAGCACTGCTCATATTGGTGTAATCATATAAATGCTGTTACACTGATTGCATTACATGTATATAAATCTTAAGTAACTGTTAAAACTTTTCTGAGCAACAGGTGCATGTGAAATTGCTTCTTGGCAATACAATTGATTAAATGCAGCATAACCTTTTAAGAGACTAATTGCACTGTATCTAAAAAGAAGACTACGTAATGAAAGTGATGGAGCTAAGAGGATCTAAGTTAGTGCAATTATCCAATATACAATTAAACCCCAAAATTTAATCTAAGATATTATAAAATATTAATTAATAAGTATTAGATAAAAAAATAATAAACCAGGATAAGATAAAATGTATCAAACAAATGGTAAAAATAACAAAACTATAATTATTGTCTTTTCTATTGCACTAATTATTTTAAAGGTGATCAAAATACTGAGCTTCAGCAGATGAGTAAATGTCAGTAAGGTACAAAATGCATCAGACGTCTCATTATGTGTCTTAATACATTCTGGTCTTTTCCAATATACAATTTTAACATAACCTCAGCATATGAGTGTGGAAGCTTATTGTAATCACTACCGTAATATTTTACTTCTGGTACTTTCTCTTCTCACAGGGCTCTCTCTTGCAGCAAATGATACATTCACTAAAGATAAGTGAGATGAGTAAAGACAAGGAGGTGGCTGAGAAGATCTTGTCTCACGCCCAGGAGATCATCTACCTGCTGGATGAAGAGGTGAAAGCTGCTGGACAATGTCATAATGACACAACTATTATTTATTTTGCGGTAGCATGTCTACGAATTAATTGGAAAACTCTTGATAGGGAAATATAATTTAAGAAAGTTAGTGGACCCTACACATTAAGATGAGAACTTTCTCCAGTAACACAAAGCTCATCTGCTTCTTATGTTCATTCATGTTTATATATATATATATATATATATATATATATATATATATATATATATATATATATATATATATAATACACAGATATGTACCGTATATATATATATATATATATATATATATATATATATATATATATATAGCTTAAATAACAAAATTAATGTATTTATTAACACACATACAACTGATTTTATATGTATATATTTTTATATAAGTAAAAGTCAAATTTTATTTAGAACAAAAAAAAACCATTTACCTCATATTGACATATGCTTTTTTTATATAAACTAAAGAACATATTTTGGATTTTTTTAAACCGTAAAGAAAAAAAATCACTCTCTGTGGGCATTGAACCTACAAACTTCACTACCACAGACAGTAAAACCAGCTGTGTGCCACCTGCTCACTTGCTTCTAAAGTTGCTAGAGTAGTTACAATGACTCAGCCACTGCCTCATTAAAAGCTTTTCCACCGATTTAATATTCTCTATGTTCCACATGGTACAGAACTTATTACTCATTCAGGCAGAGGCAACTCAGTGATATAGTCTGTCTTCAATTGATCATAACGTTATGAATTCAGCATCAATTAAAAAAAATGAAGAACACTTTTCTACATGCATTTTCACTCTCTATCCAATGTTGCACTTATAAGGGACTTTTGTGGCCCTTCAAGTGGTCTCTGAAGTAATTACAATCATAATATTTTCATCATTTCAGGCCTTTTGTGCAGTCGGCTTAACTAAATTCAGTTAATTTCAACCTGTGTGTTGCAGGTCCCATTAGATTTATCTATGGAGAAGTGGAAGTATATGGAAGGAGACGTGATGCCGGAGAATCACCAGACACTCGGGACTTTGGGAATCCCAGCAAACAGGATCTTAGGTAAGTCTGTGTTTTCTGTTATAGGAAGCGGTTATGAATAGCTTTACCTAAGGTTCCTCTCAGAAATCAATAATATAATTGTCGTAAGTGGGAGCGTACACACTTACTTCCTAAATCCGTACAGAGCTGCGCTCATGCACAGCTCTGTACAGGTGCTGCGAGCGCGCGCACGTCAATAGCCGCAAGCTGGATTGGAAAACGGGAGGGAGGAACAAGAGGGAGGGGAGGAAGAAGGATGAGGGAGGGGGAGGGGGGGGAAGACACAGTGGAGGGGGGGAGAGACATGGGGAAGAGACACAGTGGAGGGGGGGAGAGACATGGGGAAGAGACACAGGAGAGGGAGGAAAAGACATGGAAGGGATAGTGGAGAAGAGACACAGGGGAGGGAGTGGGGGGAGACATAGGGTAGGGAGAAGGGGGAAAGAGACCCAGGGGAGGGAGAGGGGGGAAAAAGACATGGGAGAGGGGGAGAGAGACACACAGGGGAGGGAGAGGGGGGAAGAGATACAGGGGAAGTGGGGTGGGGAAAAAAATAAAATAATATCCTGTCAGGCAAACAACTAGTAAAACATAATAGCCAAGGAGTGACAAGTAAATATTAGATATCATAGTCTATATTTTGCTATATTAATATATCACATATTTTTTTATAGTGTTTGCTTATCTTGAGTTAACAAAACAGTATAAAATATGGTCACTAACCCACAAATATTGTTTTACTTCTAATTTATTAATAAAAGAGACAATGTTATTACATGGAAATTAGAATCTCATTACAATTATAGTAAAATTTGCTGGTGATATCAATTATATATTTAACCTGATAAACCATTCATAACAAATTAAGTTCCCGATATTGACTTTGATTTCACTCTGAGGTCTCATTTTCTTATAAGAAGTTATAACTCTTAAAAACCTAAAAAAAAGTTAAATAACCAAATAACTAAAGCAAATGTATTTAAGAAATAAAAAGTAGCTTTATAAGGAATATCTTATTGAAAAATATATTACATAGCTGACCCACGAGTAATTTGTCATTCATTTTATTTTTTCCTTTTTATCCATGGTAACCATTTTTTGTGTCAAACAATTTTCTAAAGAATACGTTTAATTTATCCAAATATGCCACTTTATCAATTTTGTTAATAGTTAGGTGCCAAGCAAGAGTTGTCCTTTTCTAATTAGTTGCAATGTAGAGTTTGATAATACTAAAAATTATTGATAAATATTAACTGTTGGTCGTAAATGTCATCTTACCAATCGGTCCATTTTTCTCCAAATTCTGACCGTCTTGTGTGTAAATATGACCTTTAGACCCACATCCTATAAAACACCTATCTATTAGGAAATATTTAATATATCTTTCTAGGAACCATATACATTCTATCACTATTAATTCTATCACTCCAACTATAGCTAAGTTTCTAAAGAACAGATATTTTTTCCTTGCTATTAATATTAAACAAAAAAAAGTCAAACTTGCATTAAAATTAGGTGTTTGTCTCTTCTATCATTTTCTAATTTTTTTTCTTTAAAATATAAAAGAAAATATTATCTAAATAACAACCAATTTAGATAGTATGGTAGTTAAAGCAAAGTTAACAAACAAGCGAATAATTATTCAACACAAATAATGTCTCCAATTCCTGGATTCCCTCCTCTTTCTCTCTCTGCCTCCTCATATCTATCGCCTTGAGATGAACATGATAGTCTTATATCATAAGTTAAAATAGGCCCGACCATAGTCCAAGCAAATAGTCTGGAGAGTTGTATTGCCTTTCACCAGTATATACCTTTTTGCTGTTGACCTGGGGGAAATTATGATTGAGGTATGATGGGAGTTAAAGGGTAGAGAGTTGTCCACATTTGATGCCGACGCCCTGCCCAAGACCATCATTGAGAACCTAGTAAGGCTGTTATTATGGGGGGTAGAAAAGTGATAGGTTTGGGGAGCCAGATTATTGTATCCCCGGAATAGGACATCATAAGGGATTTTTCAATATCGATCCAAGTCAGTTGATGTTTCATTGAATGGGCTTGTGGCAGAAAGACTAGTTGGGCTATTTTAAAATAGAATTTTCAATTAGGGCATGATAATCCTTCTTTATATTTAGGTGATTCATGGTAAATCTTGCTATTCTAGTAGGGTTATTTTGCAAAATAAGTTGAAAGGTGTGTAACTGAAATGTATCTAATTCCTTAAAGTTGAGGAAATATGTAGTGTGTGAAATAAATATAGTATAGGGCCAAGAAAAGTAAAAGCTGAGTTTGAGAATCTTAATATCTGTTAAGATGAGTGTTAGATATAGTGCTTCAGATTTATCACTGTTTACTTTTAGATCAGAAAATCCTCCAAAGGTGGAAAGTGTATGCATAAGGAGAGGAATTTAGTTAGTGTTTTAGTAAGGGTTATCAGCGCAAAGACAGCATTTAAGGTGGTGTGAGCTGAGCTGCACCCCATGAATGCCAGAGTCGGCCCTAATTGTCTGTGGTAAAGGTTATTTTGCCAGGGCAAAGAGGAGAAGTGAGAGAGGATATCCTTTAGGATATTAGTTGAGTTCTGCCAAGGGAGTTTTAGGATGTATCGTATTCGGGAATTTGCCCTTAATCACAAACTTTTTAAGGACTTTGAATAAGTAAGGCCATTTTTTTGATTTATTAACATTATGAGAGATATTGATGATTCCCCTGATCTTATCTCCAGCTTGCCTGTAAGGAGTAAAGCCTACTTGATCTTTATGGATTATTTTTGGAAGGAGTAGAACCATCCTGTTGGCCATAATCTTTTGCTAAGTTCTTAATATCCCTGTTCATATGGATCCATAGTTTTTGGATTCTAGGGGGTCTCTCTGTTCCTTAGGGAAAAATCTTTTATTTTGGCTTGATTCATCTCTGGGGGTATTGAGTTCCCTTATAGTAATATGTAATTAAATAGGGAATTTAAGTGAAGGGAAAGAAGATCATTACATTTTTTTGTAGTAAATATTGGCTAAGCTGTCTGAGCCTGGGGATTGCATGCCTTTAGACTGAACTCCTCAATTATTATTTCTGAATTTAAGGTGCAAAGTCTGTTATTTGAGAGGACAGGAAGGCACCCATCATTTGTGCTGTGTTTTGTTTGGAGGCAAAATATTATTTCTGGTAAAATCTGTGGAAGAGTTGCTTTATTTTGTTTGTGCTGTTCGTTATTATCTCTAAGTTGATATATTTTGGATTTAGATGTTTTAGATCTAAGTCTGCAGGCTAGAAGGGAGGGTTTGTTTTGGTAGTAAGTCTTGTAGCTTTTTCAGTATGGTTAGAAATAATTAAATCGAGATCAGTTCATATTTTGTTTTTGTCTTTTTTGATTAGTTGGTTTGTTTTTTTATTAGTTTTATCTAGTTGCAGCAATTCCACCTGTAGCTCCTTCTGTTTGTATAATTGTTTTTTTTTCTTGTGAATAGAAGCTTTTTTTTATGGCAGAGCCTCTAATAAATGTTTTGTCTGCTGCCAAAACCATCTTGTATTAGAGCATGGAATATTGTTTATGGCAAAGTGAAGCTCTATATCATGAGTTCAAATGTGTGGGTGTAATAGAGACTTGTTCATTCTCCAGGATGGAGGAGGCTTGGCTGTGAGTCTAGATCTAAGGATATTTTGTCTAAAGATTGGTCTGACCAAGGGCAAGTGGTCAACTCAGCTGTTCCCATTACATCTAGCAAAGAAAAGTCGATACACCTAGCAAAGAAAGGTCGAGAAGAACCAATCTATCCTGGAGTAAGTTTTTTGGGTGGATGAAAAGAAAATATATTTTCTGTCCAAGGGGTAGTTAGATCTTCAGACCTTCTACAAGGTGCATCTCAGCCATTTGAGAACAGATGAGCTGATATCAGCTTTGTAGGGGGTTGGATGTACCAGGTAGAACATCAATAATCCGAAGGCTCCATTCCAGGAGCATGCTGGATTAACCGATTTTACCGGGCCAGTGGTGGTCCAGCAAAGCTGATTAATTTGCTAAAGGCACCCGATCATCTCACTGCCTCGCTTAAGCCTGGGCAACACGAGAGGAGGTATGCTGTGCGGGGCGGCGTCATGTTGCTGACTGACAGCAGAAGCAGTGATCCACTGTCAGTTCAGTATTGGAGGGAGGCTACCGGATTACAGGAGGTGCCGGATTATCAGATGCCCGATAATCTGTCTCCTACCTGTAATACAAGTAAGACAAGTTGGTTTCCTCTCAGTGACCATATATCGCAGAGAGCAGCTACTCCACAGTAGAATAAAGTTAAACAATCACGACCCTTTTCCCAGAGCTTAGAGTAAGGTTCTCGCATGTCTTAATTAAATATATCACAGTGAATATAATGATGTACAATTTGTATAATATCATGTGAAGCAAAAGAAACAGTGACTTTTATTGCTATATAAGTTATGTAAACGGCACCATCAGCGCCTAATGGGTGTTAAGAGTACAGGTTAGAAACTCTTGTTTATAAATCCAGCAGGCTTAGCTCCAAGTTTACCCCATGGATGCTTCTTTGGTGGAAGTGATGGGGTAGTGGGATTGGAACGTTTCCAGCGTTGTTTCTGTACCTGGTTCCTAGATGTCCTCTTATAGAGAGTATTCTCCCCATTGTGCCAAGTCAGACCCGATCCAAGCCCTTAAGGCCTGGTGTGATGCTTGTGTCTTTGCCGCTGGTCCTGTTGGGATGGCCTTTGAAGGTTTCCTCTTTGCCTAATAGGTTGAAAAAGTGAAGGTTTGCTGGATTTGTGGGTTCTGTTGCCTATGCTGCAATTCCGGTTTCCCTAATCGCCAGTTATAGGGGTTAAACCCCAGCAGAAGGAAAGCTGGATGATGCCCTGGGTTGAGCTGCTTCATATTTCCCAGTTCCTTGGAGCTGTGTGCTGCTGAAGCTCCGGTCCTCTCACCGAAAGTCCGGTCCACCTCCCCACCTACAGCTCCTGAGTGCGCAGATCTATTCCTCCTTGCTCAGGGTTGAATTGTCAATCTCTTATAGCCAGGGAGTTATGGCTGCAGTATTGAGCTCTGTAGTATCGGGCTCCAAAGTCCTCCCTAGGGTTCCACAGTATGTACAGTGTGCACATTTAATAGAAATGTATTCATGAAAACTTACTACTGTAATAAATGCAAAATGTGCTTTCATAAAGTAGTAGTTGAGGATGCACACTAAATTAATTTCAATACTTTTTTCCTAATAGTTATCTCTTTGTTGTTTTCTTGTATTTTGCTAGTTGCAGGGTCACATTAAAGATGGAAACATGTCTGACATCAATAATCTTGATTTCTGTCTTTACTTCAATAACTGTTATTTATATAATTATATTACAGTAGACTCTCAGTTAACCAGCTCCCACTGAGATAAGTAGATGCCGGATAAATGTAGTTTCTGGTTGCTTTAGAGTTACTATTCAAAGAGGCCTAGATTAGCTGCACATAGGGCTGTTGTAGCAGCAGCAGATTTAACTCCTCACTTTCACACAGATATGTTTGGTTTTAAGGGTGCGGTGCTGAACCCAGGGAATGTAACGCCAACACTGCACTGGCTCAGTCACTCATGCCTGTCTGCTTCCAGGTAAAATTAAATTACAGAGATGTACAGTGGATAAAATCTAGGTGCCTGTAAGCATTTTGTGGCATGACAACCTGACTCCTGGCTTTTGTTGAGCCCTGTACATTTTTATTTTAAGTAGAGTTTTAATTTTTTTTCTTGGTTCCTTGAGTGTTCTGGTTGCGTGATTTCTGGTTAACTGAGAGTCTACTGCATATTAATCTATTATAATATATTGTTTTTATACTGTCATCAAATTATTATTACCATTCTATTACTATTTTATTACTGTAAATGTTTATGTAACATTATTCTTTCCGATTATTTAGTATGCCTCTTAATGAAAACCATTACTAGATACAATACAAAGCATCATAGTGTTCAATACACACAAACTCATGTGTTAATAAGTCCTGTATGTGTTTTTATGTACAGTGCCTTGCAAAAGTATTCACCCCCTTGGCATTTTTCGTGTTTTGTTGCCTCACAACCTGGAATTAACATGGATTGTTTGAGGATTTGCATCATTTAATTTAAAGGACATGCCCACAACTTTGACGATGTTTTTTTTAATTTTTTTATTGTGAAGCAAGCAACAAATAGGACAAAATAACAGAAAAAAAATCAATGTGCATAACTATTCACCCCAGTTTCCCCCCTGGCTGCTGAAAAACATCCCCACAGCATGATGCTGCCACCACCATGTTACATTGTGGGGATGGTGTTCTTTGGGTGATGTGATGTGTCGGATTTGTGCCAGACATAGCGTTTTCTTTGATGGCTGAAAAGTTACATTTTAGTCTCATCAGACCAGAGCACCTTCCTCCATACATTTTGGGAGTCTCCCACATGCCTTTTCGCAAACTCAAAACGTGCCATTTTGTTTTTTTCTGAAAGTAATGGCTTTCTTCTGGCCACTCTGCCATAAAGCCCAACTCTATGGAGCGTACGTCTTATTGTCGTCCTATGTACAGATACTCCAGTCTATGCTGTGAAACTCTGCAGCTACTCCAGGGTCACCTTAGGTCTCTGTGCTGGCTCTCTGATTAATGCCCTCCTTGCCCAGTCCATGAGTTTTGGTGGGCAGCCGTCTCTTGGCAGGTTTGCTGTTGTGCCATGTTCTTTCCATTTGGTTATGATAGATTTGATTGTGTTCCTGGGGATCATCAAAGATCTGGATATTTTTTTTACAACCTGACCCTGACTTTTCCTTCTCAACAACATTGTCCCTTACATGTTTGGAGAGTTCATTGGTCTTCATGGTAGTGTTTGGTTAGTGGCGCCTCTTGCTTAGGTGTTGCAGCCTCTGGGGCCTTATAAACAAGGTGTGTATATGTAATGACAGATCATGTGACACTTAGATTGCACACAGGCAGACATAATTTCATTAATTATGTGACTTCTGAAGGTAATTGTTTGCACCAGAGCTTTTTATGGGCTTCATAACAAAGGGGGTGAATACATACGCACATGCCAATTTCCTGTTTTCTATTTCTAAAAAATAGTTTTAGGTATATATTTTTCTCATTTCACTTCACCAACTTAGACTATTGTGTTCTGATCCATCACATAAAATTCAGATTAACAAAACATTGTACTTAAGGCTGTAATGTAACAAAATAGGTAAAAAGTCAAGGGGGGTGAATACTTTTGCAAGGCACTGTAGGTATGTAGTACACATTGGTGATACCAAAATAGGCAGAACCATCAAAGAGCTCAGTTGATTAAACTAGAATATTGCAGGAACATCCAATAAATCTAAAATACAGACAGGATGATCACATATATAGTTGTGAGCATGCAGGTTGTTGCTAACGCTGCAGGCTCGCATAGCGAGGGCCGCAGTTGATGGCAAGGAGCGCCAAAGGTGCTCCTTGTGCTAGTGATGAGCGCCGTAGGCGCTCATCCCTACGACCCCCTATGACTTCGGCCTGCAAATGCGGCCCATTTGTGGTGGTGGAGGCTCCTGTGTCGGCTGCAATGAGCCGCAGGCGGGACTTACACCGGAAAATGTACGGACTTACTATCGAAAAATACGAGCTGCGGGACTTAGAAAAAAAACCATTAAGACCTCGCAAAAATACGACCTTAACGCCCGAAACGCGCGCACATAAAAACATTAAAAACACAAATGCACACAACAAATACATAAAAAGCTTACCCACAGCAAAGGGGGGCACCCAGGACCTCGCCAAGTGAAGTTACACCTCGATTTAAGTACAAATTAAAGAGTTCACACACACGAAAATCCCTGATGCAAGAGAAAAAATGGCCGCCGAAAAAAACGAAAACGAGGCTACAGGACCCTAAAGACGCAAAACGCCACAAAGCACATACGGATTTTCCAAAAAGCTGTACGAGGTACAAGATACACCATTAGCAATGACGCTACATCATACACAGCCGCCTAGCACATACACATTAGCCGCCATTTTATAACACTAACTTACACAATGCGGAAGTGCACAGCTACCCTAACGGCTTCCCCTCGCGCACGCAGCCTATTTACACTACACACTGCACACATTGCTGACACATCTCAGCTCCACAACAGTGCAAACCTACATTATATGCTGCAGGATCAGCAAAACAGATGGTCAGCTCTTCAGCACAATGCTTCCTGCATATATTATTTCCAAATAGGTAAAGTATATTCATTTATTAATGTATTAATTATTTCACTACCATACACAACCAAAAAAAAAACAATAAACACAACACCCGTTCACTGCGCGTCTCCACCAAAGCATTACCTGCCTTACAATTTTATTGTCGTCATTTTTTGACGGGCAAGTCGCTAGTTAAATATAGTTATTATTATACACATAAATCTATGTACTCGTCTTAGGGAATTTAGTTGATACCTCTTTAGAGTAATAGGTTTTATAAAAATGATTATATGATTTATGGAGACAACTAATGAAAGGATAGCTACAAACCCACTTATCTAATTTTATATATGTTTCAGCTCTCAATGATGGGAATATAGATACAGTATCAGCTATTAAGGAAGAGCAGGATAAGACTGATCAAAAAGGTATCGCACAGGGGACAATCCAGTCAGATATCTGTGCCGGTGAGTGACAAGCATGATAACTACCTATATAGATCAGGAAATTCTGGAATATTCATTTTAATTTCAAGTAACTCATTTTGCTGTTATAATGACTCCTTTATTACTATATTTAAAACATACTTTTTGAGGAGCTACATTTGAAAACTGGCAAAATGTTTCAGAATATCAAAAAATAATAATACTGTCTGTAATGTATTACAATCTTTATACAACTACACTGCAGTGTAACCTCTCATTTAGATTTCTATTGATATGCACAGTATATATAAAAGTCTACACTCCTTTATTGAAATGTTAGGTTTTTGTGATGAGAAGCCACAAATATAGATAGAATTTCTATGTTTAATGTGACCTTGTAACCAACAAAATTCAATAGATGATTGTGATGGGACGCTACCCACCTCAGCCACATAAATACCAGTACTAAGTGATCCCACAAACACCAAGGCAATGCCCAAGCTCACACAACCTATATTTTCACAATCACAAAAAAATGGATAGATTATGGTAGCACATTCACATAAACTCACAAAAAAAATAAATCTAGAGAGCTATTAAACTTTAGATTTAATAAATGAAAATTACAGTACACATAAAATATGATTATACAACAGTACAGGTAAATGCAGCAAAATAGATTGTGAAAAACACAGAAACTTAATTCACAGTCCCTAATTCTAAAAGCCAAGCCATTGGGGTGGATGTCCTTATGCAGGGTGAGAATCACAAAACTGCTTTGGGAATCTGATTGTAACACAAAGTGATATTGTCTGATACAGTCCACACACTGAATTAAATTCCTTGTGCTTTCCTTGCTTTTTAAATTCCACCTGCTCCATTACAGTTTATGGAGCACATTCTGAACCAATCAGTGACATTCTTACATAGTATTAGTTACATAGGCCCTCATTCAATTGCAATTTGGCCAATTGAATAGGGCTCTAAATAAGCACATAACATATGTTTTTAAAGAAGTTTTTAGTTAGTAAACATCCATCCAAAAGCAAGGTTTTCGCTAACTAAAAACTTCTTTAAAAAAAATATGCTATGTGCTTATTTAGAGCCCCATTCAATTGGCCAAATCGCAATTGAATGAGGCCCATAGTATTTGAGGTTGAACAAAGACTGTTAGTCCATCAAGTTCAACCTTTTTAGATCTCTTCTGATCCTTTTAATATGTGGACTATTTGTTAATAATTGTTGATCAGGAGGAAGGCAAACAGAAAAAAAAAAAACATTGAAACTTTGCCAATTGTCTCATAAGGGGAAAAAAAGCAAAATTCCTTCCTGACCTCAGAGACTGGCGATTTACATTTCTCCCTGGATCAATATTCCTTGGCTAGTTATCTAGGATAACCTTGAATGCCCTCTTTATTCAAAAATATATCTAACCCCTTTTTGAAGTTGTCTATCGAATTCGCTGTCACCACCTCCTTTGGTAGAGAATTCCACAATTTATCCACCCTAACTGTAAAGAACCCTTTTTCTTTCTTTAAGGTGAAATCTTTTTTCCTCTAACCTCAAAGGATGTCCTCTTGTCAGTTGAAAATCTCTTGGTACAAAAAGTTCACTTGACAAAGCCTTATATTGACCCTGTATGTATTTAAATAAGGTAATCATATCCCCTCGTAGACGCCTTTTTTCTAGGGAAAAATATGTTTAATTTGGTTAGTCTTTCTTCATAACTTAGCCCCCTCCATTCCACTTATTAGTTTTGTTGCCCTTATCTGTACTTTTTCCAGCGCTAAAATGCCCTTTTTATGAAGTGGTGCCCAAAATTCTATGCCATATTCCAAATGAGTGCATACTAGGGATTTGTATAGTGACAGAATTAAATTTGCTTCCATTGCTTCTATACACTTCTTAATACATGCTAATATTTTACTTGCTTTTGCAGCTGCTGCTTGGCATTGAGCACTGCTACCTAGGTGGTTGTCCACAAGTATTCCCAATCCCTTTCAATATCAAATACCCCTAGTTTTACTGCATTAAGATAATAAATTGCATGGCTATTTTTCCTTCCCACATGCATAACCTTACATTTATTTGTATTAAATCTCATCTGCCATTTAGCTGCCCATTTCTCTAACTTACGCAAATCCCTTTGTACGGAAAGTACATCATCTGATTTAATTACCTTGCACAATTTAGTGTCATCAGCAAAAATGGAGACACTACTTTCAAGTCCTACTTCTACATCATTAATAAATATGTTAAAAAGAAGAGGACCTAATACTGAACCCTGAGGAACCCCACTTACCATATTAGTCCAATCGGAATATGTTCCATTTACAGCAACCCTTTGCTTCCTGTCTTTTAGCCAGCTCTCAATCCATGAGCAGATATCTACTGCAATTCCTGTATCCCTTAGTTTGCTCAACAGTCTCCCATGTGTCACTGTACCAAAAGCCTTTGGAAAATCCAAAAATACTAAATCCACTGAGTTGCCCTGATCCAGGTTCCTACTAACCTCCTCATAGAAACTAATTATATTGGTCTTACATGAATCAGTGTTGACTGCTACTTATGATCTTGTTCAAATAGACATATTCTTGTATACTGTCCCTTATTAACCCTTCTAAAAGCATCCCAACTACAGATGTGATGCTCACTGGTCTATAACTCCCCATATTTGTTCTTGCTCCCTTCTTAAATATAGGTATAACCTCTGCTTTTCTCCAGTCATCTGGTAGAGACCCTGTGGTGAGTGAGTCTTTGGAAAATTAGATACAGTGGTTTGGCTATTACAGAACTCAGTTCCCTCAGTACACTTGGATGTATTCCATCAGGACCTAGGGCCTAATTATTAATATTTATTTTCTCCAATCTCTTTTGGATTTCTTCTTGCGTTAACCAATTATTTAGTGATCGTAGTGTAGCACCATTTTGTTGCAGTGTCCCAACCACTGGTACCTCATTTGTATGAAGAAAATAACCTATTTAACTCATCTGTCTTTTCCTGGTCACTAATTATCAGACAGCCTGTGTCACATTCTAATGTTCCTATAGCTTCCTTCCTTGCCTTCTTCCCATTAATATATTTAAAAAATATTTTAGGGTTAGTCTTACTTTCCTTTTAGTCATTGTTAAGCCACATGGGATGTGATTTACTCCTATTAATTTAATTTCCACATGGTACGTGCCGATGTGTATGTATATTTAGTAAGGATTTGAATATGGTCCATTTACAGTGCCTTGCAAAATTATTCACCCCCCTTGGCATTTTTCGTGTTTTGTTGCCTCACAACCTGGAATTAACATGGATTGTTTGAGGATTTGCATAATTTAATTTACAGAACATGCCCACAACTCTGAAGATGTTTTTTTTTTTTTTTTTTTATTGTGAAGCAAACAACAAATAGGACAAAATAACAGAAAAGGTCAATGTGCATAACTATTCACCCCCCTAAAGTCAATACTTTGTAGATCCACCTTTTGCGGCAATTAAAGCTCCAAGTCACTTTGCATAAGTCTCTATGAGCTTGCCACATCTTACCACTGAAATTTTTGCCCATTTCTCCTTGCAAAACTGCTCCAGCTCTATCAAGTTGGATGGTTTGCGCTTGTGAACAGCAATCTTTAAGTCTGACAACAGATTTTCTATTGGATTGAGGTCTGGGGTTTGACTAGGCCATTCCTAAACATTTACATGTTTCCCCTTAAGCCACCCTAGTGTTGCTTTAGCAGTGTGCTTGGGGTCATTGTCCTGCTGGAAGGTGAACCTCTGTCCTAGCTTCAAATCGTGCACAGAATGGTACAGGTTTTGCTCAAGAATATCCCTGTATTTAGCACCATCCATCTTTCCCTCAACTCTGACCAGTTTCCTAGTCCCGGCTGCTGAAAAACATCCCCACAGCATGATGCTGCCACCGCCATGCTTCATTGTGGGGATGGTGTTCTTTGGGTGATGTGATGTGTTGGGTTTGCGCCAGTCATAGTGTTTTTTGATGGCTGAAAAGTTACATTTTAGTCTCATCCGACCAGAGCACCTTCCTCCATACATTTTGGGAGTCTCCCACATGCCTTTTCACAAACTCAAAATGTGCCATTTTGTTTTTTGCTGAAAGTAATGTCTTTCTTCTGGCCACTCTGCCATAAAGCCCATATCTATGGAGCGTACAGCTTATTGTTGTCCTATGTACAGATACTCCAGCCTCTGCTGTGGAACTCTGCAGCTCCTCCAGGGTTACCTTAGGTCTCTGTACTACCTCTCTGATTAATGCCATCCGTGCCCGGTCCATGAGTTTTGGTGGGCGGCGTGTCTCTTGGCAGGTTTGCTGTTGTGCCATGTTCTTTCCATTTCGTTATGATAGATTTGATGGTGCTCCTGGGGATCATCAAAGATTTGGATATTTTTTTTATAACCTAAACCTGACTTGTACTTCTCAACAACATTGTCCCTTACTTGTTTGTAGAGTTCCTTGGTCTTCATGGCAGTGTTTGGTTAGTGGTGCCTCTTGCTTAGGTGTTTCAGCCTCTGGGGCCTTTCAAACAAGGTGTGTATATGTAATGACAGATCAGGTAACACTTAGATTGCACACAGGTGGACATCATTTCACTAATTATGTGACTTCT
Organism: Discoglossus pictus; assembly: GCA_027410445.1. Taxonomy (NCBI): domain Eukaryota; kingdom Metazoa; phylum Chordata; class Amphibia; order Anura; family Alytidae; genus Discoglossus; species Discoglossus pictus. The sequence goes on along the minus strand of CM050170.1, from coordinate 92,535,330 downwards.
CAAGGTAATTGTTTGCACCAGAGATTTTTATGGGCTTCATAACAAAAGGGGTGAATACATACGCACATGCCAATTTTCAGTTTTCTACTTCTAAAAAATAGTTTTATGTATATATTTTTCTCATTTTACTTCACCAAATTAGACTATTGTGTTCTGATCATCACATTATTGTTCATATTAAAAAAGGCTGTAATGTAACAAAATAGGTAAAAAGTCAAGGGGTGTGAATACTTTTGCAAGGCACTGTATTTTCAGTATTTTTTCCTGTAAGTTCTTTATCCCAGTCTATATGTTGTATTGCTGCCCTTAGCCCTTTAAAGTTAGCCCTTTTAAAATGTAGAGTTTTTGTTGGCCCCTTACAACTCTGTTTTTTGTATGCAATCTCAAATGAGAATGTGTTGTGATCACTGTTCCCCAAGGGTTCCCCTATTTTAATATTTGATATTATATCGGTATTACTTGTGTTGACTAAATGCAAGATGGCCCAATTTCTAGTAGGTTCTTGTATTACCTGGACCATGTAATGATCCCTGAGTGTATTCAAAAACCTGATCCCTTTAGCTGAACTGCTGGTTTCATTTATCCAGTTTTTTTCAGGGTAAATTATTAGAACTTGCCCATGCTTAGCTGCATTTCCAATCTGTAACAATAATTGCAGTTCCTCACTTTCAATTATATTTGGGGTTTTGTAGCATACTCCCACCAAAATGCATTTAGAATTAGCTCCTCCACTATTTAACTCAACCCACAAATATTCAATGTTGCTGCCAGTTCCACTATAAATATCTTCTCTGGCTACAGGTTTAAAACCAGGCTTAACATACAGACAAATCCATCCTCCTCTTCTACCATTACCCCTATCTTTCCTAAATAAGTTATAACCATCCAAATTAACTGTCCAGTCATGAGATTCATCCCACAATGTTTCAGTAATGCCTATTAAGTCTCATTTGTCTTGTACTGCAATAATTCTAGCTCGCTTATTTTCCCAGGCAAACTTCTTGCATTAGCAAGCATACACTTTGTTGTGGAGTGTTTGCCACAGTATTTGAGTCACCTAGTAATACCTCCCTACTGTCTATTGTAACCCTTCTCCTCCCCCATGGGTTGATAATACATCCCTTTCCCCCTCTACCCTTTCTACCCCAATACTTCTATATAGTCCCTCCCCCTGACCTACTAGTTTAAAAACTCCCCCAGCCTTTCTACTTGAATCCCCACTAGTCCCAAATTGAGGTATGAAATTTTTACACATCCCCCAGCCAGCTGTATGGCCACGAACAGGAACTCCCACCGTGGTAGGCTGTGATATCAGATCTCGGAACTGAAGTCGTCACCAGGACTTATTCTGCTACTCGGAACTAGGAGGAATGATCTCAGAACCATGAAAATCCCCTTGTTCCCCAAAGAATTACAGCTCTCATGCTTTGTATTTATCCAAAGAGTAATTAGCTACTTTGTACAAGAAAATCTTTTTATACATTCTTATTCCCCACAATGCAAAATACGATTTAACATTAATGTTATGTACACAACTCACACATTAAAAATTAGATTATAGATTACAACATTCAAGTATTTCAATTAGGCTAATTTCAGAGGCAAACATTAACGTAATGTAAACAACATGTAATTCAGTCAGGCCAATTACAGAGGCATCGACTATTCAGCAGATCTACAATAGCGAAAGGACTAAAGTTCTTCAAGGCATGTAGGTGTGGGGTCCATAACCAAAGCAGTCTCCAATGAACGTCAAGCTTTGCCCAGGGAATTAACCATCCCCAGTGCTCTTCCTAGATAAAGAAATTTTCAAAAAGAGAGATCACTTGCACTTCACTAGGTCTTGTCGGCTAGGCACGTGCACTGTTGGTGGTTCTGTCATACATAACAGGGCAGGTTTCTCCCCCAGCTTGCTGGCCTGTACAGTTAATTTAATCAAAGGTTCCCAAACCAACCCCTAGGTGATGAAGACCCTGGAATGCATGTGGATGTGATCAAGTTACCTGAAGAGTAATACAAATAAGGCCCACCATACCATTGTAGTAAACCCTTTGTCACAATAATAATGAGGAAAAAATTTACATTAATAAAACCTACAATACAGTAGTTACATAATTGTGCACATCATTTTATAATCTAGGCTGTAGCTGTGTTCCGAGGTAGATAATCACATTTAAAACCATATCCAAGGGTAAGTAATTTACCTGCCATCAACCAAAGTAATTATTTTTCACAACAAATAAAACTAAGCTTTTCCTGTTGGATTTCCTAGAAACATTTGTGGCTGCATGCTACTGGCATAGCAATGGTCTGTAAGGAAATGATAAAATATATATTGGATCTTATTGTTGAAAGGTACCTGTGACAAAGCTGAACAGGGATGGAGATATGGGCGAGTATTTGAAGGCATATACTTTAGCCTGAATAAAGCACTAAGCCCAGTCCAGCCAGGTAGGCGTTAACAGCCTCTAGCATTGTAATGAAGCTGAAGGCTCTAGCATCATAATGACTCAGAACCTGAATAAATGCTTGGGCAGAACTACTGAGATATCAGGTGATAGCTGGACCTAAGAAGGGCCTGTGAAAGACTAAAGTAGTCTGTCAAAATTAGGGTCTGTATTTAGGAGAGGAATATTCAACAATTGAAACAGGAAATGAGTGTTATGCCAGTGAAGAACCAATAGCTTTATAATTAAGGCTCCCTGGTGTGAAGCATTTGGAGAGAAGGGTGGGCCAGTGCTGTACCCACTTATGAGGAAAATCACTTCAACAGCTACAGATCTGAGTTTGGAGCTTGAAAATAAAATTCCTACAGTTACTGCTAGACCTGCATAAGTATACTAGTGACTGTACTGAGGCTGCAGAGTTTTTATTCCTCCACAAAGTTTTAGTTAGGGGAGGTGTGCACACTTATTCAACCAGTTATATATATATATACAGAGGGGGGGGGGGGGGGAGTATTTGATCCCCTGTTGATTTTAAACATTTGTCCACTGACAAAGAAATGATCAGTCTATAATTTTAATGGTAGGTTTATTTTAACAGTGAGAGACAGAATAACAAACACCCACCAAGAAAAATGCATGTAAAAAAGGTCAGCGAGGGAAACAAGTATTTGATCCCCTATCAATCAGCAATATTTCTGGCTCACTGGTGTCTTTTGTACAGATAACGAGCTGAGATTAGGATCACTCTCTTAAAAGGAGTGCTCCTAATCTCAGCTTGTTACCTGTATAAAAGACACCTGTCCACAAAAGCAATCAATCAGATTCCAAACTCTCCACCATGGCCAAGACCAAAGAACTGTCCAAGGATGTCAGGGACAAGATTGTAGACCTACACAAGGCTGGAATGGGCTACAAGACCATCGCCAAGCAGTTTGGTGAGAAGGTGACAACAGTTGGTGCGATTATTCGCAAATGAAAGAAACACAAGATAATTGTCAGTCTCCCTCAGTCTGGTGCTCCATGTAAGATCTCACCTCGCGGAGTTTCAATGATCATGAGAACGGTGAGGAATCAGCCCAGAACTACACAGGAGGATCTTGTTAATGATCTCAAGGCAGCTGGGACCATAGTCACCAAAGAAAACAATTAGTAACACACTATGCCATGAAGGACTGAAATCCTGCAGTGCCCGCAAGGTCCCCCTCCTCAAGAAAGCACAAGTTTGAGAATGATCATGTGAATGATTCAGAGAATAACTGGCAGAAGTGTTGTGGTCAGATGAGACCGAAATCTAGCTCTATGGCATCAACTCAACTCTCCGTGTTTGGAGGAGGAGGAATGCTGCCTATAACCCCAAGAACACCATCCCATCGTCAAACATGGCGGTGGAAACATTATGCTTTGGGGGTGTTTTTCTGCTAAGGGGACAGGACAACTGCACCCCATCAAAGGGACGATGGACAGGGCCATGTACCCTCAAATCTTGGGTGAGAACCTCCTTCCCTCAGCCAGGGTATTGAAAATGGGTCGTGGATGGGTATTCCAGCATGACAATGACCCAAAACACACAGCCAAGGCAACAAAGGAGTGGCTCAAGAAGAAGCACATTAAGGGGTTAGCCAGTCTACAGACCTTAATCCCATAGACAATCTGTGGAGGGAGCTGAAGGTTCGAGTTGCCAAACATCAGCCTTGAAACCTTAATGACTTGGAAATGATCTACAAAGAGGAGTGGGACAAAATCCCTCCTGAGATGTGTGCAAACCTGGAGGCCAACTACAAGAAACGTCTGACCTCTGTGATTGCCAACAGGGGTTTTGCCACCAAGTACTAAGACGAAGGGGTCGAATTCTTATTTCCCTCATTGACCTGCAAATCAATTACTAACTTTTTTGACATGCATTTTTCTTGTTTGTTTTTTTGGTATTCGTTCAAAATCAGCAAAGGATCAAAAACTTGTTTACCTCACTGTGTATATATATATATATATATATATATATATATATATATATATATATATATACAGTATCTCACAAAAGTGAGTACACCCCTCACATATTTGTAAATATTTTATTATATCTTTTCATGTGACAACACTTGAAGAAATGACACTCTGCTACAATGTAAAGTAGTAAGTGTACAGTCTGTATAACAGTGTAAATTTGCTGTCCACTCAAAATAACTCAACACACAGCCATTAATGTTTAAACCATTGGCAACAAAAGTGAGTACACCCCTAAGTGGAAATGTCCAAATTGGGCCCAAAGTGTCAATATTTTTTTGTGGTCACCATTATTTTCCAGCACTGCCTTAACCCTCATGGGCATTGAGTTCTACAGAGCTTCACAGGTTGCTACTGGAGTTCTCTTCCACTCCTCCATAATGACATCATGGAGCTGGTGGATGTTAGAGACCTTGCACTCCCCCACTTTCCGTTTGAGGATGCCCCACAAATGCTCAATATGGTGACATGCTGTGCCAGTCCATCACCTTTACCTTTAGCTTCTTTAGCAAGGCGGTAGTCGTCTTGGAGGTGTGCTTGGGGTTGTTATCAAGTTGGAATACTACCCTGCGGCCCAGTCTCTGAAGGGAGGGGATCATGCTCTGCTTCAGTATGTCACAGTACATGTTGGCATTCAAGGTTCCCTCAATGAACTGTAGCTCCCCAGTGCCGGCAGCACTCACGCAGGCCAAGACCAAAAATATATACATGGCTCGGGGCTACAGCTTTAGGAACTAAAGATTAACCCCAAAGCACGCTCGGGATTACCGCTAGGATGGTTAACAAGTCCTGTGTTTGCTTTCTTTGTATGTAGTTATTGATACATTCAAATTTGCTCTGGTCTCAATGATGAAAACGTTAACACAATTTCTGTTATTAAAGAAAAGGAAGAAAGTGATGAAAAGGGTATTCAGCAGATGGAAATCTCTTCAGACCCCTGTGCAGGTGAGTGATATGTGGGACAGTCTATTTGGGATTGTACAAACTCTCCATATTGTATAGAAAACAATTCTCTAACACTTTCTGATTCGGCTCTTTGGAAATGTGATGGAGTCATCAGTCACAAGCTGCTATGATTAGTACTTGACTTGGCTTTTATACAACTCCAGTGTCTTTATGGAACCATCAATTTATACAACCTTCAAAGAGATCTGTTGTTCTCAAAAATGGGCCGAACCATCGAAGAGCACGGATTATTAAACCAGATTGTTGCAGGAAAACCAGATAATTCTGAAATACAGACAATGAAAAACAAGTAATGTGTTTTATGTATAGAGTATCCGATTTCCTGGGTCAACTAATGAAAGAGTAGGTAGCCCAATAGGATATATTGCTACATTCCCACTTAATTCATTATTCTATATATATATATACATATACATCAGGTCTCAGTTACGGAAATCTGGACACAGGATCAGCTATTAAGGAAGAAGAGGATGAGATTGATCAGAAGGATATTGTACGGGTGATAATTGGGTCAGATACCTGTGCAGGTGAGTGATAATCATGATAACTACCTATATAGATAAGTAAATGATGAGATATTTATTCATTATTATTGTTAATGTACCATTGTGGTCCTATATTTAAAATCTACTTTTTAAGGATCTATATTAGAAAATGTCAAAAAATAATACTGCCTGTAAGATTGCAAAAGATTATCCACTATTTATTTGTAGTTGTCTGCCTTATGATTCGCTAAGAAGTTCTGAAAAACACTCTTGAAAGATTTCCATACAGCCTTTTCAGCCTGGTTCAACTGACTATCAAAGTCCTCACCTTTAATCAGTTGTTTTATTTGTGGTCCTACAAAGATCCCCTCTGTGATCTTTGCATCACTGATCATTGGGAATCTTTTTCTTAAATATGTAAATCCAGGTCCACTTCAGTCCATCACTTTGACAAAGTTCTTCTTAAGACCGAGCTTTATATGGAGTGGAGGTAGACACACTTTTTCTGGATCAACATTCTTCTGTCCTGAAGTTAGTGGTGTTCTTTTTGGCCATTGTTTCTGAGTGTAATGATTTCTTCGGTCTCTGCTGTCCCACTCACAAAGAAAACAGCTTCACTTTGTGTGACCAAGTTGTAGTCCAAACAAAAGAGCGACTACTTTCACGTCACCACAGATATACTATTTGTATTCTTCATATCTGATTTTTTCAAGCACGAGTTTCATGCTCTCATAAGTTTGTTTGATATTGGCAGCATGAGCTTGTGGCACTGATGGAAACTTATTTCCTTTGTGGAGAAGCATAGCTTTTAAGCAAACTTTAGAAGAATCGATAAATAAACGCCAATCCTCTGTTTAGGACACGTGACCAAGTGCTTCCATGACAGAATAAACCTTATTGCAAAAAACAAGTTCATCTTCAAGGGAAAATAAATCTTTAAAGTCACTATGCCTATCTCCAAAAAAACAATATTTAATTTCCTTATGGAGAAGATTCCAGCCTTTCAACCTGGAGCCTAAAAGTTCTGCTTGCGTTTTAGATAGGTTCAAGTCTCTGATGAGGTCATTGAAATCTCCTTGGGTAAGGAAATGTGGTTGCAAAGTTGAACAGGAAGCATCAAAAGTATGATCAAGGCTTATATCATCATCACCATGCTTTACGTGATCTTTTCCTGTTCATCATCACTAAGTATTACTTCTTCTGGAGGCGTTGGCACAGGCAATTCTTCACTATGCAGCACTAGCCTGATGGCAGATGGTAAATTCAGATATGTCAAAGTGTGCTTTGATTTAGAACTGATGCCTTAAAATGCTTGTAAGACAAAAGTAACAATCTGTGAAATGATCTTTTTGTTCTCGCTAAATCATTGGAACAGCAAAATTCATGGGCCAAGAACCTGTTGACCAACTTGTGAGAAGTCTGACGCAGGTACGACAACAAAAATGAGGGGCCTAACTTTTATCTTGGTCACCGACTTTGCATCTAAAGTAAAGCTCATAACATTTCTTAATAAGTGGAGTAAAACCACGTTTATGATTTTTAAATATTACCTCACCCTAATGTAGCAAAATGAGTCCAGATGATTAATAACATTTTTTGGCATTGTTCAACTTTGTATTATGAACATAAAATGTACCTAGAACTATACAAATAACAGATACTCACAGCATTAAATGTTTCAATAATTAACTCTGTCCACCAACTGTCCAGGAGCGCTGACTCATAAGTTAACAAGCAAACATGTGACTCATCATGCGTCAGAAGAATCACATGACGGAATATGACTCGACTGTTTATTACTCTAGGCCCTTTTTACGTTGAATTTATAACAATTAAAAATAATACTAGGATTTTACTGATGAAAAATACCTTAATGCAGTTTGAATGTGTTATATAGCACAATGTATTATATTAAAGTGGATATAACTTTAATACTAAGGGTGATCATTGGGAGACCATTTTCAAAATCAGAGGGCTAAATTACATATAGCACAACCCTTATTTTCTCAGAGACAAACTTTTGATACCAACCGTCCACATTTGATGGCACAATTTCCTTACATATCAGGTAACGTAAATCATATGACCCTAGATATGTATTGCCCTGTACTTACTAGATAGTAATCCGGTCCTGACTTCTGTCCCTAGGCTCTCACCAGCCAAACGTGGTGCTGCGGGTTGTCACCTAGCGATTACTTCGCTGCCCGCCATTAAAGCTTGAATTGCGCACTTGGGGGTATGGACCAGGTTGACTATCACTGCTCTAATGCTTACAGCGTTGTGATGGCTCCTCCTCTTGGCCCTATATCGGGGCCATTACCCCTTTGAATGCCTATATTCACCTATATTAGTTGTGAGGTACCATATAAGGGACACTTATTAATACACGTATTGGGTGTTAGTGGTAAAAGCCTATAACTAAAGAGTGAGTTAGAGCACAAACTAGGAGTACTGACACCCCCTAGAGTAGGGGCTTCTGCTTTTGACTTTTAGATGTACACTTATATCCATTTATAAAAAAAACTTTTTACTTTTTTTGCCCTCATGTATAAGCAGCTCCACATTTATTGTCAATTTGTTTTTCTTTTTTTTTTTTATTATCAACACTTATTTGGCAAAAATGGCTGTGATTTATAATTGTACCTACACTTTGATTGATCCATAGGAGCTTTTCCAATTGGGAGAGCATGAGACGAACTGTTTTTCTTCTGTCTCATGGTAGTGTGTATTAGCCAGATTTGGGGTACCAACCTAGGATGAGCCTTCCAGACAGGAGGAATCACTTGAGGATCACATGGTTCTATTCCTTTCTTACCTATGGTGAGGTTATTTCACAATCTCACCTTTCTTGTCTTACCATACTCTCCCTATTGAACAACCAAGCATTGATAGATTTTTTGCCAAAAGTGCTTCATTTTAATGGCGGCATCATGTTTTTGTGCGTAAGTTTTTAATTTTAATATTTTTTGAGCACCACCTCTTCCAAGTATTATAGTCTTCTTTCAGAGACCACTGTGATCCCTGTTGAAAGAATAACTTGGTTTGACTATTTCATACCATAGTGTGTATATGGGACATGAATTAAAGAAGTCTACATATATGAGTACTACAATGAAATACCTGAAATCATTAAAGGGACCCTGTTACCCCAAAATCAAGTTTTATTTTTTATTTGTGTTATTTTTTTTCTAAAGTGAATAATTGCTTGGAAAATCCACATTATTGTTCCTGCATTTATATGCAAATGAGCTACTTAGACATATTAATTAGCTGATTTGTGCTAATTAGGTTTACAATCTGTGTGTCTGTCTCTTTAGTGGCCATTTTGAAAAACTGCAATGTTTTCTGGCACTGAGACGTATCCCCCACTCTTATCAACTGCTGTGAACCGCATATTAGTATCCAGGAGCCGCAAAATGAATTCTAACAGCCTTATTAAATTGCGATTTGGCAAATTTAAAAGGCCTCTATTTAAGCACACAGCATATTTTTTTACAGAAGTTTTTAGTTAGTGAAGACCTTGCGTTTGGATAGAAGTTCACTAACTAAAAACTTCTGTAAAAAAAATATTCTGTGTACTTAAATAGAGCCCTTTTAAGTTTGCTGAATCACAATTTAATAAGGCTGTAAATATTTAATAAATAATTTACTATAGAGAAAAACTGCTAGTACAATGTATAGCCAATTAATTATGCTCTTGGAAATTTAATTAACTTCCTGTTGGTGTGACAGAGTACCTTTATACTAAAATGCTGCAGTTGTTAGCTGATAATTTAAAAATTGTATTATAAACAGGCAGGAGAGAGAGAGATTTTCTATTTATTATTATTATTATTATGCCATAGACTTTAGTTCTTTAAGTCACAAACTCATGTGATATATTTGTTTTATGCAAGTAGTCAGTATTCGTGAAACCAAATATTTGTGATTGCTACATTTAAACTCATTTATTATTCTTTTGTTCATATCTGTTCTCATTGATGATATTATTGACACAATATATTTTTTAAAGAAAATAACGGAAGTGATGGAAAGTTTATTCAGCAGATGGAAGTATCTTCAGACCCCTGTGCAGATTACTGATACTTGTGAAAATCTATTTAGGATTGTACAAAAATGAACATTCCTCTGAAAATCTCACAAGGGTAACAGTCTCAGAGCTTGTGGACCATTCTCTTCCTCTCTATAGAAAACAATGTGGCAGTACATTCTAGTTCAGCTCTGTGATTAATGAATAGTTTGGTGATCTATCACCCATCAAGATGCCGTCTCCCAAGTGATTACTACGGAAGTCTTAGTAACAGCGTCTCCCTCTCTGATCCAAGCGCTTGGGAAACAAAGTGACAAGAGCCTAGAGACTAAGTCAAAATGTTTCATTTACTTGTACATACAGACAAGCTTATATAGCAAGAAAGCACAACCCACAGTGTCATAATGGTATACATGTAGCTAATCATGTACCAGGTGTAGCATGACAAGAATAACATGAAAGACTGGAACTGTGACTGCAGGCTAGCTCTCACTTCTAGCAAATAAGATGTATGCAAACATGCCACTCAACAGAGAAATGCTAAATACAGAAAGCCTTAGGCTACAATACATTTAACCCTTAATTTATTGCGTCTTTCAGTCATTTCCAACTCTCTATGACCTTATGGACCGTAACACACCAGGACATCTTTCTGTCCATGATCATGCTGATCCATTTGGTATTCATGGCAGAGATACTTGAGTGGGTTGCCAGTTCCTTCTCCAGTGGGAAACAGCATTCAACACCTGGTTTTTACTAGGTGGTCTCCCATCCAAGTACTGACCAGGCCCAACCCTGCTTGGCTTCAGGGTGATGTGACCTCTTGGTTCCCTGAATGGAATGAATCCAAGGTCACAGTGGTGAAAGCACCGAATCCACTGAACCACCAGGGAACCCTTTACATTACTTCATTTTTTTTTTCAACCACAAGTTGCTATGATTAGTGCTGCACAACTTACAACTCAGTGTCTTCATGTAACCATCAATTATTCAAATAGAGAACTCTTGTTCTCAAAAATTGGCAGAACCATCAGAGAGCTCAGATCATTACACTAGATTGTTGCGGGAACACCAAATAATTCTAAAATATGAACCAGATGATGAAGTTTTCTAGGTGTAATTATACACATAAATAGACATACACATCTGAAGAATTTTAGTTTATGCCCTTTAGTCCATTATATAACAGATTAATAATTATTTTGATTTGTGGAATTGACTGATGAAAGAATAGCTACAAGCCCATTTTTTATTATTTTATATATATATTTACATCAGCTTTCCATGATGGAAATATGAACACCGTATTAGCCATTAAGGAAGAGGATGATGAGATTGACATAAATGATAGTCTACGGGTGGCAATTGGATCAGATACCTGTGCAGGTGAGTGACAAACATGATAACTACTTACATGAATGTGTGAATTCTGAGATATATATTTTCTAATTATTTTGTTTTCACTTTCAAGTTTTATTAGAAGAAAATAAATTTCATGGTTTACATGCATTTATGTGACATAAAGTGTACAAAAAGAGTAACATTAAAATGTTCAAACAAATACTTCTCCTTGTTATTAATAATAAACCAATAACATTCAAACCTGCACTTAAAGAGGAGTATTCTCTTCTATCATTTGTCCTTAAAATATAATAGAACATATTATCTAAATAATACCCAATTTAGATAGTATGGTAGTCGAAGCAAAAGAGAGAAATAAAGAAATAAAAGAGAATTAGAAATAAAGAAAATCAAGTGAATAATTCAATACAAATAATGTCTCCAATTCCTGAATTCCCTCCTCTTTCTCTGTCTGCCTCCTCATATCTATCATGAGAGCATGATAGTATTAGCTCATAAGTTGTAAATAGACTCGTCCATATTCCAAGCAAATAGTCTGGAGCGTTGTTTCGCCTTCCACCAGGATATACCTTTCTGTTGTTGACCTGGGGGAATTACGGATGAGGTATGATGGGAGTTAAAGGGTAGAGAGTTGTCCACATTTGATGGCGATCCCCTGCCCAAGACCATCATTGAGAACATAGTAATGCTGGTATTACAGGGGTAGAAAAGTGATAGGTTTGGGGAGCCAGATTATTGTATGCCCGGAATAGGATATTGTAAGCCAATTTTCCATATCGATCCAAGTAAGTTGATGTTTCATTAAATGGGCTTGTGACAGAAAGGCTAGTTGGGCTACTTTAAAATAGAGTTTACAATTAGGGCATGATAATCCTTTAGATTTATGGTGATACATGATAGATCTTGCTATTCTTATTTTTGCAATATGTACAGTAAATAAATAGTACATTTGTGTTCATATTTGAATGTCTAAAACAAGTTAAAAAAATTGTTTCTTGACCAGAATTCTGAGAAATACAGTTATTACACTGCATTCTGGGAACCTTGGCAGGGACATGCAAATGTGCCCACAAAGGCTTCGCTTTTTCAGTTCAATCACATAAAAATATATGTGCAAGCAGCAACAAATTAAATCCTTTCTAAATTTTGCAAAAACATACATTCACCTCACCCCCAAATTATGTGAGATAATGTCTACTGGAGTGATGAGACAAAAGTATATATTTTTTGCCATTATTTCCATCATCATCCAAAGTATACCATACCTATTTTGAAGAGTGGTGGCAGTACCAATATGATTTGGCGCTGTTTGTCTTTAGCTGGAATTGGGGCTCTAGTCAAGACAGACGAACCAATGACTATATCCAAATGTCAAGATATTTTGTCACAAAACCTCCTGGCCTCTGGCAGAAAGCTGAAAATGAGGAGGAATTTCATCTTCCAACATGATAATGACACAAAGCATACATCAAGTCAACAGGGAATGACTTCAGAAAAGGAAAATCTAATTCTTGGAATGGTTCTATCAGAGCCCAGACCTTAATCCCATAGAAAACCTGTGGAATGACCTAAAGAGAGCTGTGCACAGGAGATACTCTGGCAATCTGAAGGAGTTTCAAGCCTTTTTTTTAAGAACGATTGTGATAAAATTGATTAGTCCAAGTGTGCACATTTGATAGAAATGTATTCATGAAAACTTACTACTGTAATAAATGCAAAATGTGCTTCCATAAAGTAGTAGTTGGGGACACATGGAAACATGTCTTACATTAATAATCTTGATTTCTGGCTTTACTTCAATAACTGTGTCTATATATTTATATCCACTGTATGAAAGTTATTTATACAATTATATTACAGTAGACTCTCAGTTAACCGCCACCCATGGGAATTGGTAAATGCCGGATAAATGTATTTTCTGATTGCTTGACAGTTACTATTAAAAGAGGCATAGATTATCTGCACATAGGGCTGTTCTAGTAGCAGCTTTCACTCCTCACTTACACACAGTTACATACGGCTGGAGGGTGCGGTGCTGAACACTGGAAATGTAACGTCAACACTGCCCTGGCTCAGTCACTCATGGCTGTCTACTTCCAGGCAACATTGAATTGCAGAGACATATAGTTGATGACATCTAGGTGCCTGTAAGCATATTGTGGTATGATAACCTGGCTCCTGATATTTGTTGAGCCCTGTAAAGTTCAATTTTTTTTTAAAAGTAGTAGTAGTTTAAAAAAAAAAAAATTCTGGTTGGTGGAGTGTTCTGGTTGCTTGAGTTGTGGTAAACCGAGAGTCTACTATATATTAATTAATTATATATTGTTGTTATGCTATCATCAAATTATTTTTATCATTCTATTACTATTTTATTACTGTAAATGTTTATGTAACACTATTATTTCCAATTATGTAGTATGCCTCTTAATGAAAACCATTACTAGATACAATACAAAGTATCTTAGTGTTCAACACGCACAAACTCATGTGTTAATTAGTCCTGTATGTGTTTTTATGTAGGTATTTAGTACACATTAGTGATACCAAAATAGGCAGAACCATCAAAGAGCTCAGTTCAATCAACTAGAATATTGCAGGAACATCCAATAAATCTAAAATACAGACAGGATGATTAAATATAGTTATAATTATACACATAAATCTATATACTCGTCTTAAGGATTTTAGTTGATACCTCTTTAGTCCATTGTTTAACAAAGATACAGGTTTTATAACAATGATTATATGTTTAATGGAGACAACTAATAAAAAGATAGCTACATACCCACTTGACTCATTATTTTATATATGTATCAGGTCTCCATGATGGGAATATAGATACAGTATCAGCTATAAAGGAAGAGCAGGATGAGACTGACCAAAAAGGTATCGCACAGGGGACAATCCAGACAGATATCTGTGCCGGTGAGTGACAAGCATGATAACTACCTATATAGATCAGGAAATTCAAGAAACTAATTTTGCTGTTACAATTTACTCCTTTATTTCTACATTTAAAATATACATTTTGAAGAGCTACATTTGAAAACTGGCAAATTGTTTTAGAATATCAACAAATCTGTAATTTATTACAATCAACTATAATAATCCATTGGAGCGTACACACTTACCAGTACTTCCTAAGTCCTTACAGAGCTGCACGCATGCGCAGCTCGGTATGAAAGCTGCGAGCGTGCTCATGTAGTGCGCGCGCATGCGCAGCTCGCAGCAATAGCTGCGAGCTGCAGAGGAGGAGGGGGAGGAAGACACGGAGGGGGAGGAAGACGAGAGAGGGGGAGGAATACACACAGGAGAGGGGAAGGAAGACACGGGAGGGGAGAGGGGGAAAACACAGAGGGGGGAAAGACACGGGAGGGGAGAGCGGCAAGAGACATGGTGGGGAGACACGGGAGAAACGGGTAAAGACACAGGGGAGAAGAGGGAAAAGACACAGGGGAGAGGGGGAAGAGACACGGAAGGCGAAAGAAACACAGGGGAGAAGGGGGAAGAGACACCTGACGGGGGAAGAGACACGGGAGGCGAAAGAGACACAGGGGAGAGGAGGAAGAGACTTGGGAGGGGGGGAGATACAGGGGGAGGAAGACACGGGAAGAGGGGGAGGAAGACACAGGAGGGGGAGAAGAGACACAGGGGAGGTGATAGGTGTGAGAGAGACACAGGAGATACGGGGGAAGAGACAGGGGAGAGGGGAAGAAAGACACGGGTGAGGGGGGGGGTAAGAGACATGGGGGCACACGGGAGAGGGGGGACAGACACAGGGGAGGGGGGAAGAGACAAGGGAGAGGGGGGACAGACACGGGAGGGGATAGGTGGGGGAAGATACACAGGGGAGCGGGGGAGACACAGGAGAGGGGGGAAGAGACACATGGGAGGGGAGAGGAAGAAAGAGACACAGGGAAGGGGAGAGGAAGAAAGACGGGAGGGGAGAGGGAGACACAGGGGAAGGAAGGGGGGAGACACAGGGGAGGGAAGGTAGGGTAGACACAAGGGGGGGAAGAGACATGGGGGAGGGAAGGGGGGGAGAGACATAAGGTAGGGAGAGAAAAATTTAAAATTATACCGTCATTTTTGACAGGCAGTTTACTAGTCTTTATATAACTATGCTGTAGTGAAGTTCTCATTTAGATTTCTAATGATATGTACAGTAGATATAAAAGTCTACACTCCTTTATTCAAATGTTCGGTTTTTGTGCTGTAAAGATGTAAAAGAAAAGTATTTTTATACGTTCTTTTTCCCCACAAAACAAAATATGATTAAACCTTAATGTAATGTAAAGTAAGCACACTTTAAAAATTAGACTATGGATTACAACATTCATGTAATCAAATCAGGCCAATTTCAGCGGCAAACATTAACGTAAATAACAAATTTACTTTCTAACAATTAGATAAGAGATTGCAACAATTAGAAACCTCCATATAATTCAGTCAGGCCAATTACAGAGGCACAGACTATTCAGCAGATCTACAATAAGTAATTTTTCAAAGGGTGTAGGTGTGAGGTCCATAACTCAAGCAGTCTCCAATGAACGTCAAGCTTTGCCCAGGAAGATAAAAATCCCCAGTGCTCTTCTTAGATAAAGGGATTTTCAAAAAGAGAGATCACTTGCACTTCATTAGGTCTTGGAGGCTAGACCGGTGCACCGTTAGTGGTTCTGTCCTACATAGCAGGACAGGGTTCTCCCCCAGTTTGCCTGCCTGTACAGTTAATTTAATCAAAGGGTCCCAAATTAAATCAAGACAATCACATTTAAAACCGTGTCCAAAAGTAAGTAATTCACCTGCTGTCAATCAAAGTAATTCCTATTCACACCAAATAAAGATAAGCTCCTGTAGGATTTCTTAGAAACAGTTGTCGGTGCATGATACTGGCATAGCAATGGTCTGTAAGGAAATTATAAAACATATATGGGATCTTATTGTTGAAAGTTACCTGTGACAAAGCCAGACAGGGATGGAGATATGAAAGAGTAATTGAAGGCATATGTGAAAGTCTGAGACTGAATAAAGCCCTATGTCCAGTTTAGCTAGGTAGGCATTAACAGCTTCTAGCTTTACAATGAGGTTGCAAGCTCTAGCATCATAATGAGGCCTGAAGGCTTGGGCAGTCCAACTGAGGTATCTCAGGTATGAGAAGGGCCTGCGAGAGAAAGAGTGAAGGAGTCTGTCAAAATTAAAGCCTGTTGAATAAATCTGATGTAAAAAAAAGTCTATGTGACTGGAAGTATTTAGGAAAGGAAAAATCAAAGATTGAAACCGAATGGCAGAAATAAACCATTTCTGCAGAATAGGGAGTGGTCACTCCTTTCACGTAACAACACTACCCCATATTCTGCACTTCCCTGGGCTATAGGGTAGACAGATGATATTTCTCAAAGAAGTGCAAATCTGTCAAAAGTTTGCAAAAAAATACATTCACCCCTAAACATGTGGCATAATGACTTATGGTCTGATGAGTGAAAAGTCAAACTTTTTAGACTTAATTTTAAAAATGATGTTTGATGCAAAGACAACACAGCATATCATCCAAAGATCACCATACCTACTGTGAAGCATGGTGGTGGCAACATCATGCTTTGGAGATGCTTCTCTTATTTTGAGATAGGGACTTTAGATGGCATATTCTCCAATCACTAAGATATTTTAGCACAAAAGGGATGCTGCCTCTATCTGAAAGCTGAAGATGAAGAGGAACTTCAACTTCTAACATGATAATGACCCAAAGCACACATCCATGTCAACCAAGGAATGGCATCAGATAAGGAAAGATGAAAGTCTTGTAATGGCACAGTTAGAGCACATATCTTAATCCTATAGAAAAGCTATGGAATGATCTAAAGAGGGTTGTGCACAGGAGATGCAATTTGAAGGAGCATCAGCTTTTCTGTAAGGAAGAATGGTTGTAACGGAGTTGTGACATCAGAGGTCAATATCTCCGCTAATAAATAACAAAGATAGCCAAGTATAGCGCAGCCTGGTCCCAAAAGTCCCTCTTTCCACAATGGACGATACACACCGTGGATTTTCAGAACAGGCATCATTTTTAATTCTTTTCCACACATATATATACAGTCAGAACTGGGGGTGAGAGTCTCCACCTTTGGCCATATACTCCCACCTTTGGCCATACAAAGACTTAATTAGCAACTGGATTATAATCTTAACACATCATCACTGGAGCCGACTGGTTCCCTACACAATAGAGCTTTTACAAACAAAGCAGATGGATAATTGGGTTAGCTCTTCCTATCCCTTGCAGACTTCCATTTCTAAACAAAGATGATGGAAAGCCAAGATTAACCCTTGGGCCTCGTATAGTCCAGTTAATCCTTCCCTGGCCTGGTATAATGTCCCTGGGCAAGGATGCAATGTCCTCGGTATAATAACAGTGATGGGTTTCTGTTACAATGGTATAAAATCATCAAGTACAGTTTTGAAAAGTTGATAAAGACTTATTCACAGAGACGTACTGCTGTAATAAATGCAATAGATTCCACAAAGCCTTAGATAGGGGAGATGTGCACACTTATTCAACCAGGCTGTCATAAAGTTATATATATATATTATAAATGATTGTTGTGGTGAACTACCTACTCATAAAGTCCACAACACAGGCTGATATCCTGCTCCATTCTGATGATAGCCAGTAAGCTTGAAACAGCTGTACATGGATTGGATACTCAGCCTGTGTTAGATCCAACCTTGGCTTTGCATTAAAGCTGTATAATACAGCATGCATAAGCTTAAAGGAAGCCATGTTTGATAATGGATACGGATTGAAGAGCGAGGCATTTGTGGGCACATTTGCACGTCCCAGCTTAACTTCTCAGAATGCAGTGTAATAACTTTTTTTCTCGGAACTCTGAGCTGGAAGCAGGTTTTATAACTTGTTTTAGACATTCAGATGTGAACACAGATGTACTTTTTATTTACTATATATATATATATATATATATATATATATATATATATATATATATATATATTATTAGCACTGTAATCTTCCCAATGAAAACCTTTGCTAGATACAATACACAGCATTATAGTCTTGAAAACACTCAAACTGTTTGGTTTCTATGTATGTAGTGACTATAAATGTTACTGATACCAACTATTTGTGATTGATACATTCAAGCTCATTTAATATTCTTTTTTTCATATCTGGTCTCATTGAAAATATTGACAAAAAAGAAAATGAGGAAAGTGATGAAAAGGTTATTCAGCAGATGGAAGTCTCCTCATACCCCTGTGCAGGTGAGTGATATGTGGGACAATCTATTTGGGATTGTAAAACAAAACGGGGTAAAGGGCTCAGAGCTTGTGGATCATTCTCTTCCTCTCTGCATACTATAGAAAACTATGCTCTAGTACCTTCTAGTTCACCTCTGTGATGACTCCATCTCTTTTCCAGTCACAAGCTGCTATGATTAGTCCTTGACTTGGCTTTTATACACCTCAGTATCTTCATGGAACCATCAATTATTCAACCTTAAAAGAGATCTTTTGTTCTCAAAAATGGGCAGAACCATTGAAGAGCTTGGATTATTAAACTAGATTGTTGCAGGAACACCATATAATTGTAAAATACAGACAGGATAATTAACCTTTCTAGTTACAATTATACAGATAAATAGACATACTCGTCTTAAGACTTTTAGTTGATGCCCTTTAGCCCTTTATATAACAGAGTAATGTGTTTTATGTATAGAGTATCCGATTTCCTGGGTCAACTAATGAAAGAGTAGGTAGCCCAATAGGATGTATTGCTACATTCCCACTTAATTCATTATTCTATATATATATATATATATATATATATACATCAGGTCTCAGTTACGGAAATCTGGACACAGTATCAGCTATTAAGGAAGAAGAGGATGAGATTGATCAGAAGGATATTGTACGGGTGATAATTGGGTCAGATACCTGTGCAGGTGAGTGACAAGTATGATAAAATCCATATAGATAAGTGAATTATGATATACTTATTTGTCGATTATTACCATATCTGTCCTCTATTTAAAATATATTTTTTTAAGATCTATATAGGAAACAAGGTCAAATGTTTTCAAAAGTCAAAAAATAATACAGCCTCTAATTTTATTACCGTCTTTATGTAATTATACTGCTGCCTGATCTACCATTTTGGCTTCTGCTGATCTTCTGTGATTGGCATAAACTTTGATTTCTTAGAGGAAGATTCTCTCTGCACAGTGGAAATATGGCATTTAAGACTGCCAGTGCTTTTAACAGGATTCATGGAATTTCATTAGTTTACAAGGACATGCCCTCCTGAGCAAGTAGCAGATAGAAACAGGTCAGGACAAAACATGTAAGGATGATGAACTTTTCTAGTTCTAATTACTTGTCTTAAAACTTTTAGTTGATGCCCTTTAGCCACATATATATCAAAGTATATATAACAGTCATTTTTTTTATGTTGTTGAGTATCCAAATTCTGGGACCAACTAATGAATGAATGGGTAGCCCAAGAGAATATATTACTATAAACCCACATAATTCATCATTATATATATATATATATATATATATATATATATATATATATATGTATATATATATATATATATATATATATATATATATTTATCAGGTCTCTGTTACGGAAATCTGGACACAGTATCAGCTATTAAGGAAGAAGAGGATGAGATTGATCAGAAGGATATTGTACGGGTGATAATTGGGTCAGATACCTGTGCAGGTGAGTTATAAGCATGATAACTACTTACATAGATAAGTAAATTGTGATACTTATTTGTTGATTATTACCATTTTTCTTCAATATTTAAAAAATATTTTTTAAGATCGATATTAGAAACAAGGTCAAATGTTTTCAAATGTCAAAAAATAATACATCCTCTAATTTTATTACAATCTTTATGTAATTATGCTGCTGTCTAATCTACAATTTGGCTTCTGCTAACCTCCTTCTGTGATTGGAGTAAACTTTGATTTCTTAGAGGAAGCTTCTCTCTGCACAGTGGAAATATGCCATTTAAGACTTCCAGTGCTTTCAATAAGGATTCATGGAATGTTTATTAGTTTACAAGAACATGCCCGTCTGAGCAAGTAGAATAATTGCATATAAAGTTAATAATGTAAAGACTTTTTTTTATGTTTTGATTTATTAATAACATTACGTCCATTATCAGGCAGAGGGCTTGATTATAATAACTTAAATTTGAAGCCAGTTCTATACAATGATAATAAAGGGCAATTAAATAAATCACATTTAAACACTTACACCCAACTAATGCTATGTCACAACTGATTGATACAGAGCCCCAGAGGTTAACACATACCCACCTGTGTATCCCCTACCAATTAATACCCTCTAATAGGTTAGAAATAATGTGTCTGAGCTGCAGTGTTCTTCTGCACAAATAATGATCTATTTCCCATTATGTGCCAAGCTCCTGACTACGTATGAGTAAGTTCTTAAATTATATAAACTATTGGAGCCATGTAATAGCTACATAACTTCTCTCATAAGAACTACTGTCAGCCTTATGGAATATCCTACGGGAACCTTTTAATCAAACTCTTAGTTATTCTAAAGACCATATAGGACAAATTTGACCACAGTGGTCCCTGAGGTAAAACACGTGATACTGTTTTAAATTATGACTGATTTATAAAACCTGTGTAATAGCAGAGATAGGTTTAAACGGTTTGTATTATTTAACAGATCAGGGAGAGAGGATGAGCAAAGAGCTCTATTTGTTATGTTAGTAGTCAATTAAATTGGTTTCAAAATATGAAACAACATATGGTTGGAAACGTTGTGCCTGTAAAAGCATAATTAAACCGGGAAAAAGTTGCAAAAACCTTGCACTGTTAATCACAAGTTAGCTAATCACATTGCAGCCATTTTCCAGTTGCAAT
Source organism: Discoglossus pictus (assembly GCA_027410445.1). Taxonomy (NCBI): domain Eukaryota; kingdom Metazoa; phylum Chordata; class Amphibia; order Anura; family Alytidae; genus Discoglossus; species Discoglossus pictus. The sequence goes on along the minus strand of CM050170.1, from coordinate 92,514,112 downwards.
GATGAGTTCATGGCTGGGGGAGGTGCAGAGGATGGCTGGGAACATACAGAGGAGATCTAGAAGAGGTACAGGATGGACTGGGGGAGGCTATTAAGATCTACTCTTCATTTGGCTTGAAAATGGCCAACAGGACCAGTCCTACCAGTAGATCTGGACCTCACAAATGATGGCTGATGAAGAACAGTATACAAAGTGCCAATCCTTACTTTCCCTCAATAAAACACAATATCACCAAAGAGAGCATGATCTTTATTCCAACTCCTCCTTATACAATATTCTTAGTAGTGTGTGATTTGTGATTGAGGGCAAGGTAATAGGTAGAGATGGGTTAATCGGTAGGAGAGACTTCAGCCATACCATCTGGTCAGCTGACCTTTAATCATTGGCTGGACCTGCCTGGGGCATTCTATTATACTTTATTAATCACTGATCCCAAAAGGTTACAGTTACACATTGCATATAAACATTATAACCACATAAAAAAGAAGTACCCCCTTCCCCAACATAATCACCCTTTAATATGAAATTAAATGCATCGTTTTTTTAGAAGATGTTTAAACTATGATAATAGCCCCCAGTCCATAGTAGCCAGTGGGGAAAGAAGAATTGTTGGGACTGTGTGGAGATCTGTCAATCTTCACTAGCACTCCCCCTCCCAGTGTAAGGAAAGTGGGGATGATCTTACTAGATGATCTTGAATGTGCTGACCATACTTATTCTCCTGGCATGATAGAAAATAAGCATTCTGATGGGTGCTACTTTTACAATGCTTAAAAGTAGTCATAAATCTGTGAAGCCAGGCTCCAATGTATCAATCAACCATTATCCATTGCTACTCTGTTATGCCAGCACAGGGGATTGTGATCTGTAACTACAGTGAACATTTTTCCATACACATAGGGCTGTAGTTTTTCACAGCCCCTTACCACGGCCAAACAATACTACTCTATCGCAGCATGTGCCACTTTCATGCACACCAGTTTTCGTCTAAGATGGGCGATGGAGTGCTCTTCTCCTGGTGATCAGTCTGGCTATGTAATGCTCCCAAGCCATCAGTGGAGGCATAGCTGTGGACAATGATGGGTAGTTGATAATTCAAGGTATTTAGGACCAGTGAAAAGGTCAGGGCGGCTTGGAGTGTTGCCGGACATCTTCAATGATTGGCGATGGTCCTGGGGGACAAATGAATAGGGGCCAAATTTTTGGTAATACCTTGCAGTGCCCAGGAAAGCCATTACTGGATTTTTTGTTTGGGGTGGCCTAGGTCACAAAAGTGTGGCATCCATGCAATATCTGATCTACTAGTCTCTGAAACGTAGAAGGAGCGTTCTTCATCCCAAAGGGCATTATCGTGAACCGGTAGAGCTCAAAAGAGGTGATGAAGGCAGACATCTCTTTGTCAGACTCCATCAGGGGAATCTGCCCCAGCAAGCGTGGTTTACCTCTCCCTGAAAGCTAAGGAACAACAGGTACTTTGATGTGTATGTATTACTCTTCCCAAGCCTCCCTAATGACATTTAATGGGCCTCTCACTCTTCTACCGTACAGGTATATCTCTATAGGCAAAAAGGAGATGGGGTAATTATTTCTCCCAATCTTGTTCCTGTTCCACAAAAGCTTGAAGCATTCATTCCATTAAATCTTTCCCAAGACATTAGTTTGTGGATGGTATGGGGGGGAACACAAGTGCCAGATGCCACACAGTCAGATCTACCATGAATTGAGTGTCCCAAACAAATCATTCTTTAATTAAAAAAGGAAGTGTGTAGTCTTGTTTAGATGTTATTTAATCTATGGTAAGTCCATAGTAGCCCCAACAGTTTTCCTTCTGTCCCAATGGCTGGGTGGGTATTGCCCTGATCTTAACAGAGGGAGTAGTGGTAAATGTACAGAGGATGGCTGGGGGAGATGGTGGGAGGACTGGGGAATGAACAGAAGAGACCTGGTGGATGTACAAGGGAGGACTGGGGCAGGTGAATGCAGGGCTATAAAAAGATTAGGGAAGGCGGAAGCTTAAGGATAAAAATACTAATTAAATACATTATATATATATATATATATATATATATATATATATATATATAAATAAAAGCGGATTTTCCACTTTTTTTATTTGCAACTTGAATCGACCAACTACACATGAAGAGGTATAATGTCAGAGATTTTATACTGCTCCTTCCTCCTCCACACCTTACATACCCTCACGACCCAACTCTCAGGAAGTGCTGTAACAAACACTAAATGGATTTTTTTACTCATAAATAAATTCGTAAAATTCAAATTTTGAAAAATATAATCTTTATACTGTATCTATGGCATAGCACTAATGTTGATTGATTGTTAAAAAAATCACACTTTTATACACCTTTAGTACCTTCATGTAACTTTTGATTATTCAGCCACAAAAAGACATGTTATTCACAAGAATGGGCCGTACCATCAATAAATCCAGATTATATACCAGATGTTTGTTATATACCAGATAAATCTAAAATTGTGTGGAAATACAGACAGGATGAAGACTTCTAATTTTAATTGTATACATAAATAGATTTTTATTTAGTTGATGCAGTTTAGTCCTTTATATAACAAAGTAATATGTTTTATATGATCGATTATCCAATTTAGGGGGCCAATTAATGAAAGAATAGGTAAACCAAGAGGATATATTGAAACACATGCACTTAATTATTTTTTGTATATATCAGATCTTCATGATGTAAATATGGACACAGTATCAGCTATTAAGGAAGAGGAGGATGAGATTGACCAAAATGATATTCTACGGGTGACAATTGGGTCAGATACCTGTGAAGGTGAGTGACTTAGTAGTGTTTTTGGTGGGTTTTAGATACTAATAATTAAATTCAATGGCTTCTCTAAAGGAAGAGTTTTTTGTGCAAGGCAATTAGTTCCACAGATTAGGATCAGCTTGAGAATAGTCCACCATACAGGACTAAGTAGTAATATGAATAGATAGAGAAGAAGGCATGTATACAGCAGAGGAAAGTGGTTTTGGAGACCTTTGTGGAAAATGGAAGAGATGCGATGGATGCAGTGTTATATTTACAAACTGAGAACATGATTTTACATTTTAATTTAAATAATGGAGTCAGTTGAGGGACTAGCATTTATTTTAAGTAGGTGAGGAGCATTGAGCAAGTTTGCGAAGTATAGCCAAACTAATTGGAGGAGGAATAGGAGGAATGGGCAAGAATGTGGTAGTAACATTAGATAAAGGTTCTAACTATGGCAGACATGAAATCTCTACCTAAAAATATGGATATTTTTAGTAAACAAAATAGTTTTAAATTATTGATCCTGAATATTGCATTTTTTAACTAGAGATTACTTTTCAAATTCTTCTCTCCTGAATATTCTCATACCTCAGGTCATTAATTTACAATCACAGTAGAGTGATTAGAAAGCATGCCCAGTTACTTTAAAATTGGTAAGCCTCGGAATAAACTACAAGGCATAAGATAAAGAAGTTCTTTAATTAACTAACCCAACCCTGTTAGTTACTATTGTAGATGTATTTAAAATTCCAATAGGACACAAATGGAGGCAGATATCATTACCATTAAAAGCTATTTTTATTATTACAAAAAAAAAAAAAACTCAACAAATACAAAGTATAAAAACATAAAAATACAGTACTGTCCAATCCAATGGAGAATGACTTCTTTAATATTTACTTGTAGTTGACGTGACATAGTTACGTGATTTAATTTCAGGCGGTCTCACATACAATAGCGTACATATAAAGATTATATCAATATTACCTATAAGTATTACCTATAAAAATGATTTCTTAGCCAAATATAGTGGTTTAGTCACATGGAAAAGCCTTGGAATAAGATTTCTTTTGTACTAGATAAAACATTTTTTCTTTAGAACTCAAAATATGATATAACAAACTACAATATATACTATATTTGCCTTTTTTAAAATAATATATATATATATATATATATATATATATAGTAGCAATATATTATTAGATTTTATATTATTATTATAATATCATTAATATTTTTACTGAATACGATATATAGAGCAAATATTTAAGAATACATTTAGCTTATTTGCATGTTTTATTAAACAGTTGGATCCATGAGCAACAATAATATTGAAGAACTTGATAATTACCAGATATGTGAAACAGTTATAGGAGAATGCAGCTTTACAAAGGACCAGGAGAGAGAAAATTGTGTTAAGACAAATTCAACATGTACAAGTCAACTGTCCATGCAAAATAATAACTTTTATGTACGGAAATACAATTTCAGTGAATCCATTGAAAATGGTTTTACTGATAGTTCCAAAAAACCCATCTCCTTTTCTGTGTGTAAAGAATGTAAATCAGTAGTGTGTCTTAATTGTGGAAAATTTTTGAGTTTGAAACCAGAGGACAATAACCAGATAATTTATGTATGTTCTATTTGTGGCAAGTACTTTAAAATAAAAGCACAGCTCATAATACATGAAAGGATTCACATCAGACAGAAACTATTTATATGTATAGAGTGTGGGGAATGTTTTATGTATAAAGTACAGCTCCGTAGACACCAAAGAATTCACACTAAGGAGGAACCATTCATGTGCTCTAAATGTGAGAAGTGTTTTATTCTCAAATCGGATCTTCTTAAACATCATAGAACTCACACAAGAGCAGAACCATATGCTTGTTCATATTGTGGCAAATGTTTTAGACTAAAGCAACATCTTTGCATGCATCAGAGAATTCACACAGAAACATGTGGAGAACAATTATACTAAAGTAAAAAAAAGATTAACGTGATGCATTAACAAGAGGAGCTACTTATTTTTAATTAAGCATTGATTGTCAAGCAAATTCATATTTAATCATTTTAAAAGCAATATTCAGTATTACATTTGTTTTAAAAAGACTAGAGTATTAGCCTCTAGCTGATACCTCTAAATGACGGTTTATCTCCACTCTGATAAGGTCATTCGGGAAATTGTGGTGGTGACTGAGGGGCAGATCTATAGTGTTTTAAGAATAATAATATTTGATAAGAGTCATAGTCTGCGCTACAACAAAAGCTGCCAAGGGGAATCATCTTAGAAAACGCAAGGGACTTCAAGCGGATTATTATATTGGTGCACTTTGTGCCTGCTAGGAAAAGCCATCTCCCCAATAAACCTTATAAAGGCAGCTGAATCAGATCTTTGAATGTAATGTTTAATATAGTTCATTTTTAAATATTGAATGTGAATGTTAATAGTAATCAATGCTTAATAAAAAAAACTTCTAGCTCATTTGTTAGGGTGTTAGACATTTGTATTCTCTGCAATGTTCCCAGTTATGTTATTCTTTTATCATGTTTGAAATACTATGTGTCAGAACATATGTATCTTGTGATTCTGTATGAGATTACAGAAAATCAGACATTGAAGAATGAACGGTAATGGTTTTTGTTTAGATTGCTATTGTTAAGCTTATGTTCTTTTTTAGCATTCATTCTCTAATGCTCTTGTTAAAGTAAATCTGTTAACCGAAAAAAAATAGTTTGTTATGTTTGTATTTATGGATACTTTTTATTTTAAGTATGTAAAGTTTCCTTCGTAATACTAGTTTCCCAGTTTTTGTCTGCATACATATTGATGCAAGAAATACTTTTCTGAAAAACATTATGACATTGCTAAATTAGCATTGCTAATTATGTTATTGAGATTCTTATTATTCTGGTAGGTTTGCTTTCCAATAGGATTTGTGCTAACTATAGAAGCAATATTACAATATGATTATATATATTTTTTAGAAAGGTTTATATAGCTATAGGTTCATAAAGATAAGTGTAAGTTAGTGGGAAGGGTCTTAGATTTTGTTAAACGCATCGGGATGTGTAAATCCTTTTAATGTGAAAGTTAGATTTGTTTAACCAGGCTTTATACTTATATATGTACAATATTTTTCTATTATTGAAGGGTAATATGGTCTCCACCTTTTACTTTTGCTCTTATGTTTGATTATACCAATAAAAATTTTAAACTGAAATGTGTGTTGTTTTTTTTTTTAATTTATATCTCTCTCCCCTGAAGAGTGATAGAACCCCTCCCCATACAGAAAATATTTTTTTGACCTTCAAATAGAATCACAAAAGTACTAAGTTGAAACTTATTTCCCGCAGTGTTGCACTGCAGTCTGGGAAACTGGGTGATGCTAATGACATCACAACACACGCACTATTAATCCAAAACCAATAATATATATATATATATATATATATATATATATATAGCTTAGGCATTTGTACATCCATTGTTATAACAGGGAATGGCTAAGAGACTAAAAACCAGTAGAGAAGTTTGACCCTTCCACCTATGACCTGCTACCCTCTACATGCTGGGTATCCCTCTGGATTCTCAATTAAGGGTTACCCTGTAATGACAGACTGTTAAATAGAACCGGTTACTATATGGATCCCCATGGCAAACTAATATATAACCATGGCTGTCCGGTTTTGCACCTGAAGCATCAGTAGCCTATTGTGCAATACATTCAGCTTTTTATGATGTTACTAGCGACTTGCCAGTCAAAAAATGACGGCAATAAGATTGTAAGGCAGGTAATGTTTGTTTGCGACATTAATTTTGTTGTTCCAAAACCCTTTGGCGCTCATTGCGAGGCTGTTGGTTGTTTGTGTGCTATGAGCATCATTGTGGTTTTTTGTATGCCAATGAGATAAATTAATATACTTTACCTAAAAGCTGACAATCAGTTTTCATGTTGCTGCAGCATAGAATGTGTGTTTTCAGTGCTGTGGAGCTGCTGTGTAAGTGTCATGAATTGCAGTGTGTAGTGTAAATAGTTTGTGCGCAGAAAATCCGTTAGGGTAGCTGTGTACGTTAGGGTTGTAAAATTGCGCCATGTGTGGTACGCAGCTGTGGCTGATTTGGCGTCCTTTTTCTGCGTCTGTTGGAAAATCTGTATGTTTTGTGTCGTTTTGTGTCTTTAGGGTCCTGTATCCTCATTTGGTGGCCATTTTTTCTTGCTTAGGGGATTTTTGGGTGTCTGAACTCTTAGACTTAAATTGAGGTGTAACTTTACTTTGAGGTCCTGGGTGCCCACTCTTGCTGTGGGTAAGCTTTTTATGTGTATTTGTAATGTTTTCATTTGCGGAGCATTACCGGCGGTAAGGTTGTTTTTCTTCTAAGTCCGGCATTTGTTTTTCGTAAGTCCGTAAATTTTGCGAGGTCCGCAGTTGCTGGCAAGGAGTGCCTTTGGCGCTCCATGCCAGCAACTGAGGCCCTCGCAAAGCGAGGGCTGCAGGCTCACTATGCAAGCCTGTAGTGTTAGCAACAACCTGCATGCTCACATATGTGATACAAAACCAAATTAGTCATATTAAAAAAAAAAAAAATTAAAAAAAAAAAGCCCTTTGGAGACACCTCCACAGTACCCCATTTACCACTGCCAAGGGAGGGGAACCTAGTGATATATAGCATTGTGCAAGGTCACATGCATCCATGAAGTGCCCTCAAGTGCAGGCACTTCCAGGATTCCTTTAGTGAGGGACTCCCCTTTTACCAATGAGTGGTGTCACCCACCTCTACCTAATGTGGGAACAGTCTTCAAATGAGGGGGCTCAGCTTACAGATGTCAGGGGATAACCGCACTAGTCAACCCAAGGGACTTGAGGGCCCAATAGATCCTAGCTCCACCCCACAAATATGAAGCCTCTTTATAATCAGACCCTTCTGAAAATAAGGGGTGACATTATAGGAGGTTAGTTGAACACCAATATTGATATCCTTTCACACAACTAATTACATTTTTTCAATGTCTGACTTATTGGAAAGTGACAAATTTATACTGTAGCTTTTCCCCTTATGGAATTAAATGGCAAATACCTAGTAGAAAGGGGAAAAGGTTTTGATTAGTCTCCTATTTGTGGGAGAATTTGTTTTATGTTAGTCTGTCTTAGAAGAGTGCTGCTTGGATATGGAATATACCATATATTGTAAATACTAAGGAAACATACATTTGTTTAATGGAATTCTACCATCCCCAATGTGTAGCAGTAGGGCTTCAACCATATGCCGATAAACATGAAAAAAAAAAAAAAAGTGTATTTCGCGATTGACAAATTCACTCATGTCAAGAAACAGGTATAATAGTTTCTAAACATTTTTTATTGGTTATACAGAGATCTTAACTCTGGGCCACAGGAGGGAGAGGTCTTACTGGACAGGTCATTCCTTGGTTGCCATATAGGAGATTAGGTCTACCACACGGTGGCTGTATCCACATTCATTGTCGTACCTGCAATGGAGAAATGTATTACTGAGTGCAGTAACTTCCTTCCCTACAAACACATATCCCAACCCTCCCCCACCTTACCAAGACACAAGCTTGACAAAGTTATCATTCAGTGCAATCCCAGCACCTGCATCAAATATGGAAGAACGAGTATCCCCATTGAAGTCAGTTGAGACAACCTAATTGAGAATTTCAGTCAAGCATTACCCAAGTCATATTGCAATGTTTGCTTGTATAAAACCCACTTCCAGGGACCAACCTGTTCATCTGTGTATCCCAGAATTCCTTTCATTGGCCCATCAGCTGCAGCACGTATTGTAGTCTTTATGTCTTCATATTTGGCCTTGAGCAAAAGAGGATATGATAATTGTAGTTGATGAGCAAGTTAACCAAGTACCCTCTATAGATTGTGGAATGCCAAGGTGACAACTGAACATTTGGTGACACCAATAAAGACACTGGTCAAAGTGGTTGATTGAGGCGATTAACTGTTCATGCCAGTTTCAGCTGGTAAAAATGAAAAATTTGAATTTTGCAAGAGAAATGATCTGGTTCATTACAGAACCTCAAAGTAAACTGTAGTGAAAAAAAAAAAATGCCTGTAGAATGCTTGCTCTTGGCAAAAATTTCTTATTTCTAGTTAACACAAAACATTGAATATGAAGCCAACCTATTAAAGTGCATTTTAACTGGCTATACACATTTATTGTATAGCAAAACCGCTAGTAGAAATACTTCAGAGATTTCATAGCAGATCAATGCAAGCTTGAGGTATCCAATTGCAAGGAAAAACAAAAGTTGCACACATTGATCATGTAGTTGTCTGGAGCACACAATTCTAAATGCTTATCTTCACAAGTAAATAAGCTGAAGTGCTGGCTTACAACCGAAGACATTTTCCCAAAACTAAAGATGTTTCCAATTTAGAGCAGGAATTGAGCAGTATCCAACATGTCACAGCGATTTAATAATCAACTTACGGGTTTCTCTAAACGGCAAGTCAGATCCACAACAGACACATTTGGAGTAGGAATACGGAAAGCCATTCCAGTCAGCTTTCTGTCCGAATAATCAGAAGACAGGATTAGTATTAACTCAATGGAAACTTCTTCCTAGAATGCAACATGCTATGTGACCCTACAGTACATAAGTTGCACACCCCATCTCACCCATTCAGTTCTGGAATGACTTTCCCCACAGCCTTTGCTGCTCCAGTTGATGCTGGGATGATGTTCTGTGCAGCTCCACGCCCATCACGCCACAGTTTGCCAGATGGACCATCTACAGTTTTCTGAGTTGCAGTGTAGGAATGAACAGTGGTCTAAGAAAGGGGTGGAAGACAAAGGATCAGGTAGAGGTGCAGGACATCTGAGAGTAACATGGTCCAAGGGTCTTTTACTCACCATCAAGCCCTCCACTATTCTAAAGTTGTCATTGATGACCTTTGCAAGTGGAGCCAGGCAGTTTGTGGTGCAGGAGGCATTACTGTGGAGAGCAGAGAAAAGATACCTCTAGTGTCTGCTCTGCATTCAATTGTATAAATGACTACTGAAATTCCAATTAGGGATTTTATTATGGTCATATTTAAGTTTAGTTTTGAAAACAATCTTTCTAATACTATATGTATCAGCCTCTAGTTGACTGGTTAATACTTATGCTATCTTTAGATAGTTTAGTATTCGAGGGGCAACAACTACAGATTTGAACAGATGGACATAGGCTACTTCTATGTAGTAAGACTATACATTTTGTCATTCCAGTAATATTAATGGAAACCGCTTTGGAATGTACAGATTAAGATCTACATGTTCTTACAAAATATAGATTTATTTATACTAGTCCAATGATGGGCAAACTGGGCTCAAGTGACAAGTCCTGGTGTTTGAGATTGATGGGTAGCTCTGTCCCATAACAAACACTGACTATAGATTCTATAATAATAATAAAAAAATGGTACTTTTAAATGTTCTGCTTACCTTACAATCTTGAGCGTATTTTTATATTCCTCATGGTTCACACCAACAACAAACATTGGTGCATCTGCAGAGGGGGCTGAGATTATAACATGCTTGGCACCACCATTCAGATGAAGCTGGGAAAGAGGAACTAGGTATTAAGGAGTTACAAGGGAAACAAAAAACGGTCAGACAAGGTTGATACTTACAGAAGCTTTTTCAATGGTTGTAAAGATCCCAGTAGATTCCACCACATAGTCTGCTCCAGCTTTACCCCATTTAATGTTGCTTGGGTCTCGTCTAGGGAGAAGTGTGAAATGAAACCTGGGTCAAGTAACTCACATGCAACCAAAGCTTGTGTAGAAGGTCTTTAAGGCACCAACAGAGTAAAGGAAACCATTGTTCTACCCATCTATAACCAACTCACTCTTGGAATACTGAGATCTCATGGCCATTCACAACCAGCTTCCCATTCTCAGCCTTTACGGTTCCTTTGAACACGCCATGGGTTGAGTCATATTTGAACATGTAAACCTGCATAAAAGAAGCAATTTAAATAAAATGAGGATGTGAGCTGTACAACAGTTCTGTTTTAGGCAGTCAGAAAACCATTTCTCACCATATAATCCAGGTCAATGAAAGGATCATTTATTGCCACAATCTTTATCTTGCTAGATTCCAAGGCAGCTCTGGTCACCAAGCGTCCAATACGGCCAAACCTATAGGGGTGATAATTCTTTTTATACACATAAAATTCACAAAATGGGAAACTACATTCCACTTTGTTGCTTTTGTTCTTTGAACCACCACTAATTCAGCTCATTTTCTTGGTGTATGCTTTTTAAAAACAGTGGGGCACAATCAGCAGAAAATCAGTAATGGATACCTAGATTGGTAGAGGGTTAGATGACCACTTGGCAGGCAGTTATCCTATACCATGCCAAGTGTGTACAATTACAATTGACCAGGCCTAGTACGGCCAATAAACCTTTAGATCAGATACAAAAGCAATTATGTTATAGCAAACTGAGTCATAATGACTAAGTATTTCAGTTGTAATGAAGCACCTATGCTCTGAAGTTTCATCCACTCTGCACTCAAATCAAAATGAGCTGCAGAAGTAGAAAGTGGTTGATGACTATGCATTACTAAACTGATTTTCCCCCAGAAACAAAGACTGGGGGTGCAATAGGAAGTGTGGCAATGCAACTATCACACATGGTACTTACTCCTATCCTTGAGGGCTTTATTAAAGTCCACAAAAATGGAATTTTATTTACCTTACATTAGGAGATTAGTTCATATATTCTACCACTAAGTGCATAAAGGGAAGATGCAGTTGAAGATGTTAGCAGTATTTTAGACATTGAAATACTTTCCAGGGCCCTGCTAGAATTTACATATGCCTACTTACCCATTAATTCCAGTATTAACCATGATGGCAGTTCCTAAAATTAAGGATAGAATTAAGTTAATATGGAGGAGGCAAGGTAAGCATTCAATGAATTAGTTCATATATAAAAGCCCACTGCAATTAAAGGGAACCATAAGTATTTTTCAAAGAACATTTTTCCATAGGGAAAGTTTACAAGCTGTGCAACTGGATGGAACCAACAGTTGCAGGTAGCAGATTGTAGTTTGCTTCAAATTGTGTCAATGGATATATATTTTAGTCACATAAAGATTCAGTGAAGCATTTTATAAAAAAAAATAAAAATCTGCAAGCTACCAATGGACTTCAGTGATTCAGACTTTAGCAAGATACATTAACTGCTATTGGTCCATGGGTGGGAAGGGATTTTACCTAGAAAAACTAGGGTCATTTCTATCAGATATACTGAACATTCAGAGCATGTTTATACAGAAAGTATAGATTTTGGTGCCAATTGCTCAGTAAAAAGCTGAACCCTGGAGTAGGAGCATTAGATCCATCATGTAAACTACTCAAGCACAGATTTAAGTGCCGACTGAAGCATTAAAGGGGATGTTGCAGAGTTTAAGCCAAAGTTTAATACCTGAATATGTGGATTCATAAAAAGGACACAGCTAGCACCTCTAAAGAGGAAATAAAAACCAAACACAAAGCAGTAAAAATAGGGTGAAGGGGCATTTAAAGAGTGGATTATAAGGGTAACAACTATAAATCCTTAATCTTTCTAAAAAGTCAAATCAACTTTACATACAAGATCGGAGTATTATGGCAAAATATCTGGGATTAATAGGAATTCTTATTAAGCTACAAATTATAAATACATGCAGACATTTTAATCTACTCAACACCCTATTCAGAGCCAGTTAAAATACCAAGGTAAGTGTAAATATTACAATGTGAAGAGATAAAGAAAGGGTGAAGTTAATTAATCAGGCAATATTACTTTTAAAAAAAACAGCATGAAAAAGAAACACCACAAACAATTCCAAACAAGTAAAAAGAGTAGATAAACTAGACCAGTCACTCACCCTTAAGATCTTAACAATAATACCTCTCCCTCCTCTATCTTCTGTACACTGAAGCTAACAAGCTGATCTGTCTTATATACCTGATCATCAGCCCACCCACTAAAGGTACCGACCAATCACACAGAATTCTAGGTATCCATCTCTCTCACTGTGAAGTACAACCGCCCACTTCTGAATGACTTTCTTCATTTAAGGTGGATTACACAGTTCTTTTGCTCTTGTTAAACAAGCAACAATGTGAATTTGTGTGAACACAACACAGAAATAGATTGCCTAACAATAACATAAAATAGTCACACCAAATAGTCATGTATAACCATTAATAAATATCTGGTTTATTGACACAATAACCTGTTTTCAAGATTTTTTAATATTTTATTAAAGTATTGTTCCTGTAGTATTTTTCTAATTGGGTTAAAGGACTACGGTAGTTTAGGAAAACTATGTTTATGAGATATTTAGTAAACTAATAATATTGGCAGCTGTTTAAAAAATGAGCATAAGTTTTTTGACAAAAAAACACTTACATGTTTAGAGACTGCTTGTTTCATTGAAGTTTAAGAGGTGGTGGTAGAAATACTATCCAATTGTTTGTTGCATTTCCATTTAAGCCTTTTAAGCCATATAACTGAATAGTGATCCTATCTACAGCCTACATCCCTCCCATGTTACTGATTATGTTAGAACAAAAGGCAAAACTGAATATACTAATTCAAATTCAAGGCTGTTTTCTTTGTACTTTTGGAAACAAGTTGTCGCATCTATCCTCTTATGGTGTCTGCTCATGCACGCCGCTGCAGTGTGGCCTCCAACCGCTAGATGGCGCTGTCGATATTTTGCAGTGCTGCCGATATGCGAGAGAAGTACTCATCTTATATTGTTAGTCTAACCCTTGAACTAACCATAACCCTCACCCTAAAGCTCACCCTAACCCTAACAGTTTACCTAAGCCTTGACTCTTTGATATGGCACTGGAATATCGGCAGCACCATCTAGTGGATGATCACTGCCACTGCATGCTGCCTGTGCTGCGCTACCATAAGAGGATAGATACAAGTTGTCCATTATCAAAATAAACATTTTGCACATTATAAATATGGTGATCCTGAAGCTTTAAAACGTGTCTGGAATTTATTTATAAGATCAGATCTTTTTATCTCAAACAATAAGTAATGCTCATGTTTCAGAATTAGTTATTCATTTCCCACCCCCCACATTTGCACCACCATTCAATATGTGTATTTACAATGAGACTTTTTTACTGTGATCATCCATTGTTAATGCTCTGTTAATGCTGCTATATATGTGTCCAGTGTATTTTATTGTATATGTGTTCAGTGTTTTCTAAATCCATTCCACTGCATATGTGTACAGTGTATTCTCAGTTCCTTCCACTGCATATATTTCCAGTGTAACCTAAGACCATCCACTGCATATGTATCCAGTGTGTGCTTATTCCATCTACTTTGTCTCTGCTATGTAGTGAGTCTATTCTACTGTATATTTGTCCAGCGTGTATATGCTTAGTCTATTCCACTGTTTATGTGTCCAGTGTATACTGTATATGCTTAGTCTATTTCATTGTATATGTATCTAATGTGTAGGCTCAGTTTAGTCGAACATTTGCTGGATGGCTCTACTTATTACTGTGGTTTGCTGGGTGCTTTGGTGGCTGTAAGCTATGTTGGTTCTGTTCCTGCTATCAGGTTTTCACAAAAAACAAACAGCCCCACTGGGTAGGTTTGAACTAGGTTCTTATCAAGCCCAACAGAAGAAATAGATCATCACAGATTTGGAAGGATGTCAAACTACCAGAATATGTCTGGTGTTGATCTCAAAGAACTATTCAGAAAGAGAGGCTTTGCTTGGAGAGTGTGAATCACCAAGGCTGACATGGAATTGCAGCAGGATGATCACCTCCAATGAGTGGAGAAAAGGATGGAAACAAGAAAGGATGTTTCAGAGCCAGTTCCAGAGCTGGGGCTCACAGCAGAGGAGAAGGATTGGGAGAGGTTGCTCTTATCCCTTCTCTTTGCCTATAGAGCAGTCCACACGATTCTCTCTTTTTGAAATCCTGGATGGTAGACGAATAAAGGGCCCCTTGAACGTGATCAGGGAGCTATGGGAAGGGGATTATAGATTGAACCAGTTTTTGGTGGCCTCATATGTTTTGGCCTTCCGGGAGAAACTATCAATGATAACTGGGTTGGCCACGGAAAACATGCATGTTTCCCAGGCCAAAAACAAAAACGGTGGGGGCCTAAAGTTAGAGAGCTGGAAGTGAGACAGGAAGTGTTGATGCTGGTACCCAAGCCCCAGCATAAATTGCAAGCCACTTGGGAAGACCCCTTCCCCGTTAGAAAGAAAATAAATCCCCACACATATGGTTTGACTATAGACACTGTCAGGAAGGTCACTAGGGTAGCCCACATCAATAGGCTGAAGGAGTACCAGAGAAGGCCTCAGAACTTCTTAGCAATAAGTCTGCCTAAAGTCAGTAACCCCGAGGAGGGAACCTTACCCAATTTGCTAGCCTCAGCTAGGCCAGGTGCATAGAAAGAGATAGTGAGGGAAACAGAAAACTTAACTTCGCACCAGAAGGGGCAGCTGATGACTACCCTTGCCCCATGCCATGCACTGTTTTCCATTAGGCCTGGGTGTACCTCTATAGCTGTGCACAAGGTCCTCACAGAAGGTTGCCCTTACTTACTTAAGCTGTGAGGAAAACTGTTTGGGATGAATTGAAGGAGATGATGAGATTAGATGTGAATAAACATTCTAGTAATCCCTGAGCTTCCCCAGTAATATTGGTACCTAAGAAAGATAGAACCACTTGTTCCTGCAAGGACTACCGTTCGCTCAATGAAAGTTCTTAAACGGATGCTTAGCCTATTCCATGCATGGATGTGTTGTTAAACAGGCTAGGTATTGCACAGTACCTAACCACCCTGGATCTATCCAAGGGGTATTCACAGATACCCCTTGCTGAGACAGCTAAGGAGAAGTCCACATTCATCAGTCCTTTTGAGCTTTACCAATTCAAAATTATGCCATTTGGGATGGAGAATGTCCCTTTGACCTTCCAGAGGTTAGTTGATAGATTTTTGAAGGGGTTCCAGTGGTTTGTTCAGGCCTACTTAGATGATATTGCCATATTTAGCAATACTTGGGTGCATCACCTACATCATATCCAAACGATACTTAGTGTTATTGAATGGACTTAATAAACTATCTGTACAGACAAGTGCCAGTGGGCTAATGCAGAGGTTCAGTATTAGGCCAGAGCCAGCTAATGTGGAGGGAATAGCTACTTGACCCATACCCCAGACAAAGAAGCAGATGATGGCTTTCCTGGATACCACAGGGTATTACCACAAGTTTATTCTCTGTTATACAGCCATGGCCAAACCATTGATGGACCTGACTAGGAAGGGGATGCCAAGGATGGTGGACTGGGCTCCTGTCTTTTAGGTTGCCTACTAAGCACTCAAGGATGCTCTAAATTGCTTCCCTGTTCTGGCCACCCCAGACAACCAAAGGATCTTCATAGTACAGACTACTGCCTCTACATTTGGATTGGAAGCCGTACTGAGACAGAAGGACAAGCAAGGATTTGAGCACTGTTAGGTATTACTTTCTTTATTATGAGTTTATTGACTAATATCATGATTATAGATGTATATCAGCTTGTTTTTTTCCTTGTATCTTACTAGAATGTTCAAGAAGGTTATCTGTAGAAATGTTTAGGTAAGATTCCTTTACCATCTGTTTCCTCTTCCTTTTATTTACCTTGCAACTGCTGACAGCAAATATCTATAGGAAGCGGTTATTTGAAATAAGGAATATTTCGCTGAGTGAGACAGAAAAAGACACTTGCTTGCAAATATTTGTAGGCTAACTACTATGATGGTGTATTTGACCCTATTTTGAACTGTGCTATTAGCTATGACATGTTTTATGCTATATAATGGGCTCCCTGCCCATTATAAACTCAGAGATTATTCTGATGGCACTCTGACTTCTGTGCATTATTTTCTCTCATTATATCTTGGTATCCAGATATAATATATACACACATCAGAATACATGATTACTCACTAATCTGATCCTATCATTTTGGTCCTTCAAGCAGTGGTTGTTTCCCTTATCATTCCTCGGAAGGAGCAAAACGCCTTTTACCGTGCACGGGGGGTATGTAGCTGAGAACTTTCTTACCTTGAGAAAGACCTCAGGCCTGATATATACGATCAACAGAGGCAAGGTGTTTTTCCGAGGGATGAAAAGGCACAGCTTACAACGAACTGACAGTGAGTATATGAATTTCTGTTGCATTTGCATGTGTGTGTATGTCCCCAGGTCCTTGCCTAACGGTGATATTAGGTAAAAGAGTTGTACAACTAAGTTTCTTGCCTAGTAATAGGTAAATGGGTTGATACTTACCCACAGAGAGGTAAAAGAGTCATTATATACCGGTACCGGGTGTATGTATGTTTGTGAGAGGTGTACCACGGATATCATTTATTGGTTATTGTATATACCTGTAAACATTCTGTATATTTCTGTGTACTTGTGAGTGTATGTATATATATATATACATGTATTATTTTGTGTTGTTCTAAAAATTCTTACCTGAAACTATCCACTTTTGGTAGTGAGTGGTCACGCATTACCCACCTAGTCTCCGAAGGGTAAATCCTGTGACTTGCCTGTGTTTATGGAAGACGCACAAACCACAATTTGTGGCAGTCGAGCACGACAGGCATCAATAACTCCTTGAATTTCCATCTTTCTCATTCTTTAATTGGTTATACAATGTTGAAATATTTTGTCTGCAGTTTCTGTGTATTCATAACTTCTTACTAAAATACTCTGTAAGATTGTGTGTATGAAGCACAGGGTGGGAGCTATACTTGTAAGGGATACATCCACAAAGGCACCACACGGTATATGGTGAAGTTGGACTTTGAGTGGTCTACCTGTCGGCCCTAAAGGTTGGGTTTACACTAAAGGGAACTGCACAACAAGACTTCCTATCAGAAGCTACAGGCTTTATGGGTCCTTGATGTGCCGAGTATATGTGGTGGTGTTTGAGGTGTAGCGTGCGAGAGGTAGCGTGAACGACTCTCTCTCTACGTGAACCAGGTTTCCACACTCGGGTTAATTGAAACTATAGGAGTTCAAGATATATATATATATATATATAAGTGGATAGGCTCTCAAGAGCTTATATAGCACTGCCGGGTGTGTGGTTTCTAGACCCTGCAGTTTTCAAGGTTATCTATAAAGAAATGTTTAATATGCAAAGGTTTTCTGGTGTGCATCTGTAACTTATGTCTGGTAAAAACACACTTATGTGTGGGAATTGTGAACACTATATTCTAGAATTGTTTTCTTATGTGTATTTGTGTATATATAAAGTTTCTGTGTGTTTGTAACTTTACTCAATGCTTTACTTTTGGAAAAGGAGGTGACTGGTCTGCATTTTGAGAAGACGTGCAGGGTTTGGCCAACCCCCACAGTCAGCATAGCAGACCACTCCCCTTCCTACTCCCATTTTTCTCTGTGTGTGTGTGTTAGTTTTTATGTGAAAATATGTCTGTCTGTATCATTGAGGGAAAATAGCAGAAGGGAGAAAGTGTGGTTGCTGTAAAGAGAGACAAAGGCATGTTATTACAACCCCTTAGAAAAGTGGGAGTTGACTATAACCTTATGACCAACCCCTTTTAAGCGATGACGATGCTCACCGCACCCACTGGATACACGCCCCTATACCCCACCTTAAAGGCAGACAGCACCTACTATACTACCTCTGCTGGAATCAGTGCCCTGTATCCACTACTTCTTGGCAATATTAATCCTTATTAAATGGAAGATATAGGAGACGTTCAAACTTTATTAAACTTTACTATACACAAAGAAGTATACGAAAGAAAAAGTAAACGCAACGCTACTTAATTAAGGCAAACATTTTGAACATATTGAAACAGAGGATGATGTCAATAATATAAAAAAGGCAATAAAAATAAAAATAAAAAAGTAAAATACATTTTATATACTAAAAAAATAAAAAAATTGTTGAAGATGAAAAAAGGCAAATGTGTATAACAATGAAGGTGCCTACGGGGGGAGAGACATGTAATGTTAAACACCTCTCTCCTTCGGAAGCGGAAGAGGATATGTTTATGTGTACACAGAAAAGACGTCCACGACTGACCGCCCCTCCGACTCCTGGGAATATGGTCACTTATAGTGATGATGTAGAGGACGAATTTGATGATGCTCACAAATACCTGCTTGCCGCCACCCCTGCGAATCCACCTCCTCCGACACCACCACCTTATGAAGGACAGCCCGCCAGAACCAGGCGGGCACCAGATCATCAATACGGAGGTAAGGGAATAACATCTGTACCATTATATCCCTTAATTGATGTTGCCACCCACAATGCTAGTATACCGAGCATGGACAGATGCAGATGTGAGGAGAGCTGTAGAAGGAGTCCCCCACCCAAATGAAAATATGGGAATTTTCAGACTTAAGTTCCAGCGATTGCAGCAGAGTTTTAAATTAAATGGTGTTGAGGTTGAAAGATGTCTGAGGCAGATATTAGGGTCAGATTGGATCCTTAGTGAAGGTGACTGGAATCCACTGGACCCAAGGGGGGAAACCACTGCAATATGGATCACAAGAACTGACCCAACGAGTAGACGCTCTAATAGGCAGAATAGCTGACAGACACAGAGAACACGCAGACTGGACTAAGATAAACGAGTGTGTACAGAAAGATGATGAAAGTGTGGAACAATATATGGAGAGGTTGAGGTAGTATTTGACAGCCATAGCGGGGTGGCCAGACCTAACCCATATGATGATGCTGGACCATATGCTCAGCAACTAAAAACGCTTTTCTCAGGGGATGTCGTCCAGAAATAAATGACTTTGTGATACAACACCAAATTACTTACAAAACATGTCCCCTTAGGGAAACCATAGAATATGCTAAACATGCAGAGGAGCAGTGTAAGAGAGCAAAAGAAAAGAAACAGACAAAGCAAGATAGTAAACCAAAGGAGGTGTATTTGATGACTTCTGTTGATGGGAAAGCGCAACCTATAACTTCTGCTTTCTTTTCCGGTGATGGTGGAAATAACCAAAAACGTGGAGGGAGAGGAGGTGGACGAGGACGAGGTAGAAGCAGAGGAAAATGTTATGGAAATTGTTACGTGTGTGGCAAGGCCGGCCACTTAGCACGTTACTACAGAAACAGAAAGTACCAGGAGGAAGAGGGAGCGGATGACGATGACCACAGACCGACAAATGACTAGAACCAGGTTGTACCCTTCCTTTACAAGTAATTGCTGATAAAGAATTGCATGAATCTGAATTGTATGAGCATGGCATTAATGATGCAAAACTGCCAGAGATAAATGATGTGTTGAATTTAGAATCATGTATAGACTTAATGGCTTTAGAAGAACAGACAGTCATTCAACTAGATGTAGAGGGGGTAATGATAACATTTCTATGTGATACAGGAGCATGTAGGTCAGTGTTGAGTGATGCACATGGACTAGTTACACGTCATCACAAAACATATTTGTTAGGTCAGCAGCAGGACAGACAAATAGCGAACCTATATCATGTCCACTCACAGTGAGCTTGTTCAACGGCCAAACATTTCAGCATCCTTTCATACTCTCCCCTAGATGCCCGATAAATCTCTTGGGTAGAGATCTGATGCTGAACTGCAACATTAGAGTGGTTCCTACAGAGAAAGGCATGAAAGCATACATGGGGGACATACCTGTCGATGTACAGTAAATGTAGTGCAGGGGATGGGTGAACCACATTACTTCTACAAATTAGACATGGTGTAAAAAGGGCCAGGACAAGTATCCAGCACTTTGGTAGCCATGGCTAATGACCTAGCTCCATCTCCCAGTGTAAAACAAAGCACAGGGTCATTACACTGCACTATGAAATTTTAAAGTACACCGGGAAGGGATGTGGACTATGAAAAAACATTGTTCAAACACACCAATACAAGAATAACCTTGGATTACACATACTGGACAGAAAATGGGTATACAAGGGTGGGAGTAAAATTGTATTATCGACCAGTTACTCTATGCAGGACAAACAGTGCCACACATATCACTGACTATGCCAGCTGGTGGAAGGTGGGTACAGGTAGGAGGGATCGTAGAAGAGGCTCAGACAGATAAAAAACCATGGGAGTACTTGCCCTATGACCTTGGAGTGCAGTACTCACCGAGCACAAAAATATATAGGAAAAGCCTGAACTGGGTAACTGAGACAAAGTAAACATACACCAACAGCCAATATGCATTCTCAACTGTGCACATATTTGCACAATTGTGGAAAAATAGAGGCATGGTCACATCTACCGGCAGGCAAGTCACTCATAAACAACTCCTTTTGCAGTTACTTGAAGCCATTAGACTGCCCTTGAAGTTTGCTGTATGTAAATGTGTGGCTCATACCACAACAAAAGACGCAATTTCAATAGGAAATGTCAGAGCAGACGCAGCTGCAAAGCAGGGGGCTCTAACAGGAAACATAAACCTTTTTCTCTTACACAGCTACACATCTGTGTATCTCGTAGACCAAATTGACAAGAGTATTCTACAGCAAATACAGACAGACGCACCCTCACAAGAAAACACATACTGGTTAAAGGTATGATAATATTTATGAGAGTGCAGAAGGGAAACCAATTTTACCAAACCATCACTGTTCAGATATGCAGCTATGTTGAGCCATGGCATTAGTCATGTCTCAAGAGGGAGTATGGTAGACATGGTCAGCAGAATATTTTCAGCCTATGGATTAAACACCTATTTTAAAAAATGTTGTGCAGGGTGCCTTGTTTGTGCACACCACAACCCTCAGGGTAACTATTACCCCATAAGAGGCACATTCCCAGATCCAACATACCCCTTCCAAACAATATGTATGGATTTCATTGAACTAACAAAGTGTGAAGGGAAGAAATATTGCCTAGTGATAATTGATGTATACTCTAGGTGGGTGGAAACGAAACCATGTGCACACCCTGACGCAATCACAGTGGCTAAAACCTTAGTGACACAAATAATTCGTAGGTTTGGTATTCCAGAGGAAATATATCGTCCACTTGAGTAAAGCATTACACATAGAGTTGAAAAACCACTGTGCGTACCACCCACAGTCAGCTGGATTAGTGGAGAGAACTAATGGTACCATTAGAAATAAATTGAGGAAAACGATGGCAGAAACAGGAAAAATTGGCTTTACTGTTTACCATTAGTCATGCTAAACATGCACATGCTTCCAGGCAGGAAGAAGTTAACCCCGTTTGGAATATTGTATGGGAGACCATTCCTACTACCAGAATTTAGACCATTTATCTCAGAAGATGAGGACATGAGTGAAAACTTAGCAGACTATATGAGAAAAATGTTAAGTAAGAAAGATATTATCTCCATCTCTCTCTCTCATCCACAGCAACAGCAGGGACCCTGCTTGGTACAACCAGGCCAGTGGGTCCTAATTAAAGTAATCAAGCGCAAAAATTGGGCTTCGGCCAGGCGGGAAGGACCTTACCGAGTTCTGCTGTCAACACCCATTGCCTTGAAAGTTGCCGAACGAGCCACCTGGATACACCTGACTCACTGCAAGAGAGTAAAAGTGCCAGAGCTTGAGCCAGTTGATTCCTAAAACCTGCAAGCTGACTCAATGCGAGTCAGGCTGGTCTACAAATGGGGGGAAACTCGTCTCAAACCCAGGGAAGAACCAAATGGTGCGGGTTTGGGGATCTCAACTGGCCCAAGAAAATGTCCTGGCACCTGTTCAAAAGACCTAACTGGTGTGGCCTAAGAATCTCACTGACATGCCTCATCTTGACACCTCTCTGCATAGTAGCACCCATAATCATATGACAAGACCCAGAGGCAACCAGACGCAATCTATTAGAGAGATGTGGATGCACAGAATGAAAAGAGACATGATGGAAGTCAATTTAACTGGCCAAGTGACCCTAGTGTTCAAGGAAGGGCAGATAGGAACCAACCAAATAGACCTATGTCAAGTACTAAGATGTGGACTTTCTGGAGGAGGACGTAGTGGTAGGGTGAGAAAAGCGCCAGTATACTTGTGTACAGCCCCTCCGTATGGAAATTAGAGATGTCCTAGCTGGAAACTGGCCTTATGGAATACAGGAGCTGACTGGGGTTACTCCCCACCTTATCACATGAAGTGCAAGAGCACAAAGAAACGCTTAAAGTTGACACGGGGTGTGGAGCCATCCTCCTGCAGCCAAAATCAGCTATGCAACCCCATCCGTATCACCCTCCATGACCCACAAAAGTGTGATGAAGGGAGATATACTTTTGGAACCTACACCTTAGGCAGAAGTAACAACATGGAATATTTGCATATTCAGGTACTGCAAAAAGAGGTGCCCAGAGAGACTATTGATCTCACCAAGGTGAGCCCTGTGAATAGGACTGTGCCCTCACAGGTCATCTATTTTGAACCTGACCGCCTGATTAACACTTTTGAAATTGAGACTGGGTATGCAGGAAAAAACATTTGGTTGGAATGGATGCTGTATACTGCGGCCTCCATGGAAATGAGTAACTGTATAGCATGTTCCACTGCCAGACCATCAATGGCAATGTTACCATTTAAACTGAACCTTGCTTTGAGACCTTGCTTTGAGACATTTATAAAAGGAGGGACTGTTAGGTATTAATGTCTTTATTATGAGTTTATTGACTAATATCATGATTATAAATGTATATCAGCTTGTTTTTTCCTTGTATCTTACTAGAATGTTCAAGAAGGTTATCTGTAGAAATGTTTAGGTAATATTCCTTTACCATCTGTTTCCTTTTCCTTTTATTTAAATATCTATAGGAAGCTGTTATTTGTGATAAGGAATATTTCGCTGAGTTAGACAGAAAAAGACACTTGCTTGCAAATATTTGTAGGCTAACTACTATGATGGTGTATTTGACCCTATTTTGAACTGTGCTATTAGCTATGATGTGTTTTATGCTATATAATGGGCTCCCTGCCCATTATAAACTCAGAGATTATTCTGATGGCACTCTGACTTCTGTGCATTATTTTCTCTCATTATATCTTGGTACCCAGATATAATATATACACACATCAGAATACATGATTACTCACTAATCAGATCCTATCAAGCACCCCATAGCCTACCTCAGTAGGCAGCTGTTAACCAGGAAGGTGGCCTAGTGGAAAATGAGTGTTTGAATGTGGTATGGGCCTTGAAAAAACTACAACACTACCTCTATGGCAGGGAGTTCACTGTGGTAATGGATCGGAACCCCTATGTTGGCTGTCTAGAGTGGTGGGAGACAATGGACAATTGCTACAATAGAGCCCTATAGATTTTTAATTTCTCTTTTCAACAGTGGAGGGGCAAGGTCCGTCAGAATGTTGATGGTCTCTTGAGGCAGGAGGATAAGTAACGTCAGTGTAGTCAAGGAATCAACGGATAGGATCACTCCATTCGGGTTACACTTGAAAGGGAGGAAAGCAGCTGAGAAGTCTGGGAGGGTGGGGGCAAATCTTCGAGGGACTGTTAGACTATTGGATTAACATGGATTATTCATATTCTTTCTTCCTTCTCTCCCCTGACACTATACTTCCAGCCTGAATGCTTGAACGGTGGCAGCTACATACGTATTGTGTGCCCTGTGGGATGGGGGAGCCATGTTGTTCATGGAGAGGTCCACAATATGGTGGTGATCAGAATTATGGTATTGTTGTGCAGATTTATCGATGTACATGTGGTACCCAGGCATGTTTGGTATTGAAATGTTTCATTTCCCCCAGAGAGTTTAATAAAGTACATTTTCAGAGCCCCTGGGGCAGAGGGCAAATCAGTTATGAGGTGCTTGGTTGCTGGGGATCCAGTACAGTGGGGAGCGGAGCTAACAGACTGGCACCAGGGTGGGGGCTAGTGTAATTTTGTTGGACTGGGCTGTGCATAAATACTGGACACATCAATAAAGGCTGTTGTCAGATTAAACATGCAAATTTGATGTATGTGTTCCATGCTGAGGGAATAAAAATCCTTATTGCTGCTGAACCTGCACAGGATTCTGTTACTGTCGGTAACATTTGCTGGATTGCTGTGGCTTGTTGGGTGCTTTGGTGGCTATAAACTGGGTTGGTTCTGTTCCTGCTATCAGGGATTCACAAAGAACTAGACAGTCCTACTGGGTAGGTTTGAATTAGGTTCTTATTAAGCCCAACAGAAGCAGTAGGTCGTTACATCAGTGTTGTAAGTCTTTCTTAATTTTTGAAAGTAAGCGCATATAGCTTGTGTTATACAATTCAAAGTATCCTCTTAGAAGTTAAATACCAAAGTTTTTTAATTAATGTTTTTAATGTAAAATCCAACATTCAGTTCTATTAATTCAAGAATATGTTGAGCATAAGTGTTCATAATTTCTGATTTAGTTGAACTGATTTGAAGCCTGAAAGGTGGGAGTATTTATTTTCCATAAGATAAAGAAGGAATTTAACAGGATTTTTCAATTATAATATAATGTTATCTGTATACAACATTTTATATTTATTATATTTATTAGAAACTCCTATCAATTGAGGGTTCTTGTTTATTATGACTAGGCAAGGGTTAAATGGATATTGCAAACAGGAATTGTCTATTTCTGTCAAGTATTTGAAATTTGCTACAGGGACCTGGTGTCTCCTTCCCCACCTAGGTTCTGGTGGGTCCACGGCCCCAGCTATAAGCCCACTCTGGGCACAACATGGTTTGATTAGGTAGTGTGACTGCTGGAGAGCATCTGAGTAATGGGTCTGGGTCGAACCCACGTGGGGAGTATAAACCTGGGGTGTGCAAGATTTAGCAATACCTTTACTGAGTTGGAGGGGAGTTGGCTAGGAGGGTTGGAGCTTGTCTGGGTGTGAACTGGGTAACACAAATGGCTACTGGAATTGTCTACTGGCCCTTAAAGTGGTACTAAACTCAAAACATATTTTATTAGCCCAATGTAATAGTTACACCCCCACTCTACACATAAAATAAAGGTTCACAAAATTAACAAAATGATCCAGAGCCCCCTAGGCTCAAATGACCTGGTTAAAAGGGATCATAAGGGCCCAGGCATATAAGCAGGGCTTTGGGGAAACATGACTTAAGAACACAAGCCAACAAGTGACATAGCCTTTTCAAATGTTCTTATAGCCATTTTAATAGTCCTCGGGTTAGGGAGATACATTAGATACATACCTTGTGTCTGTCAAAGTCCAATTGATGGTTCTAAAAGTCCATGAGTCCTGTGTGTGTATGTGGGGGGGGGGGGGGGGGGGCATGACAAAAAATGCTATTGATTAAGGGTGAAAGAGGAGAGTGTAAAATCTAGCCTGCAGCTCAAACATTAAAAAGAGGAAGATCATGGCAAACAAAAATATCAGTTCCTGAAAAATATATGAAGAAGAAATGGATGCAGAGACAAATTTTATTTTCCTGGGCTCCAAGATCTCTTCAAATGGTGACTGCTGCTATCAAAAGGAAGAAATATATTACTATCAATAATGGTCTGCAATATTAAAACTATAGTACTATAGTATTCCCAGTAGTAACATATGGATGCTAAAACTGTACCATAAAGAAGGATGAGTGCCGTAGAATCGACACCTTTTCATTGTGGTGTTGGAGAAAATTGCTTAGAGTTCCTTGGACTCCAAGAAGATCCAATCAATCCATACTACAGGAAATCAAGCCAAACTGTTCCCTGGAAGGCATGATCATGAGATTAAAGCTTAAATATTGACTAAACAACAAAGAATGTACATAACACAATTTGATAAACCATACAGTTACCTAAATACACATAAACATATGATTTGAGATAGAAACTTGAAAGGAGGAGATGCATGTTTGGAATGGATGGCGATGCACAAAACTGAATGGCTTAGGGCATTTTAAAACCTGAATACCACCATGGATTAACAGGTAACTATAGGGTTTGAATGTTAAGTGTCCTAGTAAATGTATCGCTAAAACTTGCCCACCCCAGGTCTATGTCTCCCCACAGGCCCATTACTCAGATGCTCTCAAGCAGTCACACTACCTAATCAACCCATGTTGTGCACAGAGTGGGCTTATAGCTGGGGCTGTGGACCCTTCAGCACCTAGGTCCTTGTAGCAAATCCCTTGAACCCTTGCTTAATTATATTAAACAAGAACCCTCAATTGATAGGAGTTTCTAATAAATATAATTAATATAACATTTCGTATACAGATCCTGTTAAATTCCTTCTTTATCTTATGGAAAATAAATACTCCCACGTTTCAGGCTTCAAATCAGTTCAACTAAATCAGAAATTATGAACACTTATACTCAACATATTCTTGAATTAATAGACCTGAATGTTGGATTTTACATTAAAAACATGAATTGAAAAACTTGGTATTTACCTTATAAGAGGATAAAAAACTACTGCTTCTGTTGGGCTTGATAAGAACCTTATTCAAACCTACCCAGTAGGACTGTCAAGTTCTTTGTGAATCCCTGAGAGCAGGAACAGAACCAACCCGGGTTACAGCCACTAAAGCACCCAGCAAGCCAAAGCAATCAGTAGAGCCAGACAGCAAATGTTACGGACAGTAACAGAGTCCCATGCAGGTTCAGCAGCAATAAGTATTATTATTCCTTCAGCATTGAACACATACATCAAAATTTGCATGTTTAATCTGATAACAGCCTTTATTGATCTGTTTTTTCCCCACTGTACTGGATCCCCAGCAACCAAGCACCTCAAAACTGGTGACTCCTCTGCCCCAGGGGCCCTGATAATGTACTTTATTAAATTCTCTGGTAAAAATGCAGCATTTCAATACCAAACATGCCTGGGTACCAGATTTACATCCATACATCTACACAACAATACCATAATTCTGATCACCCCCATATTGTGGACCTCTCCATGAACAAAATGGCCCTCCCATCCCATAGGGCACACAATAAGAATGTAGCTGCCACTGTTCAAGCATTCAGGCTGGGAGGATTGTGTCAGGGGAGAGAAGGAAGAAAGAATAGACATCACAGACATCCCCAGACATCACAGCTGCTTTCCTCCCTTTACTTATCCTCCTGCCTCAAGAAACCAACAACATTCTGAAGGACCTTGCCCCTCCACTGTTGAATAGAGAAATTAAAAGTCTATATGGCTCTATTGTAGCAATTGTCCATTGTCTCCCACCACTCTAGACAGCCAACATAGGGGTTCTGATCCGTTACCACAGTAAACTCCCTGCCATAGAGGCAGTGTTGTAGTCCCATACCACATTCAAACACTCCTTTTCCACTAGGCCACCTTCCTGGGTAACATCTTCCTACTGAGGTAGGCTATGGGGTGCTCAAATCCCTGCTTGTCCTTCTGGCTCAGTACGGCTTCCAATCCAAATGTACAAATGTAGAGGGGTTAGTCTGTACTATGAAGATCCTTAGGTTGTCTGGGGTGGCCAGAACAGGGAAGCAAGTTAGAGCATCCTTGAGGGTTTTGAAGGCAACCTTAAAGGCAGGGGCCCAGTCCACCATTCTTGGCATCCCCTTCCTAGTCAGGTCCATCAATGGTTTGGCCATGGCTGTATAACAGAGAATACATTTGTGATAATACCCTGTGGTATCCCGGAAAGCCATCATCTGCTTCTTTGTCTGGGATATGAGCCAGGTAGCTATTCCCTCCACATTAGCTGGATCTGGCCTAATCTGCCCACTGCCCACACAGTGGCCCAAATACTGAACCTCTGCCTTAGCCCACTGGCACTTGTCTGTACAGATAATTTACTAAGCCCATTCAATAGCAATAAGTATTGTTTGGATGTGCTGTAGGTGATGTTCCCAATTATTGCTAAATATGGCAGTATCATCTAAGTAGGCCTGAGCAAACCACTGGAACCCCTTCAATTTATCAGCTAAACTCTGGAAGGTAAAATGGACATTCTTCATCCCAAATGGCATTATGGACTTCTCCTTAGCTGTCTCAGCAATGGGAATCTGCGAATACCCCTTGGAGAGATCCAGGGTGGTTAGGTACTGTGCAATACCTAGCCTGTTTAACAACTCATCCATGCATGGAATAGGCTAAGCATCAGTTTTAGAACATTCATTGAGCGTACGGTAGTCCTTGCAGGAACAAGTGGTTCTATCTTTCTTAGGTACCAATATTACTGGGGAAGCCCAGGGATTACTAGAAGGTTCAATTACATCTAATCTCATCATCTCCTTCAATTCATCCAAAATACTTTGCCTTACAGCATTTGGTACTGGGTAGGAAGTTTGCTTTAAGGAAGGGCAACCTTCTGTGAGAACCTTGTGCACAGCTAGAGAGGTGCACCCAGGCCTAGTGGAAAACAGTGCATGGCATGGGGCAATGGTCGTTATCAGCTGCCCATTCTGGTGCGAAGTTACATTTTCTGTTTCCCTCACTATCTGTTTCTGCGCACCTGGCCTAGCTCGGGCTAGCAAATCGTGTAAGGTTCTCTCCTCTGGGTTACTGACTGTAGGCAGACATATTACTAATAAGTTTTGAGGCCTTCTCTGGTACTCCTTCAGCCTATTGATGTGGGCTAACCTAGTGACCTTCCTGACAACATCTATAGTCAAAACATATGTGTGTGGATTCATTTTGTTTGTAATGGGGAAGGGGTCTTCACAAGCGGCTTGCAATTTATGCTGGGGCTTGGGTACCGGCATCAACACCTGCCCCACTTCCAGCTCTCTATCTTTAGCCCCCTTGTTTTTGGCCTGGGAAACCTGCATGTTTTCCGTTATCGTTGCTAGTTTCTCCCGGAAGGCCAAAACATATGAGGCCACCAACAACTGGTTCAATCTATAATCCCCTTCCCATAGCTCTATTATCATGTTCAAGGGTCCCTTTATTTGTCTACCATACAGATTTCAAAAGGAGAGAATTGTGTGGACTGCTCTATAGGCAAAGAGAAGTTATAAGAGCAACCTCTCCCAATCCTTCTCTGCTGTGAGCGCCAGCTCTGGAACTGGCTCTGAAACATCCTTTCTTGTTTCCATACTTTCCTCCACTCATTGGAGGTTATCATCCTGCTACAATTCCATGTCCGCCTTGGTGATTCACACTCTCCAAGCAAAGCCTCTCTCCCTGAATAGTTCTTTGAGATTAGCAGCAGACATATTCTGGTAGTTGGACATCCTTCCAAAGCTGTGATGATCTACTGCTTCTGTTGGGCATGATAAGAACATAGTTCAAACCTACCCAGTAGGGCTGTTTGTTTTTTGTGAAACCCTGATAGCAGGAACAGAACCAGTAAACTGTTAGGGTTAGGGTGAGGTTTAGGGTTATGGTTAGTTCAAGGGTTAGGCTAACAATATAAGATTAGAACTTCTCTCACATATCGGCAGCGCTGCAAAATATTGGCAGCGCCATCTAGCAGATGTAGGCCACACTGCAGCAGTGGGCCTGAGAAGACACCATGACAGGATAGATGAGACAACTTGTTTTGAAAAGTACAAATAAAACAGTCTTGAATTTGAATTAGTATATTCAGTTTTGCGTTTTGTTCTAACATAATCAGTAACTAGGGAGGGATGTAGGCTGCAGATAGGATCTCCATTCAGTTATATGACTTAAAAAGCTTAAATGGAAATGCAACAAACAATTGGATAGTACTTCTATCACCACCTCTTAAACTTCAATGAAGCATGCTAAATGTGTTTTTTTTGTCAAAAAACTTATGCTCATTGTTTAAACAGCTGCCAATATTATTAGTTTACTAAATATCTCATAAACATCTCATAAATATCTCATAAACATATTTCGTTTTTCCCAAACTACCATAGTCCTTTAACTCAAATAGTCCATCCTTAATATTACACCAGGAAAAATACTTTAATTTAGTGAAAAAAATAATTATTGAAAACAGGTTATGCTGTAAATAAACCAGATATTTATTAATGGTTATACATGACTATTTGGTTTGACTGTTTTATATTATTTTATATTTTCAGAGAAAAGCCAGTCTATTTCTGTGTTGTTAAACAAGCAACAATGTGGATTTCTGTGAACACAAGAGCAAAAGAACTGTATAATCCACCTTAAATGAGGACAGTCATTCAGAAGTGGGTGTGGTCGCACGCCGCAGTGAAAGGATGGATGCCTAGAATTCTAACAGTGTGATTGGTCAGTACCTTTAGTGGGTGGGCAGATGATCAGGTATATAAGGCAGCCCAGCTTGTTAGCTTCAGTGTGCAGAAGACTGAGGAGGGAGAGGTATTATTGGAAAGAGATTAAGGGTGAGTCAATGTTCTCATTCATGTGTTAATTTTGTCTGATTAGAATTACTAGTGATATATATATATATATATATATATATATATATATATATATATATATATATATATATATATATTTTTTTTTTTACTTAATGTTGCCTGATGTAATTTTACCCTCCCTTTGTTTTTCCAAATGGGGAATCTTTACACTTACCTTAGTATTTTAACTGGCTCTGAATCCGGTGTTGCATAGATTAAATCATGTGCAGCATTAAATGAGGCTGTTTAAGAATTTTAAGCCAGTCTGCACCTCTTTCTGTGCTTGAGTAGTTTACATGATGGTGCTAATGCTCCTACTCCAGGGTTCAATTGTTTAGTGAGCAATTGAAACGAAAATCCATATTCTGTATAAACATGCTCTGAATGTTCAGTTTATCTGATAGAAAAACTAGGGTAATTTCTAGGTAAAATCCCCAGTAGCAGTTATTTTGCTAAAACCTCAATCACAAATCAATTTGTAGCCTGCAGATTTTTTTTTTAAACAAAATGCTCCACTGAAACTTCCCTCAAACTACTATGTTGCTAAATGAATATCCATTACTATTTGCTTCAAATTTATATCTGCTACCTGCAACTGTTGGTTCCACCCAGTTGCACAGTTTGTAAGTGTTTTTTTTTTTTTTTTTTTTTTTTTTTTATTGGCGAGGGCTTTTATATAAACATTGACTGCTTTACTTGCCTCCTTCCATATTAACTTAATTCTATCCTTAAGTTTAGGAACTGCCATCATGGTGAATACTGGAATTAATGGGTAAGTAGCCATATGTATTTGTCTAGCAGGGCCCTGGATGACATTTCAATGCCTGATGAAATACTGCTAACATCTTCAACTGCATCAATGCATCTTCCTATTTTATACCACTAAGTGCAGAAAGTGAACTACTCTCCTAGTGTAGCCTTTTTTTTTCTGGGGGGGGGGGGGGGGGGTCAACGGATTAAGTTAACAAAACCCTCAAGGATAAGCGTAAGTACTATGGGCCCAATTCAGTAAACATTAGACACTAATGTATACATCTACGAATATGTAGCAATATTAAGAGTGATTTTAAAAATCATATTCGGCAAACATTACTTATTGGCACTAATGAATTAAATCAATAGAATGCATATAAACGTTTTATAATAAACACCCAATGCCAAATTTATGAGTTAGAATAGCAAATGTGGGGATAGGGTGAAAGTAGCATTGAGACGTCCCACTACACAAAGGCATTTGTGTAGTGGCTCTATTTAAGTCTTTGGTTGACTGCAATAAGTGTATTACTAAGCTAATTTCAACATCTGCAGCTCATTTATGATCTGAGCGCATAATGGATGCATCTTCAGAGCACAGGGGCTTTGTTGCAACTGAAATACTTGGTCATTATGACTCAGTTTGATTTAACATAATTGCTTTTGTATCTGATCTAAAGGTTTATTGGCCTCACTCAGTAGGTCTGGTCTACTGTAATTGTACACACTTGACCACTTGGTGAGCAGTTTTCCTATACCATGCACGTCTGATACCTAGATTGGTAGGGGGTTAATTACGTTTTTTTTTTTTTTCTGCTTAGTGTGCGCCCCTCTGGCATACGCTAAGAGGATGAGCTGAATTTTATTTATTTTTTTGAACCACCACTAAGTGGAATGTAGTTTCTTTTTATGCACATAATTCCTATTAGTGAATTTTATCACCCCTTTAGGTTTGGCCGTATTGGACGCCTGGTGACCAGAGCTGCCTTGGAATCTAGCAAGATAAAGATTGTGGCAATCAATGATCCTTTCATTGACCTAGATTATATGGTGAGAAATGGTTTTCTGACTGCCTAAAACAGAACTGTTGTACAGCTCACATCCTCATTTTATTTAAATTGCTTCTTTTATGCAGGTTTACATGTTCAAATATGACTCAACCCATGGCGTGTTCAAAGGAACCGTAAAGGCTGAGAATGGGAAGCTGGTTGTGAATGGCCATGAGATCTCAGTATTCCAAGAGTGAGTTGGTTATAGATGGGTAGAACAATGGTTTCCTTTACTCTGTTGGTGCCTTAAAGACCTTCTACACAAGCTTTGGTTGCATGTGAGTTACTTGACCCAGGTTTCATTTCACACTTCTCCCTAGACGAGACCCAAGCAACATTAAATGGGGTAAAGCTGGAGCAGACTATGTGGTGGAATCTACTGGGATCTTTACAACCATTGAAAAAGCTTCTGTAAGTATCAACCTTGTCTGACCGTTTTTTGTTTCCCTTGTAACTCCTTAATACCTAGTTCCTCTTTCCCAGCTTCATCTGAATGGTGGTGCCAAGCATGTTATAATCTCAGCCCCCTCTGCAGATGCACCAATGTTTGTTGTTGGTGTGAACCATGAGGAATATAAAAATACGCTCAAGATTGTAAGGTAAGCAGAACCTTTCTACTTTTATTAGTTTGTCATAGGACCGAGCTACCTATCAAACTCTGACTTTAGGCTCAAGTGAGAAGTCCTGGTCTTTGAGACTAGTTTACCCATCATTGTACATTCCAAAGCTGTTTACTTATTTGTTCCGATTTAGATATACATGTTCTTGCAAAATACTGATTTATACTAGTCCAATCCAGTAAGACTATGCATTAATATTACTGGAATGCCAGATGATCATAGGATACACCTAATCGGTTAGTATTCAGGGAACACTGGTTAATACTTGAGCGGTGTAGCTTCAGATTGGAGCCAGTCAACTAGAGGCTGATACTGTAGTCTTTGAAAGCAAACGTTCTAATACTATCTCTTAAATATGAGAAACTATATAATGACTGCTCCACATTCATAACAAAAAAATGTAATTGGCATTGCAGCAGACACTAGAGGGGTGTGAATATCTTATAAAATGTTACTCTGTCCTCCACAGTAATGCCTCCTGCACCACAAACTGCCTGGCTCCACTTGCAAAGGTCATCAATGACAACTTTAGAATAGTGGAGGGCTTGATGGTGAGTAAAAGACCCTTGGACCATTTTACTCTCAGATGTCCTGCACCTCTACCTGATCCTTTGTCTTCCACCCCTTTCTTAGACCACTGTTCATTCCTACACTGCAACTCAGAAAACTGTAGATGGTCCATCTGGCAAACTGTGGCGTGATGGGCGTGGAGCTGCACAGAACATCATCCCAGCATCAACTGGAGCAGCAAAGGCTGTGGGGAAAGTCATTCCAGAACTGAATGGGTGAGATGGGGTGTGCAACTTATGTACTGTAGGGTCACATAGCATGTTGCATTCTAGGAAGAAGTTTCCATTAGATTAATACTAATCCTGCCTTCTGATTATTCGGACAGAAAGCTGACTGGAATGGCTTTCCGT
Source organism: Discoglossus pictus (assembly GCA_027410445.1). Taxonomy (NCBI): domain Eukaryota; kingdom Metazoa; phylum Chordata; class Amphibia; order Anura; family Alytidae; genus Discoglossus; species Discoglossus pictus. The sequence continues at coordinate 92,479,706 of CM050170.1, read as the reverse complement.
ATTCCTACTCCAAATGTGTCAGTTGTGGATCTGACTTGCCGTTTAGAGAAACCCGTAAGTTGATTATTAAATCGCTGTGACACGTTGGCTACTACTAAATTCCTGCTCTAAATAATACATTGGAAATGTATTGTGTCTAGTTTTGGGAAAAGTAAACCAGCTGAAGTGCTGGCTCTTCCAACCTGACTGGAGTACACATTTAAATGTAAAATCCTTCTAAATGATGTAGTTGTGAAGAGAATATATAAGCAATGTGTGCAACTTTTCCTTTCACATGGATACTTCATAGATATTCCATAGCAGCTGAATATGTAAGTTTGAAGTCTTTCTACTAGCCGTTTTGCTATACCGTAAACATGTATAGCCAGTTTACAAAAAAACAACCTATTAAAGTACATTTGGCCAAGAGCAAGCTACCAAACATTCTACCTTCTATGCTTTACCATAAATAGCATCTTATTGATATGCTGTAGCAATTGTTGGAGTCATGATTTTTATTTTTCACTAGTTTACTTTGAAGTTCTGTCACAAACCAGATAATCTTCATCTTGCAAAAATCTAATTTTTCATATTGACAAGCTGAAACTAGCAGTAACGGTTAATCTCCTTAATCAACCACTTTGACCAGTGTCTTTATTGGTGTCACCAATTACACTCACCAAATGTTCAGTTGTCACCTTGGCATTCCACATTAATCTATAGAGGGTACTTGGCTAACTTGCTGATCAACTACAGTTATCATATCTTGTTCAAGGCCAAATATGAAGACATAAAGACTACAATACGTGCTGCAGCTGATGGGCCAATGAAAGGAATTCTGGGATACACAGATGAACAGGTTGGTCCCTGGAAGTGGTTTTTATACAAGCAAACATTGCAATATGGCTCACTGAGTTTTGGGTAATGCTTGACTGAAATTCTCAATTAGGTTGTCTCAACTGACTTCAATGGGGATACTCGTTCTTCCATATTTGATGCAGGTGCTGGGATTGCACTGAATGATAACTTTGTCAAGCTTGTGTCTTGGTAAGGTGGGGGAGGGTTGGGATATGTGTTTGTAGGGAAGGAAGTTACTGCACTCAGTAACACATTTCTCCATTGCAGGTACGACAATGAATGTGGATACAGCCACCGTGTGGTAGACCTAATCTCCTATATGGCAACCAAGGAATGACCTGTCCAGTAAGACCTCTCCCTCCTGTGGCTTGGAGCAACAAATGCAATCTTTCTGTATAACCAATAAAAAAGTAGAAACTATTATGCTTGATTCATACTTCAAATGAGTGCTTTTGTCAATCAAGCAATACATACTTTTTCAGCATCTCAATTTTTAAGCACAACATGGCTGAGCCCTTCTGTTGCACATTTTGATAGAACACCATTAAAAAGCAAATGCCTGTCTATACGGTAATTTTTTACATGGCTTACAATTTTTTTTTTTTTTTTGTCCTTGGAAGAAATGTAAAACTAATTCTTGCACCCAGAATGGGAGATTGGGCACAATATTCTGTAATTTGCCTGGTTAATGGCTTGAAATGGATACAAACTTTTATCTTAAAGTTCCTTTCGGTGCTCCCAATAAAACATCATGGACAGAGTATAGGCTACAATAAGCCTCTTTTTTTTTTTTTTTTTTTTTTTTTTAAGGCTGGTGTGCCGATCTGTGAGTAGGGGCTATTCAAGCTCAGAACCACCTGCAACATACCACAGGTTATCTGTCCAGAAATCTCTGCACCAGAACCCTGATATCTGACTTCTGTATCTAACCTAAAATAGAATAAATAAGACCACTTACCTTTGCAAATGTCCCTTCAGATCGCCCCCCTAGGGAAAAAAAATGAGTACAACAAACTACACAGAATAAATAAACACTCTAAATATTCTACTCACCTTTTCAGCATGTCCCGTCCTTCTTATTTTCTTCTCTGGCACAGCCCCTGTTAAAAATAAACAGTAGAATAGTACTAAATATAAACACACAAAATAAAATAAACATAATATACATTGAACTTACCTTGGCGCCATGTCCCCGTGCTCCTCCTCTTCTGCCCCGGCTGGACCCTGGAAGACTTCTATTTTAGGTTAGATTTAGGGTTTGTGTATGTAGATATGATTTATTGTATGATAGGGTGTACATATGTATTTTAGATAGGATTTAATATATTTTAGATAGATGGGTATGTGTATTTTAGATAGGTGTGTATTTTTTTATTTTCGGTAGTGGGGGGGTTGTAATGTAGGCTTTTTATTTTTTGTGACTTAGGTTTTTTTATTTTCTTTAATGTAGATTTTTTAATATTCTGTGAGGGGTGGGAGCGTTTATTAGCAGGTAGGTAGTGTAGGTGTTAATAGATTAGTGTAGAGGGGGTTATTTCAGGTTTAATGGTTTATTGTGGGGGTATAGTGCAGTGTAGTGTTTGTACTTAGTGTCATGGTTAATGTTAGTGTTCTAACTGTCCCATAAGGGTCTTTATATACCCTTAGGAGACTGATGGGGTTAAATAGAGGCTTATGGGGGTCTGTATAGACCCCCGTAAGTGACTGTGTTACATAGGCTTCAATGGGGTTAAATAGGCCCATTTAGGGTTCAATAGGTCAAGTTAGGGTTACAAAAGGTACTGTTAGGATTAAATAGGGCCAGGTTTGGGTTAATGGGGTATTGTTAGTGTTAATAGTGTACTGGTTACACTTTGTGTCATGAGGGGTTGTTACATGGGTTCATTTGTGTCCTATAGGGGTCTATATAGACCCCTATTGGACTGATAGGGTTAATTATTGGCGTATTGACCCCCATGAGTGACAGGGTTAATGAAGGGCTAATGGGGGTCTGTATTGACCCCTATGAGTGACAGGGTTAATTAATGGATTATAGGGTCTGTATTGCCCCCATGAGTGTCAGGGTTAATTAAGGGATTATGGGGTCTGTATTGTCCCCACGAGAGGCAGAGTGATAGGGTTCATTTTTTTATTGCGGGTCCTTTAAGGACCTTTACGGTCATTTACGGACCCGCAAGGTGGGAAATTTGACTTGATTGCAGCGCCGATCTTGGCCCCCCACCTCGAATGTTAATGTGGGGACCCCCAGCATTGGTGATTTAACTGTTTGTGTGACGAGGGCCTTTAAGGATCCGCGGCAGGGATTTGACACCTTTTAAATGCAGTGGGGAACACGATCTTGATCCCCACTGCAAGGGTTAATGTTGGGACAATGCCGGGGGTCCCCCATGGGGACCTCCAGCATGGGGTTAATGTTGGCACACATCGGGGGTCTTTATGTGGGGTTCCAAGCTTATCTCCGATCTCTTATGTTGGCAAAGTTGTATGTGGCTGGTAGTGTTTTGCTCGGTCCGGGTCGTGGAGCCTCGATTTATTTTTTTGGGCCGCCATTTTTTTTCTTGTATAGCCGATTTTCGAGTGCCGAAAAATAGATTTGAAGTACTTCTAGAGAATCGTTTCAATATTCTTGATCAATGTGGTGTTTATATTTTTTTAAACATTTTTTATTATTATTATATATTTATTTGTAACGCGCCAACATATTCCGTAACGCTATACAGGGTATTAAAACAAGAAAAAGTACATTGTTAACAAACTGCAGAAAAAGGAGAGCCCTGTTTTGAGCTTAGAATCTTTGTAGAAAGTGTTTTTTTCCCAAAGCACCCTACAAGATTGGAAGCTTGCTACTTACAATCTAAAGGGTATGGAATTGGCAGAAGCCTGGGCAAGAATAGACAGATAATGAATAGCAAGGGTCAGGAAGAAAGTGAAGTTTACTTAGGTAGGAAGACATTTAAAGTTAGAATGATTTCCATTTAGAAGGAAAAGCAAAGGATTTGACTGAAAGCCATTTGAGGTGAGTGGCTCTGGTATGATACTATCTGTAACATATTAAACGTGCAAATGGGAATGTAAGGTGAGGGGCTTGGTTAGGAGATATATCTCCAGAAGCCAACAGATGGTTATGTGGGAGACATGATGTGGATAGGTTGGGAAGAAGAGCAGGAGGTTTTGAGGAAGGAAAAGGCAGGAGAAGACAATGTGTAATGGATTAATAAGGAATAGTTAGCAGGTGTTGTTATTTAAATAATTGAGATGTGCAAGAACTCTGAGAGACTCAATAAAAGAAGAGTAACCGGGGGGGAGAGACAGAGGACACTGAATTAGAATATGAGAAGGATGGGCAATGTTATTTCACAGATAAGATGCAATAAAACCAGGCTTTGGGGGTGGGTAAGCAAGCAAGATAAGGTGGGTTTCAGACAAATGCATGGGTACAGATTTGCTTCGTGAAAATTTCTATCACCTAAAATTCCATATCAGAAATACAGCCATACAACTATTGACAGTAAATTGCAAACAGTAAAAGTTAAGATGTCTCCACAGTGTAGTTAGATACCTTCAGAGAGGCTTCCAGGGTGTGTTTGGTTACAGGATCAGAGAGAGAGAGAGAGACCCAGAGATAGTGTGGACACTTCAGAGAGGCATCCAGGGAGTGTGTTTGGTTGCAGGATCAGAGAGAGAGAGAGGCCCAGAGGTAGTGTGGACACTGAAATAGAATATGAGAATATCATTCTTAATACAAATGATTCTATTTAATTGTATAAATTAGTGCATTCAGTTTACAAATGTCTATGGTTCCTTGTCATGCAATATTACAGCATTCTTAAGTAATAAATTCTCTTTTACAAAAGTAGCCTCAAGTTTCTTTTTGGAGTATTCTGTAACCCATTAGTATATAAATGAAGAAAAAGGAAAAAATATACTGTAGATCCTTAATATTAAAATGACAAGGTAATAAAAGCAATTTACCACTAACGTTTTTTTTTTTTCCCTTTCATATATTGCATTATCCTTAACAAAAACCTAAAATAGAAGTTAACTATTTGTTAATCAGAAGAAATATGCACAATTTCCTGCTCTGACAGGTTACACAAGAAGATGTACATTTGAGTGTGCAGCTAGGGTACAACACATACAAGGTAAGTAATACTCAAGATTTCAAGCATGGGCATAGGTACATGAAAAAAGCCAAATAAAAACTACAAGATGAGTATTTCCAAAGGTGAGAAATGCTAAAAGGTGAACCTCTTTTAATAATGTGTAATTTTTTTTTACATTTTCTGGTTTTGTATCTCCTGAAGAAAATAGATAAACATTATAATAAATTATAAATATATTAACTTTTTTATACATTTTATTAATAACCTTTATTTATAGTATGCCAACAATATCCATGGAAGTGTATGGGGAATACATTACAATTATTTAGATTTATTAACCATTGCAGGGACTGCATTTTAGTTCTGTTGTTTCATAGTAACTATACTTTACATTTTATCCCATACACTTTTTTGGCTTTTTATCTTATATCAGATTTATCTTATATCAGGTTTGTCTTTATTTCATAGGACCACTCTATCTTTATAAAGATGGCTTTAAAAAACAAAACAAGCAAAAAAACACCTGTAGGCCCAGTGCTGCTTGCTACTGCAGCAGGATTGCTGAGTTTTCAGGCACTATTGTAGTGCTTTTTCTGTACACTGAAGCTAACAAGCTGGGCTGCCTTATATACTTGATCATCTGCTCACCCACTAAAGGTACTGACCAATCAAACTGTTAGAATTCTAGGCATCCATCCTCTCACTGTGCCGTGCGACCACACCCACTTCTGAATGACTGTCTTCATTTAAGGTGGATTATACCGTTCTTTTTCTCTTGTGCTCACAGAAATCCACATTGTTGCTTGTTTAACACCGAAATAGACTGCCTTTTATCAGCAATAATATAAAATAGTCAAACCAAATAGTCATGTATAACCATTAATAAATATCTAGTTTATTGACAGCATGTCCTGTTTTCAAGAATTATCTTTTTTCACTAAATTAAAGTATTTTTCCTGGTGTAATATTAAGGATGGACGATTTGAGTTAAAGGACTATGGTAGTTTAGGAAAAACTTAATATGTTTATGAGATATTTATGAGATGTTTATGAGATATTTAGTAAACCAAGAATATTAGCAACTGTTTAAACAATGAGAATAAGAGTGTTTTTGAAAAATAAAACTTACATTTAGCATGTTTAGAGACTACTTGTTTCACTGAAGTTCAAAAGGTTGTGTTAGAAGTACTATCCAATTGTTTGTTGCATTTCTATTTAAGCCTTTTAAGCCATATAACTGAATGGAGATCCTATCTGCAGCCTACATCCCTCCCTAGTTACTGATTATGTTAGAAAACAGCCTTGAATTTGAATTAGTATATTCAGTTTTGCCTTTTGTTCTTTGTACTTTTGAAAACAAGTTGTCGCATCTATCCTCTTATGGTGACTGCTCAGGCCCGCTGCTGCAGTGTGGCCTACATCTGCTAGATGGTGCTGCCAATATTTTGCAGCGCTGCCGATATGTGAGAGAAGTTCTAATCTTATATTGTTAGCCTAACCCTTGAACTAACCATAACCCTAAACCTCACTCTAACAGTTTACCTAAGCCTTGACTCTATGATATGGCACCGGAATATCGGCAGCGCCATCTAGTGGATGATCACTGCCACTGCATGCTGCCTGTGCTGTGCTACCATAAGAGGATAGGTCCAAGTTGTTCATTATCAAGATAAACATTTTGCACATTATAAATATGGTGATCCTAAAGCTTTAAAACGTGTCTGGAATTTATTTAAAGATCAGATCATTTTATTTCAAACAATAAGTAATGCTCATGCTTCAGAATTAGTTATTAATTTCCCACCCCCCACATTTGCAACACCATTCAATATGTGTATTTACAATGAGACTGTTTTACTGTGATCATCCATTGAAAATGCTCCGTTAATTCTACTATATATGCGTCCAGTGTATTCTCAGACCATTTTATTGTATATGTGTTCAGCGTTTTCTAAATCCATTCCACTGCATATGTGTTCAGTGTATTCTCAGTTCCTTCCACTGCATATGTGTTCAGTGTATTCTCAGTTCCTTCCACTGCGTATGTATCCAGTGTGTGCTTATTCCATCTACTTTGTCTCTACTATGCAGTGAGTCTATTCTACTGTATATTTGTCCAGCGTGTATATGCTTAGTCTATTCCACTGTTTATGTGTCCAGTGTATATATGCTTGGTCTATTTCATTGTAAATGTATCTAATGTGTATGCTCAGTTTAGTCTAACATTTGCTGGATGGCTCTACTTATTCCTGTGGTTTGCTGGGTGCTTTGGTGGCTGTAAGCTATGTTGGTTCTGTTCCTGCTATCAGGGTTTCACAAAAAAACAAACAGCCCTACTGGGAAGGTTTGAACTAGGTTCTTATCAAGCCCAACAGAAGCAATAGATCATCACAGCTTTGGAAGGATGTCCAACTACCAGAATATGTCTGCTGCTGATCACAAAGAACTATTCAGGAAGAGAGGCTTTGCTTGGAGAGTGTGAATCACCAAGGCTGACATGGAATTGCAGCAGGATGATCACCTCCAATGAGTGGAGAAAAGTATGGAAACAAGAAAAGAGGTTTCAGAGCCAGTTCCAGTGCTGGGGCTCACAGCAGAGAAGGATTAGGAGAGGTTGCTCTTATAACTTCTCTTTGCCTATAGAGCAATCCACGCGATTTTCTCATTTTGAAATCCTGCATGGTAGATAAATAAAGGGACCCTTGAACATGATCAGAGAGCTATGGGAAGGGGATTATAGATTGAACCAGTTGTTGGTGGCCTCATATGTTTTGGCCTTCTGGGAGAAACTAGCAATGATAACGGAAAACATGCAGGTTTCCCAGGTCAAAAACAAAAACAATGAGGCTAAAGATAGAGAGCTGGAAGTGGGGCAGGTGTTGATGCTGGTACCCAAGCCCCAGCATAAATTGCAGTCCTATGCAGGTTCAGCAGAAATAAGGATTATTATTCCCTCAGCATGGAACACATACATCAAATTTGCATGTTTAATCTGACAACAGCCTTTATTGATGTGTCCAGCATTTATGCATAGCCCAGTGCAACAAAATTACACTAGCCCCCACCCTGGTGCCAGTCTGTTAGCTCCCCACTGTACTGTATCCCCAGCAACCAAGCACCTCATAACTGATGTGCCCTCTGCCCCAGGGGCTCTGATAATGTACCTTATTAAACTCTCTGGGGGAAATTCAGCATTTCAATACCAAACATGCCTGGGTACCACATGTACATCCATAAATCTGCACAACAATACCACCATTCTGATCACACCCATATTGTGGACAACATGGCTCCCCCATCCCACAGGGCATACAATAAGAATGTAGCTGCCACCGTTAAAGCATTCAGGCTGGGAGGATAGTGTCAGGGGAGAGAAGGAAGAAAGAATATCAATAATCCATGTTAATCCAGGGTCTTCAACAGTCTAACAGTACCTCGAAGATTTGCCCCCACCCTCCCAGACTTCTCAGCTGCTTTCCTCTCTTTCTAGTGTAGCCCGAATGGAGTGATCCTGACCGTTGACTCCTTGACTATACTGACTTTACTTATCCTCCTGCCTCAAGAGACATCAACATTCTGACGGACCTTGCCCCTCCACTGTTGAATAGAGAAATTAAAAATCTATAGGGCTCTATTGTAGCAATTGTCCATTGTCTCCCACCACTCTAGACAGCCAACATAGGGGGTTCTGATCTGTTACCACAGTGAACTCCCTGCCATAGAGGTAGTGTTGTAGTTTTTTCAAGGCCCATACCACATTCAAGCACTCCTTTTCCATTAGGCCACCTTCCTGGGTAACAGCTTCCTACTGAGGTAGGCTATGGGGTGCTCAAATCCTTGCTTGTCCTTCTGGCTCAGTACGGCTCAATCCAAATGTAGAGGTATTAGTCTGTACTATGAAGATCCTTTGGTTGTCTGGGGTGGCTAGAACAGGGAAGCAATTTAGAGCATCCTTGGGTGCTTGGAAGGCAACATTAAAGACAGGGGCCCAGTCCACCATCCTTGGCATCCCCTTCCTAGTCAGGTCCATCAATGTTTGGCCATGGCTGTATAACAGAGAATAAACTTGTGATAATATCCTGTGGTATCCAGGAAAGCCATCATCTGCTATTCCCTCCACATTAGCTGGCTCTGGCCTAAACTGCCCACTGACCACCCAGTGGCCCAAATACTGAACCTCTGCCTTAGCCCACTGGCACTTGTCTGTACAGATAGTTTACGAAGTCTATTCAATAGCACTAAGTATCGTTTGGTTGTGCTGTAGGTGATGCTCCCAAGTATTGCTAAATATGGCAATATCATCTAAGTAGGCCTGAGCAAACCACTGGAACCCCTTTACCAATCTACCAACTAACCTCTGGATGGTAAAAGGGACATTCTCCATCCCAAATGGCATCATTTTGAATTGGTAAAGCTCAAATGGAGTGATGAATGCGGACTTCTCCTTAGCTGTCTCAGCAAGGGGAATCTGCGAATACCCCTTGGATAGATCCAGGTTGGTTAGGTAATATGCAATACCTAGCCTGTTTAATAACTCATCCATGCATGGAATAGGCTAAGCATCAGTTTTAGAACTTTCATTGAGCATACGGTAGTCCTTGCAGGAACAAGTGGTTCTATCTTTCTTAGGTACCAATATTACTGGGGAAGCCCAGGGACTACTAGAATGTTCAATCACATCTAACCTCATCATCTCCTTCAATTCATCCAAAACAGTTTGCCTCACAGCTTTTGGTACTGGGTAGGAAGGTTGCTTTAAGGAAGGGCAACCTTCTGTGAGGACCTTGTGCACAGCTATAGAGGTACACCCAGGCCTAGTGGAAAACAGTGCATGGCATGGGGCAAGGGAAGTCATCAGCTGCCCTTTCTGGTGCGAAGTTAGGTTTTCTGTTTCCCTCACTATCTCTTTCTATGCACCTGCCCTAGCTGGGGCTAGCAAATTGGGTAAGGTTCCCTCCTCTGGGTTACTGACTTTAATCAGACTTATTGCAAACAAGTTCTGAGGCCTTCTCTGATGCTCATTCAGCCTATTGATGTGGGCTACCCTAGTGACCTTCCTGACAGTGTCTATAGTCAAAACATATGTGTGGGGATTTATTTTCTTTGTAACAGGGAAGGGGTCTTTCCAAGTGGCTTGCAATTTATGCTGGGGCTTGGGTACCAGCATCAACACTTCCTGCCTCACTTCCAGCTCTCTATCTTTAGGCCCCCCTCCCCGTTTTTGTTTTTGGCCTGGGAAACCTGCATGTTTTCCGTTGCCAACCCAGTTATCATTGATAGTTTCTCCTGGAAGGCCAAAACATATGAGGCTACCAACAACTGGTTCAATCTATAATCCCCTTCCCATAGCTCCCTGATCACGTTCAAGGGGCCCTTTATTCGTCTACCATTCAGGATTTCAAAAAGAGAGACTTGCGTGGACTGCTCTATAGGCAAAGAGAAGGGATAAGAGCAACCTCTCCCAATCCTTCTTTGCTGTGAGCCCCAGCTCTGGAACTGGCTCTGAAACCTCCTTTCTTGTTTCCATACTTTTCTCCACTCATTGGAGGTGATCATCCTGCTGCAATTCCATGTCAGCCTTGGTGACTCACACTCTCCAAGCAAAGCCTCTCTTCCTGAATAGTTCTTTGAGATCAGCAGCAGACATGTTTTGGTAGTTGGACATCCTTCCAATGCTGTGATGATCTACTGCTTCTGTTGGGTATGACAAGAACCTAGTTCAAACCTACCCAGTAGGGGTGTTTGTTTTTTTGTGAAACCCTGATAGCAGGAACAGAACCAACATAGCTTACCGCTACCAAAGCACCCAGAAAACCACAGTAATAAGTAGAGCCATCCAGCAAATGTTAGACTAAACTGAGCATACACATTAGATACATATACAATGAAATACACTAAGCCTATATATACTGGACACATAAACAGTGGAATAGACTAAGCATATACACACTGGACAAATATACAGTAGAATTGACTCACTACATAGTAGAGACAAATTAGATGGAATAAGTAGAGATGTCGCGAATAGTTCGCCGGCGGATTGTTCCCGGCGAACATAGCATGTTCGCGTTCGCAGCGAACAGCGAACATATGCGAGATTCGACCCGCCCCCAATACTTTATCATTGAGCAAACTTTGACCCTGCATGTCACAGTCAGCAGACACATTCCAGCCAATCAGCAGCATACACTCCCTTCCAGAGCCTTCTAACTCATGGACAGCAGCCATTTTGGAATCATAACTAACTTGCAGTCTTACTGAGAGGAGGGAGAGTGTAGGTGATACGGATTGAATAGGGAAATCAATAGCTAGGCAAGTTTATTCAGTGTCCAGTGCAGTGCTGAAAGACTCTTGTGCATTATTATTATTATTATTATTATTATTACTACTATATAATGTGTAGATGTATTAGCTGGGCATGCTCTTGTGCATTATTATTATTATTATTATTATATAATGTGTAGATGTGCCGGTTGGGCATGCTCTTGTGCATTATTATTATTATTATTACTACTATATAATGTGTAGATGTACCGGCTGGGCATGCTCTTGTGCATTATTATTATTATTATTATTACTATATAATGTGTAGATGTACCGGCTGGGCATGCTCTTGTGCATTATTATTATTATTATTATTATTATTACTACTATATAATGTGTAGATGTACCAGCTGGGCATGCTCTTGTGCATTATTATTATTATTATTATTATTATTACTATATAATGTGTAGATGTACCGGCTGGGCATGCTCTTGTGCATTATTATTATTATTACTACTATATAATGTGTAGATGTACCGGCTGGGCATGCTCTTGTGCATTAATATTATTATTATTATTATTATTATTATTATTACTATATAATGTGTAGATGTACCAGCTGGGCATGCTCTTGTGCATTATTATTATTATTATTATTATTATTATTATTATTACTACTATATAATGTGTAGATGTACCGGCTGGGCATGCTCTTGTGCATTATTATTATTATTATTATTATTATTACTATATAATGTGTAGATGTACCGGCTGGGCATGCTCTTGTGCATTATTATTATTATTATTATTATTATTATTATTATTACTATATAATGTGTAGATGTACTGGCTGGGCATGCTCTTGTGCATTATTATTATTATTTTTATTATTACTACTATATAATGTGTAGATGTACCAGGTGGGCATGCTCTTGTGCGAGGGCCGTGGCTCGCGCAGCGAGCCCGCGGCCCTCGCAAAGCGAGGGCACTGTGCCAGGTTCTCAGTTGCTGGCTTGGAGCGCCGCAGGCGCTCCATGCCAGCACCTGAGGACCTCGCAAAGCGAGGGCTTCAGTTGCAGCAACTGCGACCCTTGCAAAATTCAAAGAACTGCGAATCTCGCAAAGTTCACATCGCAACCCAAAGAGCACGACACACACATTACGACACTCGCAAACAACATACGACACACGTTCACACACATTACGGCCTTGCAACACTCAGAAGGAACTCGCGAACATTACAAAATTAAAAACACAATACATACACACAGCACATACATAAAAACCTTACCTACAGAAACAGGAAGCATCCAGGACCTCAAAAATGCAACTTACAACTTAATTGCACGCAAAATAAAAGAGTTTAGACACTAAGGGCCTCATTCTATTACGGCCGCAGCCGCTGCGGGGCCGCAAGGACCGGCCGCAAGCTTTACGGCTATTCTATTCCCCTCCGGCCGGGGACTCCGGCAGGTTTGCGGCCGGCGCCTTGCTATCCCTTGCGGCCTTTGATCTAAAACGGCCACAAGGAAATCGGCCGTAAGAAAAGCCTGGTTGCGATTCTATTGCTCCGGGAACCCTCTCTGCAAGGCTAAAAATGAGCCGCAGCTTACTTGCAGCAAACAGGTCCCGCTAGCACCAATTAAGCACATAAAATAGCTCAAATAAAGCCATCCTGCACTTTGAGAAGACTATAAAGTGATATTCGGTGTTAGAAAAAATAGCACATAATTACCCTATACTCAAATCCGTAAAATATTTTATTTTTAATATACGTAAAATATCCATGTAAAAAGTCCAGAGTGCTTGGAGCACCTCAGACACACCCACGCCGCAGCCGGAAAATAAACAGTTAATTCGAACTCGGGTTTGGGCTGATGTGCAAGCTTGAGAGTGGGTTACTTTTAATCCTCATGTCCCCCAATATGATCCCTAGCATTTACAGAGCTGTACAGTGCAGGCTTGAATTTATTTTTGAGTTTTTATATTTCAGAGCTTACGGCCGGTTCCAAGATATGCGGCTGGCCGTAAGGGGAGATCCTTGCGGGGCCGTATAATAGAATCGCAAGTTAACTGAATCCCCGCAAGGAATCGCAGCCTTATGGCCGATTTACGGCCGGTAATAGAATGAGGCCCTAAATAATTTGCTAAGCGACACAAAAAATGGCCGACGAATAAAACGAAAACGAGGCTACACACGCAAACACCATATGAGACACCTTACCACACATTACGACCTCGCAAACATCGGACGCAACACGCCGACATACAAACATTTAAAACTTAAGAAAGACACACAACAAACACATAAAAAGCTTACCTACAGCAAGAGGAACCATCCAGCACCTCAAAAAAACAAGTTACATCTACATTTAAATCAAAATAAAACACTTTAGACACTAATATCATCGCTAAGCGAGAGAAAAAATGGCCGACGAACAAAACGAAACGAGGCTTCAGACGTAACTACACTACACTTACTCGCAATAATGAAACACATACTATGCGGAACGTATCACAATCATATTAAACACCATTTTGAACAGTAATACGCAGAAAATGGCGGATGGAACGCAAATTGTAAGCTGGAACGCAAATAGCGCATGCGTATTGCGTTCTAACGGTCTCACTTTCCAGAACTTTCTACAAGTTTATAAATACTGCCTATTTCACACAAAAAAATACATTTCTCCTCAGGTGATGAACGGAGTGACTTCTGAGATAACTGCTGCTTTTACTTGAGAAGACAATTCTTTACTAATTTACTACTTTACATTGTGCAAATTACAACTGAGAGGTAAGCTATAATATATTACATTTTATTATCAGGACAGGTCAAACAAATAAAAAAAAAAAACTAGGATTTATGTAGTGACACATATGGCACATTTATGTGTATAGGCTCACAAAAAAAAAACGTTCATTTAACAAAACAACAAAAAACCATAATTCAATATTAAACAGAGGTTTATGTATAGTGACATGTGACACGCACATATATGTCTATAATGTATAGTGACATCTGACACGCACATATATGTCTATAATGTATAGTGACATGTGACACGCACATATATGTATAGAATGTATAGTGACATGTGACACGCACATTTATGTGTATTGCCCCTGCATAGTGACATGTGACACGGACATATATGTGTATCATGTATATTGACATGTGACACACACATTTATGTGTATTGCCCCTTCATAGTGACATGTGACACAGACATATATGTGTATAATGTATAGTGACATGTGACACGCACATTTATGTGTATTGCCCCTTCATAGTGACATGTGACACGCACATTTATGTGTATTGCCACTGCAACAAAATTAGCTTAAAACAAAATCATTAAACAACTACATTTAAATGACATTATATGTCATGTATACTGATATGTGACACGCACATATATGTGTATCATCTATAGTTACATCTCACACACAGACATTTATGTGTGTTGGAAAAAAAAATATAAGGTTAATTTAACAATTTAAATATGATTCATGTATAGTGATATGTCACACGCACACAAAATAATTATATTAAACTATGGAATGTGCTTCATGTATGTGACATATGTGTGTAGCCCCCACCAAAAAATAAGGTCAATTGAAAATAATTACAGAAGTATATTTAAATGACATTAATTTACTGCAATTCAATAGATCATATAAAGCTGAATCTTTCTATTTCTTTTAATATTCAAACAGACTCTGCATCAACAGCGTCACTCAACAATTTGCACCGTGCACTGTGAAGCACAATCCCTTTTAAAGAACACCAAGAAAGAAGAAGAGGTAAGATACAACAAGACATTACATGCTCAAAAGGCCATGCTTTGCTAGACGAAAAATTATAAATATACAAATAACTATTTCACTTTCTTTTTCAAACAGACACTACAAGAAGACCGGCGGATTAAGATTGGCAGGAGGGGACCCTCTGTCATTCGACACTTCAATCAAGGTAAAGTATTAAGTATAAAAAAGAAAGAACCATGAGCCTCATTCAATTGCGACTTGCTCAATTAAATAGGGCTCTATATAAGCACATAACATATTTTTTATACAGAACTTTTTAGTTGCTGAACTTCTAACCACAATCAAGGTCTTCAATAACTAAAAACTTTGCTCAATAAATATGTTATGTGCTTATATAGAGCCCTCTTCAATTGGCAAAATTGCAATTCAATGAGGACCTATATATGTTTAATGGCCAACAGCCTCACTCAAATGTGATTTGCCCATTTCAATAGGGCTCTATATAAGCACAGAGCATAATTTTTAAAGGAACTTTTTATTTTTATTTAGTGAACACGTTGCTTTTGGATACAAGTTCACTAAATACAAAATTCGGTAAAAAAATATGCTCTGTGGTGATATTGAGCTCTATTCCATTGGCCAAAACACAATTGAATGAGGAGCTGACAATATAACAAATGCAGTAACCAAAGGCCCTCATTCAATTGTTATTTTGGACAATTTAATATGGCTATAAATAAGCACTTTTAGGCCCTTATTTAATTGCCATTTTGCTAATTCTATAGGGATCCAAATAATCACATAACATATATTTTTTAAAGAACTTTTTCGTTAGTGAAAACCTTGCTTTTGGATAGATGCTTATTAACTAAAAACTTCTTTAACAAATATATGTGATGTGCTTATTTAGACCTCTATTCAATTTTCAAAATTGCAATTCAATGACGACCTTAGAGTACTATTACATTGTAAAAAATGCAATTCAATGAGGGGCAAACTATGCAACATATGGTACACACAAAGGCCCTCATTCAATTGCAATTTGCCAAATTGAATAGGGCTCTAAATAAGAACATAACATTTTTTTTGAAAGAAGTTTTTAGTTACTAAAAATCTATCCAAAAGAAAGTTTTTCACTGACTAAAAACTTCTTTAAAAAAATATGCTATGTGCTTATTTAGGGCACGATTCAATTAGCCAAATCGCAATTGAATGAGACCCAAACTGCTACACACAAAACAGAATTGGAACAAACTCACACAAACACATAGCAAAATAAATTAACTTTCTTATTCAATGTTTAACAACCTATAAGCCTTACAAAGAAGCCTAAATAAGAATAACAAAAGTGTTGCACACATAATAGCATTTTACAAAAAAGCACACATACACATAGGAAACTACATTAACATTCTTCTTTAATGTTTAACAACCTATAACCAGTACAATCAAGAATAAATAACTTTTGCACAAGTGCTGCGCACAAAACAGGATTGTAAAAAAATAACACAAACACATAGCAAACTACATTAATTATATTATTTCATGTTTCACAAACTATAACCATCCCAATAAATGTTAAATA
The DNA here is from genome assembly GCA_027410445.1 of Discoglossus pictus. Taxonomy (NCBI): domain Eukaryota; kingdom Metazoa; phylum Chordata; class Amphibia; order Anura; family Alytidae; genus Discoglossus; species Discoglossus pictus. The sequence continues at coordinate 92,463,145 of CM050170.1, read as the reverse complement.
AGTATACCACAAGTGGTGCGCACAAAACAGGATTGTACAAAAACTAACATAAACACATAGCAAAATAAATTCATATTCTTATTTAATATATCACAACCCACAAGCCTTACTAAGAACCTTAAATAAGAATAACAAAAGTCGTGCGATTGTACAGAAAGTAAAAAAAAAAAAAAAATAGAAAAAAATAACCATAACTGATACAATACAGCCAAATTCATAAATTTTTTACTTATTTAAAAGACATTTCACTCAAACAACATTTTCTAATTTATATTACAACAGATACTGCGTGAAGACAATCGGACAAGGACTTTCTCCACAGGACCAGACCATCGGACGAGGACTTTCAACACAGGACCAGACCAGCGGACGAGGAATTTTAACACAGGACCAGACCATCGGACGAGGACTTTCACCAGAGGACCACAACATCGGACGAGGGCTATCGCCACAGGACCACAACATCGGACGAGGGCTATCGCCACAGGACCACACCATCGCACCAGAACTTTCAACAGAGGACCAGACCATAGGACCAGGATTTTACACACAGGACCACACCATCGGACGAGGACTTCCAACAGAGGACCACACCATTGGACAACGATTTTCAACCGAGGACCAACAAACATTCGGATTTAAATCACACTTCAACCAAGGTACAGTATAATAAGTACTAAAGTAGAAAACTAAAGAAACTGCTTTCAGTTGCATCCGTGTCAACAGAAAAATAAAAAAATAAATTTACTATCTCCCTTATTCTATTTAAATTGCCACTATGCAATACATAGCTCAATAACCACATCAATTTTTTTTTTAGCAAAGAAGTTTTGCAGTGGTAAATATCTATCCACAAACAACGTTTTTAATAAATAAAACCATTGTTTATTTACAGCAGTATTCCATTGGCCAAATTCTTAGCCAGTGAGGACAGGAATTATAATTTTAACTAAATATAACTGATACATTAATGATTTGCCTTTTATTTCACCAATTGTGCACAAGAATCTTTAACAGGAATTACAAATTAAAATATACACAATTACATTTATTTTTTTTCCTTTACAGATTAATATGGCTGATAACGAGACCAAAGAAGAGAAGAAAAGACGTCAAACTAGAGAAAGACAAGAGAGATGGGCCGCCCAGCAGACACCTGAGGAGAAAGAAATTCGACGAGAAAAAGAACGCAAAAGACTTGCAAATAAAAGAATATCAGCTGCAAAAATGAAAGATACTACAAAAAAAAAAAAAAAAAGATAATAAAGCATTTACAAACTGTTCCTCAAACATCAGATGACATTTTACAAGATACCAGTCAAGACAGACTAAAAAAAGCAACTACAAAAACAAAGCATTTACAAACTCTTACTAAAAACTTACAGGACATTTCAACAAAACAAGGACAACATATACCAAGAAAACCCACGAAAAAAACTAAACATTTAGAACCTGTTGTTGAAACATTTCATGACTTTTCACCTGATGAATATGAAAGTCAACATCCGATATGCTTTGCAAATTGTCCTTTACTCAAGTCTTTAGCAGTAGAGGTTCATAGTTGTGGGGACATGAGTACTCAATGTCAATTTTGTGAGGCTTATTATTTTAAACAGGAGAGACCCAGAGATGGACAATTTATTAGTTGTTGTCAAAAAGGCAAGTTCAAACTTCCAGAAAGGAAACAATTTCCAAGCTATTTACAAAATATTATGACTGAACCTACTTTTCCAAATTACAAAGATTTTAAGACAAACATAAGATCCTACAATAGGGCCATATCATTTGCATCTATGGGGGCAACATTGGCTGCTAATGTACCAGGACATGGTCCTTACTGTTTTAAAGTCCAAGGACAAATTTATCATCGGACTTCACATTTACATCCAGAGCAAGGAGAGCAAAGAAAATTTGCTCAACTATATGTCCTAGATACAGTGGAAGCTGTTGACCAACGTATGCAGATGGAAGAAAATAAAAAATGCTTACCCAGTGTTTTCATAGAGCTAAATAACATTATGGACAACAATCCCTACAGTAAAGCATACAAAAAATTGGCAGAAGTAGAAAATGAACAACAACTTCATGCACAAAGACATCAATTACCCATGCCAAAGGTTAATATGGTGCTTAAAAGAGACAGACATACTGATAAACGTTGTTATAACTTGCCAACATCAAATGAAGTTGCAATGGTATTTCAGAATGATGAAGGAGAACCACCATTTCAAAGAGACATTAGAGTATATCCCAGAAATGAGGAGCAACCATTTATTAATATTAATATCTTAAGTCCAAATTTAGATCCAATGACATATCCCATCTTTTTCCCACATGGAGAAGCAGGTTGGCAACCAAAATTAACCCTTCCCAGTTACCCAAATGCTAAAGCCAGAATCCGAAATAATGTTTCTATGCTTGAATTTAAAGTAGCTCAAATTGCCATTCGAGATGAATTTAATCCAATTTTATGTGGTGGAAAACTAACACAACAATGGATTATTGATTCATATTTGCAAGTTGAGGCAAATAATTTAAACTTTATAAAATATCAACAAGATAAACTACGTGTAGAACAATATTGTGGACTCATGGACTATGTTGCTGACGTGGCTACAAGCAGAGACATGACAGCTGGCAAAGCCATCATTTTACCATCTTCCTTTCAAGGATCTCCTCGAAATATGAGAGAAAGATACAATGATGCTATGGCTATTGTAACAAAATTTGGAAAACCAGATTTATTTGTGACATTTACATGTAATCCACAATGGCCAGAAATTAATCAAAATCTACTTCTTGGACAAAGTGCTTCAGATCGACCAGATTTAGTAGCCAGAGTTTTTAAGATCAAATTAAATGAATTAATACGTGACTTCACTATAAATCAGTTATTTGGCAAATGTCTTGCTTATGTATATACCATTGAATTTCAAAAAAGAGGTCTTCCACATGCACATCTTCTCATAATACTTCAAGAGAAAGATAAATTAAATACTTCGGACAAAGTGGATGCAGTCATAGTTGCTGAACTACCAGATCCAGAACTATATGGTAGACTATATGAGATTGTTACTCATCGCATGATTCATGGACCCTGTGGAGACCTTAATCCACAATCACCATGTATGGAAAATAATAAATGTTCAAAAGATTTTCCAAAAGATTATAGAGACAAAACATATGCAAATTGTGATGGATATCCACTTTATAAAAGAAGAGAAGGAGATAGTGCCATTATTCGTGGAAAAAAAGTGGACAATAGATATGTAGTACCCTACAATCCACATTTACTCATGAAGTACAACGCCCATATCAACGTAGAAGCCTGCACTTCCATCAAATCCATTAAATATGTCTACAAATATATTTACAAAGGCTATGATGCAGCTACTGTAGTTGTCAAAAGTGCAGACAACCCTGAATGTAGTGAGTTAGTACATGATGAACTTGCATCTCATGTAGATGCTCGCTATGTCAGTGCACCAGAAGCTATGTGGCGGCTTTTAAAATTTGAAATGCATGATAGATCACATGCAGTATATAGATTAGCAGTACATTTGCCACAATGACATTTAGTTTATTTCCATGCTGGAAATGAAATGAATGCATTGGCCCAAAGTGAAGATCGTCACACTACACTAACTGCATGGTTTGCATTAAATTCAAATGATGCTCAAGCAACACAATACTTATATATTGAAATTCCATATCACTATGTTTTTGTGAATGGATTATGGAGACCAAGAAAAATCAGAGGCAATAAAATAATTCCACGAATTTACACAGTCAGTCCAAGAGATGTTGAACGTTTTTGCTTACGGATATTACTTTTAAATGTTCCAGGAGCACAAAGTTTTGAACAATTAAGAACTGTTAATGACATTGTATATGAATCCTTCCATTTAGCTGCAAGACATAGAAACTTACTCGCTGATGATACAGAGTGGGAAAGATGTTTAGAAGAAGCAGCACAATGTCAAATGCCACGACAGATGAGAGAACAATTTGCTTTTATTTGTATCTTCTCAAATGCTCCAAATGCATTAGCTTTGTGGGAGACTTTTAAAAGTAATATGGCTGAAGACTTTATGCGACAATACAATGAACCCATTGCACACTTAAAAGCGTTAATGGAAATCCAAGAATTATTTTTAACTCATGGATTAAGTTGTGCAAGTTTTAATTTGCCTGATCCAGGTCTTATAGATGACATAAACTTTGAAGACTATGACATTCAACTACAAGCAGAAAGAACACAAGAAAGACTTGCAACTTTAAATACACTACAATTGCAAGCATTTCATGCCATTAAAAATGCAATAGATGATGACATGGTGACAGAGCGTTATTTCTATCTGGATGGACCTGGCGGATCAGGAAAAACCTATTTGTACAATTTATTAATGAGTTCAGTACGAGCACAAGGACAAATAGCAATGGCGTTTGCCACTACTGGAATTGCTGCACTTTTATTAGAAGGTGGAAGAACTGTTCATAGTGGATTTAAACTGCCAGTGCCTATTTTAGAAAATTCTGTGTCAGATATTCGCATGACATCCTTACAAGCAAAGAAATTTAAGAAATGTAAATTAATTATAATAGATGAGGCCACAATGATGTCATGCTATGCCCTCCAATGTATTGACCGTTTGCTTCGTGAAGTCATGGATAATATTTTTCCATTTGGTGGAAAGGTAATGTTGTTGGGTGGCGATTTTAGACAAACATTACCTGTTGTTGTACATGGAAATCGAACTGACATTATCGAAACCTGTATCAAGTCAAGCACAGTATGGAAACATTTTACCCATCTTCAACTGCAACAAAATATGAGATCAGAAGGACAAAATGATTTCAATGATTGGCTTATTAAAATTGGAGAAGGCAGAACAGAAAAAATACTACATTTAGCTGACGACACTGTAGAGATCCCACCTCAGATGATTTGTCAACAAGATATTATATCGGCTATATTTGAAGGGAGCATCAATAACGAAGAATATTCCGAGCTTGCCAACCAAGTCATACTGACGTGTAAAAATAAAGATGCATTAATCCTCAATAATGAAATCTTTAAAAAAATTAATGCACCACAAAGAAATTATCACAGTGCTGATTCTGTACTTGCTGATGACAATGAAAGTCAGGCTAACTTTTCGACTGAATTCATAAACTCTCTAACTCCTTCTGGAATGCCACCACATATTTTGCAGCTAAAGAAAGGTGCAATTATCATGTTACTGCGAAATATGAATCCCAAAAAAAGGCCTATGCAATGGCACAAGATTAATTGTTCAACAATTAAGGGACCATTTTATAGATGCTGAAATTTTAACTGGGACCCATAAAGGAGAGAGAGTTTTCATACCAAGAATAGATTTAGCACCAAGGGAAAGTAGTGTCCCTTTTATACTTCAAAGAAGACAATTTCCCATTATTATGGCATTTGCCATGACTATTAATAAATCACAAGGTCAAACTTTCAAATCTGTGGGTATTTTTTTGGAAGAACCAGTATTTGCACATGGTCAATTGTACGTTGCATTGTCACAGTGCAAAAATCCACAGGCTATTAAAGTTTACATTGAAAAAAATGAAAGTCAAGGTGATTTATTAGAAGATGGACGTATTTTTACTAAAAACATTGTCTACTATGAAGTACTATAACTTTGCAGGATACAAACTAAACCAATGCAAACATTTTGGAAAAACATTCAAAAATACAAAACAATTGGTTGTTTAATTCAGTCATAATTAATGGAAGTCATGTTTATGGATAATTCTTCTCACAAAATACTTGCCTTGAATTTCTATGAAAAATTATGTTAAAATGTTAAGTCACTATGTTAATGTTTCTAATGTTACAAGTTTAAAAACAATATTTTCAAGTTATTTCATTCAACATATTACAAAGTTCATGTTAAGAGCTCAAGCACCTTTTAAGTCACAATGTAAATATTCTCTGTTATCTTAAGATTACTACCTACATTAATGTTTATCGACAGTTTATGTGCTCAGTAATGAATTACTTTAATTACGTACGGTTTAAGGAGAGTTTTTACTGTATGCCTTCCTCTACATTCAATGTATATTAAACTTAACAATTATTCTGATACAAATTGCATGTTAATACTGATTAATTTAAAGTTAAACTGTTTTTACATTCAAATGTTAATACTTTTAATTCAAAATTATGTTACAAAATGTATTTACTATGTTCCTGTTTATAATGTTCAAAATTAGACAAATGTTTTGAAAACTTCCAAAGTTACATAAAAAATAAAGTTCAATTTTAAAAATATATACTTTCAAGGTTATTGCTTACATATATTTTAAACTTCATGTTAAAATTCGGGACGTTTCAAAAAGTCTTTTTACTTTTTACTTTCCTCTGGATTCTATGTATATTAAAGTGAACAATTCTTCAGATACAAATTTCATGTTAAAAAACCATTACATCAACATTTTACAAAAATACATGTTCATATCACAATACTTACAAGGGTCAAAAATATATTTAAATAACTAAACAACTTCACAAACATATACATCACATTGCCGTCATTTTTTGACGGGCAAGTCGCTAGTAGTAATAATAATAAGAATAATAATAAAGCACAAGAGCATTAAGGTCTTATTATGGAGAGATCTTACATCTCATGGGTTATCGACCCCAATTTTGAGATAATTAAGCACATGAGATAAACTTGTTAGGAGAACTGGGGACTCGTTAATGTGATTTCGGCTTCAAATGCCCAACTTTTCCCAACTCATTGTGTTTATATTTATTTATATTTGTACTTTTCGTTCTTCAAGTACTGGGACCTCCAGAGTTACTGAATACTGTTGTGTTTTTATTCCTCCTCCCTTTGACAGATGTGCTTGGCGTGCTGAGGGCCATAGGGTCAAGTATAGTTGGACATGACTGAACAACTAAACAGCAGCAATTATTGCTATGTTATATTATTATATGACTGTACTAGACCCTGGTCAGACAGCGCTGCACAGACCCTGAGTCAACAGTGATTGGTGGGACCCGGTGCAGAAACATTTAGGGCCCACTTTGCAACTTCTCTATAGACATTGGGTACCTTTTAGGTTTAATTAAAAGTTCTAATATATAAAAGTTTAATTAAAAGTTCTAATAATGGGAGATTTTAATTACCCTGAAATAAACCGGATAAATGAGACCAGCAGATCATCTAAGGGGAGCAGGTTCTTGAGTACACTCAGGGATCATTATCTGGCCCAGGTTATACAAGAACCTACTAGAAATGGGGTCATCTTGGATTTAGTCATCAAAAATAATATTGATATAGTATCAAATGTTGGAATAGGGGAACCTTTGGGAAACAATGATCACAACACAGTCTTATTTGAGATTGAATTAAAAAAACAACATTTTAAGGGGCCAACAAAAACTCTTAATTTTAAAAGGGCAGATTTTAACGGTCTAAGGGCAGCAATACAAAGTATAGACTGGGACAGAGAAAAAATGTATTCAGGTCTCAGAGCATAATAAAGTGATTTAGATTTGTAACTGCTTTGAGAGTGCTATCGCTGGCAGCCAATGAGCAGTAATCCAGATATATAACTGCAGAGTAAAAAGTAAAACATTTTAGTGTAGTGTAAAGTCTAAATTTTTATTTTCCATTACTAATTAATACTTATTAAATGAATGCACGATAATAACTATTGTGAATGAACAAATGTATTAGGAAGTGCGAAGCGTTAATGTATGTAAAGTAACGGCAGTGTAAAATATGCTATTAAGCGTATTTTTTTTATATATATTTTTTTTAATAATAATGAATTAACTAATTACTAAATACTTTACCTATTTGTAATTAATATATCCAGTGATCAATATCCTGAAGAGCTAACAATCAGTTTTGATTTTCCTGCAGCTTACAGTGTACATTTGGACTGTTGGTGACCTGAGGTGTAAGTGTCAGCAATGTGCGCAGTGCTTGAGTGGAAACCGCTTGTATAGTCGTGTAACGCACCATTTTAGATTTGTAATGTTATTAGTTGCAAGTTAGTGTTGTAAAATGGCGGCGATTGTATATGTGTTACGCGGCTCGCCAGCAGTTTCCATTATTTCTAATAGTGTATTTTGTACCTCGTCTGTTCCTAGGTAAAAGTCGTACATGGCTGGCGATGTTTTGCGCGGTTTGGGGTCGTGTAGCCTCATTTTCATTTTTTCCGGACGCCATTTTTTTTGTCGCTTAGACGATTTACAAGTGCCAACTGGGGAAGACGTTGCAGATATCACATATATAGTTGTGAGCAGGCGGGTTGTTGCTAACGCTGCGGGCTTGCGAAGCGAGGGCCAGAGTTTCTGGCAAGGAGCGCCGAAGGCTCCCACGTTGGCTGCAATAAGCCGCAGGCGGGACTTACACCATCAAATTTACGGACTTACCATCCAAAAATACGGGACTTAGAAAAAAAAACATTACGAGCTCACAAAAATACGACCTTAACGCCCAAATCGCGCGCACTTAAAACATTAAAAACACAATAAATACACACAACAAACACAGAAAAAGCTTACCCACAGCAAGGCGGGCACGGAGGACCTCTGCAAGTGAAGTTACACCTCCATTTAAGTCCAAATTCATGAGTTTAGACACCCGAAAATCACCTAAGTGAGAGAAAAAATGGCCGTTGAAAAAAAAGAAAACGAGGCTACAGGACCCTAAACACGCGAAACACATACGGATTTTCCTAAAAAGCCATACGAGGTAAAGATACACTATTAACAAGGACGCTAAATCATCCACACCCGCGTACCACATACACATTCCCCGCCATTTTACAACACTAACTTACACAATGCGAAAGTACCCAGCTACCCTAACGGCTTCCCCTCGCGCACGCAGCCTATTTAGCACTGAAAACCTACATTGTATGCTGCAGGAACATGAAAACAGATTGTCAGCTCTTCAGCACAATGCTTCCTGCATATATTACTTACAAATAGGTAAAGTAAATTCATTTAGTAATTATTTCATTAGCATACAAAAATACATATACACAAAAAAAACATTATCACATTAAACATAAAAGCCATTCACTGCGCGCCTCACAACGAGCGCCAACGCTGCTCATAGCACACAAAGCCTTGCAATAAGCGCAAAAAACACATCACCGTCGACCAAAGAATAACAGCAAAAGCGCCTATCAGAAAAAAAATACAACCAACAGCCTCGCAATGAGCGTCGAAGGATCTCCAACCGCCAACAAAATGAATGTCTCGTCCAAACACCATTACCTGCCTTACAATCTTATTGCCGCCATTTTTTGACGGGCAAGTTGCTAGTAAATATATAAAGATCAAGATAATAAAAGTATCAGGAAATGTAACACAAAGTGTCAGATGCATGCGCGTCTGAATAATACGACAAATACGGATTTTTGTCATAAATGATATGATCGCAGTATTGGGTCATAAACCCTAAACACTGGAATCTGTTACATACAATTTACTGATGATGTCATTAATGGGCTTCAAGGGGGGGGGATCTCTTTTCATACTTGTTGAGCGGTGCAAATCCAACATACGCAGAACGGAAACGCCACGTCTATGGGACACACACAAAGGGGTTCACTTTGGGAGAAAAAACAAACAAATATGAAATATTTAATAATCATATTTTGATGTTACCAACAGATAAGGAAACAGAACTGAGGTTATTATATCTAATAGTAGCAAGCCTGGGAGTACTGGGAGTAATAATACTGCAGCAGGAGGTCAGGACTAATGTCACCTATAGACCCCCAGACAGATAAAGGTCAGTACTAATGTTCCTCTATAGACCCCAGTCAGATAAAGGTCAGTACTAATGTCACCTATAGACCCCCAGACAGATAAAGGTCAGTACTAATGTCCCTTTATAGACCCCCAAACAGATAAAGGTCAGTACTAATGTCCATCTATAGACCCCCAGTCAGATAAAGGTCAGTACTAATGTCACTCTATAGACCCCAGACAGATAAAGGTCAGTACTAATGTCACCTATAGACCCCCAGACAGATAAAGGTCAGTACTAATGTCCCTCTATGGACCCCAAACAGATAAAGGTCAGTACTAATGTCCATCTATAGACCCCCAGTCAGATAAAGGTCAGTACTAATGTCACTCTATAGACCCCAGACAGATAAAGGTCAGTACTAATGTCTCTCTATAGACCCCAAACAGATGAAGGTCAGTACTAATGTCCATCTATAGACCCCCAGTCAGATAAAGGTCAGTACTAATGTCACTCTATAGACCCCAGACAGATAAAGGTCAGTACTAATGTCACCTATAGACCCCCAGACAGATAAAGGTCAGTACTAATGTCTCTCTATAGAACCCCCAGTCAGATAAAGTTTTGAAATGTTTCTTGGATAGCATTGGGGCTAAAGGAGGTTTGGCCAGCAGGTAGTCTAAAGATACTGTATATTATGTCCTCTCTTGGGGGGTAAAGACACTAATAATTCCTCCAATAAAATTCTTTTTTTTTATGTGGGCAAGGTCCCTGGTTAGCCCCTTGGGTTATCTGTTAAAAAGAGTGGTGCAGAGACTGTGGGGGCTGTTAGCCTCCTTGTCCCTGTGTGGCCGTTTAGAATCCCTGCTGCTGCATGTTTCAGCTTTATTAAGGTGTAATTGTACAGCGTTTGACTCAAGTAGCTGCCTGTGCTGGGTCAGTTTGGCTTAATTGCTGGGCCCTTTTCCTGCCAAGATGGCGACCGTCAGTCCATGGGACTCTATGTCCCCTTCACTACCCTTGTCCCCGCTTGTGTGCTTATCTGGGATGGCCCCCCTTTATATCTCCGGCCCGTTGCCTTCTCAGGTCCCCCCCTCAATCTCTGAGTGTGGGTATGCGGGGCTGGGGTGTTGAATCAGGCCTACCTTCTTCTCTGCTCGCTGCAAGATCAACAATACCTAATTTTTCAGGCATGTGTACATGCCTAATTTTTCTGGCCTCTGGTGCTGCACTGTGCCTTCAACAACCAAACCCCCCAAAAAGGCACATAACAGGGATTAAACTGATAGGAGTAGTACTACTTAACACACCACTCATATCTGGTGTAACAGTAGTGTACATTTAAAACAAAAAAAAAAAATTCTACTGTAATAGATTGCATAGCAGTTAGTTGTCTGCAAGAGTGTGTGTCAGACCTACAGCGTCTACTCTGCCAACTTCTGCAAGTGCACAGTGCCACTTATATCTGTTGTCACAGTAGCTTGGACGCATAGTACCAATCTGTCAAAACCGGTAATGATGAATGAGGTCTAGAGTAGCCTGGTTCCCTTATCCTCTACAGGTTGAGACCTAATGTTTGGGTGACTCCAGACCAACACATGAGTACAAGCAGCACACAAACTCAAAGCCGCCATCCTCCTCCTGGTCCAGCATCATCAGCCACATCAACCACTGCTGTCCTCCTTGCCCCCTCTCAACCATCCGCCACTGCATCTCTCGCCTTGAGCAGTTCCTGCTCATCTGCCCATAGTCAGGTGCCTGTAAAGGACATGTTTGAGCGTAAGAAGCTAATGTCTCAAAGTGCCCCAAAATTGAAGTGATACGACCAACAAAGCATCTTTTTCCATCTCCTGGTTCTAAAAATCCAGGCCTTATACACGCCCCCTGATAGGTGCTGTAACAGGTATTTACACTGATAAGAGTAGTACTTACAAACACTCCTATCTGGTGGCACCTTTGATTGCACGTGCCGTGCCCCAAAATTGAAGTGATACGACCAACAAAGCATCTTTTTCCATCTCCTGGTTCTAAAAATCCAGGCCTTATACACGCCCCCTGATAGGTGACGTAACAAGTATTAAACTGATAAGAGTAGTACTTACAAACACGCCACTCCTATCTGGTGGCACCTTTGATTGCACGTGCCGTGCCCCAAAATTGAAGTGATACGACCAACAAAGCATCTTTTTCCATCTCCTGGTTCTAAAAATCCAGGCCTTATACACGCCCACTGATATGTGCTGTAACAGGTATTAAACTGATAAGAGTAGTACTACTTAACACACCTTATAATAATGCAGAGAGAGGCAACGCAGTGAGAAGAGTCTGAAGAAGAGGAGTCAGAGGAGGAAGGTGGCTTTGAGGAGGTGGAAGACCAAACACAGCAGGCGTCCCAGGGGGCTTGTTGTCACCTTTCGGGGACCCTTAGTGTTGTACGTGGCTGGGTGGAGGAAGAGACCTTCAATGACATCAGTGAGGACAAGGAACAGGACATGGCTAGCTTGGTATCCAACCTTGTGCAAATGGGGAGTTTGCGGTTGTGCAAATGGACTGTTTGCGGTTGTTTGCGGTGCGTTAAACGGGGAGTTTGGTCTGTCACTGTAAAGCGGGCCTAACCCTTACACTACCTGATCGATACAACATCATACCTGATGTTTTAAAGCACGTTATTCCAAACAATTTAGGAATGTTAGGTAATTTATGCCCTTTATGGCTTAAAACCAGACTCTGCATCAACTATGTAATTTTCTGTGGGAGTTTTGCCATGGATCCCCTTTCGGCATGCCACAGTCCAGGTGTTAGTTCCATTGAAACAACTTTCCCATCACTATTGTGGCCAGAAAGCGTCCCTGTTGGTTTTAAAATTCGCCTGCCCATTAAAGTCTATGGCGGTTCGCCGGTTCGCGAACAATTGCGGCGGTTCGCGTTCGCGAACCGAAAATGTTATGTTCGCGACATCACTAGGAATAAGCACACACTGGAAACATATGCAGTGGATGGTCTGAGGTTACACTGGAAACATACGCAGTGGAATGGATTTAGAAAACAATGAACACATATACAATAAAATACACTGGACGCATATATAGCAGCATTAACAGAGCATTAACAATGGATGATCACAGTAAAACAGTCTCATTGTAAATACACATATTGAATGGTGGTGCAAATGTAGGTGGTGGGAAATGAATAACTAATTCTGAAACATGAACATTACTTATTGTTTGAGATAAAAAGATCTGAACTCATAAATAAATTCCAGACACGTTTTAAAGCTTCAGGATCACCATATTTATAATGTGCAAAATGTTTATTTTGATAATGGACAACTTGTATCTATCCTCTTATGGTAGCGCAGCACAGGCAGCATGCAGTGGCAGTGATCATCCACTAGATGGCGCTGACGATATTCTGGTGCCATATCAAAGAGTCAAGGCTTATGTAAACTGTTAGGGTTAGGGTTAGCTTTAGGGTGAGGGTTAGGGTTAGTTCAAGGGTTAGGCTAACAATATACTAATTAGTAGCTTTCTGTGCCAAGAGGTTTTCAACTGACAAGAGGACATCCCTTGAGGTTAGAAGTAAAAAGATTCCACCTCAAAGAAAGAAAAGGGTTCTTCACAGTAAGGGTGGTTATTCTGTGGAATTCTCTACCAGAGGAGGTGTTGACAGCGGATTCGATAGATAACTTTAAAGGGGACTAGATTTATTTCTAATTAAAAAGGGAATTCAGGGTTATCATGGATAATTAGAGAGACAGTATTGATCCAAATGTTTTACATTTCCCTTTGAGACAATTGGCTAAGTCTCGCTTGTGTTTTTTTTTTTTCTGTTTTCCTTCCTCTGGACTAATTGGTGATTGAAGAGAAAAAAATAAAAAATAAATAATTGATTAATAATGAATTAACAACTGATGAATTAATAGTTAATCCTCATATTGCAGATCAGAGGAAATCTTAAAAGGTTGAACTTGATGGACTGAAAGTCTTTTTTCAACCTTAAATACTATGGCCCTCATTCAATTGCAATTTGATCAATTGAATAGGGCTCTAAATAAGCACATAGCATATTTTTTTTACAGAAGTCTTCAGTTAGTGAACGTCTATCCAAAAGCAAGTTCTTTACTAACTAAAAACTTCCGGGGAAAAAATATGCTGTGTGCTTATTTAGAGCCCTATTTAATTGGGCAAATTGCAATTGAATGAGGGTCTATGTAACTATGTAACTTCTCTCACATATCGGCAGAACTGCAAAATATTGACAGCGCCATCTAGCGGTTGGAGGCCACACTGCAGCTGCGGGCCTGAGCAGACACCATAAGTTGCTACCAAAAGTACAAAGAAAACAGCCTTGAATTTGAATTAGTATATTCAGTTTTGCCTTTTGTTCTAACATAATCAGTAACATGGGAGGGATGTAGGCTGTAGATAGGATCACTATTCAGTTATATGGCTTAAAAGGCTTAAATGGAAATGCAACAAACAATTGGATAGTATTTCTACCACCACCTCTTAAACTTCAATGAAACAAGCAGTCTCTAAACATGCTAAATGTAAGTGTTTTTTTGTCAAAAAACTTATGCTCATTTTTTAAACAGCTGCCAATATTATTAGTTTACTAAATATCTCATAAACATAGTTTTCCTAAACTACCGTAGTCCTTTAACCCAATTAGAAAAATACTACAGGAACAATACTTTAATAAAATATTAAAAAATCTTGAAAACAGGTTATTGTGTCAATAAACCAGATATTTATTAATGGTTATACATGACTATTTGGTGTGACTATTTTATGTTATTGTTAGGCAATCTATTTCTGTGTTGTGTTCACACAAATTCACATTGTTGCTTGTTTAACAAGAGCAAAAGAACTGTGTAATCCACCTTAAATGAAGAAAGTCATTCAGAAGTGGGCGGTTGTACTTCACAGTGAGAGAGATGGATACCTAGAATTCTGTGTGATTGGTCGGTACCTTTAGTGGGTGGGCTGATGATCAGGTATATAAGACAGATCAGCTTGTTAGCTTCAGTGTACAGAAGATAGAGGAGGGAGAGGTATTATTGTTAAGATCTTAAGGGTGAGTGACTGGTCTAGTTTATCTACTCTTTTTACTTGTTTGGAATTGTTTGTGGTGTTTCTTTTTCATGCTGTTTTTTTTAAAAGTAATATTGCCTGATTAATTAACTTCACCCTTTCTTTATCTCTTCACATTGTAATATTTACACTTACCTTGGTATTTTAACTGGCTCTGAATAGGGTGTTGAGTAGATTAAAATGTCTGCATGTATTTATAATTTGTAGCTTAATAAGAATTCCTATTAATCCCAGATATTTTGCCATAATACTCCGATCTTGTATGTAAAGTTGATTTGACTTTTTAGAAAGATTAAGGATTTATAGTTGTTACCCTTATAATCCACTCTTTAAATGCCCCTTCACCCTATTTTTACTGCTTTGTGTTTGGTTTTTATTTCCTCTTTAGAGGTGCTAGCTGTGTCCTTTTTATGAATCCACATATTCAGGTATTAAACTTTGGCTTAAACTCTGCAACATCCCCTTTAATGCTTCAGTCGGCACTTAAATCTGTGCTTGAGTAGTTTACATGATGGATCTAATGCTCCTACTCCAGGGTTCAGCTTTTTACTGAGCAATTGGCACCAAAATCTATACTTTCTGTATAAACATGCTCTGAATGTTCAGTATATCTGATAGAAATGACCCTAGTTTTTCTAGGTAAAATCCCTTCCCACCCATGGACCAATAGCAGTTAATGTATCTTGCTAAAGTCTGAATCACTGAAGTCCATTGGTAGCTTGCAGATTTTTTTTTTTTTTTATAAAATGCTTCACTGAATCTTTATGTGACTAAAATATATATCCATTGACACAATTTGAAGCAAACTACAATCTGCTACCTGCAACTGTTGGTTCCATCCAGTTGCACAGCTTGTAAACTTTCCCTATGGAAAAATGTTCTTTGAAAAATACTTATGGTTCCCTTTAATTGCAGTGGGCTTTTATATATGAACTAATTCATTGAATGCTTACCTTGCCTCCTCCATATTAACTTAATTCTATCCTTAATTTTAGGAACTGCCATCATGGTTAATACTGGAATTAATGGGTAAGTAGGCATATGTAAATTCTAGCAGGGCCCTGGAAAGTATTTCAATGTCTAAAATACTGCTAACATCTTCAACTGCATCTTCCCTTTATGCACTTAGTGGTAGAATATATGAACTAATCTCCTAATGTAAGGTAAATAAAATTCAATTTTTGTGGACTTTAATAAAGCCCTCAAGGATAGGAGTAAGTACCATGTGTGATAGTTGCATTGCCACACTTCCTATTGCACCCCCAGTCTTTGTTTCTGGGGGAAAATCAGTTTAGTAATGCATAGTCATCAACCACTTTCTACTTCTGCAGCTCATTTTGATTTGAGTGCAGAGTGGATGAAACTTCAGAGCATAGGTGCTTCATTACAACTGAAATACTTAGTCATTATGACTCAGTTTGCTATAACATAATTGCTTTTGTATCTGATCTAAAGGTTTATTGGCCGTACTAGGCCTGGTCAATTGTAATTGTACACACTTGGCATGGTATAGGATAACTGCCTGCCAAGTGGTCATCTAACCCTCTACCAATCTAGGTATCCATTACTGATTTTCTGCTGATTGTGCCCCACTGTTTTTAAAAAGCATACACCAAGAAAATGAGCTGAATTAGTGGTGGTTCAAAGAACAAAAGCAACAAAGTGGAATGTAGTTTCCCATTTTGTGAATTTTATGTGTATAAAAAGAATTATCACCCCTATAGGTTTGGCCGTATTGGACGCCTGGTGACCAGAGCTGCCTTGGAATCTAGCAAGATAAAGATTGTGGCAATAAATGATCCTTTCATTGACCTGGATTATATGGTGAGAAATGGTTTTCTGACTGCCTAAAACAGAACTGTTGTACAGCTCACATCCTCATTTTATTTAAATTGCTTCTTTTATGCAGGTTTACATGTTCAAATATGACTCAACCCATGGCGTGTTCAAAGGAACCGTAAAGGCTGAGAATGGGAAGCTGGTTGTGAATGGCCATGAGATCTCAGTATTCCAAGAGTGAGTTGGTTATAGATGGGTAGAACAATGGTTTCCTTTACTCTGTTGGTGCCTTAAAGACCTTCTACACAAGCTTTGGTTGCATGTGAGTTACTTGACCCAGGTTTCATTTCACACTTCTCCCTAGACGAGACCCAAGCAACATTAAATGGGGTAAAGCTGGAGCAGACTATGTGGTGGAATCTACTGGGATCTTTACAACCATTGAAAAAGCTTCTGTAAGTATCAACCTTGTCTGACCGTTTTTTGTTTCCCTTGTAACTCCTTAATACCTAGTTCCTCTTTCCCAGCTTCATCTGAATGGTGGTGCCAAGCATGTTATAATCTCAGCCCCCTCTGCAGATGCACCAATGTTTGTTGTTGGTGTGAACCATGAGGAATATAAAAATACGCTCAAGATTGTAAGGTAAGCAGAACCTTTCTACTTTTATTAGTTTGTCATAGGACCGAGCTACCTATCAAACTCTGACTTTAGGCTCAAGTGAGAAGTCCTGGTCTTTGAGACTAGTTTACCCATCATTGTACATTCCAAAGCTGTTTACTTATTTGTTCCGATTTAGATATACATGTTCTTGCAAAATACTGATTTATACTAGTCCAATCCAGTAAGACTATGCATTAATATTACTGGAATGCCAGATGATCATAGGATACACCTAATCGGTTAGTATTCAGGGAACACTGGTTAATACTTGAGCGGTGTAGCTTCAGATTGGAGCCAGTCAACTAGAGGCTGATACTGTAGTCTTTGAAAGCAAACGTTCTAATACTATCTCTTAAATATGAGAAACTATATAATGACTGCTCCACATTCATAACAAAAAAATGTAATTGGCATTGCAGCAGACACTAGAGGGGTGTGAATATCTTATAAAATGTTACTCTGTCCTCCACAGTAATGCCTCCTGCACCACAAACTGCCTGGCTCCACTTGCAAAGGTCATCAATGACAACTTTAGAATAGTGGAGGGCTTGATGGTGAGTAAAAGACCCTTGGACCATTTTACTCTCAGATGTCCTGCACCTCTACCTGATCCTTTGTCTTCCACCCCTTTCTTAGACCACTGTTCATTCCTACACTGCAACTCAGAAAACTGTAGATGGTCCATCTGGCAAACTGTGGCGTGATGGGCGTGGAGCTGCACAGAACATCATCCCAGCATCAACTGGAGCAGCAAAGGCTGTGGGGAAAGTCATTCCAGAACTGAATGGGTGAGATGGGGTGTGCAACTTATGTACTGTAGGGTCACATAGCATGTTGCATTCTAGGAAGAAGTTTCCATTAGATTAATACTAATCCTGCCTTCTGATTATTCGGACAGAAAGCTGACTGGAATGGCTTTCCGTATTCCTACTCCAAATGTGTCAGTTGTGGATCTGACTTGCCGTTTAGAGAAACCCGTAAGTTGATTATTAAATCGCTGTGACACGTTGGCTACTACTAAATTCCTGCTCTAAATAATACATTGGAAATGTATTGTGTCTAGTTTTGGGAAAAGTAAACCAGCTGAAGTGCTGGCTCTTCCAACCTGACTGGAGTACACATTTAAATGTAAAATCCTTCTAAATGATGTAGTTGTGAAGAGAATATATAAGCAATGTGTGCAACTTTTCCTTTCACATGGATACTTCATAGATATTCCATAGCAGCTGAATATGTAAGTTTGAAGTCTTTCTACTAGCCGTTTTGCTATACCGTAAACATGTATAGCCAGTTTACAAAAAAACAACCTATTAAAGTACATTTGGCCAAGAGCAAGCTACCAAACATTCTACCTTCTATGCTTTACCATAAATAGCATCTTATTGATATGCTGTAGCAATTGTTGGAGTCATGATTTTTATTTTTCACTAGTTTACTTTGAAGTTCTGTCACAAACCAGATAATCTTCATCTTGCAAAAATCTAATTTTTCATATTGACAAGCTGAAACTAGCAGTAACGGTTAATCTCCTTAATCAACCACTTTGACCAGTGTCTTTATTGGTGTCACCAATTACACTCACCAAATGTTCAGTTGTCACCTTGGCATTCCACATTAATCTATAGAGGGTACTTGGCTAACTTGCTGATCAACTACAGTTATCATATCTTGTTCAAGGCCAAATATGAAGACATAAAGACTACAATACGTGCTGCAGCTGATGGGCCAATGAAAGGAATTCTGGGATACACAGATGAACAGGTTGGTCCCTGGAAGTGGTTTTTATACAAGCAAACATTGCAATATGGCTCACTGAGTTTTGGGTAATGCTTGACTGAAATTCTCAATTAGGTTGTCTCAACTGACTTCAATGGGGATACTCGTTCTTCCATATTTGATGCAGGTGCTGGGATTGCACTGAATGATAACTTTGTCAAGCTTGTGTCTTGGTAAGGTGGGGGAGGGTTGGGATATGTGTTTGTAGGGAAGGAAGTTACTGCACTCAGTAACACATTTCTCCATTGCAGGTACGACAATGAATGTGGATACAGCCACCGTGTGGTAGACCTAATCTCCTATATGGCAACCAAGGAATGACCTGTCCAGTAAGACCTCTCCCTCCTGTGGCTTGGAGCAACAAATGCAATCTTTCTGTATAACCAATAAAAAAGTAGAAACTATTATGCTTGATTCATACTTCAAATGAGTGCTTTTGTCAATCAAGCAATACATACTTTTTCAGCATCTCAATTTTTAAGCACAACATGGCTGAGCCCTTCTGTTGCACATTTTGATAGAACACCATTAAAAAGCAAATGCCTGTCTATACGGTAATTTTTTACATGGCTTACAATTTTTTTTTTTTTTTGTCCTTGGAAGAAATGTAAAACTAATTCTTGCACCCAGAATGGGAGATTGGGCACAATATTCTGTAATTTGCCTGGTTAATGGCTTGAAATGGATACAAACTTTTATCTTAAAGTTCCTTTCGGTGCTCCCAATAAAACATCATGGACAGAGTATAGGCTACAATAAGCCTCTTTTTTTTTTTTTTTTTTTTTTTTTAAGGCTGGTGTGCCGATCTGTGAGTAGGGGCTATTCAAGCTCAGAACCACCTGCAACATACCACAGGTTATCTGTCCAGAAATCTCTGCACCAGAACCCTGATATCTGACTTCTGTATCTAACCTAAAATAGAATAAATAAGACCACTTACCTTTGCAAATGTCCCTTCAGATCGCCCCCCTAGGGAAAAAAAATGAGTACAACAAACTACACAGAATAAATAAACACTCTAAATATTCTACTCACCTTTTCAGCATGTCCCGTCCTTCTTATTTTCTTCTCTGGCACAGCCCCTGTTAAAAATAAACAGTAGAATAGTACTAAATATAAACACACAAAATAAAATAAACATAATATACATTGAACTTACCTTGGCGCCATGTCCCCGTGCTCCTCCTCTTCTGCCCCGGCTGGACCCTGGAAGACTTCTATTTTAGGTTAGATTTAGGGTTTGTGTATGTAGATATGATTTATTGTATGATAGGGTGTACATATGTATTTTAGATAGGATTTAATATATTTTAGATAGATGGGTATGTGTATTTTAGATAGGTGTGTATTTTTTTATTTTCGGTAGTGGGGGGGTTGTAATGTAGGCTTTTTATTTTTTGTGACTTAGGTTTTTTTATTTTCTTTAATGTAGATTTTTTAATATTCTGTGAGGGGTGGGAGCGTTTATTAGCAGGTAGGTAGTGTAGGTGTTAATAGATTAGTGTAGAGGGGGTTATTTCAGGTTTAATGGTTTATTGTGGGGGTATAGTGCAGTGTAGTGTTTGTACTTAATGTCATGGTTAATGTTAGTGTTCTAACTGTCCCATAAGGGTCTTTATATACCCTTAGGAGACTGATGGGGTTAAATAGAGGCTTATGGGGGTCTGTATAGACCCCCATAAGTGACTGTGTTACATAGGCTTCAATGGGGTTAAATAGGCCCATTTAGGGTTCAATAGGTCAAGTTAGGGTTACAAAAGGTACTGTTAGGGTTAAATGTGTACTGTTAGGATTAAATAGGGCCAGGTTTGGGTTAATGGGGTATTGTTAGTGTTAATAGTGTACTGGTTACACTTTGTGTCATGAGGGGTTGTTACATGGGTTCATTTGTGTCCTATAGGGGTCTATATAGACCCCTATTGGACTGATAGGGTTAATTATTGGCGTATTGACCCCCATGAGTGACAGGGTTAATGAAGGGCTAATGGGGGTCTGTATTGACCCCTATGAGTGACAGGGTTAATTAATGGATTATAGGGTCTGTATTGCCCCCATGAGTGTCAGGGTTAATTAAGGGATTATGGGGTCTGTATTGTCCCCACGAGAGGCAGAGTGATAGGGTTCATTTTTTTATTGCGGGTCCTTTAAGGACCTTTACGGTCATTTACGGACCCGCAAGGTGGGAAATTTGACTTGATTGCAGCGCCGATCTTGGCCCCCCACCTCGAATGTTAATGTGGGGACCCCCAGCATTGGTGATTTAACTGTTTGTGTGACGAGGGCCTTTAAGGATCCGCGGCAGGGATTTGACACCTTTTAAATGCAGTGGGGAACACGATCGTGATCCCCACTGCAAGGGTTAATGTTGGGACAATGCCGGGGGTCCCCCATGGGGACCTCCAGCATGGGGTTAATGTTGGCACACATCGGGGGTCTTTATGTGGGGTTCCAAGCTTATCTCCGATCTCTTATGTTGGCAAAGTTGTATGTGGCTGGCAGTGTTTTGCTCGGTCCGGGTCGTGGAGCCTTGATTTATTTTTTTGGGCCGCCATTTTTTTTCTTGTATAGCCGATTTTCGAGTGCCGAAAAATAGATTTGAAGTACTTCTAGAGAATCGTTTCAATATTCTTGATCAATGTGGTGTTTATATTTTTTTAAACATTTTTTATTATTATTATATATTTATTTGTAACGCGCCAACATATTCCGTAACGCTATACAGGGTATTAAAACAAGAAAAAGTACATTGTTAACAAACTGCAGAAAAAGGAGAGCCCTGTTTTGAGCTTAGAATCTTTGTAGAAAGTGTTTTTTTCCCAAAGCACCCTACAAGATTGGAAGCTTGCTACTTACAATCTAAAGGGTATGGAATTGGCAGAAGCCTGGGCAAGAATAGACAGATAATGAATAGCAAGGGTCAGGAAGAAAGTGAAGTTTACTTAGGTAGGAAGACATTTAAAGTTAGAATGATTTCCATTTAGAAGGAAAAGCAAAGGATTTGACTGAAAGCCATTTGAGGTGAGTGGCTCTGGTATGATACTATCTGTAACATATTAAACGTGCAAATGGGAATGTAAGGTGAGGGGCTTGGTTAGGAGATATATCTCCAGAAGCCAACAGATGGTTATGTGGGAGACATGATGTGGATAGGTTGGGAAGAAGAGCAGGAGGTTTTGAGGAAGGAAAAGGCAGGAGAAGACAATGTGTAATGGATTAATAAGGAATAGTTAGCAGGTGTTGTTATTTAAATAATTGAGATGTGCAAGAACTCTGAGAGACTCAATAAAAGAAGAGTAACCGGGGGGGAGAGACAGAGGACACTGAATTAGAATATGAGAAGGATGGGCAATGTTATTTCACAGATAAGATGCAATAAAACCAGGCTTTGGGGGTGGGTAAGCAAGCAAGATAAGGTGGGTTTCAGACAAATGCATGGGTACAGATTTGCTTCGTGAAAATTTCTATCACCTAAAATTCCATATCAGAAATACAGCCATACAACTATTGACAGTAAATTGCAAACAGTAAAAGTTAAGATGTCTCCACAGTGTAGTTAGATACCTTCAGAGAGGCTTCCAGGGTGTGTTTGGTTACAGGATCAGAGAGAGAGAGAGAGACCCAGAGATAGTGTGGACACTTCAGAGAGGCATCCAGGGAGTGTGTTTGGTTGCAGGATCAGAGAGAGAGAGAGGCCCAGAGGTAGTGTGGACACTGAAATAGAATATGAGAATATCATTCTTAATACAAATGATTCTATTTAATTGTATAAATTAGTGCATTCAGTTTACAAATGTCTATGGTTCCTTGTCATGCAATATTACAGCATTCTTAAGTAATAAATTCTCTTTTACAAAAGTAGCCTCAAGTTTCTTTTTGGAGTATTCTGTAACCCATTAGTATATAAATGAAGAAAAAGGAAAAAATATACTGTAGATCCTTAATATTAAAATGACAAGGTAATAAAAGCAATTTACCACTAACGTTTTTTTTTTTTTCCCTTTCATATATTGCATTATCCTTAACAAAAACCTAAAATAGAAGTTAACTATTTGTTAATCAGAAGAAATATGCACAATTTCCTGCTCTGACAGGTTACACAAGAAGATGTACATTTGAGTGTGCAGCTAGGGTACAACACATACAAGGTAAGTAATACTCAAGATTTCAAGCATGGGCATAGGTACATGAAAAAAGCCAAATAAAAACTACAAGATGAGTATTTCCAAAGGTGAGAAATGCTAAAAGGTGAACCTCTTTTAATAATGTGTAATTTTTTTTTACATTTTCTGGTTTTGTATCTCCTGAAGAAAATAGATAAACATTATAATAAATTATAAATATATTAACTTTTTTATACATTTTATTAATAACCTTTATTTATAGTATGCCAACAATATCCATGGAAGTGTATGGGGAATACATTACAATTATTTAGATTTATTAACCATTGCAGGGACTGCATTTTAGTTCTGTTGTTTCATAGTAACTATACTTTACATTTTATCCCATACACTTTTTTGGCTTTTTATCTTATATCAGATTTATCTTATATCAGGTTTGTCTTTATTTCATAGGACCACTCTATCTTTATAAAGATGGCTTTAAAAAACAAAACAAGCAAAAAAACACCTGTAGGCCCAGTGCTGCTTGCTACTGCAGCAGGATTGCTGTGTTTTCAGGCACTATTGTAGTGCTTTTTCTGTACACTGAAGCTAACAAGCTGGGCTGCCTTATATACTTGATCATCTGCTCACCCACTAAAGGTACTGACCAATCAAACTGTTAGAATTCTAGGCATCCATCCTCTCACTGTGCCGTGCGACCACACCCACTTCTGAATGACCGTCTTCATTTAAGGTGGATTATACCGTTCTTTTTCTCTTGTGCTCACAGAAATCCACATTGTTGCTTGTTTAACACCGAAATAGACTGCCTTTTATCAGCAATAATATAAAATAGTCAAACCAAATAGTCATGTATAACCATTAATAAATATCTGGTTTATTGACAGCATGTCCTGTTTTCAAGAATTATCTTTTTTCACTAAATTAAAGTATTTTTCCTGGTGTAATATTAAGGATGGACGATTTGAGTTAAAGGACTATGGTAGTTTAGGAAAAACTTAATATGTTTATGAGATATTTATGAGATGTTTATGAGATATTTAGTAAACCAAGAATATTAGCAACTGTTTAAACAATGAGAATAAGAGTGTTTTTGAAAAATAAAACTTACATTTAGCATGTTTAGAGACTACTTGTTTCACTGAAGTTCAAAAGGTTGTGTTAGAAGTACTATCCAATTGTTTGTTGAATTTCTATTTAAGCCTTTTAGGCCATATAACTGAATGGAGATCCTATCTGCAGCCTACATCCCTCCCTAGTTACTGATTATGTTAGAAAACAGCCTTGAATTTGAATTAGTATATTCAGTTTTGCCTTTTGTTCTTTGTACTTTTGAAAACAAGTTGTCGCATCTATCCTCTTATGGTGACTGCTCAGGCCCGCTGCTGCAGTGTGGCCTACATCTGCTAGATGGTGCTGCCAATATTTTGCAGCGCAACCGATATGTGAGAGAAGTTCTAATCTTATATTGTTAGCCTAACCCTTGAACTAACCATAACCCTAAACCTCACTCTAACAGTTTACCTAAGCCTTGACTCTATGATATGGCACAGGAATATCATCAGCGCTGTCTAGCGGATGATCACTGCCACTGCGTGCTGCCTGTGCTGCGTTACCATAAAAGGATAGGTCCAAGTTGTTCATTATCAAGATAAACATTTTGCACATTATAAATATGGTGATCCTAAAGCTTTAAAACGTGTCTGGAATTTATTTAAAGATCAGATCATTTTATCTCAAACAATAAGTAATGCACATGCTTCAGAAGTAGTTATTAAATTCCCACCCCCCACATATGCAACACCATTCAATATGTGTATTTACAATGAGAAAGTTTTACTGTGATCATCCATTGTACATGCTCCGTTAATTCTACTATATATGCGTCCAGTGGATACTCAGATAATGTTATTGTATATGCGTCCAGTGTATACTCAGATAATGTTATTGTGAATGTGTTCAGTGTTTTCTAAATCCATTCCACTGCATATGTGTTCAGTGTATTCTCAGTTCCTTCCACTGCATATGTTTCCAGTGTAACCTCAGACCATCAATTGCATATGTTTCCGGTGTGTTTATTCTATCTACTTGGTTCTGTTCCTGCTATCAGGGTTTCACAAAAAACAGAGACAAACATAGCTTACAGCCACCAAAGCACACAGCAAACCACAGGAATACGTAGAGCCATCCAGCAAATGTTAGACTAAACTGAGCATACACATTAGATACATATACAATGAAATAGACTAAGCATATATACACTGGACACATAAACAATGGAATAGACTAAGCATATACAAACTGGACAAATATACAGTAGAATAGACTCACTACATAGTAGAGACAAAGTAGATGGAATAAACACACCGGATACATATGCAATTGATGGTCTGAGGTTACACTGGAAACATACGCAACTATCATAAATCAGACTGGATCACTGTGATGTTTGCTTTGAACTATAAATTTGTCATTTATTGCTACTTTGGCCATCCTTTGATTGATTTATGATAGTTGCTTCATTTAATCTGATAAGAAATGTCCCATTCCAGTCCATTTGAGTTCACTAATTCCTAGGTTTGTGGTTGTTGTTGTTGTTATTCAGTCGTGTCTGACTCTATGTGTTCCTATGGACCTGCGCATGAGAGGCACATTTATTTCTATGTCTCTGGCTGTGCTTATTCATAAGATTATCTTGGCAAAGATACTGGAGTGGGTTGGCAGTTCCTTCTCCAGTGGACCGCAGTTTGTCTGACCTCTTTGCTATGACCTGCCCATCTTGGGTGACCCAACAGGGTATAGGTCACAGCTTATTGAGGTACTGAAACCCCTTCACCTCGACAAGTTAAAGATCCAGAAGGGGTATTCCCAGGATATCAATGTTTAATCATATTTGACCACATCCAGTTTGCCTTGGTTCATTTGATTCATAGTTCGAACTCCAGGTTCCTATATTGAACTTTTCAGTCTTCTCCAGACATATCCGCAAAAGGACGTTCTCTCGTCTTTGGCCCAACCAGTTCACTAGATCTGGTGCTACTCATACTTGCCCGCTGCTAAGCACCTTCTAACCTGAGGGCTCATTTTGCGGTTCCATATTGTTATGTCTCTGGTTGTACTTATTCGTAAAGTTATCTTTGCAAAGATACTGAAGTAGGATGACAGTTTCTTCTCCATTGGACTACAATCTGTCTGATCTCTGTGTTATGACCTGCACATCTTGGTGACCCTACATGGTTCACTGCTTTTTTTATGTTATTGGTGATAACCACTGATTTGATAGATCTATCAGTCCATGCTCACTGATGGATTAGAAAGAATGTTTGACAGGTAATATATTTTCCCTATAAATATGATGTATCCTGTTCAATAAAAAAACTCTTCTGGTTAAGACATAGGTGGTAGAGCTATGTTCTTTTCCTGTGTGCTGAGATTTCCATCTGTTTGTGGCTGTCTGATGATGAAAGGCTACTGAAAAACTGCTGTCTGTTCCAGAAGGTGAGGTATAGAAAATAATCATGACACCCAGAAATAAGTTTATTTCTGTACAATACTTTGTACATTATGATCAATAAAACAAATACAGTTGACTAATCCTGTTGGAATCAAAATGTATTTTTCTAAATTTCCAAAAAAGACTTAGCCCATTATCAAGTGAAGATATTCAGATGACCATACTTTAAATATGACACTTCAGTGATGTAAAAAAGAAAAACATATATAACATAAAAGAAACACAGCTAAAAAAAATAAAATATGAAAAATAATTTCTTAGTTACTACATAGTTTTTTTTATCTTTAATATAAAAAAAGTTATATTTTATTTTTTATGTATTTTTCTCTTATAACAAGTTGTATTCCCAATGTGAAATAATTTATTACCCCAATGAGTGTGCTAATAGGTAATGTTGGTCTTGTTCAGGATACATTTAAACCCATTTAATGTTCTATTGAACATATCAGGACTTCCTGGCGTAAATGTGGACGCAGTACCCATTTTTAAAGAAGAGGAGGATAAGAGAGATGAAAATGATATTCTGCAGGTTAAAATCGGTTTGGGCTCATGTGCAGGTAAGCGACAGATGTGGGAATCTTTTTGGCATTGTATAAAATGTAGTAAATGAACAGCAACATTTAAAGTTTATCAAGGTAGAAGCTCAGAGCTGATGGATCATTCTTGTCCAATCGGTGAAATATATACAATAATTCTGTAACCCACTGCCATTTTATTTATTTGTATGTACCAAGAAATGAGATGAGGAGATTTTGCTTGAGATACAATGAGATAATATCATCAGAAATATCTTGCTCAGCACTGTGACATTGATGACCCCCCCCCCCATCTTTAAGAAATATTTCATCAATTAAATGTTATTTAAAACATTGTATTCTCCCATAGTAGAATAAGATTGAGAGTCTCTCAATCAGCATTTCTAATCTCATTTAGATAACATTTCAACTTATTTTTGTGGGTGAATAAAAAAGGCAGAGAAAAGGACAAAAAAGTTCTCAGCTCAAAACTAATATTATTATCATTATTTGTACATTCAAATAACAAAGTACTTGTTTTATGTATAGATTGGTATGATACTACACTTGGAACCACCATTGCTTCATTTTAATGAAAAGGATATGTAGAGGATGTATTGGATATATGTGTACACATTTAGCATCTGAGAGATTCAGTAGCATGTCATTTGGGTTTAAATATTTGTTTTTATATATATCTAGACATTCAATGTAAAAAAGGCAATGTTTCATTTGTAAGTAAGACCATTACTTATGTCATAAGTGATCATTCATTGTAAGGCCTAATGCACCTACCAAAAATCTCAAGGCACCACACTTGCCAGAGGTACTATTCATCATACCATGGTGACTACAACTGTAGCTAACTTGCCCAGACCATGGTTCAATCTCTGTCTTGCTTGTGGTTAGCCTTGATTTTGGTTCCTCTTAGAATTAAATAATGTGCATCTCGAAAAAACTGTCACTTATGAGTAAGTAAACCAGAACATTGCCTTTTTTTTTTTACTTGTGAATGTGAAAATAAAAGTTAAGTTTATATCAGGATCCAAGTGCATTGTGAACAAATATTTAATTTGCTAAATGCACTTCTGGGACCCCTAGCAGAAGGTTATCTTAGCTGGTGCACATGCAATGAAAATGACTATATACAGGCAATATATTAACATAACCCTTTTAATTGATTATTGTCCATATTAGGTTTCCATGATGAAAATCTGGACACTGTATGCGTTGTTAAGGAAGAAGCTGATGAGTGTGATGAAAAGGATATTTTGAAGGTGACAATTCATTCAGGTGAGTATTAAAGGTCTGTGGTAGTTTAGGAAAACCTTAAATTTTTTGGAATTATGCAACGTACAATGTTTGGCATTGTATTAGCAATGAACAAGAAAGCATTTTTAGACAAAATCTTATTTTTACTGACTCAGTTTCAGTATAGAAAGATCACCAGGGTTTGTTATGTAATTGAGTTTAAAGTGTTTGATACTGTTACAACCCAGGGTAAGGGATCTGCCAGCCTGTCTATTTTCCCAGCTAGGTGCTGAGGAGTCTATGGCCCCAGCTATCTCTGGTCAGTATATGACACAGCAGGGGTTGATAAGAGCCAGAATGTCCAGGTGGAGGTTGGGGGTCAACCTGAATATTTTATTAGCTTCTTTTTTTTTTTCACACATACAAAATCCTTTATATATCAGTTACAGTATAATCATGTAATGTTATTAATAAGTAACATTAATTACATTATCATAAGAATACAAAAACATTCATTCAAAGACATACCAAAAAAATACAATCGAAGTGGAGTTTGAAGGACGTTCGATATTTACTCATATACGTCCCATATATTCTATTTACCCAGAGCTTTATTACTGATGTTGTTTTCAGATGTTTGAAAATCTCTTTCACTTCGTTCCATGTGGGGATTTTAGCTTTTTTCCAATTTTTTGTAATCATCCATTTAATTGCAAATACAATTTGAATTATTAGACATTTTACATTGTATTTTATTTTTGGGGGGAATATATGAAACAATATTAACTGTGGCGACATATCGATTTGAAATCCAGTTATACTTAAAATTTGTTTTAAACCTAGAGACCATCATTTTTGTATTTTGGCTTGTGTCCACCATATAGGGGAGTGTGTCCCTTCCAACCCACAATTTCTGCAACATCTATCCGATTGGTTACCAGGAAATATTTTTGCTATTATAGCAGGCATCCTATACCACCTTTGAAATAATTTAAATTGTATCTCTAAGTACTTTGAGCATTTTACAGATTTCGGTGTTAGTTCACATGCCTGAAATCATTCTGATCTTTCCCATATTTCTTCAAAGCCCTCTTCCCATTTTTTCATTCTAGAGGTTTTTTTCTTTCTGAGATTCATCTCTTATTAGTTTATAGCATTGGGAGATTGAGAATTTTGTCTCTTGAGTTCTCAAAGCTTCAAGTTTAGTCAATTATCAGTCTCATTTCATGCTATATTCAGATTTTTTTATTTTAAATTATTAGAGTATTGTATTCTAATTATATATTTTTTAGCTAATGCAATAGTTGCACCCTAAAACAAATGCTCCACACACACACTAATGGCCCTAACATGGAAAATGGACACAGCCCTCTAGACTCCAATTACCTTGTGGAAAGGGATCCTAGGGGTTTAGGGCATACAAACAGAGCTTGGAGAAAAACATCACTCAACATAACAAATCAACAAGTGGTAAAGTCTTTTACAAGGTACTTATGGCCATTATAAAACATTTTTGATTCAACTGGCTGTGGGGCTAAAGTCCAACAGAGTTCAGTGGCTAGACCCAAAAGTCCAAGCATTATGGGGTTCATAAGAGGCTCTGAAGGGTCATTTGGTTGTGGGAGTCAGGGGAGTACCACCGTCACCCCAAAAATGTGAGAGATACCTCCCCCACACATACTCAGAAGCAAGCACAATGCAAAGTCATGGATAACTCTAGGAGCAGCAAGGGTATCATTATGCCCTATGCACCCACATGCACCCCTTCCCACAGGTTCCCTCCTCCCCAGCTCTCTCCCTCTCTTCTCTCTCTTTCCCGTTTCTCCATCTTTATCCCCGCTCTCTCTCTCCTTCCCGTCTCTCCATCTCTCTCCCCGCTCTCTCTCCTTCTTGTCTCTCCATCTCTCTCTCTCCTTCCCCTCTTTCTCCATCTCGCTCTCTCTCTTCCCCCTCTCTCTCTCTTCCCCCCTCTCTCTCTCTTCCCCCCCTCTCTCTCTTCCCCCCCCCTCTCTCTCTCCCCCCCTCTCTCTCTCCCCCCCTCCCCCCCTCTCTCTCTCCCCTCTCTCTCTCTCTCTTCCCCCTCACTCTCTCTCTCTTCCCCCCTCACTCTCTCTCTTCCCCCCTCACTCTCTCTCTTCCCCACTCACTCTCTCTCTCTTCCCCACTCACTCTCTCTCTCTTCCCCACTCACTCTCTCTCTCTCTCTCTCTCTCTCTTTCTTTCTTTCTTCTCTGTCACTCTCACCATTCCCCATTTCACTTGCCTTCCCGCTCCCGGACAGTGGCTCCTCCCACTTGGAGGATGAGGGATCCTGTGGGAATAGGTGCATGTGGGTGCATTTTTGTCGCCCCCAAAGAGGTGGCATCCAGGTGCGGTCCCCCCACCAACTAGGCCAGTGCCCAGTTCGCTAAGCAAACACAGCTGTCAAGATTGCCTTAACATGTCAGATGGTTTTAATTCTTCTGTGTCTTCTTTCTGTATAAAAAGTCAGTGCATGTTTTTGAGTCCAAGAAACGAATGTCAAATGTCTACTATTTACAGCTGTACTAAGCCATACTAACAGGTCTAAATATTTTGTTGATTTAAAATTTCCCTTTTAAAGGTATTTAAAGGATTATGAATACATCTAAGGATAAACGTAGTCTATGCAAAGATTTTTTGCAAAATAAACATTAATAAACTTACCATGACATTTGCAAATGTCTTCAGTTTTCTGGCAGTTGATTTTTAGAAGGAATGCCCCTGACAATACAAGCTAAATTACCATAAAATTTACGATTTGATTTTGGCCAATCACAGGCAGCTATACCATTGTTGCAATGTCTCTGAAGTCAGTCTCTTTAGGAAAGCATCATGGGATGTGTAGTCTTTTTTCCCACCACAAGTAAGCAAGGAGAATGTCAGACATTGCTGCTCTGGCTTTCTGCACTGTTTTTGCTGTTGGCTTGATTGTTAGTATACGGTTGAAAAATGTACCTGAATGCAGTGTTTCTATTGGTAGATACCAGGTGCCTATATAGGCATCTCTGGGGGGTGGAAACCAAATTTTTATTTTAAATAAAATAAATCTGTATGTGTATAGAATAACTCAATGTAATGTTTGTTCCTGGTATAAACAGTATGTGTTAGATTATAACAAGATAAAAACAGGGAGACTTCCATATACCCTTTTATTGCAATTTAATGTAGCACTAATATATGTAATGTAAAAGGGAAATATGTTACTTTGATATTCTTGTGATGTTAACAAACGATTTTACTTCAGTCTTTATCTCATCTCATCACAACTGCTATCAAGGTCTTGAGATAATAGTTTTGCTCAAATGAATTGGATATTAAGAAACTTCTGAATTTACAATATAATTTTCTTTCTAACAGATGATTCCATGGATAAAAATGCTCATGAACAAAGCCATGGTTCAGATAAAGATGCAACCGAAATAAAACAGAATTCAATACCTGTTTATACAACATGCAATAATAGTAGCAACTCTGAAATAACTAACATGGAGGAAGGATTTGTATGTTCCGACTGTGGAAAGTATTTTATGAAGAGGAGTAATCTTGTTAGACATAAGAGATTGCATACAAGGAGTAAACAATTTGAATGTTATCAATGTGGAAAAGGTTTCTGTCAGAACTCAGATCTTGTTAGACATCAGAGAATTCATGATGGTGTAAAACCATTTTCATGTACTGATTGTGGGAAATGTTTCAGTAAGAAGATTGGTCTCATTCAACACCAGAGCATTCACACAGGAGAGAGACCTTTTTCATGTGCGGCCTGTGAGAAAAACTTTACCCAGAAGTCGGATCTTGTTAAACATCAGAGGGTTCACACAGGAGAGAAACCTTTCTCATGTTCTGATTGTGGGAAATGTTTTTCTCAAACATCTGCTCTTATTGTACACAGGAGAAGTCATACAGGTGAGAGACCATTTGCTTGTGATTACTGTAAGAAATGTTTTATTCAGAAGTCAGATCTCTTAACCATAAGAGATTTCACACAGATGAAGAACCATTTGCATGTTCTGAATGTGGAAAGAGTTTTATTCAGAAATCAAATCTTGTTACACATCAGAGAATTCACACAGGAGAGAAGCCATATGTATGTTCTGAATGTGGGAAATGCTTTAGCCATAAGCATGTTCTCATTAGACACATGCAAATCCATACAGGCGAGAAACCTGATCTCAATGAGGGAGATGTTTAAGATAGAGCTCAGGTTTTTAACCAATACCTAATACATATAAGTGAGTAACAGTGGCCATTTACCTGAAGGTTTTTTGGTAACTTTACTCTCGGACATTTCATGTAAGTTGTCTAAGCAAAACCTGCACATCTCTTCAAAATGAAACTCAAGAAAATGCTTGACATGTCATATTTGTATATATATTATGTGATTTATTAATATCTAAAATTACTTGTTTCATTGTCACCTCTTTTTTTTTTTGTAGTCCGCGTACTGTTATTAATAAATGTTTATATATGTATATAGCAGCAATAATTCATTAGAAGATCTAATAAATTAAACTTTGGCTGTGATGAGAATTATAAAAAGGATTTTCGCTTTATTAAGTATGGGAATTTAGAACTATCTGTAACTATTTACTGTATGAGACCATGATGACCATGGAGCACTGTAAAAGTCTGTTACCTCAATAAAACACTTCTTTAAAATATATTTAAAAAATGTATTACCAACAGTGATAATAGATGTGTATACAAATATTTTATTGACCTCCTACTTTTTAGCATCTAACAAATAATTTATCACTACCCACCTATGTTGTGGTAACATCACTGATAGTAACAAAGCTTCCTCCTACTGAAATGTCTCATTTTACATTGAACTGAATAAATGAATTAAAGATATTTACATCTTACTTTAAATTTGGATTAAAATGCATACATTTTAAAGTAAATTTTTAACATTGCATAAACATTTTTTGTTTTGTGAAAAACAAATGAGATTAATGAATGCAATAATGGTAAAGTTTTGACGTATGTATGAAATCAATCTGCGTATGCACAAAAGAACTCCTAAGAGGTAGGTGGACTGGTGGCTTTCTTTTAATTGCTTTCCTGATATTATGCGTTTGGCCTAGTAATATTTTTCTACAAATTTGTCAATGTGGCACACCTTTTGTAAACCAATGTAAATTCGGTGTGGTAACCATCCCCCATTGCTCACATGGGCCACACAGAACAAGGTCTTTGGAGCTACAGGCTTGCCAGTGGATGAGCGCTACAATATGTCAGGGTCCAAGAAACATTCTGCTAACCTTCAAGCAGATTTCTCATTTGGTATAATTGCCAAATAATTTGGGAGGTAATAGAATCATGTTTGGATTGCAAAATATACAGTGAAACGGTTTGTTTAGCTGTTGCATCTGGCCACTTATTGGAATATTAATCTCATTTGCTGAAAAAAGGAAATACACAAAGATCAGCTGTGTGCCACCACCTTGGAAAAATGCCTTCATTGAATGATCTGGAAGTAACTAGTCAGCACTACAACTCTTTGAATCCAAGCTGCAGGCGATCTGCAAAGTACAGTGATGGGTCCCTGTATATAATCAGGTTTGTGAAGATTGGAGACTTTCTTCAGACACAGACTCTTGTTCTCAGCCAGCTACATCTGGAAAAAGACTATCATCACTATGCTGGAAGGGCGTTACAAACATGGACGTGGCCCTAATCCCTACACAATGTGGTCCCCAAGGACTCATATGATCATTCCCCTCTGTGGTTAGCTCACTGTCATTTGTATGATGTGTATTAAGGTTGTTTAATACATAAGCAACATAATCAAAATTTAGGGTAGTACCACTTCCAGACGAACCAGCCGCCTGTTCCAGTAGCCAAACCCCAGTTAGAGATCTGAGCCGGCGCAAACTCACAGTAGCGCTGATTTGGGCTCCATAGACTTTAATGGGGCCATTTGCAGAGCTGATTGGGACATCAGACATAGTTAACTTAACCTCCTCCAGAGGAGACACCACCCTGTGGTCTTTCCCCATGGTTCACACCATCCCCTTTTCTGGGCACCAAGCTGACACTCTGGTGGTTGAATAAATCTGACGGGACCATCTGGCCATTGTGTGGGGGACAGACTATCATGCCGATAAATGTACCATATGGTGGTTGCAGACATCCTGGCTCTGCAAACTTGAGGGCAGCTCAAAGCATTCCCTACAAGCATATACCCTGGTTTAGGAGGACCAATAACCGATCAGGACACATTATTTTGATTGGATTCGGGCTGTACCAAAGAGCCAATCAGCAAAGTATCTACTAACGAAGCCCCTGATTGGCGGAAGGATGACCAGGAGGAAATTGGATACACCCAAACTTGTGAAATCTTGTATGTTTAGTCAGATCAACCCACTGTTTTATGATTGTGAGACTGTGTATAATGCCCCAAAGTAATCCGCTCTTTTGTGTTGGAAGTAAAGGGTGAATCTCGCTGAGTAGATAGGACGAAAGGGGGAAGCAGATCGTCACACTATGACTTGGGATATAGCAAGTATAAACGATGAGTTATAACAGGGGCATGGGGTACACAATTCTAAATGAGCCCAGGGAAAATCTAAAGACCCCATTGACTCACACTCATTTAAGAAGTTTCATGCTCTGTATTTATGTTTACCCCTTCTGAAGATGTGAGCTATACCATGTGGATCACCCAACATGGGCAGGTAATAGCAGAAAGGTTGAACAAATCCCAGTCCACTGAGGAAGGAACGCATAATCCACTCCAGTATCTTTACCATGAAAACCTTATGGAATTGCACAAGATGTGCCTGGCGTGCTATGCTCAATAGGGTCACAGAGAGCCGGGCTCGATTAAACAATGTTTAAAATGGAAAAGTATTTTTACATAAGAACTACTGTTAGGCCCAGACAAGTAAAATTAGTTATTTTAATTATGCATTCATCATTACTAAAAAAAAATTGATTTATAACAATATATTCAATATTAAACTTACTTGAGAGTTTTAATTTCAAGTGGTGTCATTGGTCTCCATTGTTATAAGGCTATACAATGGTGGGGTAAAGAGTCTAGCTGACTCTTTAAGAACACTCTGAGTAGATAGAGTTTAATATGAGTATAGAGTATCATTTATAGAGTACCTTTAACAGCCAGATCTCCTTGTCAAAGAAAACTCACACCTTTGTATATGTAATAGAATATGAATTTTATTAAGAGTCAATGCCTAACTAAACCATATAGCTTCTGTTGTTGAGCTCTGTGTGTAACTGCGATTATGTAAGGCAAGTTTATTAACAAACAACAACTATAATTTAAACTTTCCCTTTACATTTATTTTCAACTAAGGCAGAAAAAGAGGATGTGATAGAACCTCTAATTCCACAGACAGCTCTTAATGAAACCCCTTCACCCACCTTCATTAACAGTTACCATATAATCAGCCAATTGGCCAATTAAGATCTCTCAGCACTGGATCACCAAATGAGCCTGCCGATCGTCACTGAAAACCCCTACCTGAAATAGCTATATCTGCTCCATTTTAACCATTGACTTTTACATTGGGAGATAGGCTTCTCTGAGATTGGCCCAGTGATGGCCCACCTGGAGGCCTATCTCCCCCTTACTCCTTCCTAAAAAGGGTTGTAGTGACTTACTATTCCTCACACCCTTCTTTCCAGTCCCTGCTAATTCAAACACTAGATACAGAAAATTTGAACAATGACCTGCGCATCTTGATAAGCAACTTGCCTGAGGGGATTATCTAGCAGTGGACAGGAAATCCAAAGAGTATAATTGAGCTAAATAGTTTAAGGGAACTTTTGGATGTGTTTAAGTTTGTGATGTAAATACCTGCTCATGGTGGGATTAACCCCTCAGGTTGGACAATGAGGTGCTGCAGAGGGCTGATTGAGTTAACTGATTAAGGGCAGGAAATGTTATGAAGTTTGTGGGCTAAACCAAAGTTGTATTGTTCTGTTTGCCTATAAATGTTCAAAGTTTTCCCAATAAAGACACACTCTTCTAATGGACATAAGCAAGGTGTTCACTCTTTTATTTAAATGTTGCATCCTCTGTTTTTAATTATGGTCCTAGAGTACAAAACAGTCACAGAGAGCCCATCCTCTCTATGGTCTAAGGGAGGATTCATGTAGCCAATGCAGGAGGATTCTGGAGCTGATTTAGACCTCTCCCCTAGGTCTTGACAAATTTAAGATTAGGAAACTGACCCTTTAATAGTCCCATTGACTCACAGGTGGAAGACTACATTCAAAGCAGCTCATCCCATGTGTCTATAATCTGAATCTTTATCTGATGCACATACTTTCTGCCTGCTCATATACCACAGATGTCTAGTCACAAATGTAACTTTTTGCCCAGTTATCTGTGACTAAATAGAATAATAATGTGTCTGTATAAAACGAATCTAGAGAGGGACGTACTGGCTCCTAGAAAATCTACCTGACTCTTAAGTGATATATGAATGGTAAGAAGAAATACTTCTAATTGCCCACCAATGTCATGAGTCACTACTCTCTGAGAGGAGGGGTCCTCCTTAACCCCAAAACCTCCTACATTCAGCTACAGAACCACCCCAGGGTTTTGAGGGTTAATATTTCGCCACACCCAACACTCAGATCAGGAACATCATTCATGGAAATCATAATATCACTGGTTACAGGCTCGGACAGACATTCTGTTGCATGTCTGAGAGAGCATTGAGTGTGTAACTGCTACGCCGGAGACTTCCTCCTAACATCCACAAGACGGAGAGCGAGAGACTGAGCATATCACGTATTATAACTCCCACTCACATGACTCCTCCATATAACCCATCCTATTGCTCCATATAACCTCTCCCTACAACTCCTCTTATTGCTCCATATAACCTTTCCCTACAACTCCTCCTATTGTTCCATTAACCTTGTCATATAACCCCCCCCATTGCTCGACATAATCTCTCCCTACAACTCCACCTACTGATCCATATAAACCCTTCTGTTGTTCCATATAACCTCTCTCTACGACTCCTCCTATTGATCCATATATCCTCTACCTTTAATTCCTCTTATTGCTAATTAAATAAATAAAAAATCATAGGTGTCACCAGGAATCCATATAAAACGATATTTAGGGGCCCAACGTAAAGGACCACCGTATTCCAAGAGAAACTGCACTTGTTTGTGAAGTCTGTAACAAACTAACAACATTATCAGCTGTGGCGTTTTCAGGAGCCACCATGTACCAGTTGGGGCTGTGTGGAGTATTCACTTCACTGGGCCTCTAGTCTGAGGGATTCACTGCACTGGGCCTCTTGTCTGAAGTATCATCTGCACTGGGCCTATAGTCTGTAGTATTCACAGCATTGGACCTCTAGTCTGAGGGATTCACTGCACTGGACCGCTAGTCTGAGGTATTCACTGCACTGGGCCTCTAGTCCGAGAGATTCACTGCACTGGGCCTCTAGTCTGTAGTATTCACAGCATTGGTCCTCTAGTCTGAGGGATTCACTGCACTGGTCCTCTAAGTCTGTAGTATTCACAGCAATGGGCCTCTAATCTGAGGCATTCACTGCACTGGGCCTCTAGTCTGAGGGTTTGACTGCACTAGACCTCTAGTCTGAGGTATTCACAGCACTGGGCCTCTAGTCTGAGGTATTCACAGCACTGGGCATCTAGTCTGAGGGGTTCACTGGACTAGGCTTCTAGTCTGTAGTATTCACTGTAGTGGGCCTCTAGTCTGAGAGTTTCACTGCACAAGGCCTCTAGTCTGTAGTACTCACTGTACTGGGCCTCTAGTCTGAGGGTTTCACTGAACTTGGCCTCTATTCTGAGGTATTCACTGCACTTGGCCTCTAGTCTATAGAATTCACTGCACTGGGCCACTATTCTGAGGGATTCACTGCAATAGGCCTCTCGTCTGTAGTATTCACTGTACTGGGCCTCTAGTCTGAGGGTTTCACTGCACTGCACTGAATTTGTGGTAATTCAAGCTACACTATATGACCTGGTCTATGTAGGTGTGATCAAATTATTTTTTTGTAAAGACAGATATAATTGGTCCTTTCTGACACAAAGCTTCACATGGGACAGTTTATCATTGAAGGCCTCTTGTGGAGAGATACAATCAACCAGATGCGAACCAGCCACGTATTATGCAAGTAATTAGGCTCCCCAATCTAGTGATCCTACCATTTTATAGTGTTTAAAGACACCACTATTTATTTAATTTGTTAATGTCTTTAGTCAATATAGTATTTTCCGTATACATACTCTGAACCATTTTCAATTAATAGACCACCTGGATAAGACATACAGTGGATATAAAAAGTCTACACACCCTTGTTAAAATGTCAGGTTTCTGTGCTGTAAAAATATGAGACAAAGATAAATCAGTTCAGAACTTTTTCCACCTTTAATGTGACCTATAAACTGTAGAACTCAATTGAAAAACAAACTGAAATCTTTTAGGTAGAGGGAAGAAAAAAATATAAAAATAAAATAATATGGTTGCATAAGTATGCACACCCTTAAACTAATAGTTTGTTGAAGCACCTTTTGATTTTATTACAGCACTCAGTCTTTTTGGGTATGAGTCTATCAACATGGCACATTTTGACTTGGCAAGATATGCCCACTCTTCTTTGCAAAAACACTCCAAATCTGTTAGATTGCGAGGGTATCTCCTGTGCACAGCCCTCTTCAGATGACCCCACAGATTTTCAATCGGATTCAGGTCTGGGCTCTGGCTGGGCCATTCCAAAACTTTAATCTTCTTCTGGTGAAGCCATTCCTTTGTTGATTTGGATGTATGCTTTGGGTCGTTGTCATGCTGAAAGATGAAGTTCCTCTTCATGTTCAGCTTTCTAGCAGAAGCCTGAAGGTTTTGTGCCAATATTGATTGGTATTTGGAAAGGTTCATAATTCCCTCTATCTTAACTAAGGCCCCAGTTCCAGCTGAAGAATACAGCCTGAAAGCATGATGCTGCCACCACCATGCTTCACTGTGGGTATGGTGTTCTTTTGGTGATGTGCAGTGTTGTTTTTGCGGCAAACATATCTTTTGGAATTATGGCCAAAAAGTTCAACCTTGGTTTTATCAGACCATAACACCTTTTCCCACATGCTTTTGGGAAACTTCAGATGTGTTTTTGCAAAATGTAGCCTGGCTTGGATGTTTTTCTTCGTAAGAAAAGGCTTTCGTCTTGCCACTCTACCCCATAGCCCAGACATATGAAGAATACAGGAGATTGTTGTCACACGTATTTGCCAGTATTTGCCAGATATTCCTGCAGCTCTTTTAATGTTGCTGTAGGCCTCTTGGTAGCCTCCCAGACCAGTTTTCTTCTCGTCTTTTCATCAATTTTGGAGGGAGCTCCAGTTCTTGGTAATGTCACTGCTGTGCCATATTTTCATATTTCCACTTGATGATGACTGTCTTCACTGTGTTCCATGGTATATCTAATGCCTGTCAGATTGCAAGGGCATCTCCTGTGCACAGCCCTCTTCAGATCACCCCACAGATTGCTGTGATGGCCAAGCACCACCTCAACAAAGTTGTATGTACATTGAAGATGATTCTATCACTCAATTGCATTGTGTTACATGATAATGTGCAGGTAGATATATAGTTCACTATGTGTCCAAACCACAAAGACCCAACCAAGAGTCTTTTGTAGGAGCTTGTCATGGTACCGTCATAAATCCATCATTGGTCTGCTAAGAATTGAGGTTGCCATCTTTGTTGGGAAACTGCTTTAGCAGATTAAATAACATGGTGCATCGAGTCTTCCTCATCCGTTTCCTTACCAAGGTAGGCCTGGAGATATCTCTGGATGTCCACATATTCCAGGTATCATAAAAATAGATAACAAAGCACTTCAGCTCGAGGGGCAACAAAGACATGGGATGACGAAAGAACAGGTTTAATTGGTTAAAGGGTCAGCCCCATGTAGAAGCAAAGTGAGCTAATGACAGGTATATAAAGGGATAAAGGGTCAGCCCCGTGTTGGAGCAAAGTAACCCAATGACAGGGACATAATGGGATAAAGGGTCAGTCCCATGTAGGACATAGTGACCCAATGATAGGCATGTGTTTAATGGGTTAAAGGGTCAGTTCTATGTAGGGGCAAAGTGACCTAAAGACAGGGACATAATGGGATAACGGGTCAGTTCCATGTAGGAGCAAAGTGATCTACTGACCAGGGACATAATGGGGTAACGGGCCAGTCCCATGTAGGAGCCAGGTGACCTACTGGTAGGGGTGTGCTTAGTGGGTTAATCCCACTGGGTACACAATGTCCTAGTGACAGAGATAAATCTATATAAATGTGTATTTATCCTTTTATAATGAGCGTGAGGTAGTTTAGCTCAAGGGTTTCCAAGTTGGATCACAACTCTGGGTGACTTTAGGACACGAATAATCACATATATAGTTGTGCGCATACGAGTTGTTGCTAACGCTTGCAGGCTTGCGTAGCGAGGGTCGCCGTTGCTGGCAAGGAGCGCCTTTGGTGCTCCTTGCCAACAGCTGCGACCCTCGCAAACTTTACGTTGTAACGCAAACAAATTACGAGACAAGTTACCACCCATTACGACCTCGCAAAAAACGTCCGCAACACGCGCACATCAAAACATCAAAAATACAACAAGTACACACAACACATACATATAAAGCTTACCTACAGCAAGAGGGAGCATCCAGGACCTCGAAAACTAAAGTTACACCTCAATTTAAATATGATGAGAGATAACTGAGAGAAAAAATGGCCGCCAAAAAAAACGAAAACGAGGCTACAGCAGTCTAAAGTCGCAAAACACCACCAAACACCTACGGATTTGCTGAAAAACACCTACGAGATTAGAAAACAAGGACGCAACCCG
Source organism: Discoglossus pictus (assembly GCA_027410445.1). Classification (NCBI taxonomy): domain Eukaryota; kingdom Metazoa; phylum Chordata; class Amphibia; order Anura; family Alytidae; genus Discoglossus; species Discoglossus pictus. The sequence continues at coordinate 92,421,801 of CM050170.1, read as the reverse complement.
CGCAACACCAAAAACATTACAAACACAACAAATACAAACAACAAACACATAAAAAGGTTACTCACAGCAAGGGGGGGCACCGGGGACCTCTGCAAGTGAAGTTACACCTTCATTTAACCACAAATTTTGGAGTTTAGAGACCCGAAAATCACCTACGCGAGAGAAAAAACGGCCGCCGAACAAAATGAAAACGAGGCTAAAGGTCCCTAAACACGCAAAACACTACCATTAACACGCAAAACACCACCAAACCCCTACGGATATTCTGAAAAAGACCACCAAACAGCTACGCATATTCCGAAAAACTTGCACGACATAGAAAACAAACAACGCTACATCAGCCACATTATATACACCAAACACCCTTAGCTCACTTACACTTTCATTGCCGTCATTTTTTGACGGGCAATATTCTAGTAAGATAATAACATCTTGTGTAAGTTTGTGCCGATCGACCCTGATTATTATTATTATCCTTTATTTATAACGTGCCAACTTATTCCACAGCACAATACAGGGGTTAGGTACAAGTATAAAGAATAACAATACAATGAAAAATAATGGAAGACCCTGTTATTGAGCTTTCAATTAGATACACACAGTGCTTTCCCTAGAGCACCTCACAAGATTGAAACTCGCAAACTTACATTCTAAAGGGTGTAGGTGAGGTACAGGAGAGTGAAAGATGCATAGTGAATGAAGAGGCTAAAGATGATAGGCTTTTTTGAATAAAGGTGTTTTTAAAGAGATTTTAAAGGATTTGAGGCAGGAAGATAGACTGGTGGAGCGAGGTAAGGAGTTTCAAAAAATAGGGGTAGCACGACAAAAGTCATGAAGACTGGAGTGAGAGGAGGTGATGAGAGAGGAGTAAAAAAGAAGGTCATTAGTAGAGCGAGGAGGGCGGGTGGGAGTGTATTTTGGGATGAGCGAGAGAGAATTGTTCTTTTTTTGTTCTTGCTTTTCTATCTGATTTTTGAATAACTACACTTGATAACAACAAAATGTTTTCAGAAAATAAAAACCCACATATAGATATATTGTAGAAGCTGGTGGTGTTTCCAACTCTCTCTGGATCAGGTTCCTCTTTCTCAGTATGACCTTTCACACAGTCATTATTCACTCTGACCTGTGTCCCTCTCATATCTGACACGTGGGGTTAATGTATTGATATCTGTGTGTGCCAGAGGTTAGATAGCTGTATATTTTGTGCTCAAAAGTTTGCATGCCCGGGCAGAAATTGTGAAGTTTTTGCATTTATTTTAAAAATATGACTGATCATGCAAAAAAATTAATTTTATTGAAGGATAGTGATTATATGAAGCCATTTATTATCACATAATTGTTTGCATTTTTCACATCTTTAGCATCAATGACAGCATGCAGTCTTTTGTAACAGTTGTCTATGAGGCCCCTAATTCTTACTGGTGTCCATTCGTCTTGGCAAAATGACTCCAGTGGGCATGCTATTCTTTTCACTATAGGCCTTGTTGACCCCACTCCAAACATACGCTTATGGTTGTGACCATAAAGCTCTATTTTGTTCTTGTCGCTCCAAATTAAAGTGTGCCAGAAGCTGTGAGGCGTGTTAAGGTGTTGTCGGGCATATTGTAACCAGGCTTTTTTGTGGCATTGGCGCAGTTAAGGCTTCTTTCTGGCATCTTGACCTTGCAGCTCATTTTTGTTCAAGTATCGTCGTATTGTGCTCATTGAAACAACCACACCGTCTTTTTCCAGAGCAGCCTGTATTTCTCCTGAGGTTACCTGTGGGTTTTTCTTTGTATTCTGAACAATTCTTCTGGCAGTTGTGGCTGAAATCTTTCTTGGTCTACCTGACCTTGGCTTGGTACCAGGAGATCCCTGAATTTTTCACTTCTTAATAAGTGATTGAGTAGTACTGACTGGCATTTTCAAGGCTTTGGATATCTTTTTATATCTTTTCCATCTTTATGAAGTTCCATTACCTTGTTACACAGCTCTTTTGACAGTTATTTTCTGCTCCCCATGGCTCAGTATCTAGCCTGCTCAGTGCCTCCATGTGAGAGCTAACAAACTCATTGACTATTTATATACAGACACTAATTGCAATTTAAAAAGCCACAGGTGTGGGAAATTAACCTTTAATTGCCATTTTAACCTATGTGTGTCAAGTGTATGCAAACTTTTGATCAGGGCCATTTGCCTGATTTCTGTTATCATTATGATTTATGAAGAAGCCAAACAACTATGAGATAATAAATGGCTTCATATGATCAGAACCCTTCAATAAAAGCCTTTTTTTTTTTTTTTTTAATGATCATATTTTCTAAATAAATGCAAAAATTTAACAATTTCTGCCAGGGTATGCAAACTTTTGAGCCCAAATTTAACTGAAACGTGCTGCTCACATATCGTCCCTGATAGGCTAGGACACTACACTGCCCATCCAGCCCTACAGAGTCTGTGCCTGCATACACTGCAGAGGGTAGACCCATACAGGGACTATTTGTGTAATTTAGGCAGTAGAAACAGAACTTATAATAAAATATAGTACATACAATATATTTCCTGCTTTATCATCAACCATTAAGTGCTTTATATGTATTTGTAAGCTTACTATCCTATTAAAGCACTCAAGCGGCCCTTTAAATAATTAATTCCACAACAACACGATTACAGATTTGTGTTATTCTAAGTCCTAATATTTTCTTTAATAATACATTGTTTGCAATCCTTCATTTATTATAAAAGAGGGGGAGAATTATGTTTATAGAAAGGTGATCTGATTACCTTAGATGTGTATATATATATATATATATATATATATATCTGTGACTATATTCTAATTGATGGTATTGTAGATATATATATATATATATATATATATATACTAGCGAATTGCCCGTCAAAAAATGACGGCAATGAAATTGTAAGTTAGCTAATGCTGTGTGGTGTGTAGTACTGAAATATCTAATACATTAATAAATGAATATACTTTACCCATTTTGAAGCATTGTGTTGAAGAGCTGCAATCTGTTTTGATGTTGCTGCAGCATTAGTGGTGTTGAGCTGCTGTGTAAACGTGATGAATGTGTGCAGTGTAATAGTGTGCGTGCGCGAGAACAAACCTTAAGCGTAGTTGTGTACTTCCGCATTGGTGTAAAATGGCGGGTAATGTGTGGTATGCGTCTTAGTGGAATATCCGTAGGTCGTTTGTGGTGTTTTGCGGGTTTCTTGTGGTGTTTTGCGTGTTTAGAGTGCTGTAGCCTCGTTTTCGTTTTGTTCTGCGGTCATTTTTTCTCTCGCTTAGCAAATTTTGTAGTGTTCAAACTGTCTTGTATGTTGTTTGCGTTGCGAGGTAAAGTTTGAGAGGGTCGTAGTTGGTGTGGCGTGTTGTTTGCGTTGCGACGTAAAGTTTGCGAGGGTCGCAGTTGCTGGCAAGGAGCCCGCGAGCCCGCAAGCGGGAGCAACGGCTTTGGCTGGCTCGCCTGCTCACAACTATATATGTGATAGTTTTATTATACAAAGAGTGTGTATTTGTATCAATGCAGTGTTTTCATATAAAATCATATATCTCGGAGAAAAAAAAAGAGGAGAGAGGGGAGGGGGGAGAGAGGAGAGGGGAGGGGGGAGAGAGGAGAGGGGAGGGGGAGAGAGGAGAGAAGGAGAATGAGAGGGGAGGGGGATGAGAATGAGAGGGGGAGAGAAGGAGAAGGGGAGAGGAGAGGGGAGGGGGAGAGGAGAGAGGAGGGAGAGGAGAGAAGGTGGAGGGGGAGGAAAGGGGAAGGAGAGTGGAGGGAGCGGGTGAGGGGGAGAGAGAGCAAGAAGGAGAGGGGAGGGGGAGCGAGAAGGAGAGGGGAGAGAGAGCGAGAAGGAGAGGGGAGGGAGAGTGAGAAGGAGAGGGGAGGGAGAGCGAGAAGGAGAGGGGAGAAGGGGGGAGAGAAGTGGAGAAGGGGGAGAGAAGGAGAGAAGGGGGGAGAAGGGGAGGAGAGGGGGAGGAGAGGGGGGGGGAAGGGGAGGAGAGGGGGGAGAAGGGGAGGAGAGGGGGGAGAGAAGAAGAGGGAGGGGGAGTGAGGGGAGGGAGAGAGAAGGAGAGGAGAAGAAAAGGGGGGAGAGAAAGGGAGGAGAGAAGGGGAGGAGAGAAGGGGAAGAGAGGGGGGAGAGAAGGGACAGAGAGGGGGGAGAAGGAGCGTGGAGGTTGGTAGAAGGAGTGTGTGGGGAGATAGATGGGATAGAGGAGGGGGAGAAGGTAAGGGAGATATGAGTTGGGTTAGGAGGATTTAAGGTAAAAAGAGAAGAGGTGAGGGGTAAAAGTCAGAAAGGGAGAGGGTAGTGTGAGGAGAGTGGGCCAAGATTTAGGGTGAGAGGGCAGTGTGAGGAGAGTAGGCCCCAGTCTCAGCCTCCCCCCAGGCCATATCCCGACAGCCCTCGGTCCCCTGACCTCCTCCCCCATCCTGAGGGCGTCCTGCCTGCTGCCTGTCTTCCACAGTGCAAACAGGACCCCTGGGGGAGGAGCCAGGCTCAGAGGGAGGCACACACACACCAGGGATGGAGGGAGGGTCAGACACACAGACAGGGAACAGGAGCACACTCACACACCAGGGATGGATGGAGGGACAGACACATAGACAGGGAGCGGGAGCACACTCACAAACCTTTGCGAGGGCCTCAGTTGCTGGCGAAGGCGCTCCATGCCAGCAACTGAGGCCTTCACGCGGGTTCGCGCAGCCGCGGCTCGCGCAGAGGGCCTCAGTTGCTGGCATGAAGACATCACATATATAGTTGTGAGCAGGCGAGGGCCGTGGGCTCACTATGCGAGCCCGCATGCGTGAGCAACGGCCCGTACGCTCACAACTATATATGTGATATATATATATATATATATATATATATATATATAGATATAGCTTTTTATTGACCCCTACCTTGTATAGAAACATTGTAAGAGGGGGCTACCATGACCCCCAATTTACTAACTCTACCCCAGGGTACAGGATACATAATAAGAGCCAATCTAAATCTGGGTGTGGAGGGAGGGGAGACTCTGAACCGTGAGAGGGGCGGAAATACCCAGAGACACCAACATATTACACAAGAGATAATGCTTAACACACACATATAGAGATATATTTATATATATGCTAGTAACTTTACACTCATAAATGATGGTATCATGAGCTTTATGTGCCATTCTCTCTGCCCTCTGTCTCTCTGTGCCCAATCTCTCTCTGCCCACTGTCTATCTCTCTGCCCTCTGTCTCTGTCCTCTGTCTCTCTCTATGCCCTCTCTGCCCAATCTACCTGAGCCCTCTGTCTTTGCCCTCTCTGTGCCCTGTCTTGCCCTCTCTCTCTGTGCCCTCTGTATCTGCACTCTCTCTCTGTGCCCTCTCTCTGTCTTATGTCTCTTCACTCTCTCTGCCCTCTGTCTGTGTGCACTCTGTCTCTGTGCCCTGTCTATCTCCGTACCTTATGTATCTCTCTGTGCCCTCTGTCTCTCTCTGTGCCTTATGTCTCTACCCTCTGTCTTTGTGCCCTGCACTCTCTCTCTCTGCCCTCTCTCTCTGTCCTCTGTGTCCTATGTCTCTCTATGTGCTTCCTGTCTTTCTTTTTCGGTGTCCTATCTCTCTCTCTCTCTCTGCCCTCTGTCTCTCTCTGTGCCCACTGTCTCTGCCCTCTCTCTCTCTCTCTCTCTCTCTCTCTGTGTGTGCCTTCTGTCTCTGCCCTCTCTCATTGTGCCCTGCCTCTGTGGCCTTTGTCTCTGCCTTCTCTTTGTGCCCTCTGCCTCTTTCTATGCCTCCCCTCTCTCTCTGCCCTCTGTCTCTGTGCCCTCTCTATCTCTGTGCCCTGTGTCTCTCTCTGTGCCCTCTTTCTCTGCCCTCTCTCTTTCTCTCTGTGCCTTCTATCTCTCTCTGTGCCCTCTGTCGCTCTCTCTATGTGCCCTATATCTCTCTCTCTCTGCCCTCTCTCTCTCTCTCTGTGCCCTGTCTCTGTGCCTTCTGTCTCTGCCATCGCCCTCTTCCCTCTGTCTCAGGTGTTATTCACACATTGCTCTTTATTATAGTGTGTATATATATATATATATATATATATATATATATATATATCTATATATATATATAAATATATATATATATATATATATGTATATATATATATGTGTGTGTGTGTGCATCATTATATATGTTGAGTGAAGAGGTTCTAGTGATTACATCTATGTTATTCTTGCTTTCCTTCCTTCTTGTGACTCTGGGCCATGGGGGTATTATACAGTCCTGACCTCGACCGTGTCAAGACTCACACCTTAGTGAATACAGACTATGGAGTGTCAGACAATAGATTAGACAGTCACATAAAGCCCCAGACTTCACTGCCTCGGGTTGTATAACTCACACCTGGTGTTGTGTATAATCTGCTAAATCATAGTGAGATTTAGACAGAGAAGAGAGAGAGAGAGGAGAGTGTACCCAACCACTTTAGTGATCTTCAAGCTGATGCCAGTAGAGATTCATCAGACTCCATAGCACTGATACAAACCAGACCCCTCCATAGCGAGAGAACCGCAAGAGAGAATCACTGCGTGAAACAGACCCTTCCAAAGTAAGAAAGGACACTGGATGAAACAGGCCTCACCATAGAAATAGCCAAACCACTATGTGAGACAGGCCCAACATGTGTGATAGCTCCCACCATAGCAAGACCTCCAGTTAGACATTGTGTGAGACAGACCTCCCGATAGAAAAGGACAACCATTATGCGAGACCACTCCGTATGAAAGGCCCAACCACTATGTGTGATAGACCCCCTCAAAGCAAGATGGAAGGTGAACCACAGTGTAGACTCGGTTCTTCCAAATCCCAGAATACTTTGCTATGTAAAGCATTTCTTTGCTACCAAGATCATTCGCACAGAGTATATTTTATGTAAGAGCTCACTGATGAGCCACACATAAGAAAGAAACAGACCTCACACTGATGAGCCCCACATAAGGACGAAACAAACCTCACACTGATAACCCCAATATAAGGGAGCTCATGAATGTGAGGTCTGTTTCGTCATTATGTGGTGCTCGTCAGTGTTAAGTCTGTTTCATCCTTTTGTGGAGCTCATCAATGTGAGGTGTGTTTCATCCTTATGTGGGACTCATTGATGTGTGGGGTCAGTTTCTTTCTTATATGGGGCTCATTGGTGTGAGGTCGAAGGATAAAACAGCCTTCACATTAATGAGAAAAAGAGGATAGTGCGAAATGAGAGATAGAGTGACAGACCATAATCTGTGATCTTATTGCTGAAGAATGAACGAAAGAGTGAGACCCACTGAGGGAAAGTATTGAGAGGAAGAGGCCCAGTAAGAGGGTTAACAGAAAGAATGAGTGTGAGACCAATAGAGTGAGATAATAGTTTTAGAGAATGCGATCAATAGAGTGAGATAATAGTTAGAGAGAGTGAGATCCACTGAGCGATAGAATTAAGAGGGGGAGGGGGGGCGGGTTGGTTTATGCAGAAATGAGAATTAACCCTTTCATGCCTGGTGGTCCTGTATGAGGAAGTCCAGGTGACCTAATATCTCCTGAGCCTTGTACACCCGCTACTATAGCCACATCACCTGAACTTCACCTGGAGGTGCATCTAGAAGTCCAGGGGAGGAGGGAGGTCCTCTAGAGAAGAGGGGCAGGCTGGGAAATCAGGATCTGGGATAAATAAAAGGAAATTAAAAGGTTAAAAACAAAAACAGAAGGAGAGGAGGATCGGTCACAAAAAGTGATAAGGTGGATGAGAAAACATTTTAGAGATGAAAGAGCAAGAGGTAATAGAGGGAAAGAAGAAATGGGGAGAAAAAGAGGATAGTGCGAAATGAGAGATAGAGTGAAAGGGAAGTCAAAGAGGAGAGAAAGATATTGTATAGACTATCGTATAGACTATATTTTTGCAGATGCAAGCACAGTGCGAATGATAGAACATTCTGAAATAATTTTGGCACCTTGGTCAGACAATTCTATCAACAGTATTATCTTGGAAGAGACAAAAAAGGTGTTGCCTAAGAACAGTTAGAAAATCAACCCATTGCTACTTAAAAAAAATGAATCTGTTTCCGCTATCAAAAGATATATACAGGAATTTTTTTAAATAAATAAGGACTCAGTAAAGTCAGCAAAGACATTATGGTGCGCCTTCAAGTCGTTTATCCGAGGGATACTAATCGCTAGAGCAGCCGAAAATAAGAGAAATCGGGGCAAGTCACTAAATCTCCTTTATATAGAATTAGAAAAGCTACATCAGGATAATATGAAGAACTCAAGTAAAGAACTAAGAGGAAAAATTAAGGAGATACATAATCAAATCCAAAAAATTCTCCAATTACAAGCTATAATCTCCTTTGGAGATATCAGCAATCCCACTTTTCTATACGGTAATAAATTCGGTAGATATCTTGCTAACAGACTAAAGAAGCAACGTAGTCAGAATAGGATTTTAAAAATCAGAGATAAAGAGGGTAAAATTCATCTACACCCCGATAAAATTAGCGTGATATTCCAGGACTATTATACCAAATTGTACAATCTAGGAAATGATAAGCGGTTTAAACTTCCTGGCAAAGAAGAGATTGAATCCTTCCTATTTAAGATCAAGTTCCCTAGGTTTTCAGAAAAGGATAGTGAATATTTAGACAGTGAGATAACCATCGAGGAAATCACTGAAACAATTAATAGCGGCAAATCCAACAAATCCCCGGGGGTAGATGGATATGACTCTCTGTTTTACAAATCTTTTGTGTCTGAACTAAAGAGTCATTTATGCAACCTATTTAACGAAATAAAACAAACAGGGCATATCCCCCCTGAGAAAATAATCAACATTTTGAAAGAAGGTAAAAATCCGGAGCAGTGCGGGAGTTACCGACCAATATCTCTGATTAATTTAGATATAAAAATCTACGCTAAAATATTGGCTAATAGACTGAAAACTATCATCAATCAGTTGATTCATAGAGACCAAACAGGCTTCATTCCTGGTCGCCAAGCATCTGATAATTCTAGACGAATGATTGATATTTTAAACTATGTGGTAGAACAGGATATACGGGCGGCGATACAGTGCAGTGTGGCGGCATTACATTGCTGTGCCTTGGCTGAGTATTAAAGGATTTGAAATTTTGTTGAAGTGTGTGCTGTGCTATACCGAGGATACAGGCTGTGCATTGTTTGCTATCCTGAATGCGGTGATGCGGTCAGTGTGAGGCTCCCGTTGTTATCGGGTGCTCCACTGGAACCTGAGCATTTTCAGGTACCGTATGGTGGATTGTGTGCCTCACATAGGTACCGTGTTCACTACTAGTAGGTACAGTCCGGTTACCCTTCCAATCATTTACCTTTGACAGCCAGGCAACACTCGCTTAACCATTGTGTTACAGAGTGAATGCTGTCCATATAAACACTGTATAGGCTATCTGCATAGTTTTCGATTTTTAACACTTTAATATTTTAACATTAAATAGTTTTGTATATGCTTCTATGCTATGATTTTGTATGCCTAAAATGAGGATATTATTCCCATAAGGGGGACAGTATAGTCCCTGATTTACTCTACCCTATCACATAACACAGTCCCTTATTTACTTTACTTATCACTTAGTTTTACACTTATAACAAATACCAATTTAGTTTCCTTTATATATTATAGCCCCATATACGTTATCCTATCACTTAGTCTCACACCTTAACATTTGTAGTATTTAGTTTGTTGTAGATATCTCTTACAGATTTATCTTTATTACATCACTATTACACATCACCTTCCCACATAGGGTTTATTTAACTTTTATCCCTTTTAGGGTCTGGTCTAGTGTGATCAGTATTCACACGAGTTATGTATATGGTTCTGTTTTTTTACTTTAGTGCACCTTAATAGTATTTATCTTTACATATACTCCTTATACCCATTCAGGGTCACCCTCTTGTAGGGTCTATCAGGTCCTATGATGTGCAAACACATGTTAATGATTATCATTCAAACACCCCAATTATTTGGAATATATTAGACATCTGTCTAGATATACTAGCCCCCCTTGATGCTATTTCATATCATAGGGACTGAGTGTACAGTATTACGACGTTTTTTAGTTTTAGTCGATTACAATAAATGTTCTTAGTCATTTTTACTGTAGCCTACACTCTTCCATTGTATTTACTCTTTTGTCTTTAATCAATTCAGTGTCAAGCACTATAGGAGCTATCGTCTAGGGCTCCACCATAGTCACTTTTAGTGACTAATATTTGCTAGAACAGGATATACCCCTATCGGCCCTGTCTTTGGATGCCGAAAAGGCATTCGACAGGGTCAACTGGGAATTTCTTCAGGCGGTCCTGAGGAAATTTGGATTTAACGATTTTGCCTCGAGATACGTTAAAGCCCTGTATGCCAATCCTATGGCATATATTGCAAACCCTGACTTCGAGTCAAAAAAGTTTAAAATTGGAAATGGCACTCGGCAGGGATGTCCCCTATCCCCTCTATTGTTCATCCTCTTTATAGAACCTTTAGCTATCTATATTCGAGAGTGTAAAGCTATAGTGGTTGTTATTATTAATAAGGAGGAATTTAAATGTATGGGTTTCGCAGACGATATTGTCATTATCATGACCTACCCGGAGGAGTCATGCCCAAAATTACAAGAAATTCTTGAAGAATTCGGAAGACTATCATATTTTAAGATAAATAATTTAAAATCTAATACCTTAATGAGAGGTTTTAAACCGGAAGTTAAAAATAGATTGGAAAAATGATCCTCATATAATTGGAAATCCGAATATATTGTCCATTTGGGCATAAAAATGTCATTTGGAGTTAAGGATATCCTTAAATCTAACTTGGAGGATGTGATGAAACAAATTAGACCTATTCTATGTAATTGGAGATCTCTTAACCTGCCCTGGTCGGTGAGAATCGCTGCAACCAACATGAGTATTGTCCCAAAAATTACCTATTGCTTAAGATCTATACCTGATAGAATATCAAATAATTATCTGAAAACCATCCAGGATATTTTGGATAAATACATATATGGTGGGAAAAAAAGTAGAATCATGAAAAGCGTGGTCAGTAAGAAATATGAAAAAGGAGGCTTAAATGCCCCTAGTATAAAAGACATATATCATAAAATTATCATCGCGCAACTTATAAATTGGAACACCCTCCAGGAGAAGCCCAGATGGCTTGACCTTGAAGAGACTATTCTTTGGGACTCTTCTATAAAGAACCTATTATGGCTACCGTACTACAATAAGAATTCACTGGGTAAACTACCAAAAAATATACAATTTCTAGTAACATTTTGGTATAAGAATAAAGAGAGAATGCAAATAACACATTATCCATCTTTAGCCACCCCTATTGAATTGGTCTACTCCAGAGACCCCTCCGTAAACCGTTATCTTTTGTATAGAGGAGGCATTTCCTTGGTATCAGAATTATATTACAATAACAATCTTCTGACATATTCAGAGTTAATGAAAAAATATAACCTGGAAAAACTCTCATGGCTAAATTACGAAAGCTTAAAACAAGCTTTAATGTCTTGGGGATTTAAAACCCTAGAAATAAATTCACCTACTAAAATAGAAGAACTAATTATAAAGAGAAGGAATCATCATATTTTTTCAAACTGCAATAAGATTATAAGCGAGATTACTCCGTTTATTAAAAATAAGGGAATCATAGGCTGGGAACTAGATCTTAATTTGGCTCTTGATGAAGACAATTGGAGGGATATTATAATGTTGATTAAGAAATCTGCCATAAATCCAGCTTATCTGGAACTCTTTTTTAAAACATATTACACAGATGGCATTTAACCCCGGTTAGAATGTCAAAATTTAATACAAAAGGGGACGCCCTTTGCTGGAAACAGTGCGGTTTTCTAGGAGATGACTCCCATGTCTGGTGGAAGTGTAAAAAGATCTCAGATATGTGGTTAGAAATTTGTCAACTTCTAGCTAGAGTACATATTCCTTGTACCCCTCAAGTGGCCATCTTCCACAGAGGGTTGAAGTTTCTCTCCCCAGTGGAAAGGAACTTGGTTTTGCATGTCCTCTTGGGGGCCAAATGGTTGTTAGTAAAATACTGGAAAACCCCAGATATCTCTACAATTAGAGAGTTAATCAACACTATTTGTTATAACAGAGACCTATCTCTCAACGCTTATAGTTTGGCTAATGCAAACAATAGAAATATGATAAATTGGTCTAAATGGGACAACTACATCAAACAGAGTACATTTTAGCCAGAGGGCAGGGGGAAATAGTACTTACCTTACTATTTCTCGGGTGTAACTCCATTCGGACCTAATTCTCCTCATTGGCCCATGTGTTTAAACATGTTATCTGCCTCGAATCTGAGCGAATGCCAGTATGGATGTACATTGTACCTTTTCATTGTATTATATAGTCTAGAAAACCGTTCTACTTTTGGAGTATATCGTTGGTACAATGTTTTGTTTGTTATCTCTATGTTTGTTTTTGTGTACTGTATGTTTATTATTCTTTTTCTGTTGATGTAATATATTTGTTAAAATAAAAGAAAAGAAAAAATAAAAAAAGAGGAGAGAAAGATTGGTGAGAGAATGAGGAGTTGTTAGAGAGAGAAAGAAATAGAGAGACAGCAAAGTCATAAAGAAAGAGGAGAGAAAGAGAGGATAGAGAGAATGAGGGAAGGAGGGAATATAGAGGAGACAAAGAGGGGATAGAGAGAATGAGGAGGAGATAGAGGATGAGAGAGCAAGAGAAACCTGGGGGGGGGGGGGCAAGGATGGGCTAGAGAGAATGAGGAAGAGATAAAGATAGCATAAAGAACTGGGTTGGGGGAGTAGAGAGAGAGAGAGAAAGGAGAGACAGAATAGAGTGAGCAAACAGAGATAAGGAGGAGACAAAGTGGGGATAGAGAATGAGGAACCAGGGAGAAAATGAGATAGAGAAAAAGAGAAATAGAGAGAGATAGAAAGAAGGGGAGGAGGAAAACTGTAGAGTAAGGAGAATGCAGGAAAAAGAAAGACAGGGAGTGAGAGTTGTAACGCAGAGTTGTAACATGGAAGGAGAGCAAAGTAATGGAAAAAGTCAGAAGACAGGAGAGAAAAGAGTAAGAAGTTGAAAGATAGTAGGGAAAATGATGAGAGAGACTTGGTATAATCTCTTGGAAATATTCACTTCACGGATAACAAATTAAATTAAATATTTAATAAAACAGTGAAATACTCAGAGAGTAACCCATTAAATTGGTCTACTCCAGAGACCCCTCCGTAAACCGTTATCTTTTGTATAGAGGAGGCATTTCCTTGGTATCAGAATTATATTACAATAACAATCTTCTGACATATTCAGAGCTAATGAAAAAATATAACCTGGAAAAACTCTCATGGCTAAATTACGAAAGCTTAAAACAAGCTTTAATGTCTTGGGGATTTAAAACCCTAGAAATAAATTCACCTACTAAAATAGAAGAACTAATTATAAAGAGAAGGAATCATCATATTTTTTCAAACTGCAATAAGATTATAAGCGAGATTACTCCGTTTATTAAAAATAAGGGAATCATAGGCTGGGAACTAGATCTTAATTTGGCTCTTGATGAAGACAATTGGAGGGATATTATAATGTTGATTAAGAAATCTGCCATAAATCCAGCTTATCTGGAACTCTTTTTTAAAACATATTACACAGATGGCATTTAACCCCGGTTAGAATGTCAAAATTTAATACAAAAGGGGACGCCCTTTGCTGGAAACAGTGCGGTTTTCTAGGAGATGACTCCCATGTCTGGTGGAAGTGTAAAAAGATCTCAGATATGTGGTTAGAAATTTGTCAACTTCTAGCTAGAGTACATATTCCTTGTACCCCTCAAGTGGCCATCTTCCACAGAGGGTTGAAGTTTCTCTCCCCAGTGGAAAGGAACTTGGTTTTGCATGTCCTCTTGGGGGCCAAATGGTTGTTAGTAAAATACTGGAAAACCCCAGATATCTCTACAATTAGAGAGTTAATCAACACTATTTGTTATAACAGAGACCTATCTCTCAACGCTTATAGTTTGGCTAATGCAAACAATAGAAATATGATAAATTGGTCTAAATGGGACAACTACATCAAACAGAGTACATTTTAGCCAGAGGGCAGGGGGAAATAGTACTTACCTTACTATTTCTCGGGTGTAACTCCATTCGGACCTAATTCTCCTCATTGGCCCATGTGTTTAAACATGTTATCTGCCTCGAATCTGAGCGAATGCCAGTATGGATGTACATTGTACCTTTTCATTGTATTATATAGTCTAGAAAACCGTTCTACTTTTGGAGTATATCGTTGGTACAATGTTTTGTTTGTTATCTCTATGTTTGTTTTTGTGTACTGTATGTTTATTATTCTTTTTCTGTTGATGTAATATATTTGTTAAAATAAAAGAAAATAAAAAATAAAAAAAGAGGAGAGAAAGATTGGTGAGAGAATGAGGAGTTGTTAGAGAGAGAAAGAAATAGAGAGACAGCAAAGTCATAAAGAAAGAGGAGAGAAAGAGAGGATAGAGAGAATGAGGGAAGGAGGGAATATAGAGGAGACAAAGAGGGGATAGAGAGAATGAGGAGGAGATAGAGGATGAGAGAGCAAGAGAAACCTGGGGGGGGGGGGCAAGGATGGGCTAGAGAGAATGAGGAAGAGATAAAGATAGCATAAAGAACTGGGTTGGGGGAGTAGAGAGAGAGAGAGAAAGGAGAGACAGAATAGAGTGAGCAAACAGAGATAAGGAGGAGACAAAGTGGGGATAGAGAATGAGGAACCAGGGAGAAAATGAGATAGAGAAAAAGAGAAATAGAGAGAGATAGAAAGAAGGGGAGGAGGAAAACTGTAGAGTAAGGAGAATGCAGGAAAAAGAAAGACAGGGAGTGAGAGTTGTAACGCAGAGTTGTAACATGGAAGGAGAGCAAAGTAATGGAAAAAGTCAGAAGACAGGAGAGAAAAGAGTAAGAAGTTGAAAGATAGTAGGGAAAATGATGAGAGAGACTTGGTATAATCTCTTGGAAATATTCACTTCACGGATAACAAATTAAATTAAATATTTAATAAAACAGTGAAATACTCAGAGAGTAACCCATTAAATTGGTCTACTCCAGAGACCCCTCCGTAAACCGTTATCTTTTGTATAGAGGAGGCATTTCCTTGGTATCAGAATTATATTACAATAACAATCTTCTGACATATTCAGAGCTAATGAAAAAATATAACCTGGAAAAACTCTCATGGCTAAATTACGAAAGCTTAAAACAAGCTTTAATGTCTTGGGGATTTAAAACCCTAGAAATAAATTCACCTACTAAAATAGAAGAACTAATTATAAAGAGAAGGAATCATCATATTTTTTCAAACTGCAATAAGATTATAAGCGAGATTACTCCGTTTATTAAAAATAAGGGAATCATAGGCTGGGAACTAGATCTTAATTTGGCTCTTGATGAAGACAATTGGAGGGATATTATAATGTTGATTAAGAAATCTGCCATAAATCCAGCTTATCTGGAACTCTTTTTTAAAACATATTACACAGATGGCATTTAACCCCGGTTAGAATGTCAAAATTTAATACAAAAGGGGACGCCCTTTGCTGGAAACAGTGCGGTTTTCTAGGAGATGACTCCCATGTCTGGTGGAAGTGTAAAAAGATCTCAGATATGTGGTTAGAAATTTGTCAACTTCTAGCTAGAGTACATATTCCTTGTACCCCTCAAGTGGCCATCTTCCACAGAGGGTTGAAGTTTCTCTCCCTAGTGGAAAGGAACTTGGTTTTGCATGTCCTCTTGGGGGCCAAATGGTTGTTAGTAAAATACTGGAAAACCCCAGATATCCCTACAATTAGAGAGTTAATCAACACTATTTGTTATAACAGAGACCTATCTCTCAACGCTTATAGTTTGGCTAATGCAAACAATAGAAATATGATAAATTGGTCTAAATGGGACAACTACAACAAACAGAGTACATTTTAGCCAGAGGGCAGGGGGAAATAGTACTTACCTTACTATTTCTCGGGTGTAACTCCATTCGGACCTAATTCTCCTCATTGGCCCATGTGTTTAAACATGTTATCTGCCTCGAATCTGAGCGAATGCCAGTATGGATGTACATTGTACCTTTTCATTGTATTATATAGTCTAGAAAACCGTTCTACTTTTGGAGTATATCGTTGGTACAATGTTTTGTTTGTTATCTCTATGTTTGTTTTTGTGTACTGTATGTTTATTATTCTTTTTCTGTTGATGTAATATATTTGTTAAAATAAAAGAAAAGAAAAAATAAAAAAAGAGGAGAGAAAGATTGGTGAGAGAATGAGGAGTTGTTAGAGAGAGAAAGAAATAGAGAGACAGTAAAGTCATAAAGAAAGAGGAGAGAAAGAGAGGATAGAGAGAATGAGGGAAGGAGGGAATATAGAGGAGACAAAGAGGGGATAGAGAGAATGAGGAGGAGATAGAGGATGAGAGAGCAAGAGAAACCTGGGGGGGGGGGGGCAAGGATGGGCTAGAGAGAATGAGGAAGAGATAAAGATAGCATAAAGAACTGGGTTGGGGGAGGAGAGAGAGAGAGAGAAAGGAGAGACAGAATAGAGTGAGCAAACAGAGATAAGGAGGAGACAAAGTGGGGATAGAGAATGAGGAACCAGGGAGAAAATGAGATAGAGAAATAGAGAAATAGAGAGAGATAGAAAGAAGGGGAGGAGGAAAACTGTAGAGTAAGGAGAATGCAGGAAAAAGAAAGACAGGGAGTGAGAGTTGTAACGCAGAGTTGTAACATGGAAGGAGAGCAAAGTAATGGAAAAAGTCAGAAGACAGGAAAGAAAAGAGTAAGAAGTTGAAAGATAGTAGGGAAAATGATGAGAGAGACTTGGTATAATCTCTTGGAAATATTCACTTCACGGATAACAAATTAAATTAAATATTTAATAAAACAGTGAAATACTCAGAGAGTAACCCATTAAATGGATGGAGATCTAGAGTATTACATGAGAGAATTTGAGCTTGATCAGCACTTCTCATGAGGCATAGACTGCCCAGGAGATATACATCTGTACTGTATATAGGAATATCTAAATGTATTATATCTCCTGGCACGTTCTATGTCTCATGAGAGGTGCTGACTCACTCTACAATTCCACACACTCAATGAAGCAAAGAGTGTATAAAAAAATTGTCATGCATCATAATGTAATTTGAATAATCTACCAGGCCTTGCATAATTTAATTTACCTACTACCATAATACCCATTGATTTTTCTCAACTGGAGATAACTGGTCAAACACGAGATACTGTTAACTGCAAAAGATACTAGAGAACAAAAGGTGTTTGGTTTGTCCTTCCAACTGTCCAACTTGTCACCATATTCTACAACTGGAGACTGTTGGTCAAGCAGGCCAAACAAACAGCTATTTCTCAAGCAACTTGTACAACATTGTTGACTTGCCTGGAAACAGTCTCCAGTTGTCACTATGCCAGATTCACCATCTTGTTCCACTCTATATTAATCCAGTATAGTGACAACTTTCTTGACAACTGATGTCTGTTGACTTGCCTGACCTAGAGTCTCCAGTTGTCACCATACCAGATTCACAATATTCACCAGTTGTCAAGAAACTCTTGCTGGATTACCGTAATATTGAGTGGAAGGCATAGCCCAAAATCTAGAATAAAAGAGCATTTTTTTTACAGGTGTCAAAATCGGGTAAAATAGCACAAAGGGGAAATATTAATCCTTACCAACATCAAGATTATATATACAGAGAATGAACGTGGAACCCTATTATATGATCCATTATTGTCATCTCGAGGGTCCTGTTGACCTTTGTATGGGTTAGAAAAAACACCACAATCCAGAGATGGCAAAACTGGACCATGTTACAAGGTTACTAGTGTTTTATTTATTCACGATTTATTCATGATTTATTAATTAGCTTAGCAATTGTTTATGTTTGTTCTTCGATTTGGGAAGGTATATACATATATATATTAAAGGTAGGGATATAAACATATAATATATATATATAAGTTTGCAAACCCATTAAATGCTTTAAAACAAAGGTGAGAAAGCAGGGTTCAATAGGTATTTATTTCAGTCACAAAAAAAATGGAATGGTTTGGGGTAAGTGAGGCAGCTTGCTGACGCTCAGAGACCGGTTATTCTTAACTCTCATTCTTAACAGAGATTTCCTAGTTCTATAAACTACAAACATACATACCAAGATCTGGAAGGGATATCCTGGTGTTTATAATGTAGTCTGAGGGTGAAGATGGGAGATAGGCATCAGGCTCCCGAGATGTGAGAGGTGGAAATGAAGAGGCTGCAAGAGAGAAGGAAATAATAGAGATTGCATGAATGAGAGAAACAAAAAGAGTGACTGATGGAGACCCATAGACTGAGAGGACAGATAGAGAACATAAACTCTATTCCCATTGCATTACCACTCCTGTAGATGGAGCACTTTTGCCCATAGAACCGTTGGAATTGATGATGACATCTAGAGATCATAAACTACAATCCTATTGCTGAAGGATGTAGTCCTATATATGGTGCATTTTCGCCCATGGGATCATTGAAATTGACACCAACCTCTAGATAACATAAACTACAATCCTAATGCTGAAGGATGTAGTCCTATAGATGGTGCATTTTTGCCCATGGGATCATTGAAATTGACACCAACCTCTAGATAACATAAACTATAATCCTATTGCTGAAGGATGTAGTCCTATAGATGGTTCCTTTTTCGCCCATGGGATCATTGAAATTGACACCAACCTCTAGATAACATAAACTACAATCCTAATGCTGAAGGATGTAGTCCTATAGATGGTTCCTTTTTTGTCCATGGGATCATTGAAATGGACACCAACATCTAGATAGCATAAACTACAATACTAATGCTGAAGGATGTAGTCCTATAGATGGTGCATTTTCGTCCATGGGATCATTGAAATTGACACCAACCTCTAGAGAACATAAACTACAATCCTATTGCTGAAGGATGTAGTCCTATAGATGGTGCATTTTCGCCAATGGGATCATTGAAATTGACACCAAACTCTAGATAACATAAACTACAATCCTAATGCTGAAGGATGTAGTCCTATAGATGGTGCATTTTCGTCCATGGGATCATTGAAATTGACACCAACATCTAGAGAACATAAACTACAATCCTAATGCTGAAGGATGTAGTCCTATAGATGGTGCGTTTTCGTCCATGGGATCATTGAAATTGACACCAACATCTAGAGAACATAAACTACAATCCTAATGCTGAAGGATGTAGTCCTATAGATGGTGCGTTTTCGTCCATGGGATCATTGAAATTGACACCAACATCTAGAGAACATAAACTACAATCCTAATGCTGAAGGATGTAGTGCTATAGATGGTGCATTTTCGTCCATGGGATCATTGAAATTGACACCAACATCTAGAGAACATAAACTACAATCTTAATGCTGAAGGATGTAGTCCTATAGATGGTGCATTTTTGCCCATGGGATCATTGAAATTGACACCAACCTCTAGATAACATAAACTACAATCCTATTGCTGAAGGATGTAGTCCTATAGATGGTGCATTTTCATCCATGGGTTCATTAAAATTGACACCAACCTCTAGATTACATAAACTACAATCCTATTGCTGAAGGATGTAGTCCTATAGATGGTGCATTTTCATCCATGGGTTCATTGAAATTGACACCAACATCTAGAGAACATAAACTACAATCCTAATGCTGAAGGATGTAGTGCTATAGATGGTGCATTTTCATCCATGGGATCATTGAAATCGACACCAACATCTAGAGAACATAAACTACAATCTTAATGCTGAAGGATGTAGTCCTATAGATGGTGCATTTTCATCCATGGGATCATTGAAATTGACACCAACATCTAGAGAACATAAACTACAATCCTAATGCTGAAGGATGTAGTGCTATAGATGGTGCATTTTCATCCATGGGATCATTGAAATTGACATCAACATCTAGAGAACATAAACTACAAGTCGGCTAGCTTCGGAATATTATCTGAGGTCATCAGGATATTCTCACATTTAAGGTCTCTGTGAGCAATTCCTTTATCATGACAGTATTTCAGGTCTTCCACAATTTGCCTAAAAAGGATCATGCCTTCATTTTCTGAGAAATGGTCAATGGAATCCAGCTTCTCATAAAGGTCAGACTGGGCCATTTCCATAACGAGGAAGAATTTTCCATCAGATGATTCCATGATTTCCATAAGTTTTGTAACATTTGGGTGGGAGCATTGAGTTAATATGGATATCTCCCGTGGAAGGAATTTATTTATATAATCAGGACACTGTTTTTTATCAATTACTTTTATGGCAACTGTCATGGAAAGTTTTTGAGAAAAGGAAGTTTGTTCTCAATTGTAGTTGGACACTTCAACAGACCATAATCTGACTCATTCTTCAGCAATATGGAGATCCACTGAGTGAAAGAATTGAGAGGAAGAGACCCAGTGAGAGGGTCAACAGAAAGAATGAGTGTGACCAATAGAGTGGGATAATTCTATCGCTCAGTGAATCTCACTCTCTCTAACTATTAAGGGAGGGGGGGGGGGGGGTTGGTTTATGCTGAAATGAGAATGAACCTGGTGACCCTGTAGGAGGAAGTCCAGGTGACCTAATATCTCCTCAGCCTTGTACAGCCGCTACTAGAGCCACATCACCTGAACTTCACCTGGAGGTGCATCTAGAAGTCCGGGGGAGGAGGGAGGTCATTTAGAGAAGAGGGGCAGGCTGGGAAATCAGGATCTGGGGATAAATAAAAGTGATAAGGTGGATGAGAAAACATTTTAGAGATGAAAGAGCGAGAGGTAATAGAGGGAAAGAAGAAATGGGGAGAAAAAGAGGATAGTGCAAAATGAGAGATAGAGTGAACAGGAAGTCAGGTAATAGAGGGAAAGAAGAAATGGGGAGAAAAAGAGGATAGTGCAAAATGAGAGATAGAGTGAACAGGAAGTCAAAGAGGAGAGAAAGATTGGTGAGAGAATGAGGAGACGTTAGAGAGAGAAAGAAATGGAGAGACAGCAATGTCATAAAGAAAGAGGAGAGAAAGAGAGGATAAAGAGAATGAGGAGGACATTGAGAGAGAGAGAGAGAGAGATAGAGAGGAACCAGGGAAGAAGGGAAGATAGAGGAGACAAAGAGGGGATAGAGAGCATGAGGAGGAGATAGAGGATGAGAGAGCAAGAGAAACCTGGAGGGGGGGGGGAACAAGGATGGGCTAGAAAGAATGAGGAAGAGATAGAGATAGCATAAAGAACTGGGTTGGGGGGAGGAGAGAGAGAGAGAAAGAGGAGACATAGAGAGGATAGAGAGAATGAGGAGGAGATAGATGGAGAGAGGGAGAGGCGGAGAAAGAGACAGAAAGAAAGGAGAGACAGAATAGAGTGAGTAGACAGAGATACAGAGGAGATAAAGAGGGGATAGAGAATGAGGAACCTGGGAGAAATGAGATACTCAGAGAGTAACCCATTCAATGGAGGGAGATCTAGAGTATTACATGAGAGAACTTGAGCTTGATCAGCACCTCTCATGAGACATAGACAGCCCAGGAGATATACATCTGTACTGTATATAGGGATATCTACATGTATTATATCTCCTGGCACGTTCTATGTCTCATGAGAGGTGCTGACGCACTCTACAATTTCACACACTCAATGAAGCAAAGATGCATGCATGATCTACCAGGCCTTGCATAATTTAATTTACCTATTACCATAATACCCATTGATATTTCTCAACTGGAGATAACTGGTCAAACAAGAGATACTGTTAACTGCAAAAGATACTAGAGAACAAAAGGTGTTTGTTTTGTCCTTCCAACTGTCCAACTTGTCACCATATTCTACAACTGGAGACTGTTGGTCAAGCAGGCCAAACAAACAGCTATTTCTCAAGCAACTTGTACAACATTGTTGACTTGCCTGGAAACAGTCTCCAGTTGTCACTATGCCAGATTCACCATCTTGTTCCACTCTATATTAATCCAGTATAGTGACAACTTTCTTGACAAATGATGTCTGTTGACTTGCATGACAAAGAGTCTCCAGTTGTCACCATACCAGATTCACCATATTCACCAGTTGTCAAGAAACTCCTCACTATGCTGGATTAATATAGAGTGGAAGGCATAGCCCAAAATCTAGAATAAAAGAGCATTTTTTTACAGGTGTCTAAATCAGGTAAAATAGCACAAAGGGGAAATATTAATCCTTACCAACATTAAGATTATATATATAGAAAATGAACATGGAAACCTATTGAAATTGATGCCAACATCTAGAGAACATAAACTGTGATTCCATTTCTGAAGAATGTTGTCCTGTAGGACCACCCATAGGACCACTGGGAACACGGGAATCCTATAGATGGTGCATTTTCACCCAGGGGACAATTGAAATTGACGCCAACATCTAGAGAATATTGCTGAAGAATGTAGTCCTATAGATGGCACATTTTTGCCCATGGGATCAGTGAAATTGACGCCAACTTATAGAGAACAAACTACTATCCTATTGCTGAAGAATGGTCCTATAGAAGGTGCATTTTCGCCAATGATCATTGAAATTGACGCCATCTAGAGAAGAATGTAGTTCTATAGATGGCTCATTTTCACCCATAACATCCCATCGATTCACCCATGGGACGCTGACATCTAGAGAATGCTGTCCTAGTGAAAGTGTCAGTCCTGCCATATTTGACCATATATATATGGTCATCACATTGAAGCCTTCCAAGCTCGGAGAAGGTGCTCATTGCCTGGAATACAAAATGAAGCAGGTCAGAGATAAGTTGAATTCTGTCATAATAATTCTCTGGTTGTAGTAAATACCCTCTTCCAACAGCCTCCGAGACGACTCTACACATGGACATCACCAGATGGACAACATAGAAATCAGATTGACTCTATACTTTGCAGCCAAAGATGGAGGAGCTCTATAAGGTCAGCAAAAAACAAGACCTGGAGCTGACTGCAGCTCAGGCCATTAGCTTCTTATTGAAATGTTCAGAATTAAACTGAAGAAAAGAGTGAAAACCATCAGACCAAGTAGATACAAAATAAATAATATCCCTTATGAACAGTGGTGGCTGGTGAACTTTCAAGTTGGAGGGGTGCCAGAGCAAGGCTTGGCTTCTCCCCTTACACAGACCCCACCCGATTTTCAACTCCTCCCCCTGTTGTCATATTGACCTTTATATGCCCCCCAATGACCTTATACTTGCCCCGCCCATTGATATAGACTCCACCTACTGATTTTTTAATGCTGTTCAAAAATTCTAGAATCTTGGGATTCAGGCAAATAATAACACTTCTCTTCTGCATGATTGCAATGACACTCACCAACAGTTGACTCTCCTTCTCGGGGTCTTCAAGTGTAGTAGTCCAAAATAGTCTGCAGCTGTTTTGGACTTGGGCATGATATAAAACAAGCAAACAAATCAGAGAGTGCAAGACCGTAACCGTACCTAAAAACACTTATGAAACCAGGCGGGAGTATCTAGGCCTCAATCATACCTAAAAAAAACATATTATACAAAGCAGGACTATATAGGCCACAACCGGACCTTAAAAACCCACATTACACCAATCAGGACTATATAGGCCCAAACCGTACCTTAAAAAACAAAAACAAACATAAAATACCAAGCAGGACTATATATGCACAAACCGGACCTTAAAAACCCACATTACACCAAACGGGACCATAAGGCCCAATCGTACCTTTAAAACCTTAAAATACCAAATGGGACCACATAGGCCCAAACCGGACCTTAAAAACCTTAAAATACCAAGTGGGACTATATAGGCCCAAACCAGACCTTATAAACCCACATTACACCAAGCAGGACCATATATGCCCCAACCGAACCTTAAAAACCCACCTTACGCCAAGCAGGACCATATAGGCCCCAACCGTACCTTTAAAACCTTAAAATACCAAGCAGGACTATATAGGTCAAAACTGTACCTAAAACAAACTTAAAATACCAAGCGGGACTAAATAGGCCCCAACCGGACCTTAAAAACCCACATTATACCAAGTGGAACTATATAGGCCCCAAACGGACCTTAAAATCCCACATTACGCAAGCGGGACCATAAAGGCCCCAACCGGACCTTAAAAACCCACATTACACCAAGTGGGAACATTTAGGCCCCAACCGGACCTTTAAAACCCACATTACACCAAGTGGGATCATATAGACCCCAACAGGACCTTTAAAACCTTAAAATACCAAGTGCCACTATATAGGCCCAAACCAGACCTTTAAAACCCACATTACACCAAGCGGGACCATATAGACCGCAACAGGACCTTTAAAACCTTAAAATACCAAGCGGCACTATATAGGCCCGAACCAGACCTTTAAAACCCACATTACACCAAGCGGGACCATAAAGGCCGCAACCAGACCTTAAAAACCCACATTATACCAAGCGGTACCATATAGGTCCCAACTAAACCTTAAAAACCCACCTTACCCCAATCAAGACCATATAGGCCCCAACCATTACTTTAAAACCTTAAAATACCAAGCAGGACTATATAGGCCAAAACTGTACCTAAAAAAACGTAAAATACCAAGCAGGACCATATAGGCCCCAACCGGACCTTAAAAACCCACATTATACCAAGCAGGACCATATAGACGCCAATCGGACTTTTAAAACCTGTAAAATACCAAGCAAGACTTTATAGGCCCAAACCAGACCTTAAAAACCGACATTACACCAAGAGGGACCATATAGACCCCAACAGGACCTTTAAAACCTTAAAATACCAAGCGGCACGATATAGGCTTGAACCGGACCTTAAAAACCCACATTACACCAAGCGGGACCATAAAGGCCGCAACCAGACCTTAAAAACCCACATTATACCAAGCGGTACCATATAGGTCCCAACCAAACCTTAAAAACCCACCTTACCCCAATCAAGACCATATAGGCCCCAACCATTACTTTAAAACCTTAAAATACCAAGCAGGACTATATAGGCCAAAACTGTACCTAAAAAAACGTAAAATACCAAGCAGGATCATATAGGCCCCAACCGGACCTTAAAAACCCACATTACACCAAGCGGGACCATATAGACCCCAATCGGACTTTTAAAACCTTTAAAATACCAAGCAAGACTATATAGGCCCAAACCAGACCTTAAAAACCGACATTACACCAAGAGGGACCATTTAGACCCCAACAGGACCTTTAAAACCTTAAAATACCAAGCAGCACTATATAGACCCAAACCGGACCTTAAAAACCCACATTACACCAATCAAGACCATATAGGATCAAACCATTACTTTTAAACCTTAAAATACCAAGCTGGACCATATAGGCCCCAACCGGACCTTAAAAACCCACATTACACCAAGCAGGACCATATAGACCCAAATCAGACTTTTAAAACCTTAAAATACCAAGCGGGACTATATAGGCCCAAACCAGACCTTATAAACCCACATTACACCAAGCGGGACCATTGCAAGCCTCCCCCCCCTCTACTTTACTGGCCTTGCGATGAGCGCCTTTGGCGCTCATCACGGTCCTCGCAACGAGCGCCTTTGGCACTCATTGCGAGCCTCTCCTTCTTTCCTCTGTGTCTCTTCCCCCCTCATCTGTGTATCTTCGCACACTCTCACCCCTCTACCTTTGGCACTCATTGCGAGCCTCTCCCCCCTCTACCTCCCGCTCCCTCTATTTTACTGGCCTTGCAATAAGTGCGTTTGGTGCTCATCACAGGCCTAGCAATGAGCGCCTTTGGTGTTCATTGCGAGCCTCTCACCCCTTCGTCTGGGTCTCTACCCCCCCTCTTCTGTGTCTCTTTCACCCCTCTTCTGTGTCTCTTCATCCCTTCTCCCCCCTCCTCTGTGTCTCTTACCCCATCCCTCCCTTGTGTTTCCTTCCCACATCTCCCCCCTCTGTGTCTCCCCCCCTCCTCTGTATCTCTTCCCCCCCTCCCCTTCCTATGTGTCTCTCTCCTCCTCCTCTACCTCTCCTGTGTATCTTCCCCCTCCCTCCCCTGTGTCCCTTCCCCCCTCAGTGTCTCCCTCCGTCTCCTCTCCCTCCCCTGTGTCTCTTCCCCCCACTGTCTCTGTTCCCCCTGTGTGTCTCGCCCTCCTCTACCTCCCTTGTGTCTCTCCCCCCTATGCCTCTGTCCCCCCTCTGTGTCTCCCTCCTCATCCTCTCCCTCACCTGTGTCTCTTCCCCCTCTGTCTCTGTCCCCCCTGTGTGTCTCCCCCCTCCTACTCTCCCTCCCCTGTGTCTCTTCCTCCCTGTGTGTCTCTCCCCTCCATGTGTCTCCCCCCCTTTGTTTCTCTTCCCCCTCTGTATCTCCCCCTCCTCCTCTTGCTCCCCTGTCTCTACCCCCCTTTGTCTCTTCCCCCCTCTGTGTTTGCCCCCCCTCCTCTCCCTCCCCTGTGTCTCTTCCCCTCCCCTCTGTGTTTCCCACCATCCTCTCCCTCCCCTGTGTCTCTTTCCCCCCTCTGTGTCTCTCCTCCCCCTCTCCTGTGTCTCTTCCCCCCCTCCCTTCCCTGTGTCTATAGGAATACCATTTAGAGTACAAGAGAAGCCCACACCACACGGAGTACAGAGACAGATAATACATACACAGATATATGAGGTTGTTGCTGGTGCTGCAGTGGTGATGTAGTGGGTTAGAGCTCTGTGCTTCCACAGCTATTGACTTGGGTTCTAATCTGAGTCAGTTCCACTGGAGAAGGAACTGGCAACCCACTCTGGTATCACTGCCTGTGCAAATTTACTTGGTTGATGAGATCAGCACGGAAGGATCTAGTCAGTGAACAGAGTGGGGAGGGTTTGAGATAATTGGCTTATTAAAGTGTTCCTGATGTCATATCATAACCAGACAACCTGCAGCACTGATTGGCTGATGCTGCAGGCTGTCAGTCAAGAACATTTATACAATTGTAGCAGAGTGAATTAATAATCACCCAAGTTGGAGCATTACAGCCCAACCCAACCCTCACACAGTAATATGATCTACCAGATAGGATGAGTTGCTATGGATGCAACAGCCAGTGGGCAGGGCGGAGGAGTATGTGGGCGTTACCGGATGTGCACACGTGAGCTGAGGCTCGTGTAGTCCGATGGAGAAGCCCACGCCGAAAATCTGATAATCCCTATAACCTACCCCTCATCCTATACCACGGTGAATCTCCTGAACCGAACCCCTCACCTTACCCTATGGCGACTATCTTCCACCGGACTCGCGACTGAGGACAAGGTGGTAGCAGCGCAGACCTTTGAGACGGCTCAGGCAGGGGTGAGTGGACGGCGCTGAAGCAACATAGGAAGCCCAAGTGTCCATAACTCCCGAAAACTCCCGAAAACTCCTTCCTATACCTTCCTAAGCTTTTTGGGCGGGCGAAAGCTGCGGGGGTGACAGCGCTTGGAAGCCTCTTAAAACTTGCATCTCAGTCCTGCCCAGGCCCCCCCTAGTGAAAGTCCCGGGATCAGGTGAAGGATAGGAGTCGGGTGCAGCGGGGAAATGGAGCCGGAGAGGTGTTAAAGTGAGGACCTGGGCAGAAAGGATCTTCCAGTGCCCAAATTCCCGCGTCTCTACCCTGAACAGACCGCTATTTCGAAAGTCCCGTGAGAGGGTGATGTACAGGAGGCGGCTGCAGCGGGGAGTCAGAGCGGGTAATGCCGGCTGGAATGGTGTTAGTCTGAAGGCCTGAAAAAAGAGAAAGCCCAGGGATCGGACACCCCAGATCACCCTCTGCCGCCGCTCCAGTTGGGAGCTGACACCACCACCTGAGGTCGGGTAAGGCTCTAGTAGAGCACCCTTCTATGTATATAGTGTGAAACATTGTTGTGCTGCCCTGGAGCAATTCTTGCAAAGCGGAGTATAGGTCCCGCAGAGACTTTACGGTATGTCTACTTGGGTAAGCCATGGACTAAAATTTTATGGGCATAAATGACCCTATAAGTCACAACGGGGTCTTGGTCTGAGGGGGAAGGGAAAAGAAAAAGGAAGAAAGGGGGGAGTGCAATAGACTTAACTAAGCGTTTTTAGAGCTTTAGTTATACAAAGGCTGGACTCCAAAGGGGGGAATTTTTTTCCTTCTTTTCTCTACATAAGTAGAAATATCTACAAAGACACAAGGAACAAAGGAACAAAGAGAAGACCAGGTCCCTTAACTCATTAAAGGTAGAACTTAGTAATTAAAAATAAATCAACTTGACTTACTTCTCTAAATACCCACAATTGGAATATAAGACATGGCATAAACAAAAAAAGGGGAATAAAACAACCAATTAAAAGACTCTGGCCAGGCCTACTTATATAAACATTGGCTTTGAAAATCCCCCAGCCTACATCATTCCATCTCTTCTGAGCTTTATAAGCTACTAGAATCTTGGAAAAACTAATAAAATGCCTCCAAAAAACAAAAATAAGGACAAAGCAAGATCACCGCCTAAATCCAAATTATTTTTCTCGCCCAAAATGGCGTCAAAAACTACGGAGCTGTCCCTATTGGCGTCCCCAATAAGTGACAAATCAACAGAGGCCAATGGAGAAAACATGGGTGATATTCTGCCGGATATAAATACAGTAAATTTGGAAGATGAAATCCTTACTGTGGGCAAAACTGGAAAAAATTCTAGAGAAATTTCAAAACAAATTCCTTGATGAATTTAAAAACCAAATTCTATCAAATTTCAAGATAACACAAGAAAACACAGTTAAAATAGTAGAATTAAAAAGCACCTGCGAATTAATCAAAAAAGAACAATTCATCTCCAAAGAAACCATCAAAACAATGGACGCGAAAATAAAAATTTGGGAAAATAAGGTGGACTCATTTGAAGATCGATCAAGAATCAACAATCTGCAAATACGAGGCATTGACGAAAAAGTCTCCAATGATGAACTGGATCAATATCTTACTACATTTTTTTCTTACTTAGTACCGGACTTTGTAAATATTAAATTTAAGTTTGATGCGGTTCACAGGCTTCCTAAGCCAAAAAATATTGATGCAGATTCCCCTAGAGATATAATGGTAAAAATCCATCATTTGCCACTAAAAAAACTAATAATAAGAGCTAGCTATGGCAAAACAGGTTTTGACCCCCCGTACTCGAATATTAAAATATTCTCGGATATCTCCTCCTCTACGAGAAATAAAAGAAAACTATTTCTCCCGATTACACAGAAATTGAGGGGAAAAGAAATTCCATATAAATGGGTCTTCC
The DNA here is from genome assembly GCA_027410445.1 of Discoglossus pictus. Classification (NCBI taxonomy): domain Eukaryota; kingdom Metazoa; phylum Chordata; class Amphibia; order Anura; family Alytidae; genus Discoglossus; species Discoglossus pictus. The sequence continues at coordinate 92,392,504 of CM050170.1, read as the reverse complement.
CCATAGGTCTCTCAATATTTAGAGACAATAGATGGTATAAAATTACATCACTCAAAGAGGGTGAAGATATACTTAGCAAATGGGGCTGGTGAATTGACATCCCTACTCTTATCGGGTGGTTGGTGGATTCCCACAATCGGAAAGGGTTCTTTTTTCTTTGTGTGTTTTGTTTTTTCCTTTTTCTCTCTCTTTTCTCTTTGTTGTGGCTTTTGTTGTTTAGATGTCATAAGGGATATTGTAGCCTTAAACATCATAGATTGTTAAATTTCAAAAGTGTTTAATAATTTATTACGCCTCTTTGAAAAAGAAAATCAGAGTATACGGGTAATTAACGCACTTTATAATGTATTATGTAACACGAGGATTCAAGGAGGAACAAGTCTTATTCTCAGGTGCATTTAAGACATCGGAGATTTATACTGCTTTTCCCTTTTAACAAACGCACAGCACTTTGAAAGGAATGCACTTTAAAATTTTGTTAAATCCCAAAAGTGTTTAATATTTTACTTTGCTTCTTTGAGAAAGAAATATAGTGTATATGGGTAATTAAAAGCACTTTATAATTTAGTATGTAACATAAGATACGCACAGCACTTTAAAAAGAATGCACTTTAAGATTGTCATGTAATGAAAGAGTTAACAATGAAATTTGATTAATATATAGCTATCTCACCAAAATAACAAGGTGTTGAGCAACATTAGATTCCTTCTTTTTTCACACAGATTATTTATAAAAATGTTTTTTGCACTGGAAAGAGTCACAATTGAAACGCTATGTAGCTAGCACACTAAGGATTTTAAGGGACGAGCCAAGTAAATAGGCAAGTTCTATGGACGGCCCTAATAATAGAAAAATGAGGGAAAGAAAGAGGGGAGAAAGAAAAGAGGAATGAGAGGAAAGGGAAAAAAATAAAAAATAGGAAAGGAAAGGGGGGAAAGAAATATAGAATGGAAAAATAATTTTGAAAGATCACATAAAACCAATTAATGGTTAATATCACGGTGGGTAACACAATCACATGGGCGTTTAAAACATAGTCATTAAATAAACTAATTAATAAGAGTGAGAAAAATAAAATAAGACTACAAACGTGACCATAAATAATATTTTGACAATTTAGTACAAACATCAACAAACACATCTATCTCTTGACACAATTTAAAAGCTATAACGACTCATGAAGGAAAGGGGAAGGAAAGAAGGGGAAAGGACAGGGGGGGGAAAGGTAAGTAGGACAAGTAAAAAGGGACAAAGTAGAATAGAGGGGGGGGGAAGGAGGGAGGAGATAAGGAGAGAAAGGGGAAAGAAGCAAGGAAAGAGGAGAAGGTATATAAAAGAAAGTCGAAGTAAGACAAGAAGAAGCAAAAGGATAGTAAGGGACGAGAGAAGAGAGGGTTATAATTACTACAGGAAAAAGGGAAAGGAAAAAGGAAAGAAAGAGAGAAATAATGCTTGGAAATATTTGGTCAATAGAAAAGGGGGAGAATGGAAAAGAAAGGAAAGAAGGAAGGGGGGGAAAGACAAAGCAAAAAGAAAAAGAAAGGAAAAGGAAGGGAAGAAAGAAGGGAAAGGAAAAATAAAGGAAAAGAAGGAAGAGAGAGAAGGTGGATAGCGATTAAGAAAGGAGGCTGGGAAAAAGAGAAAGATAGAGAGGGGTACCTAGACATAAGAAAGATTCAAGTGCGTGGGAATAATCTCCATGGAGGACTGTACACATCTCAACACTGTGTACGCCTAAGGTTTTTTGACCGAAGTTCATCCCATTCTAAAGGGGTGACGTTTGAATGAATGTAATAGACCTTCACGGTTTTAGGAGAGAATGTAGTAAGTATGGTAGTGTGATTGTAGCCGGGAGGTGTGGGGAGATGGGAAAAAGGGAGGATTCAGAGGGGGGGGGGGCAGGATGGGGTTGAAAATAGTGAGTTACAACGTTAGGGGCCTAAATTCTCCATCCAAAAGAGCCTCCATTACTAGAATGTTGATTAAAACTAACCCAGATATTGTTTTAATTCAAGAATCCCATTGGGACAAGAGTAATACTCCACATTTAGCCAAATATAAATTTCCACACGTATTTAATGCTTGCCAAAAAAAAAACTCAGGAGGAGTGGTAATGATGTTTAACAAAAATTTAAGACTAAAAGAAGAAGTAGTGGTCGTGGACGACAATGGTCGGTATATTATTTGGGTAGGGGAGATAAATAGCCAACAATTATCAATAGTAAATCTATATGCCCCTAATTACAAACAAAACTCTTTTCTCAAGGGTGTACTAAAAAAACTGGATAAGATCGCTTTAGGAGGTCTAATCGTGGGCGGAGACTTTAATATGACTCCGGACCCCCAGATAGATAGAAATTATAAAAAATTACCTAAAAATTACAAGTACATAGAAAAAACATCTCAGGACTTCTCTAAACTTCTGGCGAGACACCACTTGTACGATACATGGCGCCTTTTAAATGCAACTGAGAGAGATTATACATACTATTCGGGTTCTCATAAGATGTATTCAAGAATCGATAATATCCTAGTGAGCGAGTCTTTGTTAAACACAATTAAATCAGCAAAAATCGGTTTAATAACCATCTCGGACCATGCTCCAATTACCCTCCTATTACAGGAAACAAGAATTGCTTACTCTGGTAGGGCATGGAGAATGGATGATAAAATTATGGAAGACAAGGATAGACTAAATGTTATTAGAGCGGAAATTAAAACATTTTTAGAAATTAACATGGGCTCAGTACCCTCAAACATAACAATTTGGAATGCATTGAAAGCATACATAAGAGGCATTGTTATCAAGCTTAAAAGTATCTGGGTCAAACAGAGAGGATTATCTTTAAGATTATTACATGTAAAATTGTATCGACTGGAACAAGTTAATAAAAAATAAATAAATGACATTCTAACTCAAGAGATAAAATTAATAAGAAAAGAAATTAATAAAATAAACCAAAAACGCTCAGACAATTGCTTGTGGCGTTTACAACAAAGATCCTTTCACTTTGATAATCGAATAGGGAGGGATCTTGCTAATAAAATCAAAAAGCAATATCACCAAAAACAAAACATCCTCTATCTGGAAAATCGGGTTAAAAAAATCTTTAAGCCTAAAGAAATTACAGACTTATTTGCCAAATTTTATCAATCCTTGTATAATTTAAGCTCGGAAGATAACATTATAACTCCAAATTCAAAAGATATAACGTCATTCTTAGATCAAATCCATTTTCCAGTCATCTCAAAGGCAGACAAGGAGGCACTAAACAGCCCAATAACAGAGGCAGAAATTAGTCGAGTCATCAAGAACCTAAAAAATCATACAGCACCAGGCCCAGACGGCTTTTCTACAGCCTACTATAAAAAACTAATGGAAGGTTTAATGCCAATTATAGCATCAACATTTAACGAAATTAAAATTACAGGAAAGTTTCCTCCAGAGATGCTTAGAGCAAATATAATAACCATCCCAAAACAAAACAAGGAAGCACATACTTGTAAAGACTTCAGACCAATCTCGCTCATGAACATAGACACCAAAATATATGCGAAAATTTTGGACTTACAGAAATCTCCAAAACATTAATAACGTCTGATCAAACAGGTTTTGTCCCAGAGAGGCAGGGTTCCGATAACTCTCATAAAATGATTCACTTAATCAATCTAGCGAAGAACAAAGGCACTCCCACTCTATTCCTATCAATGGATGCGGAGAAAGCATTTGATAGGGTAGGGTGGGATTTTATGATGCAGACCCTCCTTAGATATGGGTTTGAAGCCTTCGCATCGAAGGCAATAGCGGCCTTATACAATGCCCCTTCGGCATCTGTATTGGGCAAGGGGGTACATTCAGATTATTTCGGGATAACAAATGGTACCCGTCAAGGGTGTCCGTTGTCTCCCATTCTATTTGCCCTGATTCTAGAACCTTTAGCTATAGCAATACGGACCTCTGTAAAGTTCAAAGGGATTAGAATAGGCAAAAATGAATATAAGATCTCCCTTTTTGCGGACGACGTAGTGGTCTATATGGAGCATCCACATATATCTATGAGGGCGCTGATGGAAATTATCGCTAAATATAGCAAAGTGTCAAATTATAAATTAAATATAGAAAAATCCGAAGCCTTGAGCATTAATATTCCAGAAAAAGACGATGAATTCCTTTTGGACAAATACCAGCTAGCCCATACAAAAGGATTTACACATTTAGGCATTAAGTTTAGCCTGGACTTAAGAAGCATCCTAGATTTAAACTTGAATAACTTATATAAAACATCTAAGGACCTTATTGAGAACTGGCCGGGTAATCATATCTCATTCTCCGGCAGAATCGCATATGTCAAAATGTCCTTTCTACCCAAGCTCAACTATGTGTTAAGATCATTCCCTTTTCCAATTACAAGCCAATGGTTGGCTAAATTCCAGAGGCTGATAGATAGATATATTAACAAAAAGAGTCAGATTAGAGTGAAAAAGGAAATAATGAGCAGAACATTTATAAAAGGAGGCATAGCATACCCAATGGTTTCTCACTACCAGGAAGCAATTAAATTAGCGCAATGTATAAAGTGGATTCAACCTCTTGCGAGTCATACTGAAAATCAGGTGTTGAGCGATATGCTTACCACCATTGATCTCAACGCTCTTTTATATTCTCCAAAATCAGCTGTACCTTATATTGACCCCAATGCAACTGTCTTGATTGACATGGTAAAGGAGTGGATAAAAATGAATAAGAAATTGAAACTCTTAGAGAGTTACAGTGATCTTACCCCTTTGACAACAATAACATGTTTAAATCATATCCTTCTAGAACCAGAATGGAAAGAGAAAGGAATATACCTATTGGGCCACATTGTAGACAAACATAAAGGTAAAATACTAGATTACGACATGCTAAAAAAGAAATATAACATTTCAACTAAATTATGGTTCACTTTATATAAATTAACACAAGTTCTGAAACAAAGAATTAAAGTTAATAATTCACTTAGCTCAAACAATTTGGAAACATTGATAGCGTCTCAAAATTTTAAACATCTGATATCAAAGTGTAGTGAGATTATCCACACTCAAACACAGGGGGATATAACCAAACCGATGGAACTCTGGGCCAAAGACATGCATACACGGGCATCTAAAGACTCATGGCAACAAGCCTTAAAATCTTTAAATAGGTTTGTGAAAAATGCAAACCAAAGAGAAATCCAATTTAAAATCCTTAATAGATGGTACTGGGTTCCCGTCAAAATATACTCCATATCATTTAACCCAGAAACCAAACTATGTTGGAGGAATTGCGGGAATCCAGCAGATATGTTCCATATATGGTGGAATTGCCCAACATCTCTCTCACTTTGGGAAGATTGTTTTGAATATGTATCCAATATACTTAAGACAAACATCAAAGCTGAACCGCAGACGGCATTGTTTAATTTGTTTCCTGCTAAAATGGTAACAAAAAATATAGGGTTCATGACCCAAATTTTTTTAGTTGTTAAAACTGCAATTGCAAGAAATTGGAAGAAAGAACTTCTTCCTAAACTATCTGAAATCCTGACTATGGTGGGGAAAAATCGGGAATTAAAGAGAGATTTTAACACCACATTGCAGTTAAAACAAGACCCTTTAAAATAGACTATTTGGGATACCACTTTCAACTAAAACCCTTGCGTTGTTATCTCACTCGCCCACCAGATCTCCCCCTTTGGGATAACCCCTCCTTACCCTTCCCTCCCCCCACTCCCCTACCTGGCTAGAATGAATGAAGTATGTTAATGAAGATGTCGGGTCATTGAATGAGGATTAGAGAGGAATCATAATGGGATGATTTCCCCACGATAATGAAACTCCCAGACTATGACCCAAAAAGGAGAGAAAAAAACAAATATAACAAACAAGACATAACGGCCCAAACACTTGAGTTATTAATTAAGTAATTTTTGGAAGATAACTCTATTTGCTAATTAAATACATTTTAAGCTACACATGGGGCTTACTAAGAAACAAAAAGGTGGAATTTGGAACAAAATATCCTCTATCTGGAAAATCGGGTTAAAAAAATCTTTAAGCCTAAAGAAATTACAGACTTATTTGCCAAATTTTATCAATCCTTGTATAATTTAAGCTCGGAAGATAACATTATAACTCCAAATTCAAAAGATATAACGTCATTCTTAGATCAAATCCATTTTCCAGTCATCTCAAAGGCAGACAAGGAGGCACTAAACAGCCCAATAACAGAGGCAGAAATTAGTCGAGTCATCAAGAACCTAAAAAATCATACAGCACCAGGCCCAGACGGCTTTTCTACAGCCTACTATAAAAAACTAATGGAAGGTTTAATGCCAATTATAGCATCAACATTTAACGAAATTAAAATTACAGGAAAGTTTCCTCCAGAGATGCTTAGAGCAAATATAATAACCATCCCAAAACAAAACAAGGAAGCACATACTTGTAAAGACTTCAGACCAATCTCGCTCATGAACATAGACACCAAAATATATGCGAAAATTTTGGACTTACAGAAATCTCCAAAACATTAATAACGTCTGATCAAACAGGTTTTGTCCCAGAGAGGCAGGGTTCCGATAACTCTCATAAAATGATTCACTTAATCAATCTAGCGAAGAACAAAGGCACTCCCACTCTATTCCTATCAATGGATGCGGAGAAAGCATTTGATAGGGTAGGGTGGGATTTTATGATGCAGACCCTCCTTAGATATGGGTTTGAAGCCTTCGCATCGAAGGCAATAGCGGCCTTATACAATGCCCCTTCGGCATCTGTATTGGGCAAGGGGGTACATTCAGATTATTTCGGGATAACAAATGGTACCCGTCAAGGGTGTCCGTTGTCTCCCATTCTATTTGCCCTGATTCTAGAACCTTTAGCTATAGCAATACGGACCTCTGTAAAGTTCAAAGGGATTAGAATAGGCAAAAATGAATATAAGATCTCCCTTTTTGCGGACGACGTAGTGGTCTATATGGAGCATCCACATATATCTATGAGGGCGCTGATGGAAATTATCGCTAAATATAGCAAAGTGTCAAATTATAAATTAAATATAGAAAAATCCGAAGCCTTGAGCATTAATATTCCAGAAAAAGACGATGAATTCCTTTTGGACAAATACCAGCTAGCCCATACAAAAGGATTTACACATTTAGGCATTAAGTTTAGCCTGGACTTAAGAAGCATCCTAGATTTAAACTTGAATAACTTATATAAAACATCTAAGGACCTTATTGAGAACTGGCCGGGTAATCATATCTCATTCTCCGGCAGAATCGCATATGTCAAAATGTCCTTTCTACCCAAGCTCAACTATGTGTTAAGATCATTCCCTTTTCCAATTACAAGCCAATGGTTGGCTAAATTCCAGAGGCTGATAGATAGATATATTAACAAAAAGAGTCAGATTAGAGTGAAAAAGGAAATAATGAGCAGAACATTTATAAAAGGAGGCATAGCAAACCCAATGGTTTCTCACTACCAGGAAGCAATTAAATTAGCGCAATGTATAAAGTGGATTCAACCTCTTGCGAGTCATACTGAAAATCAGGTGTTGAGCGATATGCTTACCACCATTGATCTCAACGCTCTTTTATATTCTCCAAAATCAGCTGTACCTTATATTGACCCCAATGCAACTGTCTTGATTGACATGGTAAAGGAGTGGATAAAAATGAATAAGAAATTGAAACTCTTAGAGAGTTACAGTGATCTTACCCCTTTGACAACAATAACATGTTTAAATCATATCCTTCTAGAACCAGAATGGAAAGAGAAAGGAATATACCTATTGGGCCACATTGTAGACAAACATAAAGGTAAAATACTAGATTACGACATGCTAAAAAAGAAATATAACATTTCAACTAAATTATGGTTCACTTTATATAAATTAACACAAGTTCTGAAACAAAGAATTAAAGTTAATAATTCACTTAGCTCAAACAATTTGGAAACATTGATAGCGTCTCAAAATTTTAAACATCTGATATCAAAGTGTAGTGAGATTATCCACACTCAAACACAGGGGGATATAACCAAACCGATGGAACTCTGGGCCAAAGACATGCATACACGGGCATCTAAAGACTCATGACAACAAGCCTTAAAATCTTTAAATAGGTTTGTGAAAAATGCAAACCAAAGAGAAATCCAATTTAAAATCCTTAATAGATGGTACTGGGTTCCCGTCAAAATATACTCCATATCATTTAACCCAGAAACCAAACTATGTTGGAGGAATTGCGGGAATCCAGCAGATATGTTCCATATATGGTGGAATTGCCCAACATCTCTCTCACTTTGGGAAGATTGTTTTGAATATGTATCCAATATACTTAAGACAAACATCAAAGCTGAACCGCAGACGGCATTGTTTAATTTGTTTCCTGCTAAAATGGTAACAAAAAATATAGGGTTCATGACCCAAATTTTTCTAGTTGTTAAAACTGCAATTGCAAGAAATTAGAAGAAAGAACTTCATCCTAAACTATCTGAAATCCTGACTATGGTGGGGAAAAATCGGGAATTAAAGAGAGATTTTAACACCACATTGCAGTTAAAACAAGACCCTTTAAAATGGACTATTTGGGATACCACTTTCAACTAAAACCCTTGCGTTGTTATCTCACTCGCCCACCAGATCTCCCCCTTTGGGATAACCCCTCCTTACCCTTCCCTCCCCCCCACTCCCCTACCTGGCTAGAATGAATGAAGTATGTTAATGAAGATGTCGGGTCATTGAATGAGGATTAGAGAGGAATCATAATGGGATGATTTCCCCACGATAATGAAACTCCCAGACTATGACCCAAAAAGGAGAGAAAAAAACAAATATAACAAACAAGACATAACGGCCCAAACACTTGAGTTATTAATTAAGTAATTTTTGGAAGATAACTCTATTTGCTAATTAAATACATTTTAAGCTACACATGGGGCTTACTAAGAATCAAAAAGGTGGAATTTGGGTAGTCTGGGGTCGATAAGGGATGTGAAGGGGGACAAAGCTGAACAGTGTTTATACATGAGGGCCTCTGTTCAATTGTGACCAAATTAGTAATTCTAGAGTTAAATATGTTACAAAGGATACCTTTGTTTAGAGGATACTCGGCTCACTGTTACGATTGTGATTGTGAAATGTATTGCTTTTTGTAACCTATGTATATTATGTATATCTGTTAAAAAAAAAAAAATGTAAAGAAAAAAAAAAAAAGTAATATGATCTAGCAGTGCAGCACTAGGGAGAGAGACAGGGGAAGGCACACAAAGAGTTAATTTAAAGTGATAGATGCATATTTTTAACAAAATCATATGAAAGAAAACATGAAAGCTGATATACAGATATAATTACATTTTATTATCTATATACCTTGCTCATTTGCCCCTATAAACCAGCTGCCCCTGCAAATATTCAGTGGAAGTAAAGAATAGATTTAAGGGACTAGACATGGAAGATAGAATGCCCGAAGAACTAGACCTGGAAGATAGTCGGCCTGAAGGATTAGACATAAAAAGATAGAATGCCAGAAGAACTAAACATGGAAGATAGAAGGCCTGAAGGATTAGACATGGAAGATAGAAGACCTGAAGAACTAGACATGGAAGATAAAATGTCTGAAGAACTAGACATGGAAGATTGAATGCCTGAAGAACTTTGGACCGATATTTGCAACATTATCCAGGAAACAGCAGCAAAGAATATCCCTAAAAGAAAAAAAAGTAAGAAGTCAAACTGGCTATCTGATGAGGCTTTGAAAGTAGCCCAGGAAAGAAGGAAAGTGAAAGGTAGTGGAGATAAGAAGAGATTTGTCCAACTGAAGAATTCCAGAGGATAGCAAGAAGAGACAAGGAGACATTCTACAATGAGTGATGTAAAGAGATTGAAGAAGATAACAGAATGGGTAAATCAAGAGATCTCTTCAAGAAAATTGTGGAACAATTGCAATCATTTCACATGCCAGCAAGGTAAGACCCTACTGCTTACAAGCTAACTACCCTACAAGCTCAGCTCCAACAATACAGTGGATATAAAAAGTCTACCCACACCTGTTAAAATGTCAGGTCTGTGCTGTAAAAAAATGAGACAAAGATAAATAATTTCAGAACTTTTTCCACCTTTTAATGTGACCTGTAAACTGTACAACTCAATTGAAAAACAAACTGAAATCTTTTAGGTGGAGGAAAGAAAAATAAAAAATAAAAATAATGTGGTTGCATGAGTCTGCACACCCTCTTATAAATGGGGATGTAGCTGTGTTCAGAATTAAGCAATCACATTCCAAATCATGTTAAATAGGAGTCAGCATACACCTGCCATCATTTAAAGTGCCTCTGATTAACCCCAAATAAAGTTCAGCTGTTCTAGTTGGTCTTTCCTGAAATGTTCTTAGTCGCATCACACAGCAAAAGCCATAGTCCACAGAGAGCTTCCAAAGCATCAGAGGAATCTCATTGTTAAAAGGTATCAGTCAGGAGAAGGGTACAAAAGAATTTTCAAGGCATTAGATATACCATGGAACACAGTGAAGACAGTCATCATCAAGTGGAGAAAATATGGCACAACAGTGACATTACCAAGAACTGGAGCTCCCTCCAAAATTTATGAAAAGACAAGAAGAAAACTGGTCTGGGAGGCTACCAAGAGGCCTACAGCAACATTAAAGGAGCTGCAGGAATATCCGGCAAGTACTGGCTGTGTGGTACATGTGACAACAATCTCCTGTATTCTTCATATGTCTTGGCTATGGGGTAGAGTGGCAAGACGAAAGCCTTTTCTTACGAAGAAAAACATCCAAGCCAGGCTACATTTTGCAAACACATCTCCCAAAAGCATGTGGGAAAAGGTGTTATGGTCTGATGAAACCAAGGTTGAACTTTTTGGCCATAATTCCAAAAGATTTGTTTGGCGCAAAAACAACACTGCACATTACCAAAAGAACACCATACCCACAGTGAAGCATGGTGGTGGCAGCATCATGCTTTGGGCTGTTTTTCTTCAGCTGGAACTGGGGCCTTAGTTAAGATAGAGGGAATTATGAACAGTTCCAAATACCAGTCAATATTGGCACAAAACCTTCAGGCTTCTGCTAGAAAGCTGAACATGAAGAGGAACTTCATCTTTCAGCATGACAACGACCCAAAGCATACATCCAAATCAACAAATGAATGGCTTCACCAGAAGAAGATTAAAGTTTTGGAATGGCCCAGCCAGAGCCCAAACCTGAATCCGATTGAAAATCTGTGGGGTGATCTGAAGAGGGCTGTGCACAGGAGATGCCCTCGCAATCTGACAGATTTGGAGTGTTTTTGCAAAGAAGAGTGGGCAAATCTTGCCAAGTCAAAATGTGCCTTGCTGATAGACTCATACCCAAAAAGACTGAGTGCTGTAATAAAATCAAAAGGGGCTTCAACAAACTATTAGTTTAAGGGTGTGCATACTTATGCAACCATATTATTTTATTTTTATATTTTTTCTTCCCTCTACCTAAAAGATTTCAGTTTGTTTTTCAATTGCGTTGTACAGTTTATAGGTCACATTAAAGGTGGAAAAAGTTCTGAAATGATTTATCTTTGTCTAATTTTTTTACAACACAGAAACCTGACATTTTAAATGGGGTGTGTAGACTTTTTATATCTACTGTATATGGGCCAAGAACTACCAGATGTACAAGCCGGGTTCTGCAGAGGAAGAGGCACAAGAAATCAAATTGCCTATGTCCAATGGATGATAGAGAAAGCAAGAGAGTTCCAGAAAACCATTTACTTCTGCTGCATAGATTAATCTAAAGTCTTTGACTGTTTGGATCACAACAAAATGTGGCATGTCCTTAAAGAGGTGGGAGTACCAGATCATCTCATCCTCCTCCTAAATAATATGTATGTGGACCAAGAAGCCACGGTCAGAACAACTGAATGATAGTGAAAGAAGTATAACAAGGTTGTATTTTGTCACCTTAATTATTCCCCTTAGATGCAGAGAACATCATGTGTAAGGCTGTACTGGATGAATCCAAAGTGAGGTTTAATATTGCTGGAAGAAATATCAGCAACCTCAGTACATGGATGATACTACATTGATAGCTTAAAGTGAAGAGGAACTAAAGGACCTATTGATGAGGGTAAAAGAAGAGAGTGCAAAAGTTGGCCGGCTGCTCAGTGTTAAAAAGACGAAGATCATAGCAAACACCAATCTCCATTCCTGGCAAATAGACGGGGAAGAAGTGGAGGCAGTGACAGATTTTATTTTCCTGGGATCCAAGATGGTGACTGCAAACATGAAATTTAAAGACCTTGAAAGGCATGGGTCCATGAGGCTGTCCACTAGTAACCAACCATAATTTCACTGACTACATCATCCAATTATCTACAAAGAAGACAGACTAATTGAAATATGTGCTGATTGCAGTTAACCTTTTTTTGTTTAGTTGTTTAGTCGTGTCCCAATCTCAGTGAACCTATGGACCACAGCATGTCAGGCACATCTATCATTATGTTTCTGGTTGTGCTTATCCATAAGGTTTTCTTGGCAAAGATACTGGAGTGGGTTGTTAGTTCCTTCTTCAGTGGACCACAATTTGCATGACCACTCTGCTATGACCTGCCCATCATTGGTTACCCTACATGGTATAGCTCAGAGCTTCATTGAAGCGCACGAGCCCCTTCACCATAACAGGATGGTGATCTGGAAGGGGTACACTTGCCATATTCTACGTTAATTGGGCATCTGGCTAAAAAAACAGGCAACTGTATGAAATGTACCAGTTATCCCAAAATAGTCAAGTCCACCTCAGACTACTTGCTGGTGCTGGGCTATGCTTCTTGACCCAAACATGGCCACTCACAAATGGAATTTGATACTATTGGTCCTGACAGTGCATGAACATATGTATTACAGAGACAGAATAACAAAAAAAACAAAAAAACAAGAACAAGAACAAGAAAAACGCATGTCAAAAAAGTTATAAATTGATTTGCAGGTCAGTGAGGGAAATAAGTATTTGACCCCTTCATCTTAGTACTTGGTGACAAAACCCTTGTTGGCAATCACAGAGGTCAGACGTTTCTTGTAGTTGGCCACCAAGTTTGCACACATCTCAGGAGGGATTTTGTCCCACTCCTCTTTGCAGATCTTCTCCAAGTAATGAAGGTTTTGAGGTTGATGTTTGGCAACTCAAACCTTCAGCTCCCTCCACAGATTTTCTATGGGATTAAGGTCCGGAGATTGGCTAGGGACCTTAATGGGCTTCATCTTGAGCCACTCCTTTATTATCATGGCTGTGTGTTTTGGGTGATTGTCATGCTGGAATACCCATCAACAACCCATTTTCAATGCCCTGGCTGAGGGAAGGAGGTTCTCACCCAAGATTTGACAGTACTTGGCCCCCTCCATCATCCCTTTGATGCGGTGCAGTTGTCCTGTCCCCTTAGAAGAAAAACACCCCTAAAGCATAATGTTTCCACCTCCATGTTTGACGGTGGGGATCGTGCTCTTGGGGTTATAGGCAGCATTCCTCATCCTCCAAACACATCAAGTTGAGTTGATGCCAAAGAGCTCACTTTTGGTCTCATCTGACCACAACACTTTCACCCAGTTCTCCTCTAAATCATTCAGATGTTCATTGGTAAACTCAAGACGGGCCTGTACATGTGCTTTCTTGAGCAGGGGGACCTTGCGGGCACTGCAGGACTTCAGTCCTTCACGGTGTGTTACCAATTGTTTTCTTGGTGACTGAGGCCCAAGCTTCCTTGAGATCATTAACAAGATACTCCTGTGCAGTTCTGGGCTCATTCCTCACCATTCTAATGATCATTAAAACTCCACGAGGTGAGATCTTGCATGGAGCACCAGACCGAGGGAGACTGGCAGTTATTTTGTGTTTCTTCCACTTGCGAATAATCTCACCAACTGTTGTCACCTTCTCACCAAGCTGCTTGGCGATGGTCTTGTAGCCCGTTCCAGCCTTGTGTAGATCTACAATCTTGTCCCTGGCATCATTGGACAGCTCTTTGGTTTTGGTCATGGTAGAGATTTTGGAATCTGGTTGATTGATTGCTTTTGTGGTCAGGTGTTTTTTATACAGGTAACAAGCTGAGATTAGGAGCACTCCCTTCAAGAGAGTGCTCCTAATCTCAGCTCATTAGCTGTATAAGAGACACCTGGGAGCCACAAATCTTGCTGATTGATAGGGGATCAATTACTTATTTCTCTCATTTACATGCAAATCAATTTATATTTCTTTTTGACATGCTTGTTTTTCTTGTTTGTTTTTTTTTGTTTGTTATTCTGTCTCTCACTGTTATAATACACCTACCATTAAAATTATAGACTTATCATTTCTTTACCAGTGGACAAACTTTCAAAATCAGCAGGGGATCAAATACTCCCCCCCCACCCCCCCACACTGCATCTATCAATCTGTCTGCCTGCCTGCCGGTCTATCTGTCTATCTATCTCTGTATTTATGTCTGTCTGTCTATCTATCTATCTATCTACACCTTGTATGAAAATAAGAAGAGATAGTGGGAAATCAAGAAGAGAACTTGGAGATCTGTAAGTACTTAGTATAGAGTGATAGCGGGACATCAGTAAGAGAACATGGAGATCTGTAAGTACTTAGTATAGATTGATAGAGGGACGTCAGTAAAAGAACATGGAGATCTGTAAGTACTTAGTATAGAGTGATAGAGGGACATCAGTAAGAGAACATGGAGATCTGTAAGTTCTTAGTATAGAGTGATAGAGGAACATCAATAAGAGAACATGGAAATCTGTAAGTACTTAGTATAGAGTGTTAGGGGGACGTCACTAAGAGAAGATGGAGATCTGTAAGTACTTAGTATAGAGTGATAGGGGAACATCGGTAAGAGAACATGGACATTTCTAACTACTTAGTATAGAGTGATAGAGGGACATTAGTAAGAGAACATGGATGATCAAGCAGGCTTTCATTAGTCATGATGGCAATCTGTTTTGCCATTGGCTAATTCTGACACATTGCTACGTGGTAGCTTCATTGCTATTAGCACTGCCGCACACCCAACGTGCGACAGTATGCGTTGCGTTTTTGTATCCCTCATTCGTGGCACGCAGCCCCTTCCAATTTAATAGCAATGTAAATCGGGCAAATTTCAAGCACGTAGCCTCTGCTGTTAGTATAGAGTGATAGAGGGACATCAGTAAGATAATATGGAGATCTGTAAGTTGTTAGTAAAGAATGATAGAGGGTCATCAGTAAGAGAATATGGAGAGCTGTAACTACTTAGTATAGAGTGATAGCGGGACATCAGTAAGAGAACATGGAGATCTGTAAGTACTTAGTATAGAGTGATAGAGGGACATTAGTAAGATAATATGGAGATCTGTAAGTACTTAGTATAGAGTGACAGAGGGATATCAGTAAGAGAACATGGAAATTTCTAAATACTTAGTATAGAGTGATAGAGGGACATTAGTAAGAGAACATGGAGATCTGAAAGAACTTAGTATAGAGTGATAGAGGGACGTCAGTAAGAGAACGTGGAGATCTGTAAGAACTTAGTATAGAGTGATAGAGGGACGTCAGTAAGAGAACATGGAGATCTGTAAGTACTTAGACGCAGATGCTTGGAGCCAATCACAATGGGATATACCCGTGGGGTGTATCACATTCTGATTGGCTGAAGGCAATAGTGTCTTCTGATTGATTTACAAATGACTGTCAGGTCCATCAGCCAATCAGAATGAGATATAGGGGTGTATCCCATTCTGATGGTCTCACACCTTGGCACCTTCTGAATGGCTGAAATTTGATTGACAGAGTTTTCTGCCAATCAGAAGGCGACATTTGCATTGTTTTTACCAGTGCATGTGCAGAAAGCCTCATTTGCGGCGAGGAGCTCCTCCAGGGAGGAGCTGTATAATTTTTTAAAATCTTTTTAGAGCAGTAGATTTTTTTCCGATGGGCCCACCCGGCGAAGACTGCCAGAAGGATGGGGGCATTGCGGAAAGGTAAGTGTTCTATTTATAATGTTTATGATTTTATGTTGGGCTTATTTGTGTATTAATTTTATGTTTCTTTTTTAAAAGTGGGCTTATTTACCCTATTCTAAGTTTAGTGAGGGGGGTTGTGTTAGGTGGGATTTATGATTTCTTATTGTATGTAGTTAGGGGTTTAATTGTATGTAGATAGGGGTTAACTGTATGTAGTTAGGGGTTTAATTGTATGTAGTCAGGGTATTAATTTATGTAGTTAGGGTTTTAATGTATGTAGTTGGGGTTAAATTATATGTATTGAGGGGTTATCATTGTATGTAATCATGCTTTTTTTATTTTATGCAATTTAGGCTTTTTTATTTTTGGAATTAGATGGAGGGGGGCTGGGGGAATTCCAAATAGAGCACTATCTTTACGTATGGGTGTTCCACAGGCCTCAAAGCTGGGTCCCTCATGTAGTATTGGGTGTCTATGACACTTGTGGCAAAATAAGTTCTCACGTGGTGATGAGTTCTCACGGTGGTGATTTAAAAGAATGTTTCTTTATTCATAAAATTATAATCCAGATTGATACAAGCAGTTGATAAGTGCAATAAAAAGTGTAACAAACGCATTTGCGCTACTGATGTCACTAAGATAATATGGAGATCTGTAGGTACTTAGTACAGAGTGATAGCAGGACATCAGTAAGATAATATGGAGATCTGCAAGTACTTAGTATAGAGTGATAGAGGGACATCAGTAAGAGAATATGGAGATCTGTAAGTAGATAGTACAGAGTTATAGAGGGATGTCAGTAAGAGAATATGGAGATCTGTAAGAAGTTAGTACAGAATTATAGAGGGATGTCAGTAAGATAATAGGGAGATCTGTAGGTACTTAATATAGAGTGATAGAGGGACATCAGTAAGACAAATATGGAGATCTGCAAGTACTTACTATAGAGCGATAGAGGGACATCAGTGAGAGAATATGGAGATCTGTAAGTAAGTCTGTAAGTAGTAAGTACAGAGTGATATGTTACTGGGGTGAATGAGATCATACACTGTAATGTCCATTCATCAGTAGTAGGCTTCTTGGGGATGATTTACCCTCTACTAAAAGAGCCATGGCCTTTCTACCACCCGCCCCCACCCCCCATCACATTTCCAGTTCCTTCTAATTCCATCCCCAGAGACAGGGATTTGAACGATGGACTGTACACCGTGTTAACAATCTGTCTGATATGATTATCTAGCTGTGGACTGAAATTACATATTGGATTTGTGAGATAACTGGCTTAGAAGGGAACTTTGGATGTGTTTAGGTTTGTGATGTAATTACAAGCTCACCCTGTGATGGGATTAACCCCCACATTTGCGGCGAGGAGCTCCTCCAGGGAGGAGCTCCATTATTTTTTTTAATCTTTTTAGAGCGGCGTATTTTTCTCCGACGGGATCACCCAGCGAAGACAGCCAGAAGGATGGGGGCATTGCGGAAAGGTAAGTGTTCTATTTATAATGTTTATGATTTTATATTGGGTTTATTTGTTCATTAATTTTATGTTTCTTTTTTAAGTGGGCTTATTTACCCTATTCTAAGTTTAGTGAGGGGGATTGTGTTAGGTGTGATTTATGAATTTTTATTATATGTAGTTAGGGGTTTAATTGTATGTAGATAGGGGTTAACTGTATGTAGTTAGGGGTTTAATTGTATGTAGTCAGGGTATTAATTTATGTAGTTAGGGTTTTAATGTATGTAGTTGGGGTTAAATTATATGTATTGAGGGGTTATCATTGTATGTAATCATGTTTTATTTTATGTGATGTATGACTTTTTTTTCTGTAAAGTAGGTGTTTTTGTTTTATGCAGTTTAGTTATTTTTATTTTGGATAACTTCAGTTTTTTTATTTTATGTAAGTTAGTTTTTTTTTATTTTGGGTAACTTATGTTTTTTTTATTTTATGTAATTTGAACTTTTTTATTTTTGGAATTATTATTATTAGAGAAAATAAGTTTAATTTGGTTAGTCTTTCTTCATAACTTAGCCCCTCCATTCCCCTTATTAGTTTTGTTGCCCTCCTCTGTACCTTTTCCAGATCTAAAATGTCCTTTTTATGAAGTGGTGCCCAAAATTGTACTCCATATTCCAAATGAGGGCGTACTAGAGATTTGTGTAGTGGCAGAATTATATTTGCTTCCCTGGCTTCTATACCCTTCTTAATACATGCTAATATTTTATTTGCCTTTGCAGCTGCTGCTTGGCTTTGAGCATTGTTACCTAGGTGGTTGTCCACAAGCACTCCCTAATCCCTTTCAATATCTGATACACCTAGATTTGCTCCATTAAGATTATAAATTGCATGGCTATTTTTCCTTCCCAGATGCATAACTTTACATTTATTTGTATTAAATCTCATCTGCCATTTAGATGCCCATTCCTCAATTTTATGTAAATCCCTTTGGAGGGAAAGCACATCCCTATCTGATTTAATTACCTTGCACATCTTCGGGTCATCAGCGAAAATGGAGACACCACACTCCAATCCTACCTCTAAGTCATTAATAAATATGTTAAAAAGCAGAGGCCCTAATACTGAACCCTGAGGAACCCCACTTACCACATTAGTCCAGTCGTATGTTCCATTTACAACAACCCTTTGCTTCCTGTCTTTTAGCCAGCTCTCAATCCATGAGCAGATATTTACTGCAACCCCTGTATCTCTTAGTTTGCACAATAGTCTCCCATGTGGCACTGTATCAAAAGCCTTTGCAAAATCCAAAAAGACTACATCTTGATCCAGGTTCCTACAACCTCCTCATAGAAACTAATTAGAATTGTTTGACATGACCTATCCCTCATAAATCCATGTTGACTCCTACTTATAATCCTGTTCAAATAGACATATTCTTGTATATTATCCTGTATTAACCCTTCAAAAAGCCTCCCCACTACAGAAGTGAGACTCACTGATCTATAATTCCCCAGATTTGCTCTTGCTCCCTACTTAAATATAGGTATCACATCAGCTTTTCTCCAGTCATCTGGTAGAGACCCTGTGTTGAGTGAATCTTGAAAAATTAAATATAATGGTTTGGCTATTACAGGACCCAGTTCCCTTAGTACCCTTGGTTGTATTCCATCAGGACCCGGGGCTTTATTAACCATTATTTTTTCCAATCTCTTTTGGATTACTTTAGCCAGTCTAATAGCTCTTTTGCAAGACTTGCTGATTTCCTTGTACTCCTGTAAAGCATTCTCTGTCCCCTCTTATTTGTATAATTTAAATGCCTGTTTTTTACTCTGTATCTTGATCTTTAAATCATTGTTAAGCCACGTTGGATGGGATTTACTCCTTTTACTTTTATTCCCACACCGTATATGCCGATGTGTATGTATATTTAGTAAGGATTTAAATGTTGTGCATTTATGTTCAGTGTTTTTAGCTATCAGTTCTCTGTCCCAGTCTATACTTTGTATTGCTGCCCTTAGACAGTTAAAATCTGCCCTTTTAAAATTAAGAGTTTTCGTTGGCCCCTTAAAATGTTTTTTTTTTAATTCAATCTGAAATGAGACTGTGTTGTGATCACTGTTTCCCAAAGGTTGCCCTATTGCAACATTTGATACTATATCAGTATTATTTGTGATGAGTAAATCTAAGATAGCTTCATTTCTAGTAGGCTCTTGTACAACCTGGGCCAGATAATGATCCCTGAGTGTACTCAAGAACCTGCTCCCCTTAGATGAACTGCTGGTCTCATTTATCCAGTTTATTTCAGGGTAATTAAAATCTCCCATTATTAGAACATGCCCATGCTTAGCTGCATTTTCAATCTGTAACAATAATTGTATTTCCTTACTTTCAGCTATATTTGGGGGTTTATAGCATACTCCTGCTAATATTCTTTTGGAATTTGCTGCTCCGCTATTTAACTTTACCCACAAACATTCAGCTTTATCACTAGGTCCACCATAAATATCTTCTCGGACTATAGGCTTAAATTCGGGCTTAACATACAGACAAATCCCTCCTCCTCATTTACCATTGCCTCTATCTTTCCTAAATAGGTTATAACCATCCAGATTAACAGTCCAGTCATGAGATTCATCCCACCACGTTTCGGTAATGTCTATTAAATCAAATTTTTCATTGATTGCTAATAATTCTAACTCATTTCTAACTCCCATTTTTCCTGGCAAGCTTCTGGCATTAGCAAGCATACACCTTATGTTATGAGTCTGTAGTTCTGAAGTGCCTGCCACTGTACTTGAATTACTTAGTACTACCTCCGTATTGACTATACTACCCCTCCCCCATCTCCTCCCCTATGAGTTGTTAATTCATCCCTTATGCCCTCTACACTTTCTACCCCATTACTTATATCTAGTTCCTCCCCCCACCTACTAGTTTAAAAACTCCTCCAGCCTTTCTACCATCCTATTCCCTAGTACAAAAGCTCCCCCATCATTAAGGTGCAATCCATCCCTACTGTAGAGATTGTCAGCCCAGTGCTCTAAAAACCCAAACCCCTCCTTAGTGCACCACATCTTAAGCCACGCATTAACCTCCCTAAGATACTTCTGCCTCCCTGGGCTAACACGTGGCACTGGTAGTATCTCAGAAAATACTACCTTGGAGGTCCTTGCCTTTAGCTAATTACCTAGTTCTCTAAAATCATTCTTTAGGACACTCCATCTTCCACTAACTTTGTCATTGGTACCAATATGTACCAAGACCGCCGGTTCATTTCCAGCCCCTCCCAATAATTTGTCTACCTGATCCACAACATGATGAACCCGAGCACCCGGGAGACAGCAAACTGTTCCATTGCTGGAATCTGGGTGACAAATCACCCTGTCTACCTTCCTAATAATAGAGTCCCCTACAACCAAAACCTGTCTGTTGCTCTGCCTATTCTGCCCTCCCTCTCCTCCAGTAGAGCTGTTCTCCCGGCTGTTAGAGGGAACAGCTCTATCTGGCATTGCCATTCCTGAATGGACATCCCCAACAGTTTCACTCAATCTGGCAAATCTGTTGGTATTTGCAAACTCAGAACTGGCCTGCCTCCTTCTGTTCCCACTGATTCCCCTTCTAACTGTAACCCAGCTACCTCCTTTGACATCCTCATTAGCCCCAGCTCCACCCTCCATGCTAGGCCCAGCTAAACTGTGCTCAGTGAGCACCAACCTCCTTTCCAGTGGAGCAATATCACCTAGTGCTGCAATTCTCCGCTCCAGATCTCCAATTTGAGCTTCCAGAGAGGCAACATGCTCACACCTCTCACAGAGGTATGGACCCTGGATCATCTGTTCCAGTATTGCATACATATGACAGGATTTACACTGAGTGAGGTTGCCACTGGACTGACTCATAATTATTATTATTGTCTACAAAATTTCAGTGGGAAAAATAAAGATTATAAAATAATGTATTTGTAAAGAAGTTTTCATCCTTTGCACTATAAATCTGCCCTCTCTTTTCTTTGAAGTCCCTCCTTTTATTTAAACTCCTACACTTTTACTAGAATTGCACTTGATACTGAAAATGTTCGCAAGCTCACAAGTTCGCCCCTTCTCCTGTTTATATTAACTTCTGCCTTCTCACCTGGACACAATTATTGCACTCTGCAATTTATCAGCCTTTACCTGTAAAGGAAAATCAACTTGTAAACAGGCCCCAAACAGCTCACAAACGTTTTATACTAGTTTAGCAGTCAAGCCACACCCCTCTCACCTGGGCACAATTAGTGCACTCTGCAATTTATCAGCCTAAGGTAAATCCACTAGTAAAAACCACGGGGGTGATTTAAAAGAATGTTTATTTATTCATAAAATTAAAATCCAAATTGATACAATCAGTTGATAAGTGCAATAAAAAGTGTAACAAATGCGTTTTGCTGCTGATAGTCTACAGCTTCCTCAGTGATTTTAACCTATGAGATATGAGAATACAGTTGTATCTATAATAACAACATTTAAACGTAGTGAATAGGTACAATTAATCATACAATTAGAATTACGTATATGTATATTTTGGTGATATATATGCCACCTTGATCGTTTATATACATTTATATTGTAACAGGCACAGTTCTTGGTATTACGTAGTATAAATACATTTGTTTAAATATGTGCAGTAGTTATTTTACAGTGTCTATGATACAAACAATATGATTCAACATTTTCAGTGGCTCGTACAGCAATAAGAATACTTGTTATAAAGGATTTCATGTATTTATATAGGTTAACACTTTTATACCCAACAGTTGTGAAGATAAGCTGTTCTTTTTTTATTGTTTAATAATGTTCTTTTTTATTTTATGATAATGTTCTTTTTTTATTTTGTGTAATTAGTGTGGTAATGGGGATTTTATTAGGGGTTAATAGTGTATTGTAGGAGGGGGTTTATGGGATGGGGTTTACTGGGTACATTTGGGGTTAAATAGGCCCAGTTAGGGTCAAATATGACTAGACGGGGTTAAATATGTCTAGATGGGGTTAAATAGGACTAGACTGGGTTACATAGGACTAGACAGGGTTAAATAGGACTAGATGCGGTTACATAGGACTAGATGGGGTTAAATAGGACTAGACAGGTTTACATAGGACTAGATGGGGTTACATAGGACTAGATGGGGTTAAATAGGACTAGACAGGTTTACATATAACTAGACAGGGTTAAATATGTCTAGATGGGGTAAAATAGGACTAGACAGGGTTAAATAGGACTAGATGCGGCTACATCGGACTAGATGGGGTTAAATAGGACTAGACAGGTTTACATAGGACTAGATGGGGTTACATAGGACTAGATGGGGTTAAATAGGACTAGACAGGTTTACATAGGACTAGATGGGGTTAAGTGGTTAGTGATGGGGTTAATTAGGTATGTTGTGGGTTAAATAGGGTTTATTAGTTAGAGGGAGTTAATTAGTTAGAGGGGGGGTTAATGGGATAGTATAGGGTAGGATAAGGGTTAATAATGTAAGGTAGGGGTTAATAAGTTAGGGGTTTATTGGGTATAGTTAGGGTTAATGGGGTATAGTTAGGGTTAACAGGGTTTAGTATGGGTTAATGGGGTATAGTTTGGGTTAACAGGGTTTAGTATGTGTTAATGGGGTATAGTTAGGGTTAATATTGTAGTGCTTAGACTTTGTGTCATGTGGCCCTGGAGGACCCTTATGGCACTTATATTGTTACTAGCGTATTGCCCGTCAAAAAATGACGGCAATGAGATGTGTGTGTTTGGAAAGTTGTTTAGTTATTAATATACATATGGAATTGTAAGGTAGCTAATGTTGTTTTGTGTGTACTACTGAAATATAGAATTCAAATTAATAAATGAATATAGTTTACCTATTTTTATGCATTGTGTTGAAAAGCTGGCAATCTGTTTTGATGTTGCTGCAGCATTAGTGGTGTGGAGGTGCCTAAACTCTTTTATTTTGAGCTAAATGAAGGTGTAACTTTGTTTTTTAAGGTCGTGGATGCTTCCTCTTGCTGTCGGTAAGCTTTTTATGTATGTGCTGTGTGGATTTATTGTGTTTGTCTTTTTTTTCATGTTTGCGATTTGCAACCGTATTTTTTTGCTAGGGTTTAACGGCTCGCCTCGCTATGCGAGGCTCGCCTGCAATGAGCGCCTGCGGCGCTCATTGCCACAGTACTACAGTTTAACGGCTCGCCGTGCTGCGCGAGGCTCGCCGGGCGATGATCGCCTGCGGCGCTCATCGCTAAGCCCGCTGAAGTACTACGGTTTAACAGTAAATATGGTAAAAGGGTAAAATGACGGTCAAATTAAATGTTGTGAAATTTGTTTCCAGCACAAAATGACTCTTTTTGATGACTTTTTTTTTCTTTACACATTTTTGTTTTTTACTTTTTATTTTTTTAACTTTCAACTTATATTCAATCAAATGCGTTGCTTTAGGAGTGAAATCCGATGTGGCGTGAGACAAAGGCGTTAAATCTGTGTTAATGCGTAAATCTGTAATTGCGTTTCGTAAAATGTACTCGCTACTGTTTTTTTTTACTCATTGTGCGGTTAATCCGCATCCTTTGTCTCGTTGTTTTTCGAGCACATACGTCTGTGGCTGTGTTTTATGCAGTTCGTAGTAGTATAGCCTCGTTTTCATTTTCTTCGGCGGCCATTTTTTTCTCCCTTAGCCGATTTTCGATCTTTGTAACTCGTCTAAATCGATGTAAATTGGAGTTCCAACTCACTCCCAGACATCCTGCCTGGTTCCCCATGCTGTAAGTGACCTTTTTTTTATTTTTTAGTGTGTATTTTTTTCATCTCGTATTTTTTTTCTAAGCGCTACGGTTTAACGGCTCGCCTCGCTATGCGAGGCTCGCCTGCAATGAGCGCCTGCCGCGCTCAATGCCAAAGTGCTACGGTTTAACATAACGACTCGCCTCGCTACGCGAGGCTCGCCTGCAATCAGCCCCACTGGGTAGGTTTGAACTAGGTTCTTATCAAGCACAATAGAAGCAATAGATCGTCACAGCTTTGGAAGGATGTCCAACTACCAAAATATGTCTGCTGCTGATCTCAAAGAACTATTTAGGGAGAGAGGCTTTGCTTGGAGAGTGTGAATCACCAAGGCTGACATGGAATTGCAGCAGGATGATCACCTCCAATGAGTGGAGAAAAGTATGGAAACAAAAAGGAGGGTTCAGAGCCAGTTCCAGAGCTGGGGCTCACAGCAGAGAAGGATTAGGAGATAAATAAAGGGACCCTTGAATGTGATCAGGGAGCTATGGGTAGCGGATTATAGATTGAACCAGTTGTTGGTGGCCTCATATGTTTTGGCCTTCTGGGAGAAACTAGCAATGATAACGGAAAACATGCAGGTTTCCCAGGCCAAAAACAAAAACACGGGGGGCTAAAGATAGAGAGCTTGGAAGTGGGGCAGGTGTTGATGCTGGTACCCAAGCCCCAGCATAAATTGCAAGCATCTTGGGAAGACCCCTTCCCCATTACAAACAAAATAAATCCCCACACATATGTTTTGACTATAGACGCTGTCAGGAAGGTCACTAGGCTAGCCCACATCAATAGGCTGAAGGAGTACCAGAGAAGGCCTCAGAACTTGTTAGCAATATGCCTGCCTACAGTAAGTAACCCAGAGGAGAGAACCTTACCCGATTTGCTAGCCCGAACTAGGCCAGGTGCGCAGAAAAAGATAGTGAGGGAAACAGAAAACTTAACTCTGCACCAGAAGGGGCAGCTGATGACTACCATTGCCCCATGCCGTGCACTGTTTTCCACTAGGCCTGGGTGCACCTCTCTAGCTGTGCACAAGGTTCTCACAGAGGGTTGCCCTTCCTTAAAGCAGCCTTCCTACCCAGTACCAAAAGCTGTAAGGCAAAGTATTTTGGATGAATTTAAGGAGTTGATGAGATTAGGTGTTATTGAACATTCTAGTAATCCCTGGGCTTCCCCAGTAATATTGGTACCTAAGAAAGATAGAACCGTTCGCTCAATGAATGTTCTAAAACTGATGCTTAGCCTATTCCATGTGATGTCACTGCATTAGCATATACCGGGTGCCGGCACCAGGTATATGCTAATGCCGTGACGTCACATGCGCCACGTCAAGACGCCGGAAGGAGCGGAGGCCGGAGCAGGAGCTTCAGATGCAGGTAAGTGAGTGGAAAAGGAGAGGGGGGAGGGTTATTTAGAGGGGTAGAATGAGGGGGTGGGTTTAGAATGAGGAGGGGGGAGTTGAGGATGAGGATGGAGGTTGAGGAGCGAGGTTGAGGAGGGGGTTGAGGATGGGGGGGTTGAGGTTGAGGAGGGAGGTTGAGGAGGGGGTTGAGGATGGGGGGGTTGAGGTTGTGGAGGGGAGTTGAGGAGGGAGGTTGAAGAGGGAGTTTGAGGTTGAGGAGCGAGGTTGAGAAGGGGGTTGAGGATGAGGAGGGGGCTGAGGATGAGGGGGGGCTGAGGATGTGGAGGTAGGTTGAGGATGAGGAGGGAGGTTGAGGAGGGAGGTTGAGGAGGGGGATGAGGAGGGGGGTTGAGGTTAAGGAGGGAGTTTGAGGAGGGGGTTGAGGATGAGGAGGGGGGTTGAGGTTAAGGAGGGGATTGTGGATGGGGGGGTTGGGGATGAGGATGGGGGGTTGAGGAGGGGGATTTAGGAGGGGGATGAGGAGGGGGGGAAGAGACACAAGGAAGGGAGAGCGGGGGAAGAGACACAGGGAAGGAAGTTTATTGTTTAGTCAATATTTAAGCTTTAATCTCATGATCATGCCTTCCAGGGAACAGTTTGGCTTGATTTCCTGTAGTATGGATTGATTGGATCTTCTTGGAGTCCATGGAACTCTAAGCAATTTTCTCCAACACCACAATGCAAAGGTGTCGATTCTACGGCACTCATCCTTCTTTATGGCACAGTTTTAGCATCCGTATGTTACTACTGGGAATACTATCGTTTTAATATTGCAGACCATTATTGATAGTGATATATTTCTCCTTTTGATAGCTGCAGTCACCATTTGAAGAGATCTTGGAGCCCAGGAAAATAAAATTTGTCTCTGCCTCCATTTCTTCTTCATATATTTTCCAGGAACTGATATTTTTGTTTGCATTGATCTTCCTCTTTTTAATGTTTGAGCAGTAGGCTAGATTTTACACTCTCCTCTTTTACCCTCATCAATAGCATCTTTTGTCATCCCCCCACCACACACACACAGGATTCGTGGACTTTTAGAACCATCAAATGGACTTTAACAGACGCAAGGCATATATCTATTGTATCTACCTGACCCGAGGACTATTAAAATGGCTATAAGAACATTTGAAAAGGATATGTCGCTTGCTGGCTTTTGTTCTTACGTGATGTTTCCCCAAAGCCCTGCTTATATGCCTGGGCCCTTAGGATCCTTTTTCACCAGGTAATTTGGGCCTAGGGGGCTCTGGATCATTTTGTAAACCTTTATTTTATGTGTAGAGTGTGTTTGGGGGTGTAACTATTACATTGGGCTAAGAAAATATTTTGGGTTTAGTACCACTTTAAGGGCCAGTAGACATTTCCAGTAGCCATTTGTGATACACAGTTCGCACCCAGACATGCTCCAACCCTCCTAGCCAACTCCCCTCCAACTCAGTAAAGGTATTGCTAAATCTTGCACACCCCAGGTCTATGTCTCCCCACGTGGGTTAGACCCAGACCCATTACTCAGATGCTCTCCAGCAGTCACACTACCTATTCAACCCATGTTGTGCCCAGAGTGGGCTTATAGCTGGAGCCGTGGACCCCTCAGCATCTAGGTGGGGAAGGAGACATCAGGTCCTTGTAGCAAATTTCAAATACTTAACAGAACTAGACAATTCCTGTTTGCAATATCCCTTTAACCCTTGCTTAATCATATTAAATAAGAACCCTCAATTGATAGGAGTTTCTAATAAATATAATAAATATAACATTTTGTATACAGATAACATTATATTATCATTGACAAATCCTGTTAAATTCCTTCTTTATCTTATGGAAAATAAATACTCCCACCTTTCAGGCTTTAAATCAGGTTCAACTAAGTCAGAAATTATTACACTTATGCTCAACATATTCTTGAATTAATAGAACTGAATGTTGGATTTTACATTAAAAACATGAATTGAAATTCTTCAGTATTTAACTTATAAGAGGATACTTTGAATTGTATAAAGCAAACTATATTTGCTTACTTTCAAAAATTAACAAAGACTTACAACACTAATGTAATGACCTACTGCTTCTGTTGGTATTAATAAGAACCTAATTCAAACCTACCCAGTAGGACTGTCTAGGTCTTTGTGAATCCCTGGTAGCAGGAACAGAACCAAGCCAGTTTACAGCCACCAAAGCACCCAGCAAGCCACAGCAAACAGTAGAGCCATCCAGCAAATGTTACCGACAGTAACAGAGTCCTTTGCATGTTCAGCAGAAATAAGGATTATTATTCCCTCAGCTTAGAACACATACATCAACTTTGCATGTTTAATCTGACAACAGCCTTTATTGATGTGTCCAGTATTCATGCACAGCCCAGTCCAACAAAATTACACAAGCCCCCACCCTGGTGCCAGTCTGTTAGCTCCGCTCCCCACTGTACTGGATCCCCAGCAACCAAGCACCTCATAACTGATGTGCCCCCTGCCCCAGGGGCTCTGATAATGTATTTATTAAAATCTCTGGGGGAAATGCAGCATTTCAATACCAAACATGCCTGGGTACCACATGTACATCCATAAATCTGCACAAAAATACCATAATTCTGATCACCCCCATATTGTGGACCTCTCCATGAACAACATGGCTCCCCCATCCCACAGGGCACACAATAAGAATGTAGCTGCCACCGTTCAAGCATTCAGGCTGGGAGGATAGTGTCATGGGAGAGAATGAAGAAAGAATATCAATAATCCATGTTAATCCAGGGTCTTCAATAATCTAACAGTTCCTTTGAAGATTTGCCCCCACCCTCCCAGACTTCTAAGCTGCTTTCCTCCCTTTCTAGTGTAGCCCGAATGGAGTGATCCTGACCGTTGACTCCTTGACTACACTGACTTTACTTATCCTCCTGCCTCAAGAGACCATCAACATTCTGACAGACCTTGCCCCTCCACTGTTGAATAGAGAAATTAAAAATCTATAGGGCTCTATTGTAGCGATTGTCCATTGTCTCCCACCACTCTGGACACCCAACATAGGGGTTCCAATCCATTACCACAATTAACTCCCTGCCCTAGAGGTAGTGTTGTCATTTTTTCAAGGCCCATACCACATTCAAACACTCCTTTTCCACTAGGCCACCTTCCTGGGTAACAGCTGCCTACTGAGGTAGGCTATGGGGTGCTCAAATCCTTGCTTGTCCTTCTGGCTCAGTACGTCTTCCAATCCAAATGTAGAGGCATTAGTCTGTACTATGAAGATCCTTTGGTTGTCTGGGTTGGCCAGAACAGGGAAGCAAGTTAGAGCATCCTTGAAGGCAACCTTAAAGACAGGGGCCCAGTCCACCATCCTTGGCATCCCCTTCCTAGTCAGGTCCATCAATGGTTTGGCCATGGCTGTATAACAGAGAATAAACTTGTGGTAATACCCTGTGGTATCCAGGAAAGCCATCATCTGCTTCTTTGTCTGGGGTATGGGCCAAGTAGCTATTCCCTCCACATTAGCTGGCTCTGGCCTAATCTGCCCACTGCCCACTCAGTGGCCCAAATACTGAACCTCTGCCTTAGCCCACTGGCACTTGTCTGTACATATAGTTTACTAATTCCATTCAATACCACTAAGTATCATTTGGATGTGCTGTGGGTGATGCACCCAAGTATTGCTAAATATGGCAATATCATCTAAGTAGGCCTGAGCAAACCACTGGAACCTCTTCAACAATCTATCAACTAACCTCTGGAAGGTCAAAGGGACATTCTCCATCCCAAATGGCATCATTTTGAATTGGTAAAGCTCAAATGGACTGATGAATGCGGACTTCTCCTTAGCTGTCTCAGCAAGGGGAATCTGCGAATATCCCTTGGATAGATCCAGGGTGGTTAGGTACTGTGCAATACCTAGCCTGTTTAACAACGCATCCATGCATGGAATAGGCTAAGCATCAGTTTTAGAACATTCATTGAGCATACGGTAGTCCTTGCAGGAACAAGTGGTTCTATCTTTCTTAGGTATTAATATTACTGGGGAAGCCCAGGGATTGCTAGAATGTTCATTCACATCTAATCTCATCATCTCCTTCAATTCATCCAAAACAGTTTGCCTCACAGCTTTTGGTTCTTGGTGGGAAGGTTGCTTTAAGGAAGGGCGACCTTCTGTGAGGACCTTGTGCACAGCAATAGAGGTACACCCAGGCCTAGTGGAAAACAGTGCATTGCATGGGGCAATGGTAGTCATCAGCTGCCCCTTCTGGTGCGAAGTTACGTTTTCTGTTTCCCTCACTATCTCTTTCTATGCACCTGGCCTAGCTGGGGCTAGCAAATCGGGTAAGGTTCTCTCCTCTGGGTTACTGACTTTATGCAGACTTGTTGCTAACAAGTTCTGAGGCCTTCTCTGGTACTCCTTCAGCCTATTGATGTGGGCTACCCTAGTGACCTTCCTAACAGTGTCTATAGTCAAAACATTTGTGTGGGGATTTATTTTATTTGTAACGGGGAAGGGGTCTTCCCAAGTGGCTGGGGCTTGGGTATCAGCATCAACACTTCCTGCCTCACTTCCAGCTCTCTATCTTTAAGACCCCCCCCCCCCCCCCGGTTTTGTTTTTGGCCTGGGAAACCTGCATGATTTTTGTTGCCAACCCAGTTATCATTGATAGTTTCTCCCAGAAGGCCCAAACATATGAGGCCACCAACAACTGGTTCAATCTATAATCCCCTTCCTATAGCTCCTTGATCACGTTCAAGGGTCCCTTTATTCCTCTTCCATTCAGGATCTCAAAAAGAGAGAATCGTGTGGACTGCTCTATAGGCAAAGAGAAGAGATAAGAGCATCCTCTCCTAATCCTTCTCTGCTGTGAGCCCTAGCTCTGGAACTGGCTCTGAAACCTCCTTTCTTGTTTCCATACTTTTTTCTACTCATTGGAGGTGATCATCCTGCTGCAATTCCATGTCCGCCTTGGTGATTCACACTCTCCAAGCAAAGCCTCTCTCCCTAAATAGTTCTTTGAGATCAGCAGCAGACATATTCTGGTAGTTGGACATCCTTCCAAAGCTGTGATGATCTACTGCTTCTGTTGGGCTTGATAAGAATCTAGTTCAAACCTACCCAGTGGGGCTGTTTGTTCTTTGTGAAAACCTGATATCAGGAAGAGAACCAACATAGCTTACAGCCACCAAAGCACCCAGCAAACCACAGGAATAAGTAGAGGCATCCAGCAAATGTTAGACTAAACTGAGCATACACATTAGATACATATACAATGAAATAAACAAAGCATATATACACTGGACACATAAACAGTGGAATAGTCTACGCATATACACACTGAATAAATATACAGTAGAATAGACTCACTACATAGTAGAGACAAAGTAGATGGAATAAGCACACACTGGAAACATATGCAGTGGATGGTCTTAGGTTACACTGGAATTATATGCAGTGGAATGGATTTAGAAAACACTGAACACATTTACAATAAAATACACGGGACGCATATATAGCAGCATTAACAGAGCATTAACAATGGATGATCACAGTAAAACAGTCTCATTGTAAATACACATATTGAATGGTGGTGCAAATGTGGGGGGTGGGAAATTAATAACTAATTCTAAAACATGAGCATTACTTATTGTTTGAGATAACAAGATCTGATCTTATAAATACATTTCAGACACGTTTTAAAGCTTCAGGATCACCATATTTATAATGTCCATAATGTTTATTTTGATAATGGACAACTTGTATCTATCCTCTTATGGTAGCGCAGCACAGGTAGCATGCAGTGGCAGTGATCATCCACTAGATGGCGCTGCCGATATTCCAGTGCCATATCAAAGAGTCAAGGCTTAGGTAAACTGTTAGGGTTAGGGTGAGTTTTAGGGTGAGGGTTAGGGTTAGTTCAAGGGTTAGGCTAACAATATAAGATTAGTACTTCTCTCGCATATCGGCAGCACTGCAAAATATTGACAGCGCCGTATAGCGGTTGGAGGCCACACTGCAGCGGCGTGCCTGAGCAGACACCATAAGAGGATAGATGCAACAACTTGTTTCCAAAAGTACAAAGAAAACAGCCTTGAATTTGAATTAGTATATTCAGTTTTGCCTTTTGTTCTAACATAATCAGTAACATGGGAGGGATGTAGGCTTTAGATAGGATCACTATTCAGTTATATGGCCTAAAAGGCTTAAATGGAAATACAACAAACAATTGGATAGTACTTCTACCACCACCTCTTAAACTTCAATGAAACAAGCAGTCTCTAAACATGCTAAATGTGTTTTTTTGTCAAAAAACTTATGTTTATTGTTTAAACAGCTGCCAGTATTATTAGTTTACTAAATATCTCATAAACATATTACATTTTCCCAAACTACCGTGGTCCTTTAACCCAATTAGTCCATACTTAATATTACACCAAGACATTTCTAAGGAAAAATACTACAGGAACAATACTTTAATAAAAAATAAAAAAATCTTGAAAACAGGTTATGCTGTCAATAAACCAGATATTTATTAATGGTTATACATGACTATTTGGTGTGACTATTTTACGTTATTGATAAGCAATCTATTTCTGTGTTGTGTTCACACAAATTCACATTGTTGCTTGTTTAACAAGAGCAAAAGAACTGTATAATCCACCTTAAATGAAGAAAGTCATTCAGAAGTGGGCGTGGTTGCACTTCACAGTGAGAGAGATGGATACCTAGAATTCTGTGTGATTGGTCGGTACCTTTAGTGGGTGGGCTGATGATCAGGTATATAAGGCAGATCAGCTTGTTAGCTTCAGTGTACAGAAGATAGAGGAGGGAGAGGTATTATTGGGAAGAACTTAAGGGTGAGTGAATGTTCCAGTTTATCTACTCTTTTTACTTGTTTGGAATTTCTTTTGGTGTTTCTTTTTCATGCTGTTTTTTTTAAGTAATATTGCCTGATTAATTAACCTCACCCTTTCTTTATCTCTTCACATTGTAATATTTAGACTTACCTTGTTATTGTAACTGGCTCTGAATAGGGTGTTGAGTAAATGAAAATATATCTGCATGGATTTATAATTCTTAATTTAATAAGAATTCCTATTAAGATATTTTGTCATAATACTCTGATCTTGTATGTAAAGTTTATTTGACTTTTTAGAAAGATTAAGGATTTATAGTTGTTGCCCTTTTAATCCACTCTTTAAATGCTGCTTCACAACACTATTTTTGTGTTTGGTTTTAATTTCCTCTTTAGAGGTGCTAGCTGTGTCCTTTTATGAATCCACATATTCAGGTATTAAACTTTGAAGCATTGAAGGGGATGTTGCAGAGCTTTAAGCCAGTCTGCACTTAAATCTGTGCTTCAGTAGTTTACATGATGGATCTAATGCTCCTACTCCAGGGTTCAGCCGTTTACTGAGCAGTTGGCACCAAAATCTATACTTTCTGTATAAACATGCTCTGCTTGTTCAGTGTATCTGATAGAAATGACCCTAGTTTTTCTAGGTAAAAATCCCTTCCCACCCATGGACCCAATAGCAGTTAATGTATCTTGCTTTATAAAACCTGAAGCCAATTGGTAGCTTGCAGTTTTTTTTTTTTTTTTTGTTTTTTTTTAATAAAATGCTTCACTGAATCTTTCCTTACGTAACTAAATAAATGTATATCCATTGACACAATTTGAAGCAAATTGCAATCTGCTACCTGCAACTGTTGGTTCCATCCAGTTGCACAGCTTGTAAACTTTCCCTATGGAAAAAATACTTACGGTTCCTTTGTTTAATTGCAGTGGGCTTTTTATATATGAATTAATTGAATGCTTACCTTGCCTCCTTCCATATTAACTTCATTCTATCCTTAATTTTAGGAACTGCCATCATGGTAAATACTGGAATTAATGGGTAAGCAGCCATATGTACACTTCTAGCAGGGCCCTGGAAGGCATTTCAATGTCTGTAATACTGCTAACATCAACTGCATCTTCATATATTCTGCTGCTAACATCAACTGCATCTTCATATATTCTACCACTAAGTGCAGAAAGTGAACTAATCTCCTAGTGTAAGATAATAAATAAAATTCCATTTTTTGGAATTCAGTTAAAGTTAATAAAGCCCTCAAGGATAGGAGCAAATACCATGTGTAATGGGAAGTGTGGCAATGCAACTTTTTAACACCCCCCCCCCCCCCCCCCATTTGCTATTCTATTTAACAGTCTTTGCATTAAAAAAACTCATTTTCCCCCAGAAACATAGTCACAAACCACTTTCTACTTCTGCAGCTTATTTTGATTTGAGCGCAGAATGGATGCAACTTCAGAGCATAGGTGCTTTGTTACAACTGAAATGCTTATATCAAACTATGAGTCATAATGACTAACATAATTGCTTTTGTATCTGATCTAAAGGTTTATTGGCCGCACTAGGCCTGGTCAATTGTAATTGTACACACTTGATACCTATATTGGTAGAGGAAAACTGCCTGCCAAGTGGTAAATTACTGATTTTTCTGCTTATTGTGCCCCACTGTTTGTAAAAAACATACACCAAGAAAATTGGCTGAATTAGTATTTTTTTTTTTTTAACCACCATTAAGTGGAATGTAGTTTATTTTTATGCACATAAAATTCACGTTTGTCACAAATAGGAATTATCACCCCTATAGGTTTGGCCGTATTGGACGCTTGGTGACCAGAGCTGCCTTGGAATCTAGCAAGATAAAGATTGTGGCAATCAATGATCCTTTCATTGACCTGGATTATATGGTGAGAAATGGTTTTCTGACTGCCTAAAACAGAACTGTTGTACAGCTCACATCCTCATTTTATTTAAATTGCTTCTTTTATGCAGGTTTACATGTTCAAATATGACTCAACCCATGGCGTGTTCAAAGGAACCGTAAAGGCTGAGAATGGGAAGCTGGTTGTGAATGGCCATGAGATCTCAGTATTCCAAGAGTGAGTTGGTTATAGATGGGTAGAACAATGGCTTCCTCTTTTACTTTGTTGGTGCTTGAAAACCTTCTATGCTAGCTTTGGTTGCATGTGAGTGACTTGACCCAGATTTCATTTCACACTTCTCCCTAGACGAGACCCAAGCAACATTAAATGGGGTAAAGCTGGAGCAGACTATGTGGTGGAATCTACTGGGATCTTTACAACCATTGAAAAAGCTTCTGTAAGTATCAACCTTGTCTGACCGTTTTTTGTTTCCCTTGTAACTCCTTAATACCTAGTTCCTCTTTCCCAGCTTCATCTGAATGGTGGTGCCAAGCATGTTATAATCTCAGCCCCCTCTGCAGATGCACCAATGTTTGTTGTTGGTGTGAACCATGAGGAATATAAAAATACACTCAAGATTGTAAGGTAAGCAGAACATTTGTCATGGGACAGAGCTACCTATCAAACTAATAAAAGTACAGTCTCAAAGACCAGGACTTCTCACTTTATACTAGTCCAATGATGGGCAAACTAGGCTCAATAAATCTGTATTTTGCAAGAACATGTAGATCTAAATCTGTACATTCCAAAGCTTTTTGCATTAGGAGTAGCTTTCCAGTAATATGTAGTAAGACTACATTTTTGGCATTCCAGTAATATTAATTCACTGTCTTTCTAGGTAGAACAGATGGTCATAGGATACACCCAATTTGTTAGTATTCAAGGGACACTGGCTACAATCTGGAGATACACCGCTCAAGTATTAACCAGTCAACTAGAGGATGATACTGTAGTCTTTGAAAGCAAACTTTCTAATACTATAACTTAAATATGACCAATTATATAAGGACTGCTGCAATGCCATTTAGAAATGTTTATTATGAATGTAGAGCAGACACTAGAGGGGTGTGAATATCTTATAAAATTTTACTCTGCCCTCCACAGTAATGCCTCCTGCACCACAAACTGCCTGGCTCCACTTGCAAAGGTCATCAATGACAACTTTAGGATAGTGGAGGGCTTGATGGTGAGTAAAAGACCCTTGGACCATGTTACTCCCAGATGTTCTGCACCTCTACCTGATCCTTTGTCTTCTACACCTTTCGTAGACCACTGTTCATTCCTACACTGCAACTCAGAAAACTGTAGATGGTCCATCTGGCAAACTGTGGCGTGATGGGCGTGGAGCTGCACAGAACATCATCCCAGCATCAACTGGAGCAGCAAAGGCTGTGGGGAAAGTCATTCCAGAACTGAATGGGTGAGATGGGGTGTGCAACTTATGTACTGTAGGGTCACATAGCATGTTGCATTCTAGGAAGAAGTTTCCATTGGGTTAATACTAATCCTGTCTTCTGATTATTCGGACAGAAAGCTGACTGGAATGGCTTTCCGTATTCCTACTCCAAATGTGGCTGTTGTGGATCTGACTTGCCGTTTAGAGAAACCTGTAAGTTGATTATAAAATCTGTGACATGTTGGCTACTTCTAAATTCCTGCTCTAAAATAATAAATTGGAAATGTTTACTTTTCCTAAAACTAAACAAAATACAAGCTGAAGTGCTGGCTCTTACAACCTGACTGGAGTACACATTTCTAAATTTAAAATCCTTTTAAATGATTATGTAGTTGTGAAGAGAATATATAAGCAATGTGTGCAACTTTTCCTTTCAATCGGATACCTCTAACTTACATATTCAGCTGCTATGGAATATCTCTGAAGTCTTTCTACTAGCAGTTTTGCTATACAGTAAACATGTCTAGCCAGTTTAAATGCTCTTGGCAAAATGTCTTTACAAAAAAGTTATGAAACCAACCAATTAAAGAGCAAGCTACCAAATATTCTACCTTCTCACCTTTACCATAAATCGCATCTTATTGATATGCTGTAGCAAGTGTTGGAGTCATGATTTTTTTTTTTTTCTTTCACTAGTTTACTTAAAGATTATCTGGTTTGTGACAGAACCTTAATCTTGCAAAATTAAATTGTTTTCATATTTACAAGCAGTAATGGTTAATTGCCTCAATCAACCACTTTGACCAGTGTCTTTATTGGTGTTACCAAATGTTCAGTTGTCACCTTGGCATTCCACAATCTATAGAGGGTACTTGGTTAACTTGCTCATTAACTACAATTATCATATCATCTTGTTCAAGGCCAAATATGAAGACATAAAGACTATAATACGTGCTGCAGCTGATGGGCCAATGAAAGGAATTCTGGGATACACAGATGAACAGGTTGGTCCCTGGAAGTGGTTTTTATACAAGCAAACATTGCAATATGACTTGGGTAATGCTTGACTGAAATTCTCAATTAGGTTGTCTCAACTGACTTCAATGGGGATACTCGTTCTTCCATATTTGATGCAGGTGCTGGGATTGCACTGAATGATAACTTTGTCAAGCTTGTGTCTTGGTAAGGTGGGGGAGGGTTGGGATATGTGTTTGTAGGGAAGGAAGTTACTGCACTCAGTAACACATTTCTCCATTGCAGGTACGACAATGAATGTGGATACAGCCACCGTGTGGTAGACCTAATCTCCTATATGGCAACCAAGGAATGACCTGTCCAGTAAGACCTCTCCCTCCTGTGGCCCAGAGCAACAAATGCAATCTTTCTGTATAACCAATAAAAAAGTAGAAACTATTATGCTTGATTCATACTTCAAATGAGTGCATTTGTCAAGAAATATATAATCTTTCAGCATCTCAATTTTTAAGCACAGCATGGTGGAGCCTTACTGATCTACACTTTTGATGGTAGAACACCATTAAAAAGCAAATGCCTGTTGTCTGTACAGCATATTCCATATGCAAAGTTCTAAGCCAGACTGATCTGGTAACAGTGTGACAACAGTGCTTTTTTTAAATGGTTTACAATTTTTGACCTCTCCTCCTGATGGGATTAGCTTAATCTGGCAATAAATGGAACAAAGCAGGTGTACAAATACAATAGAGGTGTCCATGCAGATAATCCAATGGTGGATCCAAGAATTCTATGCTTTGATGATCTTTATGGATCAACACCCAGGCTGGGGAAAAGGGGTCTGACAGCTGGTTATTAAACTCACATTTTGTTCATGTGAGACTCCTAAATGATTCTAAAACTGAATTGGCAAAAGCACTACAATAGTACCTGAAAACTCAGCAATCCTGCTACTGTAGCAAGCAGCACTGGGCCTACAGGTTTGTTTTTGTTTTTTGTTTAAAGACATCTTTCTAAAGATAGTGGTCCTATGAAAGACAAACCTGATATACAGAAATACAATTGTGCTTAGGTCTGCACTCCTTAGGACTTACCTTCTGTAAACTTTTGCTACCAGTGCCCTCTTCACCTGTGCTGATCCCATTTATAACCTTGATTTACCCAAGTGAAAAAAAATGTGGTGGGAGTGGGAACCCCCACTAAATTTAATTTGTGGATATACACTGCCATGGGGGGAGCTACAGTCTAAAGTGATTGCTATTTTCTCAGTAGGTCGGCCATTGAAAATTAGAAGAAACTTATCTCAGGTTGGTTGAACACCCTAATATTTTTGACCTTTTGATTTACACAACTGTCATGTAGCTCCTCCTTATTTCTAAGTTCCAATTATAAAGAAGTTTATACTTTTAGAGTTAAGATGGAGTCTATTATTGAACCACTCCCTCCTCGGTTCTCCTGGGCTGTCTAGTGTGACGTTGACCTGAAATCTGGAGGTTCTTGAGAGGATTCCTCGCCTAATGAGTGGTCGCACACACCTCTACCTAATGTGATAGTCCCCTGTAGTGCATCCTGGACCTGAGGGTACTCCATGAATGTGTGTATCTGGGCAATGCCATTACATGTATCACTCGGTCCCCTCCCTTGACAATGGTAAATGGGTGCTGTGGTTAAGACTCTAATGATATTAAGTATTAGAGATCTGTAGAAAAAACTGTTATATTATAAATAAAATAAAAAAATCTTTTTGTGTGATAATGTACACTAATCACTACTGTTATCCCTAAATAGATCTAGCGCTACAATCTCTTTTCTGGCTATAGCAGGAAGTGCAGAGCATTTCCCTGGGTTGTGCTAATGCAGTGAGTAGGCAGCTGCAGGGAGCTCATTCCAGGGAGAGGATGTTGTTGGTGGGGGGAGTTTGGTGGAGCAGGCAAGGAGATAAAGAGCTGAATGGTGTGGTCTCATGACCTATGCTTTTTTGGGGCTTGAAAAGGTCAGCACAGCAATAATTTGGAAATCCCCTCTCATAGGACAGCTGAAGAACACCACAATACAAGGTGACAATCCTTACTTTACTTAATATAATACACACTAGCGACATGCCCGTCAAATGATGGGGAAATACAAAAGTGTTGAAATGCTGTTTGTCACACAATGTGAATGTACTGGGTGCCTCAACTATATATACCCCTACAGCACACTAGTGAACCCATGTAATAACACTATATAAGTGCCATGAGGGTCATCCAGGATCCTCATGACACAAAGTGTAAGTGCTACACTATTTTAACCCAGTCTCTTATGGTTGTCTATACAGATCTTCATAAGCCTCTATTTAACCCCATTAGTCCCAATAGGGTATATAGTGACCCTCATGGGACAATGCTATGAAGGTTCTCCAGAACCTCATGACACTAAGTACAAACACTACACTGCACTATACCCCCCCAATAAACTATTAAATCTAAACTAACCCACCTCTACACTAACCTATTAAAACCTACACTACCCACCCCACTAATTACAGACAATAAAAAAGCCTGTAATAAAAAATCAACACTACAGAAAATAAAAAAAACTGCATTACAACCCTCCCCCCCCCACTACAGAAAATAGAAAAAAATACACACCTGAAAAGGAAATGCATACAAAATATTTACATTACAATACAAATCAAATAAATCCTATCTAAAATACATACATACCCCTCTGTCTAGAATACATTAAATCCTATCTGAAATACATACATACGCCTCTATCTGACATACAATAAAGCCTATCTACACACACAAACCCTAAATCTAACCTAAAATAGAATAAATAAGACCACTTACCTTTGCAGATGTCCCTTCAGATCGGCCCCCTTGGAAATAAAAAATGAGTACAACACACTACATAGAATAAATAAACACTCACCTACTCACCTTTTCAGCATGTTCCCATCCTTATTTTCTTCTCCGGTGCAGCCCCTGTTAAAAATAAACTATATTTACTACTATCTACTAACACACAAAATAAAATAAACATAATATACATTGAACTTACCTTGGCGCCATGTCCCCGTGCTCCTCCTCTTCAGACCCGGCTGGACCCTGGAAGACTCACAGAGCTCCCCGATGCTAATGAGGTCCCTAGAGCCTTTTTGGGAAGAAAATATTGGCAATGGCGCCATCTGATTGGCTCAAAACGCGGTCTAATTTCAGCCAATCAGAAGATGCCAAGGTGTGAGCCAATCAGAATGTGATATATCCCATTCTGATTGGCTAATTGGGTGATTAACTGGAGGCATCTGTTTATTCTGATTGGCTGCAGTCTAATTGACAGTGATCACTGCCAATCAGTAGGCACTATTCCATTTAGCCAATCACAATGGGATACACCCACACTGGGTGATTGGCAGAAGGCATCTGCACCTTCTGATTGGCTGTTGTCATGGTCAATCAGATTACAGCCAATCAGAAGGCACATATGTTTTTAGCCAATCACCCTGTGGGGGTGTATCCCATTGTGATTGGCAAAAGGGAATAGTGCCTACTGATTGGCAGTGATCACTGTCAATTAAACTGCAGCCAATCAGAATGAACAGATGCCTCCAACTATTCACCCAATTGTGTTTGGCTGGAGGCAATAAAGCCTTTTGATTGGTTTAAAAAAGATTGACGGATGCATTAGCCAATCAGAATGGGATATGGGGATGTATCCCATTCTGATTGGCTGCAATTTGATCAAGAGCCTTTTCAGCCAATCAGAAAGCATAATTGCCAATTTTCTTCACAGAAATGGCTCTAGGGGCCTCGTTAGCGCGTATTCTTCCAGCACCCAGCCGGGGGAGAAGAGGAGGAGCACAGGACATTGCGCCAAGGTAAGTTCAATGTATATTATGTTTATTTTATGTGTATTTATTTAGTAATTAGATTACTAATCTAATATTTATTTTTAACAGGGGCTGCGCCGGAGAAGAAAATAAGAAGGATGGGTACATGCTGGAATTGGGAGTAGAATATTTAGAATGTTTGTTTATTTATTCAATGTAGTATGTTGTACTAATTGTATTTATTTTTTTTCCTAGGGGGCCGATCTGAAGGGACATCTGCAAAGGTAAGTGGTCTTAATTATTCTATTTTAGGATAGATTTAGGGTTTGTGTATGTAGATAGGATTTATTGTATGTTAGATAGAGTGTATGTATGTATTTTAGATAGGATTTAATATATTTTACATAGATGGGTATGTGTATTTGAGATAGGATTGAATGTATTTTAGATAGATGGAATGTATGTATTTTATAAAGGATTTAATGTATTTTAGATAGGGGGTATGTGTGTATTTTAGATAGTGTGGGGTTGTATTTTATTTGTATTGTATTGTAATGTATATATTTTGTAGGTATTTCCTTTTCAGGTGTGTATTTTTTTTTATTTTCTATAGTGGAGTAGTTGTAATGTAGGTTTTTTTATTTTCTGTAATGTATATTTTTTATTTTCTATGAGGGGTGGGAGCGTGTTTAAGCGCGTAGGTAGGTAGTGTAGGTGATAATAGGTTAGTGTAGAGGGGGGTTATTTCAGATTTAATGGTTTATTGTGGGGGTATAGTGCAGTGTAGTGTTTGTACTTAGTGTCATGAGGGACCGTCATGGCATTTATGTGGTTAATGTTAGTGTTCTAACTGTACCATAAGGGTCTTTATAAACCCTTATGAGACTACTGGGGTTAAATAGAGGCTTATGAGGGTCTGTATAGACCCCCATAACTGACTGTATTAAATAGGCTTCAATGGATTTAAATAGGCCCATTTAGGGTTCAATAGGCCCAGTTAGGGTTACATATGTACTGTTAGGGTTAAATGTGTTCTGTTAGGATTAAATAGGGCCAGGTTTGGGTTAATGGGGTATAGTTAGGGTTAATAGTGTAGTGGTTACACTTTGTGTCATGAGGGTCCTGGATGACCCTCGTGGCACTTATAGTGTTGTTACATGGGTTAATTAGTGTCCTATAGGGGTCTATATAGATCCCTATTGGACTGATAGGGTTAATTATTGGGTTAATAATTGTCGTATTGACTCCCATGAGTGACAGGGTTAATTAAGGGCTTATGGGGATCTGTATTGACCCCCATGAGTGACAGGGTTAATGAAGGGCTTATGGGGGTCTGTATTGACCCCTATGAGTGACAGGGTTAATTCATGGATTTTAGGGGTCTGTATTGACCCCTATGAGTGACAGGGTTAATTAATGGATTATGGGGTCCTGTATTAACACCTATGAGTGTCAGGGTTAATTAAGGGATTATGGGGTCTGTATTGTCCCCACGAGTGGCAGAGTTATTTAGGGGCTCTGTCTAGAGCCCCATGAGTGATGGGGTTAATTTTTTTTTATCGGGGGGCGTTTAAGGACCTTTACGGTCATTTACGGACCCGCAAGGCAGGAAATTTGAATTTTGATTGCAGCGGGCGATCTAAGACCCCCACTGCGAATGTTAATGTGGGGTTAATGTGGGGACCCCCAGCATTTAGGGGTTAACTTTAGTTGCCGGTGGGGGTACTTAAAGTACCCCCGTTGCCGGCCTTTACTGTTGGGGACCTTCAGCATGGGGTTAATGTGGGCACACATTGGGGGTCCGATCGGATCCCTGTAGCAAGGGGTTAATGTGGGGTTCCAAGCTTATCTGATCTCTTATCTGGGGGGTTGGCAAAGTTGTATGTGGCTGGCAGTGTTTTGCTCGGCCTGGGGTCGTGGAGCCTCAATTTCATTTTTTTGGGCCGCCATTTTTTTTCTCGCTTAGCTGATTTTCGAGTGCCGAAAAATAGATTTGAAGTACTTATAGAGTATCGTTTCAATATTCTTGATCAATGTGGTGTTTTGTTTTTTTTTTATCATTTTTTATTATTATTATATATTTATTTGTAACGCGCCAACATATTCTGTAACGCTATACAGGGTATTAAAACAAGAAAAAGTACATTGTTAACAAACTGCAGAAAAAGGAGAGCCCTGTTTTGAGCTTAGAATCTTTGTAGAAAGTGTTTTTTTCAAAAGCACCCTACAAGATTGGAAGCTCGCTACTTACAATCTAAAGGGTATGGAATTAACAGAAGCCTGCGCAAGAAGACAGATAATGAATAGCAAGGGAAGGAAGTGAAGTTTACTTAGGTAGGAAGACATTCAAAGTTAGAATGATTTCCATTTAGAAGGAAAAGCAAAGGATTTGACTGAAAGCCATTTGAGGTGAGTGGCTCTGGTATGTAATATGTTACAGATAGTATAATGTACAAATGTCTATGGTTCCTTGTCATGCGATATTATAGCATTCTTAAGTAATAAATTCTCTTTTACAAAAGTAGCCTCAAGTTTCTTTTTGGAGTATTCTGTAACCCATTAGTATATAAATGAAGAAAAAGGAAAAAATATACTGTAGATCCTTAATATTAAAATGACAAGGTAATAAAAGCAATTTACCACTAACGGTTTTTTTTTTTCCTTTCATATATTGCATTATCCTTAACAAAAACCTAAAATAGAAGTTAACTATTTGTTAATCAGAAGAAATATGCACAATTTCCTGCTCTGACAGGTTATACAAGAAGATGTGTATTTGAGTGTGCAGCTAGGGTACAACACATACAAGGTAAGTAATACTCAAGATTTCAAGCATGGGGAATAGGTACATAAAAAAAGCCAAATAAAAACTACAAGATGAGTATTTCCAAAGGTGAGAAATGCTAAAAGGTGAACCTCTGTTAATAATGTGTAATTTTTTTTTACATTTTCAGGTTTTGTATCTCCTGAAGAAAATAGATAAACATTATAATAAATTATAAATATATTAACTTTTTTAGACATTTTATTAATAACCTTTATTTATAGTATGCCAACATTATCCATGGAAGTGTATGGGGAATACATTACAATTATGTAGATTTATTAACCATTGCAAGGACTGCATTTTAGTTCTGTTGTTTCATAGTAACTATACTTTACATTTTATCCCATACACTTTTTTTGCTTTTTATCTTATATCAGATTTATCTTATATCAGGTTTGTCTTTATTTCATAGGACCACTCTATCTTTATAAAGATGGCTTTAAAAAACAAAACAAAACAAAAAAAACACATGTAGGCCCAGTGCTGCTTGATACTGCAGCAGGATTGCTGAGTTTTCAGGCACTATTGTAGTGCTTTTTCTGTACACTGAAGCTAACAAGCTGGGCTGCCTTATATACCTGATCATCTGCCCACGCACTAAAGGTACTGACCAATCACACTGTTAGAATTCTAGGCATACATGCTCTCACTGTGGCGTGCAACCACACCAGTGGCGGCTGGTGACTTTTCAAGTTGGAGGGGCGACAGGGCGAAACATAGCCACTCCCCCTTTTTCAAACCACACCCATTTTTATAACTCCTCCCCCTGACGTCATAATGACCTTTATAAGCCCCGCCCAATGACCTTATGCTTGTAAAGCCCATTGAAATACA
Source organism: Discoglossus pictus (assembly GCA_027410445.1). Lineage (NCBI taxonomy): Eukaryota > Metazoa > Chordata > Amphibia > Anura > Alytidae > Discoglossus > Discoglossus pictus. The sequence goes on along the minus strand of CM050170.1, from coordinate 92,348,266 downwards.
TGATCTGCAATGCAGAAATGTCAAGAAGTAAAGTAACAATGTGTTAAATTCATTGGTATACAATATAGATTGAAAAAACTCATGTGACAAGACTACAGCAATATCATAATTGCACCTATACGTATTAACAGAAAAATTAAAGGAGTGACACCTACCTTTAGTCAGCTCTTCTTCTCAGGGTATTCACGTTCATTAAGTTGACCAATGAGTAGAAACAAATCTGCAGCCACATAGGGTTTGCACCTGGGGTTGAAAGAAAACAAGCAAATCAATCATACCATTCAAGAACAAAACCATACTTAAAAAACATTAAACGACCAAGTGGAACCATATAGGCCCCAAACATACCTTAGAAGACCAAGTGTGACTATATAGGCCCCAAACATACCTTAGAAGACCAAGTGTGACTATAGGCCCCAAACATACCTTAGAAGACCAAGTGTGACTATATAGGCCCCAAACATACCTTAGAAGACCAAGTGTGACTATAGGCCCCAAACATACCTTAGAAGACCAAGTGTGACTATATAGGCCCCAAACATACCTTAGAAGACCAAGTGTGACTATATAAGCCCCAAACATACCTTAGAAGACCAAGTGTGACCATAGGCCCCAAACATACCTTAGAAGACCAAGTGGAACTATATAGGCCCCAAACATACCTTAGAAGACCAAGTGGGACCATATAGGCCTCAAACATACCTTAGAAGACCAAGTGTGACCATAGGCCCCAAACATACCTTAGAAGACCAAGTGTGACCATAGGCCCCAAACATACCTTAGAAGACCAAGTGGGACCATATAGGCCTCAAACATACCTTAGAAGACCAATCAGCACTGCATAGGCCCAAACCAGTGGATCTTGGGATTCAAGAAAACAACAACATTTCACTTCTGTTTAGACCACACAATAATCAATGTCAAACAAACACGTTGAATTAGCATATGGATAACCATATGAGCAGTAACGCCACGCCAAGGCTTCAACAATTGTTACTGACCATTCACACACCTTTCATAGCTCCTTCAATATGCACACCCACACACCATTCATACTTTACTTACCACTAGTTATTTTTGGTAGTGAGGTGGTGCCATTTCTGAGAACTTTACGTACCCTTGAAGGTGCCTCCAATTCCTTCAAACCAATGCATTTAACCGCTACAGGGCCATGGTGCTTTTTAATTACCTTTTTGATCCTCTTCAATGTGGAGAAGCATCTTTCTGGTTCTTTAGTAGTCTTCGTTGTTGTAAGCAGGATTCCTTATAGCTTCACTCACTCTGTTAAATTATGTAGATTAAATTGATGCTAAAGTTGCTGCAGAGCAACAGCACTTGTACAGACATGGAATTCTTGCTTCCTGTACACAAGTGACAGCTACCCTTGGAAGTGCCTCCAATTCCTTCAAACCACGCCAAGGCTTCAACAATTGTTACTGACCATGCACACACCTTTCATAGCTCCTTCCATATGCACACCCACACACCGTTCATACTTTACTTACCACTAGTTATGTTTGGTAGTGTGAGGTGGTGCTGCTTAACGCAGTTTATCTTTGCACACCTTGGGGGTATGCATTCTTCTTTGCTTCAATCACTTGTATTTTAATTTTGCACGGCGATCTTTCAAAGAACAAAACTTCTCAATGGTTTTTTCATTGAAGTGTGGGATCTCGGAAATCAGTTGCTTTTCCATTGAGAGCATCGCCAATGCATTCAACCGCTCCAGGGACATGGTGCTTCTTAAAAAGGTTTTTATCCTCTTCAATGTTGAGAAGCATCTTTCTGATTCTGCAGTAGTCATTGGTGTTGTAATCAGGATTCTTAATAATTTTACTGTCTCTGTGAAATCATTCTGCAGATTAAATTGATGGAAAAGTTTGTGCAGAGCAACAGCACTTGTACAAGTATGAAACTCTGTCTTCCCATACAGAAGTGACAGCTCAGTGCGTAATTGTTCCTTCTTCAGTATTGGATATGCTTGCACGGTGTCTTCCAGAGCTTGGGTTGGAAAGCAAGTGTCATGGGTTTTATACAAGTCACTTTGAACAAGTTTGGCACTGACTAGGTGATTTGAAAATGAAAAACGTTCTTTTGCATGAACCACCACTATGTCACATACCTCTCTTGAAAGTTGTCTCAAGGTTGAGATCTCCGCACTCCGTCTGTTGACTGTTAGATCGCTTGGCAAACTTGCTTCTATCTCTTCCACAGAATTACGGATTTTCTGGATGCTGGCGACAAAGTGTGACTTTTTTGATATAAACAGTATCCGTGTCTCGCTTCTGAAGCTGACTATAGAGGATGTCTACATGTGGCATTATTAAATGAAATAATTTAAGGAAGTAAAGGAACTCCCTGTCTTCCAGCATTCCAATGAAACCTGCGGCTTCCCGTATAGATGTTGGATCAAAGTTTAGACATGCTTCAATTGTCTGGAAACACTCAAGTAGCGCATCTCTGTTCTCGTAGATCACGTTCACGGTCCTAACGTTGAAGTTCCATCGTGTCGGTGCACCTCTTGGAAGTCTTCTACCAACTACCTCATCCAGAACTCCAGTCCTTTTTGGAGAGCGTGAAAAAAAAGATGGTATACCGCCTATGTTTGAAAAAAAAACTCTAACTCTTCCAATCCTTGAAACTGCTTTCTCCATTATGAGGTTCAGTTGGTGAGCATAGCAATGGACGTAGTGTGCGTTCGGGTACACGTCTTTTATTTTTCTTTGAACTCCTCCTTGATCTCCACGCATCACACTGGCACCATCATAGCTTTGAGCTATGAGTTTCTTCTTGTCTTCTGGCTCTGGGAGAACAGTATTCAGTGTTTCCAGCACAACAGCAGCAATGGAGTCTGCATCCGTTGATTTCATTTCCGTGAAGCCATCAAATCTTTCCACCACTTGATGCTTCTTGTCAATGTAGCGATAGACTACAACGCACTGTGTCCTAGCGGAAATATCGGTTGTTTCATCCGCTTGGATTGCCACAAACTGGGCTTCCTTAAGCTCTTGGTGAATCACTTCCTTTATAACTTCATGCATGCAGTCCAGTAGCTCATTCTGCACGGTTTTGGAAGTGCCCTTAAACACAGTTGCAGTCTTCAAATGCTGTTCCATTGCACTATCGATACTGCCAACCAAATCCACCAGGCCTCTAAACACTCCTGGATTTAGCGATGTTTCACTCTCGTCGTGTCCTCTTAATGCCAGTTCAAAGGCGCCACAAAAGCGAACACAATCAATTATCTTCGAAAGGATGTACCGGTTCTTAGCCACTTCTTCGTTGTGTTTTTGAATGCTGACTTGGTATCCTTGGTCCAGTTGAACAGCAATGTTCGCCTGTCCAAGCATCTCAAACTTGATCCTGTTATCCAAGTGAGCTTTAGAACTTTTGTGTTTTGCCAATTTGTCAGCTAGATGTTTGACGTCAGTCACTCCAGTTTTGGTCCAAGCAGCGTCACCACCAAATAGGATGCATGGGAAACAATATAAGGACTTCCTAGAAACGCTTCCAGAAAGCCAGTCGTTCTTCTTGTACCATTCAGTATTGAAATTACGGACATATTGCTTCCCTCTATCTCTTGCGATTTGCTGCAGATTTATCTCTGGTTGGTCAGCTCCTAACCGTTTTACTTCCACCTTCTCCTCATAGGTTAGGGTGGCGAAAGGCTTCACAAGTAGAGAGTCAATAGTATTCATTTCTGATATTGATACCAATAAAAGAAAGAGATCACGGTATATTAATTTATATTATGTCACAAAATTACTTTAAAATAACAGTGTGTTGATTTCATTGGTATACATTACAGATTGCAAACCCTCATGTGACAAGACTACATCACCATCAAATTTGCACCTATACACATGGACAGAAAATTAAAGGCAATGATACTCACCAACAGTTGACTCTCCTTCTCGGGGTATTCACGTCCAGTAAGTCAACCAACGAGTCCAAACAAATCTGCTTTCACAGATAGTTTGCACCTGGGGGGTGATAGAAAACAACAAAAAAAACATTAGAAATCTCAAGACCCAAACCGTAACTTTTAAAACCTTAAAAGTCCAAGTGTGACCATATACTCACCAACAGTTGACGCTCCTTCTCGGGGTATTCACGTCCAGTAAGTCAACCAACGAGTCCAAAGAAATCTGATTCCACAGATAGTTTGCACCTGGGAAGTTATAGAAAACAAAAAAAAAAACATTAGAACGTTTAAGACCCAAACCGTAACGTTTAAAACCTTAAAAGAGCAAGTGTGACCATATAGGCCCCAACCGCCGCTTAAAAACCTTAAATAACCAATTTTGACCATATAGGCCCCAACCGCACCTTAAAAACCCTAAATAACAAATTGGGACCATATAGGCCCCAACCGTACCTTAAAAACCTTAAATAACAAATTGGGACCATATAGGCCCCAACCGCACCTTAAAAACCTTAAATAACAAATTGGGACCATATAGGCCCCAACCGCACCTTAAAAACCTTAAATAACAAATTGGGACCATATAGGCCCCAACCGTACCTTAAAAACCCTAAATAACAAATTGGGACCATATAGGCCCCAACCGCACCTTAAAAACCCTAAATAACAAATTGGGACCATATAGGCCCCAACCGCACCTTAAAAACCTTAAATAACAAATTGGGACCATATAGGCCCCAACCGTACCTTAAAAACCCTAAATAACAAATTGGGACCATATAGGCCCCAACCGTACCTTAAAAACCTTAAATAACAAATTGGGACCATATAGGCCCCAACCGCACCTTAAAAACCCTAAATAACAAATTGGGACCATATAGGCCCCAACCGTACCTTAAAAACCCTAAATAACAAATTGGGACCATATAGGCCCCAACCGTACCTTAAAAACCTTAAATAACAAATTGGGACCATATAGGCCCCAACCGCACCTTAAAAACCCTAAATAACAAATTGGGACCATATAGGCCCCAACCGTACCTTAAAAACCTTAAATAACATATAGGCCCCAAAAAAAAAATAATAATAATATATATATATAAATATATATATATATATATATATATATATATATATATATATATATATATATATATATATATATATATATATATAAAAATTGATATCAATATATCACAATAAATAAATATATATATATATATATATATATAATTGTTATATATATATATATATATATATATTTATTTATTGTGATATTTTGATATTAATTTTTATATATATATATATATATATATATATAAAAAATTACACATAAATATACATAAACATATACATACAACAATAATATATATTAATTGATATTTATTATTTGATTAATTGATGTTCTTTATTACATGGTATATTATATTGTTCATGCATTTCTATTACACTTTATTTGTTATACATATTACAGTGCTATTTTTTGGCTATACATGTTACAGGATATTATCCTGTAACATGTATATCACATAAAATAGCCCTGTAATATGTATAATACATACAGGGTCAAACAAGTTCACACTAACCTTTTTTACCCTTACAGGCTTCCATACCTGCTTGCTGATTTGCTAATTTTTTAAAGACTCTCATTGGTTGAAATCGATGTCAATCAAAAATTTCAGCCAATCAGAGTCCTTCAAAAATTAGTATATATAGCAGACCGTGGGAAAAAAACAATTAATCGCGGGAGGGGCTCCTTGTAGGAGGAGCTCTTTTTAGTGTGTTGTTTTTTTTTTTTTAGAGCGTCGGTTTTTTTTTGTGGAGGCCTCTTTCAATGGGCCAGAATGGATGGATGGACAATGGCTTCAATCAAGATTGGATTATTTTTGATCATTGGCTTCAATCAACATGGATTATTTTATTTTTGATCATTGGCTTCAATCAACATGGATTATTTTATTTTTGATCATTGGCTTCAATCAACATGGATTATTTAATTTTTGATCATTGGCTTCAATCAACATGGATTATTTATTTTTCATCATGACTATATCCAGAGAGGACAGAAGGCCAACGCTGGAGGGGTCAATTTTACAGGTAAGTATGTGCTGTTGTTTATTTTATTTTTTATTAATGTTTGTTTAAAGCTGTTTATTTTTGTATACAATGTGTTGTGTTACTAACTGTACTAACAATGTGTGTATGTGCTGTTTATTTTATTTTTTATTAATGTTTGTTTAAAGCTGTTTATTTTTGTATACAATGTGTTGTGTTACTAACTGTACTAACAATGTGTTTGCTTACTGTGTGTTTAATTGTAATAATGTTGTTACTGTATTTTTTTTTTCCCTTCCCTTATTTTTATTTTATCTTTAGAAGTGACATGCACATATACATGCCTGTTACTTCTAAAAATGGAATAAAAATAGGGGGGGGGGGGGGGGGTAGGTAGTTGGTTCATCCAGGGTGGGGTCGGTCACGGTCAGGCGCCCATCGGTCGCCCATAGGCCACGATCAGGGGTGGCACAGGCCTCATGGGGGTGAACATCCACCCCCATGTGGCCTGGTCAACCCCGCTCACTGCCCGAATACCCGGGGTAGCATAGGCCGCATCGGGGTGGTGCCGGGGGCCCGGTGGTGATCGGGCCTCGGGGGTGGCATAGGGCGGCAACATGGAGGTCATCATGGGTGTCACAGGCCTCATCAAGGGGGTGATCCGATCACCCCCATGTGGGCCTGTGCCACCCCGCTCACCACCCGACTACCCCGATCCCGTGATCGGTGTAATCCGGTGGTGGCATGATGACATAGCTAGGCTAGCATAGGGCAGGCCTGATCGGGGGTGGCACAGGCCACATGGGGGTGATGGCTGGGGTCGTCGGTGGTAGTGGGTGGCTGGGTAGGTGGCACTGGCAGGCTAGGCAGGCATAGTGGGGGACTGGGGGTAACTGGTCACCCCTAACTTTTATTAGGGGCTACTAGGGGTTTTGGTTTGGCCAGGGGCAGGGCAGGTGCCAGGCAGAGGCAGGTGTAGACTTACTGTGTTAGGCAGGCAGAGCAGATGAGTAGATTCAGCCAGGGAGGTCTCTCAGTCTCAGCGTGACCAGGGTCAGGAAACAGAAAGGGGGAAGGGACAGGGAACTGGTGGTTTTATTGACTGTATCAGTCAATCAAAATCAAACTCGAGGCCCTATTTGCTGGCGGGCGCTCAGGGCTAACGGTCTGGGTGGGTTTAGATTGATCACTTAGTAACTGGACAGCCTTCCATCATTGATTGGTCAATGATGGAAGACTGTCATTTATTAATTGATACATTTATGACCGCCCATGCATATCGTCACTGTGATGGTGGGCGGCATGCATTAACGGTCAGTGGGCCAGGCCAGGACTCATTGAAGAGAGAGAGGAGTCTAAAGGTTAGTGTACACATTGTAATTTGATCACACAGGGTGCAGGCAGGGGGCGATAGATACACAGCATTAGTTAATGTAGCGCAAGGGTTATTTTAAAGTGACAGTGTCCCTTTTCTAACTTTACTTCATTTTAATACTATTTAGACTTGAAATGATGATGTACACCTTATATTTATTTGTTTTTTGGTTATACTAATACATTGTTGTGTTTTTTTTATTGCAGGGTGAAGAAAATATTTGGGGGGCCGTTTGCCCTGACGCCCCAATGGACGGGCCGCCCCTGAACCACACCCACTTCTGAATGAATGTCTTCATTTAAGGTGGATCATACAGTTCTTTTGCTCTTGTGTTCACAGAAATGCACATTGTTGCTTGTTTAACAACACAGAAATTGACTGGCTTTTCTCTGAAATATAAAAAAATATATAATAGATAAACTAAATAGTCATGTATAACCATTAATAAATATCTGGTTTATTGACAGCATGTCCTGTTTTCAAGAATTCTTTTTTTTCCACTAAATTAAAGTATTTCTCTTGGTGTAATATTAAGGATGGACTATTTGAGTTAAAACACTTAATATGTTTATGAGATATTTATGAGATGTTTATGAGATATTTAGTAAACTAATAATTTTTAGCAACTGTTTAAACAATGAGGATTACAGTATTTTTGAAAAACAAAACTTACAGTACATTTAGCATGTTTAGAGACTGCTTGTTTCACTGAAGTTTAAAAGGTGGTGGTATATGGCTTAAAAGGCTTAAATGGATATGCAACAAACAATCGGATAGTACTTCTAACTGAATAGATATCTATCTACAGCCTACATCCCTCCCTAGTTACTGATTATGTTAGAACAAAAGGCAAAACTGAATATGCTAATTCAAATTCAAGACTGTTTTCTTTGTACTTTTGAAAACAAGTTGTCGCATCTATCCTGTTATGGTGTCTGCTCAGGCCCGCTGCTGCAGTGTGACCTACATCTGCTAGATGGCGCTGCCAATATTTTGCAGCGCTGCCGATATGTGAGAGAAGTACTAATCTTAGATTGTTAGCCTAACCCTTGAACTAACCATAACCCTCACCATAACCCTAAACCTCACCCTAACCCCAACAGTTTACCTAAGACTTGACTCTATGATATGGCACCGGAATATCGACAGCGCCATCTAGCGGATGATCACTGCCACTGCATGCTGCCTGTGCTACCATAAGAGGATAGGTCCAAGTTGTTCATTATCAAAATAAACATTTTGCACATTATAAATATGGTGATCCTAAAGCTTTAAAACGTGTCTGGAATTTATTTAAAATCAGATAATTTTATCTCAAACAATAAGTAATGCACATGCTTCAGAATTAGTTATTAATTTCCCACCCCCCACATTTGCAACACCATTCAATATGTGTATTTACAATGAGACTGTTTTACTGTAATCATCCATTGTAAATGCTACGTTAATTCTACTATATATGCATCCAGTGTATATGTGTTCAGTGTTTTCTAAATCCATTCCACTGCATATGTGTTCAGTGTATTCTCAGTTCCTTCCACTGCATATAATTCCAGTGTAACCTAAGACCATCCACTGCATATGTATCCAGTGTGTGCTTATTCCATCTACTTTGTCTCTACTATGTAGTGAGTCTATTCTACTGTATATTTGTTCAGTGTGTATATGCTTAGTCTATTTCATTGTATATGTATCTAATCTGTATGCTCAGTTTAGTCTAACATTTGCTGGATGGCTCTACTTATTCCTGTGGTTTGCTGGGTGCTTTGGTGGCTGTAAGCTATGTTGTTTCTGTTCCTGCTATCAGGGTTTCACAAAAAACAAACAGCCCTACTGGGTAGGTTTGAACTAGGTTCTTATCATGCCCAACAGAAGAAATAGATCATCACAGCTTTGGAAGGATGTCCAACTACCAGAATATGTCTGCTGCTGATCACAAAGAACTATTCAGGAAGAGATGCTTTGCTTGGAGAGTGTGAATCACCAAGGCTGACATGGAATTGCAGCAGGATGATCACCTCCAATGAGTGGAGGAAAGTATGGAAACAATAAAGGAGGTTTCAGAGCCAATTCCAGAGCTGGGGCTCACAGCAAAGAAGAAGGATTAGGAGAGGTTGCTCTTATAACTTCTCTTTTCCTATAGAGCAGTCCACGCGATTTTCTCTTTTTGAAATCCTGAATGGTAAACGAATAAAGGGACCCTTGAACGTGATCAGGGAGCTATGGGAAGGGGATTAAATGGGGTGAAGCTGGAGCAGACTATGTGGTGGAATCTACTGGGATCTTTACAACCATTGAAAAAGCTTCTGTAAGTATCAACCTTGTCTGAACATTTTTTGTTTGCCTTGTAACTCCTTAATACCTAGTTCCTCTTTCCCAGCTTCATCTGAAAGGTGGTGCCAAGCATGTTATAATCTCAGCCCCCTCTGCAGATGAAACCAATGTTTGTTGTTGGTGTGAACCATGAGGAATATAAAAATACGCTCAAGATTGTAAGGTAAGCAGAACCTTTGTACTTTTATTAGTTTGTCATAGGACAGAGATACCCATCAAACTCTAATAAAAGTACAGTCTCAAAGACAAGGACTTCTCACTTGAGCCTAGTTTACCCATCATTGGACTAGTATAAATCTGTATTTTGCAAGAACATGTAGATCTAAATCTGTACATTCCAAAGCTGTTTATACTTTATACTTTACAGTAATATTAATGCAGTCTTGCTAGATAGAACAGATGATCATAGGATACACCTAATCAGTTAGTATTCACTGGTTAATACTTGAGCAGTGTAGCTTCTGATTGTAGCCAGTCAACTAGAGGCTGATACTGTAGTCTTTGAAAACAAACTTTCTAATACTATAACTTAAATATGACCAATTATATAACGACTGCTCCACATTCATAATAAAAAAATGTAATTGGCTGGCTCCACTTGCAAAGGTCATCAATGACAACTTTAGAATAGTGGAGGGCTTGATGGTGAGTAAAAGACCCTTGGACCATGTTACTCCCACATGTCCTGCACCTCTACCTGATCCTTTGTCTTCCACACCTTTCTTAGACCACTGTTCATTCCTACACTGCAACTCAGAAAACTGTAGATGGTCCATCTGGCAAACTGTGGCGTGATGGGCGTGGAGCTGCACAGAACATCATCCCAGCATCAACTGGAGCAGCAAAGGCTGTGGGGAAAGTCATTCCAGAACTGAATGGGTGAGATGGGGTGTGCAACTTATGTACTGTAGGGTCACATAGCATGTTGCATTCTAGGAAGAAGTTTCCATTGAGTTTATACTAATCCTGTCTTCTGATTATTCGGACAGAAAGCTGACTGGAATGGCTTTTTGTATTCCTACTCCAAATGTGTCAGTTGTGGATCTGACTTGCCGTTTAGAGAAACCCGTAAGTTGATTATCAAATCGCTGTGACATGTTGGCTACTGCTCAATTCCTGCTCTAAATAATACATTGGAAATGTAATGTTTACTTTTCCTAAAACTAAACACAAGCTGAAGTGCTGGCTCTTACAACCTGACTGGAGTACACATTTCTAAATTTAAAATTCTTTTAAATGATTATGTAGTTTTGAAGAGAATATATAAGCAATGTGTGCAACGTTTCCTTTCACTTGGATACCTCAAACTTCCATATTCATCTGCTATGGAATATCTCTGAAGTCTTTCTACTAGCAGTTTTGCTATACAGTAAACATATATAGCTAGTTTACAAAAGTTATGAAACCAACCTATTAAAGTACACTTTGCCAAGAGCAAGCTACCAAACATTCTACCTTCTCACCTTTACCATAAACCGCATCTTATTGATATGCTGTAGCAATTGTTGGAGTCATGATTTATTTGTATTTTTTTTCACTACAATTTACTTTGAGGTTCAGTCACGAACCAGATCATTTTTATCTTGCAAAAGTCAAATTTTTCATATTGTTGACAAGCTGAAACTAGCAGTAATGGTTAATTGCCTCAATCAACCACTTTGACCAGTGTCTTTATTGGTGTCACCAATTGCACTCAACAAATGTTCAGTTGTCAACTTGGCATTCCACATTAATCTATAGAGGGTACTTGGCTAACTTGCTGATCAACTACAATTATTGTATACTCTTTTGCTCAAGGCCAAATATTAAGTCATAAAGACTACAATACTTGCTGCAGCTGATGGGCCAATGAAAGGAATTCTGGGATACACAGATGAACAGGTTGGTCCCTGGAAGTGGTTTTTATACAAGCAAACATTGCAATATGGCTTTTGGGTAATGCTTGATTGAAATTATCAATTAGGTTGTCTCAACTGACTTCAATGGGGATACTCGTTCTTCCATATTTGATGCAGGTGCTGGGATTGCACTGAATGATAACTTTGTCAAGCTTGTGTCTTGGTAAGGTTGGGGGGGGGGGGGTTGGGATATGTGTTTGTAGGGAAGGAAGTTACTGCACTCAGTAACACATTTCTCCATTGCTGGTACGACAATGAATGTGGATACAGCCACCGTGTGGTAGACCTAATCTCCTATATGGCAACCAAGGAATGACCTGTCCAGTAAGACCTCTCCCTCCTGTGACTCAGAGCAACAAATACAATCTCTCTGTATAACCAATAAAAAATGTTGAAACTATTATGCTTGATTAATACTTCAAATGAGTGCTTTTGTCAATCAAACAATAGGCATTTTTTCAGAGTCAATTTTAAGCACAACATGGCTGAGCCCTTCTGTTGCACATTTTGATAGAACACCATTAAAAAGCAAATGCCTGTCTATACAGTATATTCCATATGCAAAGTTCTAAGCCAGACTGATCTGGTAAATTAAATTCTGGTAACACCGTTTGACAACAGTGCAAATTTCTTACATGGTTTACAATTAAGATTTTTTTCCTTTTTCGTTCTTGGAGGAAATGTAAAACTAATTCTCCCACCGTGAATGGGAGATTAGGCACAATATTCTGTCGTTTGCCTGGTTAATGGTTCGAAATGGATAAAAACTGTATCTTCAAGTTCCTTAGTGTTGGGGAGGGGGGGGGGTGCTCACATTAAAACAACATGGACAGAGTATAGGCTACAATAAGCCTTTTTTGAGGATGGTGTGCCGATCTGTGAGTAGGGGCTATACAAGCTCAAAGCCACCTGCAACATACCACAGGTTATCTATCCAGCACCCGGATATCTAGCTTCTGTATCAGTCAGAGCCTCTCCATCAGGAATTAGCATTTCCAGTAACCTTCCTGTGGTCATGACCAGGGCAAGTTACTTGTAGGGTGGCGATGGGTAAATAACACAGGAACCAAATACATAAACAATGTGTTTCTCTATCTCCAAGGAAACATATTGTGTGAAGAGAGAAAAAGATCCTAATATAGGGCACACCTAATAATCCTAATCTCAGAAGTAAGAGAATAAACTAAATTATAAAACTCAACTTTTAATGGTTGGTGGGCTTCTGGGGCGTGACCGGAAATGAGTTTTTCAGGCGAGTGAGACGTCTGGCCAGATGGAATTGGAGGTACTACGCCTGAGACTTTACACAGACTAGAAACCTGAATTGATATTACAGTTGAGTGGACCCGCAATATGAAGGTGAGCGCTTTAATGAGAAGCAGGAAAAGATTTGCTGAAGTAGCGGGTGTGCAATTCAGGGTATAAAGAGTATGCTATCAGATATTCTAAAAAGCAGTAAAAACAAGCTGAGTCAAGGACTTTATATCCAGTGGAAATTTTACTGAAAGCATGGCAGGGGACTGACCCGCTGTATAGAGGTGAAAAGCGGGAAAGAGTCACAGAAACAGTCTGGGGGAGAGCCAGCATATAAACAGCATGTCATTTTGGATAATACAAGGCAACGAAGATAAACAATGAACTAGGGAGGTCCCGCCCAAGAATTGATCTGCTGCAGAAAGTCTTAGAGGAGAGACGCGGGAAAATAGCATAAAAGCAGCGTCTGTAGAAGTTAGTATATAAACAGCTCGCCATCTTGGACAAAAAATAAATAAAAATACAAGGCAATAAAGATATCCCAATAGCCAGGAAGACTCCGGCAAGGAATCAAACCCTAAAATATAGAGGTGAGAGCTCTTCAGAAGCAGTGGGTGGGAGTCCCAGCATATATACAGTATGACATATTGGATAATATACAAGGCAATAAATATAGGCTAATAGCAGAAGAGACGCTGAAATACTAAAAATACCTTCCTGAATAACTTGACCAGACACAATAGTTGGAAGGGGCTGTGAAGTACAGGACTCCAATTGTAGCAGCTAGGTGTGATATTGAAAACCTGATCTGAAGCTTAATTATACAAGGAAACAAAGATAAGCTAAAAGCTATAGAGACCCCGGCCTGGACTATAATTGCTGTATAGGGGCGAGCGCTCCAGAGGAGAAACGTGGGAAAGAAATGAAAAACGAATACGTGGGAGAGCCAGCATATAAACATCACAATATCTTGTATATAGTTACAAGGTAATAAAGACAAGCTAATAGCCACAGAGATCCGACCAGGAATCAATCCTATGCATAGAGGTGAGAGTCCTATAGAAACAGTGGGTGAGAGAGTCAATTTACAAATAACACAACAGTGTGGATAATACACATAAGCTAATAACAGGAGAGACACGGCTGCATTTTACCCACGGGAACAACCTGATCTGATATAGTAGTCGGGAGAGGCCCTGGAGTACAGGAGATACAGAAGTAGCAGCTACGAACGGTATTGAAAATTTACCTGAAGGCCAAGTCGGGAATCGACTTGCAGTGTGGAGGTGAGAGCTCCAGAGGAGGGACGGGGGAAAAAGGTATAAAGCTAATATGTGGGACAGCCAGCATATAAACAGCATTCTATCTTGGAAAAAGATATAAGGCAATAGAGACAAGCTAATAGCCACAGAGACTTGGACAGCATGCTATCTTGGATAAATATACAAGGCAGCAAAGACAAGCTGATACCCACAGAGACCCCAGCTAGGAACTGACTTGCAGTGAGACGTGAGAACACTAGAAGAAAAAGTCTCAGTTGTAACCCGGGGGACAAACAGCAAATAAATAAAACACTATTTTGAATAAATCCACAAGGTAATAAAGATAAACTAAGAGCTAGAGAAACTCTGGCCAGGAACTGACCCACTGTATAACAAGCATTAACTCCAGAGGAGAGTTGTGAGAATGAGGCACAGAAGTAAAGTGTGTGTCATCTAATATACAATCAACAAGATATCTTGAATAAATACACAAAATATAACCAGAGAGATCCTGGACAGGAACCCACCAACTATATAGAGGTAGCAAACATATGCTAATAGCAGGAGGAATACTCTGAGTAAACTTAATAGAGACTGAATTCCCCTAGTAATAATAAATTAAGATGTCAAATAAAACTAAAACTAGGGAGAAAAAACAGTCAATACAGAAAATTACACCTATTTTCTCCTCAAAAACTAATTCTGTAAATAAATCGCAAAACGAATCACAAATAAATATGAAAGATAACAACCAAAGCAGAGGAAGTAATACTGAATCCTCGGATTTCAATGATTTAAATACAACCGGAGATGACATATTATCATCAACGAAAATGAGAGAGATTATGACAGAATTTCAATATAAATTGTCAACTGATTTAAAGGAACTAATAGGAGAGAATTTTAAAGGTATCAAGGAGACTCACTCAAGAATCGAGGAAATGGAAATTAAATTGGAAAAACTTTAAGATCATATTTTAGTTATAGAATATACAACAGTACTAGAGAAAAAAGTTACTGATTAGGAATATAAATTAACAAATATAGAAAATAAGATAAGAAAGAAAAATATCAGATTAAGGGGCATCTCGGAATCTGTTCCAGAACATGAGCTGGAAAAATATATTATGGACTTTTTTTCTAGTATAGTTCCAAGATTCATACAAGAAATATATACAGTCCATAGGATTCCATTACCATACAGATTAAAGGGCTCCCTGCCTAGAGATATAATGATCAGATTTCATAAAATAACAGATAAAGAAGATATTATGAAAATAAGCTTTAAGCAAAGATCCTTCCCAGCCCCGTACAAGGACATCAAAATATTCTCAGATATAGCACCGGCTACAATAATAAAGAGGAAAACATATGGCAACATAATACAAGCTTTGATTCATTCAGGACTAAGTTATAAATGGAGATTTCTGGAAGGCCTTTTGATTAACAAAGACTCATTATGGCATAAAATTACAACAGTAGAGGAAGGAGAAAACCTACTATGTAAATGGGACATAGCGATAGAGAAAACTCAGAAGACAAAGACGAAGATGGACTTACTGTTAAAAGCTTCTGAGTGGCAAAATGTGAAATAACTTAATTTAAATTGTCTCTGAAGGTCCAAAAATAATTAAGAGAATAATGAGCCTAATAATTATTTTTCTAGAGTAATTTAGATGTTAGTAGGCTATTTGGGAAGCAAGACTCACTACTGGTAATTGAGTAATTATCCCTTCTTTTACATTTTTCCAAGAGTTAGACACATCATAAGGGGGGAAAAGAAGATAAAATGTGAAGTTTAAAAATAATAACTACTCTCTAGAGAGCAAAATTTGGTTACATTGAAAAAATATATTTTAGATACACATATTTTAAAATCACACAATAAAAAAAGAAAAAAAAAAAGAAAGGGAGAAATTTTCACTTAAATATTCATATTAAAGAATAATATAACATAATACTTAGAAATAATAGAAACTTACCCCCCATAATAGAATAGAATAATAGCACAAGACATCAGTAATATTGTAGTTTTTTAATAGTACACCAAGGTAATTCTTGGCGATAGTAGTATAATACAATTCATGTTGATTTATTTCTAGAAAATAGGATAAAATATTTTATGGCTCTCTCTTTGAGAACCCATTTGGGACCTCTTATACCCCCTTATTTCTGTACATTGGCTTAATAGCCTTGTAGATAAATTGCATAAGAGATCCTGTGCAATAATGAGTATGAATGTAAGTGTGAAAGTGGACAACCAAAAATTTCGTTTCAAGAGAGAATATAAAAGGATAGGAAATAGAAGAGGCATGGGAAAAATAAGGATAATCTGTAATGATATTCCATATAGCACACAGAGGAAAACAGATAAAAAAAAAAAGTAAAAGATGGGAATCCGAGTGATATCTCAAAATGCTAGGGGATTAAATACTCCCTATAAAAGAAGAGTTGCTCTTGGAAGTTTTCTTAAACAGAAAGCAGATATTGTACTTCTGCAAGAGACACACTGGAGGGAAGGTAAATCACAGGCATTTTTTAGTAAATACTTTGTTGAACCAATTACATCATCGTATTACTCAAAATCTAGGGGAGTAGCTATCCTATTCAGTAAAAAATGGAGTATATCGGAACATCATAGAATCCCAGATAAAGAGGGTAGATTTATCATCTGGCAGGGGAAAATAAACAAAGAAACATATACCATATCAAATTTATACCTCCCTGACTACAACCAAATGAAATGTTTTAGAAAAATACTTAAACAAATAAATCAGATAAAAAAAGGTAGGTTGATTATGGGAGGGGACTTTAATATGGTATCTGATCCAATAATAGATAGAATAGCTAGTAATAAAGGAAAAGGAATCCCTGATACTTTAATGAGAACTGCAAAACAACTCTCCCTGGAAATTCTTCAAAGTGGTCTATACGATGTATGGAGATCTTATAACCCAGAAATAAAAGATTATACATACTTTTCTGGAAGACAACAATGTTATACACGGATAGACCATTTTTTGACAGATATTAAAACATTGGAAAAGGTTAAGTCCATTAAAATAGGAGATATTACTTGGTCAGATCATGGAGCAATTAAATTAATATTGGAAGACTCAAAAGATGTATTTAAACCTAAGCAATGGAAAATGGATAGTTTCCTGTTGAAGTCAGAAACATTTACAGAAAAGAAATTGGAAGCTTCTTTGACTTAAATAAAAAATCTGTTAACTTAGGTACAACTATCTGGTTTACACATAAAGCTTTTATTAGGGGATTATTTATCGCCAGACGTGCATATCTTAATAAGAACAGAGGAAAAACACTGAGAGAATTATATATAGAAGTAAATGTTCTGCAAAATAAGAACAAAAATAATCGAGATCCTAATATTATATTACAAATTAAGGAAGTTAATAAAGAAATACAGAAAATCCATCAGGAACAAATAGATAAAGCAATTCTTAGGTCCCAAGAAGACCATTATATTATGGGAAATAAGGCAGGGAAGCGTCTTCTCAATAAAATTAGAAAACAGCGGGTTAAACAAAGTATAATAAGTATTATAGATATAAATAATAGGAAACAAAAACATCCAAAGGAAATTGGTAAGGTTTTTCAGACATACTATCATAGTTACATAGGCCCTCATTCAATTGCAATTTTGCCAATTGAATAGGGCTCTAAATAAGTACATAACATATTTTTTTTAAATACGTTTTTAGTTAGTAAGCATCTATCCAAAAGCAAGGTTTTCACTAACTAAAAACTTATTTTAAAAAAATATGTTATGTGCTTATTTAGACCTTTATTCAATTGGCCAAATCGCAATTGAATGAGGGCCATAGTAATTAAGGTTGAAAAAAGACTTTCAGTCCATCAAGTTCAACCTGTTAATATCTCCTCTGATCTGCAATATGCGGATTAGTTATTAATTAATTTGTTTATTAAATAATTATTAATAGTATAGTATTGGAGGATGAATCAAGAGTTAGTCCCTCAAGTTCAACCTTTTTAGATCTCTATTGATCTTTTTAATGTGCACTATTAATTATTAATTGTTGATTGTTAATTGATCCAGAGGAAGGCAAAAAGAAAAAAAAAACCATTGAAACTTTGCCGATTGTCTCATAAGGAAAAAAAAAAGCTAAATTCCTTCCTGACCCCAGAAACTGGCGATCAAATTTCTCCCCGGATCAATATTCCTTCGCTAGTTATCTAGGATAGCCTTGAATGCCCTCTTTATTCAAAAATATATCTAACCCCTTTTTGAAGTTGTCTATCGAATTCTCTGCTACCACCTCCTTTGGCTGAGAATTCCACAGTTTAACCACCCTAACTGTGAAGAACCCTTTTCTTTGTTTAAGGTGAAATCTTTTTTCCTCTAACCTCAAAGGGTGTCTTCTTGTCAGTTGAAAATCTCTTGCTACAAAAAGTTCACTTGACAAAGCCTTATATTGACCCTGGATGTATTTAAATAAGGTAATCATATTCCCTCGTAGACGCCTTTTTTCAAGCGAAAATAAGTTTAGTTTGGTTAGTCTTTCTTCATAACTTAGTCCCTCCATTCCCCTTATTAGTTTTGTAGCCATTCTCTGTACTTTTTCCAGCTCTAAAATGTCTTTTTTATGAAGTGGTGCCCAAAATTGTACTCCATATTCCAAATGACGGCGTACTAGGGATTTGTATAGTGGCAGAATTATATTTGCTTCCCTTGCTTCTATACCCTTCCTAATATATGCTAATATTTAACTTGCCTTTGCAGCTGCTGCTTGGCTTTGAGCGCTGTTACCTAGGTGGTTGTCTACAAGCACTCCCAAATCCCTTTCAATATCTGATACACCAAGATTAGCTCCATTAAGATTATAGATTGCATGGCTATTTTTCCTTCCCAAATGCATAACCTTACATTTATTTGTATTAAATCTCATCTGCCATTTAGCCGCCCATTTCTCTAATTTATGCAAATCCCTTTGTAGGGAAAGTACATCATTATCTGATTTTATTACCTTGCACAACTTAGTGTCATTAGCAAAAATGGAGACACTACTTTCGAGTCCTACTTCTATATCATTAATAAATATGCTAAAAAGGAGAGGACCTAATACTGAACCTTGAGGAACCCCACTTATCACATTAGACCAATCAGAGTATGTTCCATTCACAACAACCCTTTGCTTCCTGTCTTTTAGCCAGCTCTCGATCCATGAGCAGATATTTACTGCAATTCCTGTATACCTTAGTTTGCTCACTAGTCTTCCATGTGGCACTGTATCAAATGCCTTTGAAAAATCTAAAAAGACTACATCCACTGAGTAGCCCTGATCCAAGTTCCTACAAACCTCCTCATAAAAACTAATTAGATTGGTCTGACATCACCTATCCTTCATAAATCCATGTTGACTGCTACCTACGATCTTGCTCAAATAGACATATTCTTGTATTCTGTCCCTTATTAACCCTTCTAAAAGCTTCGCAACTACAGATGTGAGGCTCACTGGTCTATAATTCCCCGGATTTGCTCTAGATCCCTTCTTAAATATAGGTATCACCTCTGCTTTTCTCCAGTCATCCGGTAGTGACCCTGTAGTGAGTGAGTCTTGAAAGATTAGATATAATGGTTTGGCTATTACAGAACCCAGCTCCCTCAGTACCCTTGGATGTACTCCATCAGGACTGGGGCTTTATTAACATTTATTTTCTCCAATCTCTTTTGGATTTCTTCCTGCGTTAACCAATTATTTAGTGATGGTTGTGTAGCCCCATTATGTTGCGGTGTCCCAACCACTGGTACCTCCCTTGTGTATACCGACGAAAAGAACCTATTTAGCTCATCTGCCTTTTCCTGGTCACTAATTATCAGATGGCCTGTGTCACATTGTAATGTTCCTATAGCTTCCTTCCTGGCCTTCTTCCCATTAATATATTTAAAAAATATTTTAGGGTTAGTCTTACTTTCCATTGCAACTGACTTCTCATGTTCTATTTTAGCCAGTCTAATAGCCCTTTTGCAAGCCTTGTTGATTTCCTTATAGTCACATAAAGCTGCCTCTGTTCCCTCCCTCTTGTATAATTTAAATGCATGTTTCTTTTTCCTCATCATGATCTTTAAGTCATTGTTAAGCCGCATGCGATATGATTTACTCCTATTCATTTTATTTCCATATGTTTATTTAGTAAGGATTTGAATGTTGTCCATTTATTTTCAGTATTTTTCCCTGTAAGTTCTTTGTCCCAGTCTATATGTAGTATTGCTTCCCGTAGCCCATTAAAGTTAGCTCTTTTAAAATTTAGAGTTTTTGTTGGCCCCTTACAACTCTGTTTTTTGTATTCAATCTCAAATGATACTGTGTTGTGATCACTGTTCCCCAAGGGTTCCCCTATTTTAACATTTGATATTATATCAATATTACTTGTGATGACTAAATCCAAGATGGCCCCATTTCTAGTAGGCTCTTGTATTACCTGGGCCAGATAATGATCCCCGAGTGTACTCAAGAACCTGCTCCCCTTAGCTGAGCTGCTGCTCTCATTTATCCAGTTTATTTCAGGGTAATTAAAGTCTCCCATTATTAGAACTTGCCCATACTTAGCTGCATTTCCAATCTGTAACAATAATTGTATTTCCTCACTTTCAGCTATATTTGGGGGTTTATAGCATACTCCCACCAATATGTGTTTAGAATTAGCTCCTCCACTATTTAGCTCAACCCACAAAGATTCAATGATGCCGTTAGTGCCCGCATAAATATCTTCTCTGACTATAGGCTTAAATTCAGGCTTAACATAAAGACAGATCCCTCCTCCTCTTTTACCATTTCCCCTATCTTTCCTAAATACGTTATAACTATTGTCATGAATCAGCCAGTGGCCATATTGGATTTGGCGTGAACTGTGCCGGTGGCCATTTTGTGACTGGCACAGCCATCCTGTGACTGGCAGCAGTGGTCACAATGGGAGCCATATTGGGACTGGCAGCAGAGGCCACACCCAGTGGCCATATTGTGTTTGGACAAAGTTCATGGCTCAGGCGGCAGCCATATTGGGACTGGCAGTATTGGTCCCACCCAGGGGCCATCTTATCATGAGCTGTTATCTTCCACATGCTGTAGAAGAAAAGGTTTGGGGCCCACTTGTTATTGTTATATTATGTTATGTGATTTAGGGGATGAAAACTGTTGGTAGGCCATGTAAGAGAGGTGTCACCTAGCATAGCCGTTAATAAAGTATAGTTACGCATAAAGCGGTTCTATGTTAGGTGTGCCTTTACGCATTGCCTCAACCAGGGGTTCACGGGGTGTTACATGTTCTATAGTATTATATTGTATTGAATTGTAGAGTGGCATGGCTGGTGAGTGATGGGAATTTATATGAAAATGAGTAAGGAATGTTTCTTAGGCTAAATACCATCCCCCATGTGTGAGCAATAAGCCAGGAGCTTGCCCATATGGTCCTGAAGGTAAACACTTGAAATTATAGTAGTCAGGAACAATAGGGTCCCTTACAGACACTGAGGCACCATAACCCCAGGGGGCCTACAGGGATTCCCACTCAGAGAATCAGGGCAAAGTCCAGAGGGCAGGGAGATGTCTCTCTCTTGGGAGCTAGAGCCAAATGAATTAGTTAGCCCCACCTAGTGGGTGGACCTGGGGAGGAGTCTCATGGTTCCCACGTAGGGACCCTGCATGATTGGCCAGAGGTTATTTGGGGCTGGCTAAGGGTAGCCAATCCCCCTATCCTTGAGTGCTGTGTTTAAATATGTTGTTCCAAAATAAAACGTGGTTCATAATTTTCATCACGACGTGGCGTGTAGATGTATTATTTACCCGGAGACATATGCTTGCAGTAAGATTCGTCAGACTTACTGTCAATATTGCTCAGTCTAACCCAAGGCTGAGACATGATGTTCCTGTAATCAAAGCTACCTAGGTCCAGAGTCACCCAAATCCGGTCAACAGACCCCAGCCAGAGAGTGGGTCATGATAACCATCCAGATTAACAGTCCAGTCATGAGATTCATCCCACCATGTTTCAGTAATGCCTATTAAGCCCCATTTTTCTTGTACTGCTAATATTTCTAGCTCGTCCATTTTCCCAGGCAAACTTCTTACGTTAGCAAGCATACACTTTATGTTGCTATGGCTCTACCCTATTTACCCCAATACTTTTATATAGTCCCTCCCCCCACCTACAAGTTTAAAAACTCCCCCAGCCGTTCTACCATCCTATCCCCTAGCACAAAAGCTCCCTCATCACTAAGATGCAATCCATCCATGCTATAGAGATTGTACCCAAGTGAGAAGCCAGCCCAGTGCTCTAAAACCCCAAAACCCTCGGCACTGCACCACTTTTTTAGCCACGCATTAACCTCCCTAAGCTCCTTCTGCCTCCCTGGGCTAGCACGTGGCACTGGTAGTATCTTCAAAAATACTACCTTGGAGGTCCTTGCTTTAAGCTTATTCCCTAGTTCTCTAAAATCATTCTTTAGGACGCTCCATTTTCTTTGTCATTGGTACCAATGTGTACCAAAACCACCGGTTTATTACCAGCCCCTCCAAATAATTTATCCACCCGATCCACAACATGCCGAACCCGAGCACCAGGGAGACAATCAATCTTTATATAACCTTGAATTAAGCGAGAACTTTCTAAAGAAGGGATTGAGAATTTTTTAGGGCAAATCAAATTACCTAGAATAGCTAAGGAGCTATTAATAGAATTAAACTATTACAAGAAGTTTCTTAAGGAACTAAGTCCTAATTTATGTAATATGTTTAATGAAATTAAAAAAACTGGGAAGATTCCACCTGAGATGACAGAAGCTAATATTGTTAATATTCCCGAACCAGGGAAAGATCCAGAAAATTTTAAAAACTATAGGCCAATATCCCTATTAAATATAGATTACGAAAATGTATGCCAAGATTTTAGCTAATAGGCTTAAAAAGTATGTCTCTAACCTAATCAAGTTGGATTTATTCCAAAAAGACAAGGTTCAGAGAATACAAGAAGATTAAATAACCTATTATGGCATTCTAAAGCTAAGGCTATACCCCTGTTACCTATCTCCTTGGACGCTGAAAAAGCATTCGATAGGGTAAATTGGCTATATATTGAGCCAGTCTTAGAAAAATTTGGTTTAGAGGAATTTGGCAATAAAGCAATTATGTCACTTACAGGAATTCTAGAGCGAAGGTGACAGGAGTTGATTATGAAACTGAGAAATTTAATATCTATAATGGGACGAGACAAGGATGTCCCCTGTCCCCGTTAATATTTGTTTTGACCCTAGAACCGTTGGCAGAATTAATACGATCATCAGAAGCAATTTCTGGGTTAACAATCGTAGCAAATCAACATAAGGTATTAATGTTTGCTGATGATATGATACTTACTTTGACAGACCCTGTCAGGTCCCTGCCTATAGTTTGGGACAAGATAGGAAATCTTACTAAATTCCCCTATTTCAAAATCAATGAGATGAAATCGGATACATTGATTTTTGGACTTGGAAAAAATGATATTGACTATTTAAAAACATTTTTTAAACTGAACTGGAATAGTAAGGGCATTTGCCAATTGGGGATACATTTTACAGCATAAATCAGGTCGATTTTGAAAAATATTATGGAGATAGTATTTAAGCAGATCAGACAGGAGATTTCAGAATGGAAACCTGAACAATTGTCCTGGTCTGGCAGAATTGCGTTGATAAAAATGGTGATTGTTCCTAAAGTAACATATATATGGAGATGTATCCCACAAATGGCACCAATGTATTTGATTAATAATATGCAAAGTTTTTTGAATAAATATATTAATAATAATAAGAATAGCTACTCCCTCTCTAACAGATATACATTATGCCATTATGATAAACCATTTAATAGGATGGAATATAGCATCTAAAATGTCAAAATGGCTCAAATTAGAAGAGGATCTTATGGGGGACCTTCCTTTGGAAATACTTCTAAGGCTCCCTAAATTAGATATTAGAAAAATAGATCCTCTATTTGGGGGGATACGCGCTTTATTAAAATTTTGGTATAATAACAGGAATGTAAGGGAACTATCTAAATATCCTTCACCAGCTGCCCCAATTAGTTTACTCTACTATAATAATAAAAGTATAGCTCTCCAAAAATTAAAAAAGTGGGAATAACAAAAATAGGTCAAATATTTGACAATAATATATGTATATCCCACTCAAGCTTATTACAAAAAAATCAGAATATAGATATTAATTGGCTTGAGTATATGTCCATTATAAAGGAATTAAGATCTCTAGGTATCTGTCTGAATAAATTCAGAGATTATTCAATACTGGAACTTATTATAGTAAGAGGTCCAAGAACCCATACTATTTCTAAATGCAATAATATATTACAAACCAGAGAAGAAAGTTTGATAACAAATAGAATGATTAAGTGGGAACAAGATTTGGAATGTGTATGGACAAAAGAAATCTGGTTTAGAGCATGCTCCTTAGTAAAAAAGACCACTTTATGTATTTCATATAGAGAACTATACTTTAAACTAATACAGAGGTGCCATTTGGTACCCACAAATATGAATAGAATTTGTGAGACAAATTCAGAAAAGTGTTGGCGAGGATGTGATGATAGGGGTTCCCATTTACATATTTGGTGGGAATGTAGACACATACAAAAATATTGGAATATTTGTATAGAACAGATTGGAGCAATAACAAGTATAAAGATACCTATGAGTCCAGCAATATTGCTATTTAACATGTTTGAGAACCAAAACTTGCAACAGCAGAGATGGCTTATGTCTCATATATTCTTAGTTAGTAAATGGTATATAGTTAAAAGGTGGAATTTAAAGGAAACTCCCAAATGGTCTGCTATTGAGATGACAGTAGATAGGGATAGGGAGATGGAAAAGGGAATGATACGATATAATAAGAAAGAAGAAAAAATAGCTAAAAAATGGTTAAAATGGGACAATAAAAAAATAAAAATAATAAAAAAATAAAAATAATAATTACACCTCTGATCTCCTAGCTTGAATATCGTTATAAATATAGCCTATCTTTCCGAAGCCATTTAAACTATGGGCCTGATATGAAAAACGCTAGCTCTCTGCCTTGCACGCCGCAGTCCAGACGCAAACGAATGATGTCATTGACTCGTGACTGCGTTGCTATGTGGACCCGACACACATTTCTTGAATTTCATCAAGGGTTACGCCTTCCTTCCCATCATACCTTTTTAAAGGCTGGCGTAGTCATGGCAACATAAAACAGGATTAAAAAACCTAAGTGTGATAAAATATATAGTATTTATTATCTATTTAAAACTAAATTAGTGATCTCTTATTTAAAAGGTCTAATTGATGTTAAATATGAAGGATAAAAAAGTCTTTAAAGAGAATATAACTGAAACTGATAGGTCTTCTAATTAGGTATTTTTCATATATTAGAAGAGTAGAATTCTAGCAAGGCATTTATCTCTTATTACATATAGTGAATATGATTGGTGTGTAAAACCAAATTATACTTAACTTCCAACGGCCTTCATTATTATCTTCCTTTTTACTTAATATTATTATTATTCCCCATATAACAAAACCTACCTATTATGAGGCCTATTTGATGATAGTATTTCGTTTCACAAATTCTCAGTATTGCTTTTAAAAAGTTGACAAAAAATGATATTATTCCAGTATGTGACTTTAGTTATAGATAATATTATAATCTGGGCTCATGAGGTCTATGCAGAATGTTTATTTCAGATGTAAGGAGTGAAGATGAAGCCTTCATTAAGGCCCTTAGGTTTTTTAGTGCCAAGTAGATAAATCCATTTGGCTTCTTTGTTTAATAATTCTGTATCTATATCACCTCTCCTTATTGTTTTTTCAACATGATCTATAGCTGTAAATGTCAGAACTTTAGTATCACCCTTGTGTTTGTTATTAACATGCATAGCTATTGGGGTATAATATTCTTTTTTAACACTATAAATGTGTTCCAGAATTCATTGCCTAATTAATAAACATATAAAGTTGGTTCTTATGTGATATACCTGAGCCACCATTCTTTATTCTTTTCTCCAAGGAAACAGATTTATTTCTGAAAAATGACCACAGTATGTATAGGGGATAGATAGACGAGGTGAGCACATTGTAACAAATTAGAGGGTGTGTCAGGCAGTTACAGGAGATGACCCCACATCCTGAGATTAATAGAATTAACTCAAATACACATCCTGCTGTCTCTAGCACATATCAGACGTGTTTAACTTAATCTGGCAGTCTGATGTCTGACCTCTCCTCCTGGTGGGATTAGCTTAATCTGGTAAACAATGGAACAAAGCAGGTTTACAAATGCAATAGAGGTGTCCATGCAGATAATCCAGTAGTGGAGCCAAGAATTTAATGGATCAACACCCAGGCTGGGGAAAAGGGGTATGTGACAGCTGGTTATTAAACTCACATTTTGTTCATGTGAGATTCATAAATGATTCTAAAACTAAATTGGCAAAAGCACTATAATAGTGCCTGAAAACTTAGCAAGCAGCACTGGGCCTCTTTTAAAGCCTTTTTTATAAAGATAGAGTGGTCCTATGAAAGACAAACCTGATATACAGAAATACAATTGTGCTTAGGTCTGCACTCCTTAGGACTTACCTTCTGTAAACTTTTGCTACCAGTGCCCTCTTCACCTGTGCTGATCCCATTTATAACCTTGAATTACGCAAGTGACAATGTGGTGGGAGTGGGAACCCGCACTAAATTATGTTTGTGGATATACACTGGCATGGGTGGGAGCTACAGTTTAAAGTGATTGCTAAATTCTCAGTAAGTCGGCCATTGAAAATTAGAAGAAACTTATTTTAGTTGTGTAAATAAAAGGTCAAAAATATTAGCGTGTTCAACCAACCTATGTCATGTAACTCCTTATTTTTAAGTTCCAATTATAAAGCAGTTTATATTTTGTGGAGTGGAGATAGGGTCTATTATTGAACCACTCCCTCCTCAGTTCTCCTAGGCTGTCTAGTGTTAAGGTCACCTGAAATCTGGAGGCTCTTGAGAGGATTCCTCACCTAATAAGTGGTCGCACACCTCTACCTAATGTGATAGTCCCCCGTAGTGCATCCTGGACCAGAGGGCACTTCATGAATGTATGTATCTGTGCAATGGCATCACATGTATCACTAGGTCCCTTCCATTGACAATGGTAAATTGGTGCTGTGGTGAGGACTCAAAAGATATTAAGTATTAGAGATCTGTATAAAAACTGTTATATTATAAATACATTTTTTTGATCTTTTTGTGTGATAATGTACACTAATCACTACTGTTTTCCCTAAATCTATCTAGTGCTACAATCTCTTTTCTGGCTGTAGCAGGAAGTGCAGAGCATTTCCCTGGGTTGTGCTAATGCAGTGAATAGGCAGCTGCAGGGAGCTCAATCCAGGGAGATGACGGTGGTGGGGAGATGGGGGGAGCAGGGAAGGAGATAAAGAGCTGAATGGTGTGGTCTCATGACCTACCCTTCTTTTGGGCTTGAAAAGGTCAGCACAGCAAGAATTTGGTAATCCCCTTTCATAGGACAGCTTAGGAACATCACAATACAAGTTGACAATCCTTACTTTCCTTAATATAATACACACTAGCGACTTGCCCGTCAAAAATGATGGGGCAATACAAAAGTGTTGAAATGCTGTTTGTCACACAATGTCAGTGTACTGGGTGCCTCAACTATATATACCCCTACAGCACACTAGTGAACCCATGTAATAACACTATAAGTGCCATGAGGGTCATCCAGGACCCTCATGACACAAAGTGTAAGCGCTACACTATTTTAACCCAGTCTCTTATGGATGTCTATACAGATCCTCATAAGCCTCTATTTAACCCCATTAGTCCCAATAGGGTATATAAAAACCCTCATGTGACAGTTAGAAGCCTAACATTACCACATAAGTGCTAGGAAGGTTCTCCAGGACCCTCATGACACTAAGTACAAACACTACACTGCACTATACCCCCCCAATAAACTATTAAATCTAAACTAACCCCCCTCTACACTAACCTGTTAAAACCTACACTACCTACCCACTAATAACCCCCCACCCCACTAATTACAGAAAATAATAAAACCTAAGTCACAGAAAATAAAAAAGGCTAAGTCCCATAAATAAAAAAACTAAGTCATAAAAAATCAACACTACAGAAAATAAAAAAGCTGCATTACAACCCCCCCTCCCCACTACAGAAAATAGAAAAAAAATACACACCTGAAAAGGAAATACATACTAAATATATACATTACATTACAATACAAATCAAATACAATACAATAAATTTTATCTAAAATACACACATACCCCTCTATCTAAAATACATTAAATCCTATCTATAATACACACATACCCCCTAATCTAAAATACATTAAATCATATCTAAAATACATACATACCATCTATCTAAAATACATTTAATCCAATCTAAAATACACACATACCCCTCTATCTAAAATACATTAAATCCTATCTAAAATACATACATACCCCTCTGTCTAAAATACATTAAATCTTATCTGAAATACATACATACACCTCTCTCTGACACTGGGTGATTGGCAGAAGGCATCGGCACCTTCCGATTGGCTGTTGTCACTGTCAATCAGATTATAGCCAATCAGAAGGCACATATGTTTTCAGCCAATCACCCAGTGGGGGTGTATCCCATTGTGATTGGCTGAAGGGAATAGTGCCTACTGATTGGCAGTTATCACTGTCAATTAGACTGTAGCCAATCAGAATGCACAGATGAATCAAACCAATCACCCCATCGTGATTGGCTGAAGGCAATAAAGCCTTTTGATTGTTTAAAAAAGATTGACAGATGCATTAGCCAATCAGAATAGGATACGTGGATGTATCCCATTCTGATTGGCTCACACCTTGGCTCCTTCTGATTGGCTGCAATTTAATCAACAACTTTTTAAAGCCAATCAGAAGGTGCCATTGCCAATTTTCTTCCCCGGAAAAGGCTCTAGGGGCCTCATTAGTGCATATTCTTACAGCACCCAGCCGGGGCAAAAGAGGAGGAGCACGGGACATTGCGCCAAGGTAAGTTCAATGTATATTATGTTTATTTTATTTTGTGTGTATATATTTAGCACTAGTCTAATGTTTATTTTTAACAGGGGCCACACCGGAGAAGAAAATAAGAAGGATGGGGACATGCTGGAATGGTGAGTAGAATATTTAGAATATTTAGGATGTTTATTTATTCTATGTAGTGTGTTGCACTATTTTTTTTTTTTTTCCCTAGGGGGCCGATCTGAAGGGACATCTGCAAAGTTAAGTGGTCTCAATTATTCTATTTTAGGTTAGATTTATGGTTTGTGTATGTAGATAGGATTTATTGTATGTTAGATAGGGTGTACGTATGTATTTTAGATAGGATTTAATATATTTTAGATAGATGGGTATGTGTATTTTAGATAGGATTTAATGTATTTTAGATACGGAGTATGTGTGTATTTTAGATAGGATTTAATGTATTTTAGATAGAGGGGTATGTATGTATTTCAGATAGGATTTAATGTAATTTATATAGATGGAATGTATGTATTTTATATAGGATTTAATGTATATTAGATAGGGGGTATGTGTGTATTTTAGATAGGATTTAATGTATTTTAGATAGAGGGGTATGTATGTATGTTAGATAGGATTTAATGGGGTATGTGTGTATTTAAGATAGTGGGGGATTGTATTTTATTTTATTTGTATTGTATTGTAACATATATATTTTGTAGGTATTTCCTTTTCAGGGGTGCATTTTTTTTTATTTTCTGGTTGTAATGTAGGTTTTTTTATTTTCTGTAATGTTGATTTTTTGTTTTTTTGTGACTTAGGTTTTTTATTTTCTTTAATGTAGTGTTTGTACTTAGTGTCATGAGGGTCCTGGAGGACCTTCATGGAATTTATGTGGTTAATGTTAGTGTTCTAACTGTCCCATAAGGGTCTTTATATACCCTTATGAGACTGATGGGGTTAAATAGAGGCTTATGGGGGTCTGTATAGACCACCATAAGTGACTGTGTTAAATAGGCTTCAATGGGGTTAAATAGGCCCATTTAGGGTTAAATAGGCCCAGTTAGGGTTACATATGTACTGTAAGGGTTAAATGTGTACTGTTAGGATTAAATAGGGCCAGGTTTGGGTTAATGGGGTATAGTTAGGGTTAATAGTGTAGTGGTTACACTTTGTGTCATCATGGTCCTGGATGACCCTCGTGGCACTTATAGTGTTGTTACATGGGTTAATTTGTGTCCTATAGTGTCTATATAGATCCCTATTGGACTGATAGGGTTAGTTATTGGGTTAATTATTGGCGTATTGACCCCCATGAGTGACAGGGTTAATATAGGGCTTATGGGGATCTGTATTGACCCCCATGAGTGACAGGGTTAATGAAGGGCTTATGGGGGTCTGTATTGACCCCTATGAGCGACAGGGTTAATTCATAGATTAGGGGGGTCTGTATTGACCCCTATGAGTGACAGGGTTAATTAATGGATTATGGGGTCTGTATTGACCCCTATGAGTGACAGGGTTAATTCATGGATTATGGGGGTCTGTATTAACACCTATGAGTGACAGGGTTAATTAATGGATTATAGGGTCTGTATTGACCCCAATGAGTGTCAGGGTTAATTAAGGGATTATGGAGTCTGTATTGTCCCGACGAGAGGCAGAATTATTTAGGGGCTCATGGTGCTCTGTCTAGAGCCCCATGAGTGATTGGATTTTTTTTTTTTATTGCCGGTCCTTTAAGGACCTTTATGGTCATTTACGGACCTGCAAGGAGGGAAATTCGGCTTTTGATTGCAGCGGGCGATCTTGGACCCCCACTGCGAATGTTAATGTGGGGTTAATGTGGGGACCCCCAGCATTGGGGGGTTAACTTTAGTTGCCGGTGGGGGAACTTAAAGTACCCCCGCTGCCGGCGTTAACTGTTTGTGTGACGAGGGCCCTTTAAGGATCCGCGGCAGGGATTTGACACCTTTTAAATGCAGTGGGGAACACGATCGTGACCCCCACTGCAAGGGTTAATGTCGGGACAATGCCGGGGTCCCCCATGGGGACCTCCAGCATGGGGTTAATGTGTATGGACCCCCAGCATGGGGTTAATGTTGGCACACATCGGGGGTCCGATCGGATCCCCATAGCAAGGGGTTAATGTGGGGTTCCAAGCTTATCTCAGATCTCTTATGTGGGGGGTTGGCAAAGTTGTATGTGGCTGGCAGTGTTTTGCTAGGTCCGGGGTCGTGGAGCCTCGATTTCATTTTTTTTGCCCGCCATTTTCAATATTCTTGATCAATGTGTTGTTTTGGGTTTTTTTTAACATTTTTTATTATTATTATATATTTATTTGTAACGAGCCAACATATTCCGTAACGCTATACAGGGTATTAAAACAAGAAAAAGTACATTGTTAACAAACTGCAGAAAAAGGAGAGCCCTGTTTTGAGCTTAGAATCTTTGTAGAAAGTGTTTTTTTCCAAAGCACCCTACAAGATTGGAAGCTCGCTACTTACAATCTAAAGGGTATGGAATAGGCAGAAGCCTGCGCAAGAATACAGATAATGAATAGCAAGGGTCAGGAAGTAAGTGAAGTTTATTTAGGTAGGTATTCAAAGTTAGAATGATTTCCATTTAGAAGGAAAAGCAAAGGATTTGACTGAGAGCCATTTGAGGTGAGTGGCTCTGGTATGTAATATGTTAAAGATAGTATAACGTGCAAATGGGAATGTAAGGTGAGGGGCCTTGGTTAGGAGATTTATCTCCAGAAGCCAACAGATGGTTATGTGGGAGACATGATGTGGATAGGTTGAGAAGAAGAGCAGGAGGAAAAGGCAGGAGAAGACATTGTGTAATGGATTAATAAGGAATAGTTAGCAGGTGTTGTTAATTAATTAATTGAGATGTGCAAGAAATCTGAGAGACTGAATAAAAGAAGAGTAACCGGGGGGGGGGGGGGGGGGAGAGACAGAGGACACTAAAATAGAATATGAGAAGGATGGGCAATGTTATTTCACAGATAAAATTATTGACAGTAAATTGCATATAGTAAATGTTAGGATGTCTCCACAGTGTAGTTAGATACCTTCCGAGAGGCTTCCAGGGAGTGTGTTTGGTTGCAGGATCAGAGAGAGAGACAGAGGCCCAGAGGTAGTGTGGACACTTAAATAGAATATGAGAATATCATTCTTAATACAAATGATTCTATTTAATTGTATAAATTAGTGCATTTAGTTTACAAATGTCTATGGTTCCTTGTCATGCGATATTACAGCATTCTTAGGTAATAAATTATCTTTTCAAAAGTAGCCTCGTTTCTTTTTGGAGTTTTCTGTAACCCATTAGTATATAAATGAAGAAAAAGGAAAAAATATACTGTAGATCCTTAATATTAGAATGACAAGGTATTAAAAGCAATTTACCACTAACTTTTTGTTTTTTCCCTTTCATATATTGCATTGTCCTTAACAAAAACCTGAAATAGAAGTTAACTATTTGGTAATCAGAAGAAATATGCACAATTTCCTGCTCTGACAAGTTACACAAGAAGATGTACATTTGAGTGTGCAGCTAGGGTACAACACATACAAGGTAAGTAATACTCAAGATTTCATGGGGAATAGGTACATGAAAAAAGCCAAATAAAAACTATAAGATGAGTATTTCCAAAGGTGAGAAATGCAAAAAGGTGAACCTCTTTTAATAATGTGTAATTTTTTTTTTACATTTTCAGGTTTTATATCTCCTGAAGAAAATAGATAAACATTATAATAAATTATAAATATATTAACTTTTTTATACATTTTATTAATAACCTTTATTTATAGTATGCCAACATTATCCATGGAAGTGTATAGGGAATACATTACAATTATGTAGATTTATTAACCATTACAGGGACTGCATTTTAGTTCTGTTGTTTCATAGTAACTATACTTTACATTTTATCCCATACACTTTTTTTGCTTTTTATCTTATATTAGATTTATCTTATTATTATCTTTATTATTATCTTTTATTTGTATCGCGCCAAAATATTCCTTAGCGCTGTACAGGGGATAAAAACAGGGGAAATACACGTTTAACAAATTCAAAAGTTGAAGGGCCCTGTTTTGAGCTTAGAATCTTAGCAGAAAGTGCTGTATCCCAAAGCACCCTACAAGACTGGAAACTTGCTACTTTCAATCTAAAGGGAATTAAAGGGCAGAGAACTGGGGAAGAGTAACAAATAAGGAATAGCAAGGGTCAGGAAGCAAGTGAAAGATAGAAAGAGTTTTATTTTAGAGGGAGAGGAGGGATCTGAGGTGAAAGTTTGTGAAAGTATGTTGGCTGCCCCCTAGTGTTGAGATGATATATCTGCAAGTAGGAAGTCAGGTGTTTTCCATGGCTCTATAACTTTAATCTGAGTTGGGGTGGGAGGGAGGAAAATATTCTGAGTATCTCACAGATGTAGCAGGCCTTAAACCAGAGTGAATTTGCACTGAAAGAAAAAAAGAATGAATTGGGGTCAGACAGTACAGGAAGATAGGGGAGTAAGAGAGGAAATCTTATATCAGGTTTGTCTTTATTTCATAGGACCACTCTATCTTTATAAAGATGGCTTTAAAAATCAAAACAAACAAACAAAAAAAACCTGTAGTCCCAGTGCTGCTTGCTACTGCAGCAGGATTGCTGTGTTTTCAGGCACTATTGTAGTGCTTTTTCTGTACACTGAAGCTAACAAGCTGGGCTGCCTTATATACCTGATCATCTGCCCATGCACTAAAGGTACTGACCAATCACACTGTTAGAATTCTAGACATCCATTGCTCTCACTGTGGCGTGCAACCACACCCACTTCTGAATGACTGTCTTCATTTAAGGTGGATTATACAGTTCGTTTGCTCTTGTGTTCACAGAAATCCACATTGTTGCTTGTTTAACAACACAGAAATAGACTGGCTTTTCTCTGAAAATATAAAATAGTCAAACCCAATAGTCATGTATAACCATTAATAAATATCTGGTTTACTGACAGCATGTCCTAATTTCAAGAATATTTTTTTTTCCACTAAATTAAAGTATTTTTTCTGGTGTAATATTAAGGATGGACTATTTGAGTTAAAGGACTATGGTAGTTTAGGAAAAACTTAATATGTTTATGAGATATTTATGAGATGTTTATGAGATATTTAGTAAACTAATAATATTAGCAACTGTTTAAACAATGAGCACAGGAGTGTTTTTGAAAAACAATACTTAGATTTAGAGACTGCTTGTTTCACTGAAGTTTAAAAGGTGGTGGTAGAAGTACTATCCGATTGTTTTTTGCATTTCCATTTAAGCCTTTTAAGCCATATAACTGAATGGAGATCCTATCTGCAGCCTACATCCCTCCCTAGTTACTGATTATGTTAGAACAAAAGGCAAACCTGAATATTCTAATTCAAACTCAAGACTATTTTCTTTGTACTTTTGAAAACAAGTTGTCGCATCTATCCTGTTATGGTGTCTGCTCAGGCCCGCTGCTGCAGTGTGGCCTACATCTGCTAGATGGTGGTGCCAATATTTTGAAGCGCTACCGATATGTGAGAGAAGTTATAATCTTATATTGTTAGCCTAACCCTTGAACTAACCATAACCCTAAACCTCATCCTAACCCTAACAGTTTACCTAAGCCTTGACTCTATGATATGGCACCGGGATATCGTCAGCGCCGTCTAGCGGATGATCACTGCCACTGCGTGCTGCCTGTGCTGCCCTACCATAAGAGGATAGGTCCAAGTTGTTCATTATCAAGATAAAAATTTTGCACATTATAAATATGGTGACCCTAAAGCTTTAAAACGTGTCTGGAATTTATTTAAAGATCAGATAATTTTATCTCAAACAATAAGTAATGCTAATGCTTGAGAATTAGTTATTAATTTCCCACCCCCCACATTTGCACCACCATTCAATATGTGTATTTAGAATGAGACTGTTTTACTGTGATCATCCATTGAAAATGCTCTGCTAATTCTACTATATATGCGTCCAGTGTATACTCAGTTAATTTTATTGTAAATGTGTTTAATGTTTTCTAAATCCATTCCACTGCATATGTGTTCAGTGTATTCTCAGTTCCTTCCACTGCGTATGTTTCCAGTGTAACCTAAGACCATCCACTGCATATGTATCCGGTGTGTTTATTCTATCTACTTTGTCTCTGTTTTTTGTTAAACCCTGATAGCAGGAGCAGAACCAGCATAGCTTACAGCCACCATAGCACCCAGCAAACCACAGGAATAAGTAGAACCATCCAGCAAATGTTAGACTAAACTGAGCATACACATTAGATACATATACAATGAAATAGACTAAGCATATATACACTGGACACATAAACAATGGAATAGACTAAGCATATACAAACTGGACAAATATACAGTAGAATAGACTCACTACATAGTAGAAATAAAGTAGATGGAATAAACACAGCGGATACATATGCAATTGATGGTCTGAGGTTACACTGGAAACATACGCAACTATCATAAATCAGACTGGATCACTGTGATATTTGCTTTGAACTATAAATTTGTCATTTATTGCTACTTTGGCCATCCTTTGATTGATTTATGATAGTTGCTTCATTTAATCTGATGAGAAATGTCCCATTCCAGTCCATTTGAGTTCACTAATTCCTAGGTTTGTGGTTGTTGTTGTTGTTGTTGTTGTTATTCAGTCGTGTCTGACTCTATATGTTCCTATGGACCCGCGCATGAGAGGCACATTTATTTCTTTGTCTCTGGCTGTGCTTATTCATAAGATTATCTTGGCAAAGATAATGGAGTGGGTTGGCAGTTCCTTCTCCAGTGGACCGCAGTTTGTCTGACCTCTTTGCTAGGACCTGCCCATCTTGGGTGACCCAACAGGGTATAGGTCACAGCTTATTGAGGTACTGAGACCCCTTCACCTCGACAAGTTAAAGATCCAGAAGGGGTATTCCCAGGATATCAATGTTTAATCATATTTGACCACATCCAGTTTGCCTTGGTTCATTTGATTCATAGTTCTAACTCCAGGTTCCTATGTTGAACTGTTCAGTCTTCTCCAGACATATCCGCAAAAGGTCGTTCTCTCGTCTTTGGCCCAACCAGTTCACTAGATCTGGTGCTACTCATACTTGCCCGCTGCTAAGCACCTTCTAACCTGAGGGCTCATTTTGCGGTTCCATATTATTATGTCTCTGGTTGTACTTATTCGTAAAGTTATCTTTGCAAAGATACTGGAGTAGGTTGACAGTTTCTTCTCCATTGGACTACAATCTGTCTGACCTCTGTGTTATGACCTGCACATCTTGGTGACCCTACATGGTTCACTGCTTTTTTTATGTTATTGGTGATAACCACTGATTTGATAGATCTATCAGTCCATGCTCACTGATGGGTCAGAAAGAATGTTTGACAGGTAATATATGTTCCCTATAAATATGATGTATCCTGTTCAATAAAAAAAAATCTTCTGGTTAAGACATAGGTGGTAGAGCTATGTTCTTTTCCTGTGTGCTGAGATTTCCATGCTCTGTTTGTGGCTGTCTGATGATGAAAGGCTACTGAAAAACTGCTGTCTGTTCCAGAAGGTGAGGTATAGAAAATAATCATGACACCCAGAAATAATTACATTTTTAGAGTTTATTTCTTTACAATACTGTGTACATTATGATCAATAAAACAAATACAGTTGACTAATCCTGTTGGAATCAAAATGTATTTTTCTAAATTTCCAAAAAAGACTTAGCCCATTATCAAGTGAAGATAATCAGATGGCCATACTTTAAATATGACACTTCAGTGTAAACGTGATGTAAAAAAGAAAAACATATATAACATAAAAGAAACACAGCTAAAAAAAATTAAATATGAAAAATAATTTCTTAGTTACTACATACTTTTTTTTTATCTTTAATATAAAAAAAGTTATATTTTATTTTTTATGTATTTTTCTCTTATAACAAGTTGTATTCCCAATATGAAATAATTTATTACCCCAATGAGTGTGCTAATAGGTAATATTGTTCTTGCTCAGGATACATTTAAACCCATTTAATGTTCTATTGTACATATCAGGTCTTCCTGGCGTAAATGTGAACGCAGTACCCATTTTTAAAGAAGAGGAGGATAAGAGAGATGAAAATGATATTCTGCATTTTAAAATCGGTTTGGGTCACTGTGCAGGTAAGTGACAGATGTGGGAATCATTTTGGCATTGAATAAAATGTAGCAAATGAACAGCAACATTTAAAGTTTATCAAGGTAGAAGCTCAGAGCTGATGGATCATTCTTGTCCAATCAGTGAAATATATACAATAATTCTGTAACCCATTGCCATTTTATTTATTTGTATGTACCAAGAAATGAGATGAGGAGATTTTGCTTGAGATACAATGAGATAATATCATCAGAAATATCTTGCTCAGCACTGTGACATTGATGACCCCCCCCCCCCATCTTTAAGAAATATTTCATCAATTAAATGTTATTTAAAACATTGTATTCTCCCATAGTAGAATAAGATTGAGAGTCTCTCAATCACCATTTCTAATCTCATTTAGATAACATTTCAACTTATTTTTGTGGGTGAATAAAAAAGGCAGAGAAAAGGACAAAAAAGTTTTCAGCTCAAAACTAATATTATTATTATTATTATTTGTACATTCAAATAACAAAGTACTTGTTTTATGTATAGATTGCAGAGGGTTATCTTAGCTGGTGCACCTGCAATGAAAATGACCATATACAGGCAATATATTAACATAACCCTTTTAATCGATTATTGTCCATATTGGGTTTCCATGATGAAAATCTGGACACTGTATGCGTTGTTAAGGAAGAAGCTGATGAGTGTGATGAAAAGGATATTTTGAAGGTGACAATGCATTCAGGTGAGTATTAAAGGTCTGCAGTAGTTTAGGAAAACCTTACATTTTTGGGAATTATGCAACGTACAATGTTTGGCATTGTATTAGCAGTGAACAAGAGAGCATTTTTAGACAAAACCTTATTTTTTACTGACTCAGTTTCAGTATAGAAAGATCACCAGGGTTTGTTATGTAATTGAGTTTAAAGTGTTTGATACTGTTACAACCCAGGGTAAGGGATCTGCCAGCCTGTCTATTTTCCCAGCTAGGTGCTGAGGAGTCTATGGCCCCAGCTAGCTCTGGTCAGTATATGGCACAGCAGGGGTTGATAAGAGCCACAATGTCCAGGTGGAGGTTGGGGGTCAACCTGAATATTTTATTAGCTTCTTTTTTTTTTCTTTTTTTTTTCACACATACAAAATACTTTATATATCAGTTACAGTATAATCATGTAATGTTATTAATAAGTAACATGAATTACATTATCATAAGAATACAAAAACATTCATTCAAAGACATACCCAAAAAATACAATCGAAGTGGAGTTTGAAAGACGTTCGATATTTACTCATATACGTCCCATATATTCTATTTACCCAGAGCTTTATTACTGATGTTGTTTTCAGATGTTTGAAAATCTCTTTCACTTCGTTCCATGTGGGGATTTTATCTGTTTTCCAATTTTTTGTAATCATCCATTTAATTGCAAATTTTATTTTGGGGGGGAATATATGAAACAATATTAACTGGGGAGACATATCAATTTGAAATCCAGTTATACTTAAAATTTGTTTTAAACCTAGAGACCATCATTTTGGTATTTTGGGACATGTCCACCATATAGGGGAGTGTGTCCCTTCCAACCCACAATTTCTGCAACATCTATCCGATTGGTTACCAGGAAATATTTTTGCTATTATAGCAGGCATCCTATACCATCTTTGAATTAATTTAAATTGTATCTCTAAGTACTTTGAGCATTTTACAGATTTCGGTGTTAGTTCACATGCCTGAAATCATTCTGATCTTTCCCATATTTCTTCAAAACCCTCTTCCCATTTTTTCATTCTAGAGGTTTTTTTCTTTCTGAGATTCATCTCTTATTAGTTTATAGCATTGGGAGATTGAGAATTTTGTCTCTTGAGTTCTCAAAGCTTCAAATTTAGTCAATTATCAGTCTCATTTCATGCTATATTCAGATTTTTTTATTTTAAATTATTAGAGTATTGTATTCTTATTATATTTTTATTAGCTAATGCAATAGTTGCACCCTAAAACAAATGCTCTACACACACACACACTAATGGCCCTAACATGGAAAATGGACACAGCCCTCTAGACTCCAATTACCTTGTGGAAAGGGATCCTAGGGGTTTAGGGCATACAAACAGAGCTTGGAGAAAAACATCACTCAACATAACAAATCAACAAGTGGTAAAGTCTTTTACAAGGTACTTATGGCCATTATAAAACATTTTTGATTCAACTGGCTGTGGGGCTAAAGTCCAACAGAGTTCAGTGGCCAGACCCAAAAGTCCAAGCATTATAAGGTTCATAAGAGGCTCCAAAGGGTCATTTGGTTGTGGGAGTCAGGGGAGTACCACCGTCACCCCAAAAATGTGAGAGATACCTCCCCCACACATACTCAGAAGCAAGCACAATGCAAAGCCATGGATAACTCTAGGAGCAGCAAGGGTATCATTATGCCCTATGCACCCACATGCACCCCTTCCCACAGATTCCCTCCTCCCCAGCTCTCTCCCTCTCTTCTCTCTCTTTCCCGTTTCTCCATCTTTCTCCCCGCTCTCTCTCTCCTTCCCGTCTCTCCATCTCTCTCCCCGCTCTCTCTCTCCTTCTTGTCTCTCCATCTCTCTCTCCTTCCCCTCTTTCTCCATCTCGCTCTCTCTCTTCCCCCTCTCTCTCTCTTTCCTCCCCACTCTCTCTTCCCCCCTCTCCCTCTCCCCCCCCCCTCTCTCCCCCCTCTCTCTCCCCCCTCTCTCTCTCCCCCCCTCTCTCTTCCCCCCTCTCTCTCCCCCTCTCTCTCCCCCTCTCTCTCTCTCTTCCCCCCTCACTCTCTCTCTCTTCCCCCCTCACTCTCTCTCTCTTCCCCCCTCACTCTCTCTCTCTTCCCCACTCACTCTCTCTCTCTTCCCCACTCACTCTCTCTCTCTCTTTCTTTCTTTCTTCTCTGTCACTCTCCCCATTCCCCATTTCACTTGCCTTCCTGCTCCCAGACAGTGGCTCTTCCCACTTGGAGGATGAGGGATCCTGTGGGAATGGGTGCATGTGGGTGCATTTTTGTCGCCCCCAAAGAGGTGGCATCCAGGTGCGGTCCCCCCACCAACTAGGCCAGTGCCCAGTTCGCTAAGCAAACACAGCTGTCAAGGTTGCCTTAACATGTCAGATGGTTTTAATTCTTCTGTGTCTTCTTTCTGTATGAAAAGTCAGTGCATGTTTTTGAGTCCAAGAAATGAATGTCAAATGTCTACTATTTACAGCTGTACTAAGCCATACTAACAGGTCTAAATATTTTGTTGATTTAAAATTTCCCTTTTAAAGGTATTTAAAGGACTATGAATACATCTAAGGATAAACGTAGTCTATGCAAAGATTTTTTGCAAAATAAACATTAATAAACTTACCATGACATTTGCAAATGTCTTCAGTTTTCTGGCAGTTGATTTTTAGAAGGAATGCCCCTGACAATACAAGCTAAATTACCATAACATTTACGATTTGATTTTGGCCAATCACAGGCAGCTATACCATTGTTGCAATGTCTCTGAAGTCAGTCTCTTTAGGAAAGCATCATGGGATGTGTAGTCTTTTTTCCCACCACAAGTAAGCAAGGAGAATGTCAGACATTGCTGCTCTGGCTTTCTGCACTGTTTTTGCTGTTGGCTTGATTGTTAGTATAGGGTTGAAAAATGTACCTGAAAACAGTGTTTCTATTGGTAGATACCAGGTGCCTATATAGGCATCTCTGGGGGGTGGAAACCAAATTTGTATTTTAAATAAAATAAATCTGTATGTGTAGAGAATAACTCAATGTAATGTTTGTTCCTGGTATAAACAGTATGTGTTAGATTATAACAAGATAAAACAGGGAGACTTCCATATACCCTTTTATTGCAATTTAATGTAGCACTAATATATGTAATGTAAAAGGGAAATATGTTACTTTGATATTCTTGTGATGTTAACAAACGATTTTACTTCAGTCTTTATCTCATCTCATCACAACTGCTTACAAGGTCTTGAGATAATAGTTTTGCTCAAATGAATTGGATATTAAGAAACTTCTGAATTTACAATATAATTTTCTTTCTAACAGATGATTCCATGGATAAAAATGCTCATGAACAAAGCCATGGTTCAGATAAAGATGCAACCGAAATAAAACAGAATTCAATACCTGTTTATACAACATGCAATAATAGTAGCAACTCTGAAATAACTAACATGGAGGAAGGATTTGTATGTTCCGACTGTGGAAAGTATTTTATGAAGAGGAGTAATCTTGTTAGACATAAGAGATTGCACACAAGGAGTAAACAATTTGAATGTTATCAATGTGGAAAAGGTTTCTGTCAGAACTCAGATCTTGTTAGACATCAGAGAATTCATGATGGTGTAAAACCATTTTCATGTACTGATTGTGGGAAATGTTTCAGTAAGAAGATTGGTCTCATTCAACACCAGAGCATTCACACAGGAGAGAGACCTTTTTCATGTGCGGCCTGTGAGAAAAACTTTACCCAGAAGTCGGATCTTGTTAAACATCAGAGGGTTCACACAGGAGAGAAACCTTTCTCATGTTCTGATTGTGGGAAATGTTTTTCTCAAACATCTGCTCTTATTGTACACAGGAGAAGTCATACAGGTGAGAGACCATTTGCTTGTGATTACTGTAAGAAATGTTTTATTCAGAAGTCAGATCTTATTAACCATAAGAGATTTCACACAGATGAAGAACCATTTGCATGTTCTGAATGTGGAAAGAGTTTTATTCAGAAATCAAATCTTGTTACACATCAGAGAATTCACACAGGAGAGAAGCCATATGTATGTTCTGAATGAGGGAAATGCTTTAGCCATAAGCATGTTCTCATTAGACACATGCAAATCCATACAGGTGAGAAACCTGATCTCAATGAGGGAGATGTTTAAGATAGAGCTCAGGTTTTTAACCAATACCTAATACATATAAGTGAGTAACAGTGGCCATTTACCTGAAGGTTTTTTGGTAACTTTACTCTCGGACATTTCATGTAAGTTGTCTAAGCAAAACCTGCACATCTCTTCAAAATGAAACTCAAGAAAATGCTTGACATGTCATATTTGTATATATATTATGTCATTTATTAATATCTAAAATTACTTGTTTCATTGTTACCTCTTTTTTTTTTTGTAGTCCGCGTACTGTTATTAATAAATGTTTATATATGTATATAGCAGCAATAATTCATTAGAAGATCTAATAAATTAAACTTTGGCTGTGATGAGAATTATAAAAAGGATTTTCGCTTTATTAAGTTTGGGAATTTAGAACTATCTGTAACTATTTACTGTATGAGACCATGATGACCATGGAGCACTGTAAAAGTCTGTTACCTCAATAAAACACTTCTTTAAAATATATTTAAAAAATGTATTACCAACAGTGATAATAGATGTGTATACAAATATTTTATTGACCTCCCACTTTTTAGCATCTAACAAATAATTTATCACTACCCACCTATGTTGTGGTAACATCACTGATAGTAACAAAGCTTCCTCCTACTGAAATGTCTCATTTTACATTGAACTGAATAAATGAATTAAAGATATTTACATCTTACTTTAAATTTGGATTAAAATGCATACATTTTAAAGTAAATTTTTAACATTGCATAAACATTTTTTGTTTTGTGAAAAACAAATGAGATTAATGAATGCAATAATGGTAAAGTTTTGATGTATGTATGAAATCAATCTGCGTATGCACACAAGAACTCCTAAGAGGTAGGTGGACTGGTGGCTTTCTTTTAATTGCTTTCCTAATATTATGCGTTTGTCCTAGTAATATTTTTCTACAAATTTGTCAATGTGGCACACCTTTTGTAAACCAATGTACATTTGGTGTGGTAACCATCCCCCATTGCTCACATGGGCCACACAGAACAAGGTCTTTGGAGCTACAGGCTTGCCAGTGGATGAGCGCTACAATATGTCAGGGTCCAAGAAACATCCTGCTAACCTTCAAGCAGATTTCTCATTTGGTATAATTGCCAAATAATTCGGGAGGTAATAGAATGTTTGGATTGCAAAATATACAGTGAAACGGTTTGTTTAGCTGTTGCATCTGGCCACTTATTGGAATATTAATCTCATTTGCTGAAAAAAGGAAATACACAAAGATCAGCTGTGTGCCACCACCTTGGAAAAATGTCTTCATTGAATGATCTGGAAGTAACTAG
The DNA here is from genome assembly GCA_027410445.1 of Discoglossus pictus. NCBI lineage: Eukaryota > Metazoa > Chordata > Amphibia > Anura > Alytidae > Discoglossus > Discoglossus pictus. Next base: position 92,304,752 of record CM050170.1, on the reverse strand, counting down.
TCGGCACTACAACTCTTTGAATCCAAGCTGCAGGCGATCTGCAAAGTACAGTGATGGGTCCCTGTATATAATCAGGTTTGTGAAGATTGGAGACTTTCGTTGGACACAGTCTCTTGTTCTCAGCCAGCTACATCTGGAAAAAGACTATCATCACTATGCTGGAAGGGCGTTACAAACATGGACGTGGCCCTAATCCCTACACAATGTGGTCCCCAAGGACTCAAATGATCATTCCCCTCTGTGGTTAGCTCACTGTCATTTGTATGATGTGTATTAAGGTTGTTTAATACATAAGCAACATAATCAAAATTTAGGGTAGTACCACTTCCAGACGAACCAGCCGCCTGTTCCAGTAGCCAAACAGAGATCTGAGCCGGCGCAAACTCACAGTAGCGCTGATTTGGGCTCCATAGACTTTAATGGGGCCATTTGCAGAGCTGATTGGGACATCAGACATAGTTAACTTGGTTGTCCGGTATATACTTCACCTGTCGATCAACCCCGGGTCCCCAATACATTATATTTGAATGTAGGGACTTGCTTGTAGGCCCTGGTCGACCAAAAGTATAACCTACCTCTCAGTCCCAAGTACTTCACCCTAGCTGATCTCTCTCCGACTTATTAAAGGCCTGCTTGCACAAGGAAGATCGGTACAAGGGCAGTTCACCACCTCCGTCAGTAACCTACATCAATCAGGGACCGACATGGTACACTAACCCCAGCCAGGCAGCTCTAAGGATCAGCTAAAACCTGCAACATCATCCCCACAATAGACTGCTACCTCCAGGTGAATAGTTCTGAGCATGAGTCTAGCATCACCCAGTAGGCCAATACTCCATATGCCAGGTCAGATTGCTCCAGTATTAGTTACCCCCTTTTCATCACACCCAGGCTCCCAGACGGCTAACCTCCTCCAGAGGAGACACCACCCTGTGGTCTTTCCCCATGGTTCACACCATCCCCTTTTCCGAGCACCAAGCTGACACTCTGGTGGCTGAATAAATCTGACGGGACCATCTGGCCAATGTGTGGGGGACAGACTATTATGCCGATAAATGTACCATATGGTGGTTGCAGACATCCTGGCTCTGCAAACTTGAGGGCAGCTCAAAGCATTCCCTACAAGCATATACCCTGGTTTAGGAGGACTAATAACCGATCAGGACACATTATTTTGATTGGATTCGGGCTGTACCAAAGAGCCAATCAGAAAAGTATCTACTAACGAAGCCCCTGATTGGCGGAAGGATGACCAGGAGGAAATTGGATACACCCAAACTTGTGAAATCTTGTATGTTTAGTCAGATCAACCCACTGTTTTATGATTGTGAGACTGTGTATAATGCCCCAAAGTAATCCGCTCTTTTGTGTTGGAAGTAAAGGGTGAATCTCGCTGAGTAGATAGGACGAAAGGGGGAAGCAGATCGTCACACTATGACTTGGGATATAGCAAGTATAAACGATGAGTTATAACAGGGGCATGGGGTACACAATTCTAAATGAGCCCAGGGAAAATCTAAAGACCCCATTGACTCACACTCATTTAAGAAGTTTCATGCTCTGTATTTATGTTTACCCCTTCTGAAGATGTGAGCTATACCATGTGGATCACCGAACATGGGCAGGTAATAGCAGAAAGGTTGAACAAATCCCAGTCCACTGAAGAAGGAACACATAATCCACTCCAGTATCTTTACCATGAAAACCTTATGGAATTGCACAAGATGTGCCTGGTGTGCTATGCTCAATAGGGTCACAGAGAGCCGGGCTCGATTGAACAATGTTTAAAATGGAAAAGTATTTTTACATAAGAACTACTGTTAGGCCCGGACAAGTGAAATTAGTTATTTTAATTATGCATTCATCATTACTGAAAAAAATTGATTTATAACAGTAATATTCAATATTAAACTTACTTGAGAGTGTCAATTTCAAGTGGTGTCATTGGTCTCCATTGATATAAGGCTATAAAATGGTGGGGTAAAGAGTCTAGCTGACTCTTTAAGAACACTCTGAGTAGAGTTTAATATGAGTATAGAGTATCATTTATAGAGTACCTCACAGCCAGATCTCCTTGTCAAAGAAAACTCACACCTTTGTATATGTAATAGAATATGAATTTTATTAAGAGTCAATGCCTAACTAAACCATATATCTTCTGTTGTTGAGCTCTTTGTGTAACTGCGATATGTAAGGCAAGTTTATTAACAAAGAACAACTATAATTTAAACTTTCCCTTTACATTTATTTTCAACTAAGGCAGAAAAAGAGGATGTGATAGAACCTCTAATTCCACAGACAGCTCTTAATGAAACCCCTTCACCCACCTTCATTAACAGTTACCATATAATCAGCCAATTGGCCAATTAAGATCTCTCAGCACTGGATCACCAAATGAGCCTGCCGATCGTCACTGAAAACCCCTACCTGAAATAGCTATATCTGCTCCATTTTAACCATTGACTTTTACATTGGGAGATAGGCTTCTCCGAGATAGGCCTCCAGGTGGGCCATCACTGGGCCAATCTCCCCCTTACTCCTTCCTAAAAAGGGTTGTAGTGACTTACTATTCCTCACACCCTTCTTTCCAGTCCCTGCTAATTCGAAATTTAAAATTTGAACAATGACCTGCGCATCTTGATAAGCAACTTGCCTGAGGGGATTATCTATCAGTGGACAGGAAATCCAAAGAGTATAATTGAGCTAAATAGTTTAAGGGAACTTTTGGATGTGTTTAAGTTTGTGATGTAAATACCTGCTCATGCTGGGATTAACCCCTCAGGTTGGACATTGAGGTGCTGCAGAGGGCTGATTGAGTTAACTGATTAAGGGCAGGAAATGTAATCAAGTTTGTGGGCTAAACCAAAGTTGTATTGTTCTGTTTGCCTATAAATGTTCAAAGTTTTCCCAATAAAGACACACTCTTCTAATGGACATAAGCAAGGTGTTCACTCTTTTTTTTAAATGTTGCATCCTCTGTTTTTACTTATGGTCCTAGAGTACAAAACAGTCACAGAGAGCCCATCCTCTCTATGTTCTAAGGGAGGATTCATGTAGCCAATGCAGGAGGATTTTGGAGCTGATTTAGACCTCTCCCCTAGGTCTTGACAAATTTAAGATTAGGAAACTGACCCTTTAATAGTCCCATTGACTCACAGGTGGAAGACTACATTCAAAGCAGCTCATCCCATGTGTCTATAATCTGAATCTTTATCTGATGCACATACTTTCTGCCTGCTCATATACCACAGATGTCTAGTCACAAATGTAACTTTTTGCCCAGTTATCTGTGACTAAATAGAATAATAATGTGTCTGTATAAAGCGACTCTAGAGAGGGACGTACTGGCTCCTAGAAAATCTACATGACTCTTAAGTGATATGTGAATGGTAAGAAGAAATACTTCTAATTGCCCACCAATGTCATGAGTCACTACTCTCTGAGAGGAGGGGTCCTCCTTAACCCCAAAACCTCCTACATTCAGCTACAGAACCACCCCAGGGTTTTGAGGGTTAATATTTCTCCACACCCAACACTTAGATCAGGAACATCATTCATGGAAATCATAATATCACTGGTTACAGGCTCGGACAGACATTCTGTTGCATGTCTGAGAGAGCATTGAGTGTGTAACTGCTACGCCGGAGACTTCCTCCTAACATCCACAAGACGGAGAGCGAGAGACTGAGCATATCACGTATTATAACTCCCACTCACATGACTCCTCCATATAACCCATCCTATTGCTCCATATAACCTCTCCCTACAACTCCTCTTAATGCTCCATATAACCTTTCCCTACAACTCCTCCTATTGTTCCATTAACCTTGTCATATAACCCCCCCATTGCTCGACATAATCTCTCCCTACAACTCCACCTATTGATCCATATAAACCCTTCTGTTGTTCCATATAACCTCTCTCTACGACTCCTCCTATTGATCCATATATCCTCTCCCTTTAATTCCTCTTATTGCTAATTAAATAAAGAAAAAATCAAAGGTGTCACCAGGAATCCATATAAAACGATATTTAGGGGCCCAACGTAAAGGACCACTGTATTCCAAGAGAAACTGCACTTGTTTGTGAAGTCTGTAACAAACTAACAACATTATCAGCTGTGGCGTTTTCAGGAGCCACCATGTACCAGTTGGGGCTGTGTGGAGTATTCACTTCACTGGGCCTCTAGTCTGAGGGATTCACTGCACTGGGCCTCTTGTCTGAAGTATCCTCTGCACTGGGCCTATAGTCTGTAGTATTCACAGCATTGGACCTCTAGTCTGAGGGATTCACTGCACTGGGCCTCTAGTCCGAGAGATTTACTGCACTGGGCCTCTAGTCTGTAGTATTCACAGCATTGGTCCTCTAGTCTGAGGGATTCACTGCACTGGTCCTCTAAGTCTGTAGTATTCACAGCAATGGGCCTCTAATCTGAGGCATTCACTGCACTGGGCCTCTAGTCTGAGGGTTTGACTGCACTAGACCTCTAGTCTGAGGTATTCACAGCACTGGGCCTCGAGTCTGAGGTATTCACAGCACTGGGCCTCTAGTCTGTGGTATTCACAGCACTGGGCATCTAGTCTGAGGGGTTCACTGGACTAGGCTTCTAGTCTGTAGTATTCACTGTACTGGGCCTCTAGTCTGAGAGTTTCACTGCACAAGGCCTCTAGTCTGTAGTACTCACTGTACTGGGCCTCTAGTCTGAGGGTTTCACTGAACTTGGCCTCTATTCTGAGGTATTCACTGCACTTGGCCTCTAGTCTATAGAATTCACTGCACTGGGCCACTATTCTGAGGGATTTACTGCAATACGCCTCTCGTCTGTAGTATTCACTGTACTGGGCCTCTAGTCTGAGGGTTTCACTGCACTGCACTGAATTTGTGGTAATTCAAGCTACACTATATGACCTGGTCTATGTAGGTGTGATCAAATTATTTTTTTGTAAAGACAGATATAATTGGTCCTTTCTGACACAAAGCTTCACATGGGACAGTTTATCATTGAAGGCCTCTTGTGGAGAGATACAATCAACCAGATGCGAACCAGCCACGTATTATGCATGTAATTAGGCTCCCCAATCTAGTGATCCTACCATTTTATAGTGTTTAAAGACACCACTATTTATTTAATTTGTTAATGTCTTTAGTCAATATAGTATTTTCCGTATACATACTCTGAACCATTTTCAATTAATAGACCACCTGGATAAGACATACAGTGGATATAAAAAGTCTACACACCCTTGTTAAAATGTCAGGTTTCTGTGCTGTAAAAAAATGAGACAAAGATAAATCAGTTCAGAACTTTTTCCACCTTTAATGTGACCTATAAACTGTACAACTAAATTGAAAAACAAACTGAAATCTTTTAGGTAGAGGGAAGAAAAAAATATAAAAATAAAATAATATGGTTGCATAAGTATGCACACCCTTAAACTAATAGTTTGTTGAAGCACCTTTTGATTTTATTACAGCACTCAGTCTTTTTGGGTATGAGTCTATCAACATGGCACATTTTGACTTGGCAAGATTTGCCCACTCTTCTTTGCAAAAACACTCCAAATCTGTTAGATTGCGAGGGCATCTCCTGTGCACAGCCCTCTTCAGATGACCCCACAGATTTTCAATCTGATTCAGGTCTGGGCTCTGGCTGGGCCATTCCAAAACTTTAATCTTCTTCTGGTGAAGCCATTCCTTTGTTGATTTGGATGTATGCTTTGGGTCATTGTCATGCTGAAAGATGAATTCCCTCTTCATGTTCAGCTTTCTAGCAGAAGCCTGAAGGTTTTGTGCCAATATTGATTGGTATTTGGAAAGGTTCATAATTCCCTCTATCTTAACTAAGGCCCAAGTTCCAGCTGAAGAAAACAGCCCGAAAGCATGATGCTGCCACCACCATGCTTCACTGTGGGTATGGTGTTCTTTTGGTGATGTGCAGTGTTGTTTTTGCGGCAAACATATCTTTTGGAATTATGGACAAAAAGTTCAACCTTGGTTTCATCAGACCATAACACCTTTTCGCACATGCTTTTGGGAGACTTCAGATGTGTTTTTGCAAAATGTAGCCTGGCTTGGATGTTTTTTCTTCGTAAGAAAAGGCTTTCGTCTTGCCACTCTACCCCATAGCCCAGACATATGAAAAATACAGGCGATTGTTGTCACACGTATTTGCCAGTATTTGCCAGATATTCCTGCAGCTCTTTTAATGTTGCTGTAGGCCTCTTGGTACCCTCCCAGACCAGATTTCTTCTCGTCTTTTCATCAATTTTAGAGGGAGCTCCAGTTCTTGGTAATGTCACTGTTGTGCCATATTTTCATATTTCCACTTGATGATGACTGTCTTCACTGTGTTCCATGGTATATCTAATGCCTGTCAGATTGCAAGGGCATCTCCTGTGCACAGCCCTCTTCAGATCACCCCACAGATTGCTGTGATGGCCAAGCACCACCTCAACAAAGTTGTATGTACATTGAAGATGATTCTATCACTCAATTGCATTGTGTTACATGATAATGTGCAGGTAGATATATAGTTCACTATGTGTCCAAACCACAAAGACCCAACCAAGAGTCTTTTGTAGGAGCTTGTCATGGTACCGTCATAAATCCATCATTGGTCTGCTAAGAATTGAGGTTGCCATCTTTGTTGGGAAACTGCTTTAGCATCGAGTCTTCCTCATCCGTTTCCTTACCAAGGTAGGTCTGGAGATATCTCTGGATGTCCACATATTCCAGGTATCATAAAAATAGATAACAAACCACTTCAGCTCGAGGGGCAACAAAGACATGGGATGACGAAAGAACAGGTTTAATTTGTTAAAGGGTCAGCCCCATGTAGAAGCAAAGTGAGCTAATGACAGGTATATAAAGGGATAAAGGGTCAGCCCTGTGTTGGAGCAAAGTAACCTAATGACAGGGACATAATGGGATAAAGGGTCAGTCCCATGTAGGACTTAGTGACCCAATGATAGGCATGTGTTTAATGGGTTAAAGGGTCAGTTCTATGTAGGGGCAAAGTGACCTAATGACAGGGACATAATGGGATAACGGGTCAGTTCCATGTAGGAGCAAAGTGATCTACTGACCAGGGACATAATGGGATAACGGGCTAGTCCCATGTAGAAGCCAGGTGACCTACTGGTAGGGGTGTGCTTAGTGGGTTAATCCCACTGGGTACACAATGTCCTAGTGACAGAGATAAATCTATATAAATGTGTATTTATCCTTCTATAATGAGCGTGAGGTAGTTTAGCTCAAGGGTTGCCAAGTTGGATCACATCTCTGGGTGACTTTAGGACACGAATAATCACATATATAGTTGTGCGCAGACGAGTTGTTGCTAACGCTTGCGGGCTCGCGTAGCGAGGGTCGCCGTTGCTGGCAAGGAGCGCCTTTGGTGCTCCTTGCCAACAGCTGCGACCCTTGCAAACTTTACGTTGTAACACGAACAAAATACGAGACACGTTACCACCTATTACGACCTCGCAAAAAACGTCTGCAACACGCGCACATCAAAACATAAAAAATACAACAAGTACACACAACACATACATAAAAAGCTTACCTACAGCAAGAGGGAGCATCCAGGACCTCGAAAACTAAAGTTACACCTCAATTTAAATAAGATGAGAGATAACTGAGAGAAAAAATGGCCGCCAAAAAAAATGAAAACGAGGCTACAGCAGTCTAAAGACGCAAAACACCACCAAACACCTACGGATTTGCCAAAAAAACACCTACGAGAATAGAAAACAAGGACGCAACCCGCGCAACACCAAAAACATTACAAACACAACAAATACAAACAACAAACACATAAAAAGGTTACTCACAGCATGGGGGGGCACCGGGGACCTCTGCAAGTGAAGTTACACCTTCATTTAACCACAAATTTTGGAGTTTAGAGACCCGAAAATCACCTACGCGAGAGAAAAAACGGCCGCCGAACAAAAGGAAAACGAGGCTAAAGGTCCCTAAACACGCAAAACACTACCATAAACACGCAAAACACCACCAAACACCTACGGATATTCTGAAAAACACCACCAAACAGCTACGCATATTCCGAAAAACTTGCACGACATAGAAAACAAACAACGCTACATCAGCCACATTATATACACCAAACACTCTTAGCTCACTTACACTTTCATTGCCGTCATTTTTTGACAGGCAATATTCTAGTAAGATAATAACATCTTGTGTAAGTTTGTGCCGATCGACCCTGATTATTATTATTATCCTTTATTTATAACGTGCCAACTTATTCCACAGCACAATACAGGGGTTAGGTACATGTATAAAGAATAACAATACAATGAAAAATAATGGAAGACCCTGTTATTGAGCTTTCAATTAGATACACACAGTGCTTTCCCTAGAGCACCTCACAAGATTGAAACTCGCAAACTTACATTCTAAAGGGTGTAGGTGAGGTACAGGAGAGTGAAAGATGCATAGTGAATGAAGAGGCTAAAGATGATAGGCTTTTTTGAATAAAGGTGTTTTTAAAGAGATTTTAAAGGATTTGAGGCAGGAAGGTAGACTGGTGGAGCGAGGTAAGGAGTTTCAAAAAATAGGGGTAGCACGACAAAAGTCATGAAGACGGGAGTGAGAGGAGGTGATGAGAGAGGAGTAAAAAGGAAGGTCATTAGCAGAGCGAGGAGGGCGGATGGGAGTGTATTTTTGGATGAGCGAGAGAATTGTTCTTTTTTTGTTCTTGCTTTTCTATCTGATTTTTGGATAACTACACTTGATAACAACAAAATGTTTTCAGAAAATAAAAACCCACATATAGATATATTGTAGAAGCTGGTGGTGTTTCCAACTCTCTCTGGATCAGGTTCCTCTTTCTCAGTATGACCTTTCACACAGTCATTATTCACTCTGACCTGTGTCCCTCTCATATCTGACACGTGGGGTTAATGTATTGATATCTGTGTGTGCCAGAGGTTAGATAGCTGTATATTTTGTGCTCAAAAGTTTGCATGCCCGGGCAGAAATTGTGAAGTTTTTGCATTTATTTTAAAAATATGACTGATCATGCAAAAAAATGAATTTTATTGAAGGATAGTGATTATATGAAGCCATTTATTATCACATAATTGTTTGCATCTTTCACATATTTAGCATCAATGACAGCATGCAGTCTTTTGTAACAGTTGTCTATGAGGCCCCTAATTCTTACTGGTGTCCATTCGTCTTGGCAAAATGACTCCAGGTCATGCAAAGTCTTTGATCGTCTTGCATGAACAGAGGTTTGAGATCTCCCCAGAGTGGCTCAATTCTATTAAGGTCAGGAGACTGTGATGGCCAATCCACAACCTTCACTTCTTTTTCTGCTGTAACCACTGGATGGTCAACTTGGCTTTGTGCTTAGGGTCATTGTCTTGTTGGAAAGTCCAAGAGCATCCCATGAGCAGCCTTCGTGCAGACGAATGCAAATTGTCTGACAGTATATTCTGATAACATGCTGCATTCATCTTGCCATCAATTTTCACAAGATTCCCCGTACCTTTAGAGCTCACCTCCCCAAAAAACATCAGTGAGCCATCACCATGCATCACAGTGGGCATGCTATTCTTTTCACTATAGGCCTTGCTGACCCCACTCCAAACATACGCTTATGGTTGTGACCATAAAGCTCTATTTTGTTCTTGTCGCTCCAAATTAAAGTGTGCCAGAAGCTGTGAGGCGTGTTAAGGTGTTGTCGGTCATATTGTAACCAGGCTTTTTTGTGGCATTGGCGCAGTAAAGGCTTCTTTCTGGCATCTTGACCATGCAGCTCATTTTTGTTCAAGTATCGTCGTATTGTGCTCATTGAAACAACCACACCGTCTTTTTCCAGAGCAGCCTGTATTTCTCCTGAGGTTACCTGTGGGTTTTTCTTTGTATTCTGAACAATTCTTCTGGCAGTTGTGGCTGAAATCTTTCTTGGTCTACCTGACCTTGGCTTGGTACCAGGAGATCCCTGAATTTTTCACTTTTTAATAAGTGATTGAGTAGTACTGACTGGCATTTTCAAGGCTTTGGATATCTTTTTATATCTTTTCCGTCTTTATGAAGTTCCATTACCTTGTTACACAGCTCTTTTCTGCTCCCCATGGCTCAGTATCTAGCCTGCTCAGTGCCTCCATGTGAGAGCTAACAAACTAATTGACTATTTATATACAGACACTAATTGCAATTTAAAAAGCCACAGGTGTGGAAAATTAACCTTTAATTGCCATTTTAACCTATGTGTGTCAAGGGTATGCAAACTTTTGATCAGGGCCATTTGCTTGATTTCTGTTATCATTATGATTTATAAAGAAGCCAAACAACTATGAGATAATAAATGGCTTCATATGATCAGAACCCTTCAATTAAAGCCTTTTTTTTTTTTTTTAAATGATCATATTTTCTAAATAAATGCAAAAATTTAACAATTTCTGCCAGGGTATGCAAACTTTTGAGCCCAAATTTAACTGAAACGTGCTGCTCATATATCGTCCCTGATAGGCTAGGACACTACACTGCCCATCCAGCCCTACAGAGTCTGTGCCAGCATACACTGCAGAGGGCAGACCCATACAGGGACTATTTGTGTAATTTAGGCAGTAGAAACAGAACTTATAATAAAATATAGTACATACAATATATTTCCTGCTTTATTGTCAACCATTAAGTGCTTTATATGTATTTGTAAGCTTACTATCCTATTAAAGCACTCAAGTGGCCCTTTAAATAATTAATTCCACAATAACACGATTACAGATTTGTGTTATTCTAAGTCCTAATATTTTCTTTAATAATACATTGTTTGCAATCCTTCATTTATTATAAAAGAGGGGGAGAATTATGTTTATAGAAAGGTGATCTGATTACCTTAGATGTGTGTATATATATATATATATATATATATATATATATATATATATCTGTGACTATATTCTAATAGATGGCATTGTAGATATATATATATATATATATATATATATATACTAGTGAATTGCCCGTCAAAAAATTACGGCAATGAAATTGTAAGTTAGCTAATGCTGTTTGGTGTGTAGTACTGAAATATCTAATACATTAATAAATGAATATACTTTACCCATTTTGAAGCATTGTGTTGAAGCGCTGCAATCTGTTTTGATGTTGCTGTTTAGAGTGCTGTAGCCTCGTTTTCGTTTTGTTCTGCGGTCATTTTTTCTCTCGCTTAGCAAATTTTGTAGTGTTCAAACTGTCTTGTATGTTGTTTGGCGTTGCGAGGTAAAGTTTGCGAGGGTCGTAGTTGGTGTGGCGTGTTGTTTGCGTTGCGACGTAAAGTTTGCGAGGGTCGCAGTTGCTGGCAAGGAGCTTCGCGAGGGCCGCGGGCGAGGGCCTCAGTTGCTGGCAAGGAGCGCCTTTGGCGCTCCATGCCAGCAACTGAGGCCCTCACCCGCAGCCCTCGCTATGCGAGGGCCGCGGGCTCGCTGCAAGGGCCGCTGGCTCGCTACGCGAGCCGGCAAGCGTGAGCAACGGCTTTGGCTGGCTCACCTGCTCACAACTATATATGTGATAGTTTTATTATACAAAGAGTGTGTATTTGTATCAATGCAGTGTTTTCATATAAAATCATATATCTGTAAAAAAAAAGAGGAGAGAGGGGAGGGGGGAGAGAGGAGAGGGGAGGGGGAGAGAGGAGAGAAGGAGAATGAGAAAGGAGGGTGATGAGAATGAGAGGGGGAGAGAAGGAAAAGGGGAGAGGAGAGGGGAGGGGGAGAGGAGAGATGAGGGAGAGGAGAGAAGGTGGAGGGGGAGGAAAGGGGAAGGAGAGTGAAGGGAGCGGGGGAGGGGGAGAGAGAGTGAGAAGGAGAGGGGAGGGGGAGCGAGAAGGAGAGGGGAGGGAGAGCGAGAAGGAGAGGGGAGGGAGAGTGAGAAGGAGAGGGGAGGGAGAGCGAGAAGGAGAGGGGAGAAGGGGGGAGAGAAGGGGAGAAGGGGGAGAGAAGGAGAGAAGGGGGGGAGAAGGGGAGGAGAGGGGGAGGAGAGGGGGGAGAAGGGGAGGAGAGGGGGGAGAGAAGAAGAGGAAGGGGGAGTGGGGGGAGGGAGAGAGAAGGAGAGGAGAAGAAAAGGGGGGAGAGAAAGGGAGGAGAGAAGGGGAAGAGAGGGGGGAGAGAAGGGGCAGAGAGGGGGGAGAAGGAGTGTGGAGGTTGGTAGAAGGAGTGTGGGGGGAGATAGATGGGATAGAGGAGGGGGAGAAGATAGGGGAGATATGAGTTGGGTTAGGAGGATTTAAGGTAAAAAGAGAAGAGGTGAGAGGGGTAAAAGTCAGAAAGGGAGAGGGTAGTGGGAGGAGAGTGGGCCAAGATATAGGGTGAGAGGGTAGTGTGAGGAGAGTAGGCCCCAGTCTCAGCCTCCCCCCAGGCCATATCCCGACAGCCCTCGGTCCCCTGACCTCCTCCCCCAACCTGAGGGCATCCTGCCTGCTGCCTGTCTTCCACAGTGCAAACAGGACCCCTGGGGGAGGAGCCAGGCTCAGAGGGAGGCACACACACACCAGGGATAGAGGGAGGGTCAGACACACAGACAGGGAACAGGAGCACACTCACACACCAGGGATGGATGGAGGGACAGACACATAGACAGGGAACGGGAGCACACTCACAAACCTTTGTGAGGGCCTCAGTTGCTGGCGAAGGCGCTCCATGCCAGCAACTTAGGCCTTCACGCGGGCTCGCGCAGCCGCGGCTCAGTTGCTGGCATGAAGACATCACATATATAGTTGTGAGCAGGCGAGGGCCGCGGGCTCGCTATGCGAGCCTGCATGCGTGAGCAACGGCCCGTACGCTCACAACTATATATGTGATATATATATATATATATATATATATATAAATATATATATATATAGCTTTTTATTGACCCCTACCTTGTATAGAAACATTGTAAGAGGGGGCTACCATGACCCCCAATTTACTAACTCCACCCCAGGGTACAGGATACATAATAAGAGCCAATCTAAATCTGGGTGTGGAGGGAGGGGAGACTCTGAACCGTGAGAGGGGCGGAAATACCCAGAGACACCAACATATTACACAAGAGATAATGCTTAACACACACATATAGAGATTTATTTATATATATGCTAGTAACTTTACACTCATAAATGATGGTATCATGAGCTTTATGTGCCACTCTCTCTGCCCTCTGTCTCTCTGTGCCCAATCTCTCTCTGCCCACTGTCTATCTCTCTGCCCTCTGTCTCTGTCCTCTGTCTCTCTCTATGCTCTCTCTGCCCAATCTACCTGAGCCCTCTGTCTTTGCCCTCTCTGTGTCCTGTCTTGCCCTCTCTCTCTGTGCCCTCTGTATCTGCACTCTCTCTCTGTGTCTTATGTCTCTTCACTCTCTATGCCCTCTGTCTGTGTGCACTCTGTCTCTGTGCCCTGTCTATCTCCGTACCTTATGTATCTCTCTGTGCCCTCTGTCTCTCTCTGTGCCTTATGTCTCTACCCTCTCTCTTTGTGCCGTGCCTCTGTTCCGTCTGTCTCTGCACTCTCTCTCTGCCCTCTCTCTCTGTCCTCTGTGTCCTATGTCTCTCTATGTGCTTCCTGTCTTTCTTTCTCGGTGTCCTATCTCTCTCTCTCTCTCTGCCCTCTGTCTCTCTCTGTGCCCACTGACTCTGCCCTCTCTCTCTCTCTCTCTGTGCCTTCTGTCTCTGCCCTCTCTCATTGTGCCCGGCCTCTGTGGCCTTTGTCTCTGCCTTCTCTTTGTGCCCTCTGCCTCTTTCTATGCCTCCCCTCTCTCTCTGCCCTCTGTCTCTGTGCCCTCTCTATCTCTGTGCCCTATGTCTCTCTCTGTGCCCTCTTTCTCTGCCCTCTCTCTTTCTCTCTGTGCCCTCTGTCACTCTCTCTATGTGCCCTATATCTCTCTCTCTCTGCCCTCTCTCTCTCTCTCTGTGCCCTGTCTCTGTGCCTTCTGTCTCTGCCCTCGCTCTCTTCCCTCTGTCTCAGGTGTTACTCACACATTGCTCTTTATTATAGTGTATATATATATATATATATATATATATATATATATATATATATGTGTGTGTGTGCATCATTATATATGTTGAGTGAAGAGGCTCTTGTGATTACATCTATGTTATTCTTGCTTTCCTTCCTTCTTGTGACTCTGGGCCATGGGGGTATTATACAGTCCTGACCTCGACCGTGTCAAGACTCACACCTTAGTGAATACAGACTATGGAGTGTCAGACAATAGATTAGACAGTCTTATAAAGCCCCAGACTTCACTGCCTCGGGTTGTATAACTCACACCTGGTGTTGTGTATAATCTGCTAAATCATAGTGAGATTTAGACAGAGAAGCGAGAGAGAGGAGAGTGTACCCAACCACTTTAGTGATCCTCCAGCTGATGCCATTCTATAACCAGTAGAGATTCATCAGACTCCATAGCACTGATACAAACCAGACCCCTCCATAGCGAGAGAACCGCAAGAGAGAATCACTGCGTGAAACAGACCCTTCCAAAGTAAGAAAGGACACTGGATGAAACAGGCCTCACCATAGAAATAGCCAAACCACTATGTGAGACAGGCCCAACATGTGTGATAGCTCCCACCATAGCAAGACCTCCAGTTAGACATTGTGTGAGACAGACCTCCCGAGGACAACCATTATGCGAGACCACTCCGTATAAAAGGCCCAACCACTATGTGTGATAGACCCCCTCAAAGCAAGATGGAAGGTGAACCACAGTGTAGACTCGGTTCTTCCAAATCCCAGTATACTTTGCTATGTAGAGCATTTCTTTGCTACCAAGATCATTCGCACAGAGTATATTTTATGTAAGAGCTCACTGATGAGCCACACATAAGAAAGAAACAGACATCACACTGATGAGCCCCACATAAGGACGAAACAAACCTCACACTGATAACCCCAATATAAGGGAGCTCATGAATGTGAGGTCTGTTTCGTCATTATGTGGTGCTCATCAGTGTTAAGTTTGTTTCATCCTTTTGTGGAGCTCATCAATGTGAGGTGTGTTCCATCCTTATGTGGGACTCATTGATGTGTGGGGTCTGTTTCTTCCTTATATGGGGCTCATTGGTGTGAGGTCTAAGGATAAAACAGCCTTCACATTAATGAGAAAAAGAGGATAGTGCGAAATGAGAGATAGAGTGACAGACCATAATCTGTGATCTTATTGCTGAAGAATGAACGAAAGAGTGAGACCCACTGAGGGAAAGTATTGAGAGGAAGAGGCCCAGTAAGAGGGTTAACAGAAAGAATGAGTGTGAGACCAATAGAGTGAGATAATAGTTTTAGAGAATGCGATCAATAGAGTGAGATAATAGTTAGAGAGAGTGAGATCCACTGAGCGATAGAATTAAGAGGGGGAGGGGGGGTGGATTGGTTTATGCAGAAATGAGAATTAACCCTTTCATGCCTGGTGGTCCTGTATGAGGAAGTCCAGGTGACCTAATATCTCCTCAGCCTTGTACACCCGCTACTATAGCCACATCACCTGAACTTCACCTGGAGGTGCATCTAGAAGTCCAGGGGAGGAGGGAGGTCCTCTAGAGATGAGGGGCAGGCTGGGAAATCAGGATCTGGGATAAATAAAAGGAAATTAAAAGGTTAAAAACAAAAACAGAAGGAGAGGAGGATCGGTCACAAAAAGTGATAAGGTGGATGAGAAAACATTTTAGAGATGAAAGAGCAAGAGGTAATAGAGGGAAAGAAGAAATGGGGAGAAAAAGAGGATAGTGTGAAATGAGAGATAGAGTGAAAGGGAAGTCAAAGAGGAGAGAAAGATTTTGTATAGACTATCGTATAGACTATATTTTTGCAGGTGCAAGCACAGTGCGAATGATAGAACATTCTGAAATAATTTTGGCACCTTGGTCAGACCATTCTATCAACAATATTATCTTGGAAGAGACAAATAAGGTGTTGCCTAAGAACAGTTGGAAAATCAACCCATTGCTACTTAAAAAAAACGAATCTGTTTCCGCTATCAAAAGATATATACAGGAATTTTTTTAAATAAATAAGGACTCGGTAAAGTCAGCAAAGACATTATGGTGCGCCTTCAAGTCGTTTATCCGAGGGATACTAATCGCTAGAGCAGCCGAAAATAAGAGAAATCAGGGCAAGTCACTAAATCTCCTTTATATAGAATTAGAAAAGCTACATCAGGATAATATGAAGAACTCAAGTAAAGAACTAAGAGGAAAAATTAAGGAGATACATAATCAAATCAAAAAAATTCTCCAGTTACAAGCTATAATCTCCTTTGGAGATATCAGCAATCCCACTTTTCTATACGGTAATAAATTCGGTAGATATCTTGCTAACAGACTAAAGTAGCAACGTAGTCAGAATAGGATTTTAAAAATCTGAGATAAAGAGGGTAAAATTCATCTACACCCCGATAAAATTAGCGTGATATTCCAGGACTATTATACCGAATTGTACAATTTAGGAAATGATAAGCGGTTTAAACTTCCTGGCAAAGAAGAGATTGAATCCTTCCTATGTAAGATCAAGTTCCCTAGGGTTTCAGAAAAGGATAGTGAATATTTAGACAGTGAGATAACCATCGAGGAAATCACTGAAACAATTAATAGCGGCAAATCCAACAAATCCCCGGGGGTACATGGATATGACTCTCTGTTTTAAAAATCTTTTGTGTCTGAACTAAAGAGTCATTTATGCAACCTATTTAACGAAATAAAACAAACAGGGCATATCCCCCCTGAGAAAATAATCAACATTTTGAAAGGAGGTAAAAATCCGGAGCAGTGCGGGAGTTACCGACCAATATCTCTGATTAATTTAGATATAAAAATCTACGCTAAAATATTGGCTAATAGACTGAAAACTATAATCAATCAGTTGATTCATAGAGACCAAACAGGCTTAATTCCTGGTCGCCAAGCATCTGATAATTTTAGACGAATGATTGATATTTTAAACTATGTGGTAGAACAGGATATACGGGAGGCGATACAGTGCAGTGTGGCGGCATTACATTGCTTTGCCTTGGCTGAGTATTGAAGGATTTGAAATTTTGTTGAAGTGTGTGCTGTGCTATACCGCGGATACAGGCTGTGCATTGTTTGCTATCCTGAATGCGGTGATGCGGTCAGTGTGAGGCTCCCGTTGTTATCGGTTGCTCCACTGGAACCTGAGCATTTTCAGGTACCGTATGGTGGATTGTGTGCCTCACATAGGTACCGTATTCACTACTAGTAGGTACAGTCCGGTTACCCTTCCAATCATTTACCTTTGACAGCCAGGCAACACTTGCTTAACCACTGTGTTACAGAGTGAATGCTGTCCATATAAACACTGTATAGGCTATCTGCATAGTTTTCGATTTTTAACACTTTAATATTTTAACATTAAATAGTTTTGTATATGCTTCTATCCTATGATTTTGTATGCCTAAAATGAGGATATTATTCCCATAAGGGAGACAGTATAGTCCCTGATTTACTCTACCCTAACACATAACACAGTCCCTTATTTACTTTACTTATCACTTAGTTTTACACTTATAACACATACCAATTTAGTTTCCTTTATATATTATAGCCCCATATACGTTATCCTATCACTTAGTCTCACACCTTAACATTTGTAGTATTTAGTTTGTTGTAGATATCTCTTACAGATTTATCTTTATTACATCACTATTACACATCACCTTCCCACATAGGGTTTATTTAATTGTTATCCCTTTTAGGGTCTGGTCTAGTGTGATCAGTATTCACGCGAGTTATGTATATGGTTCTGTTTTTTTACTTTAGTGCACCTTAATAGTATTTATCTTTACATATACTCCTTATACCCATTCAGGGTCACCCTCTTGTAGGGTCTATCAGGTCCTATGATGTGCAAACACATGTTAATGATTATCATTCAAACACCCCAATTATTTGGAATATATTAGACATCTGTCTAGATATACTAGCCCCCCCTTGATGCTATTTCATATCATAGGGACTGAGTGTACAGTACTACGATGTTTTTTAGTTTTAGTCGATTACAATAAATGTTCTTAGTCATTTTTACTGTAGCCTACACTCTTCCATTGTATTTACTCTTTTATCTTTAATCAATTCAGTTTCAAGCAGCTATCGTCTAGGGCTCCACCATAGTCACTTTTAGTGACTAATATTTGCTAGAACAGGATATACCCCTATTGGCCCTGTCTTTGGATGCCAAAAAGGCATTCGACAGGGTCAACTGGGAATTTCTTCAGGCGGTCCTGAGGAAATTCGGATTTAACGATTTTGCCTCGAGATCCGTTAAAGCCCTGTATGCCAATCCTATGGCATATATTGCAAACCCTGACTTCGAGTCAAAAAAGTTTAAAATTGGAAATGGCACTCAGCAGGGATGTCCCCTATCCCCTCTATTGTTCATCCTCTTTATAGAACCTTTAGCTATCTATATTCGAGAGTGTAAAGCTATAGTGGGTGTAATTATTAATAAGGAGGAATTTAAATGTATGGGTTTCGCAGACGATATTGTCATTACCATGACCTACCCAGAGGAGGCATGCCCAAAATTACAAGAAATTCTTGAAGAATTCGGAAGACTATCATATTTTAAGATAAATAATTTAAAATCTAATACTTTAATGAGAGGTTTTAAACCGGAAGTTAAAAATAGATTGGAAAAATGATCCTCATATATTTGGAAATCCGAATATATCGTCCATTTGGGCATAAAAATGTCATTTGGAGTTAAGGATATCCTTAAATCTAACTTGGAGGATGTGATGAAACAAATTAGACCTATTCTATGTAATTGGAGATCTCTTAACCTGCCCTGGTCGGCGAGAATCGCTGCAACCAACATGAGTATTGTCCCAAAAATTACCTATTGCTTAAGATCTATACCTGATAGAATATCAAATAATTATCTGAAAACCATCCAGGATATTTTGGATAAATACATATATGGTGGGAAAAAAAGTAGAATCATGAAAAGCGTGGTCAGTAAGAAATATGAAAAAGGAGACTTAAATGCCCCTAGTATAAAAGACATATATCATAAAATTATCATCGCGCAACTTATAAATTGGAACATTCTCCAGGAGAAACCCAGATGGCTTGACCTTGAAGAGACTATTCTTTGTGACTCTTCTATAAAGAACCTATTATGGCTACCGTACTACAATAAGAATTCACTGGGTAAACTACCAAAAAAATATACAATTTCTAGTAACATTTTGGTATAAGAATAAAGAGAGAATGCAAATAACACATTATCCATCTTTAGCCACCCCTATTGAATAGGTCTACTCCAGAGACCCCTCCGTAAACCGTTATCTTTTGTATAGAGGAGGCATTTCCTTGGTATCAGAATTATATTACAATAACAATCTTCTGACATATTCAGAGTTAATGAAAAAATATAACCTGGAAAAACTCTCATGGCTAAATTACGAAAGCTTAAAACAAGCTTTAATGTCTTGGGGATTTAAAACCCTAGAAATAAATTCACCTACTAAAATAGAAGAACTAATTATAAAGAGAAGGAATCATCATATTTTTTCAAACTTCAATAAGATTATAAGCGAGATTACTCTGTTTATTAAAAGTAAGGGAATCATAGGCTGGGAACTAGATCTTAATTTGGCTCTTGATGAAGACAATTGGAGGGATATTATAATGTTGATTAAGAAATCTGCCATAAATCCAGCTTATCTGGAACTCTTTTTTAAAATCTTATACAGATGGCATTTAACCCCGGTTAGAATGTCAAAATTTAATACAAAAGGGGACGCCCTTTGCTGGAAACAGTGCGGTTTTCTAGGAGAGGACTCCCATGTCTGGTGGAAGTGTAAAAAGATCTCAGATATGTGGTTAGAAATTTGTCAACTTCTAGCTAGAGTTTTAGATAAACATATTCCTTGTACCCCTCAAGTGGCCATCTTCCACAGAGGGTTGGAGTTTCTCTCCCCAGTGGAAAGGAACTTGGTTTTGCATGTCCTCTTGGGGGCCAAATGGTTGTTAGTAAAATACTGGAAAATCCCAGATATCCCTACAATTAGAGAGTTAATCAACACTATTTGTTATAACAGAGACCTATCTCTCAACGCTTATAGTTTGGCTAATGCAAACAATAGAAATATGATAAATTGGTCTAAATGGGACAACTACATCAAACATAGTACATTTTAGCCAGAGGGCAGAGGGAAATAGTACTTACCTTACTATTTCTCGGGTGTAACTCCATTCGGACCTAATTCTCCTCATTGGCCCAGTGTTTAAACATGTTATCTGCCTCGAATCTGAGCGAATGCCGGTATGGATGTACATTGTACCTTTTCATTGTATTATATAATCTAGAAAACCATTATACTTTTGGAGTATATCGTTGGTACAATGTTTTGTTTGTTATCTCTATGTTTCTTTTTGTGTACTGTATGTTTATTATTCTTTTTCTGTTGATGTAATATATTTGTTAAAAGAAAAGAAAAAAAAAAGAGGAGAGAAAGATTTGTGAGAGAATGAGGAGTTGTTAGAGAGAGAAAGAAATAGAGAGACAGCAATGTCATAAAGAAAGAGGAGAGAAAGAGAGGATAGAGAGAATAAGGAGGACATTGAGAGAGAGAGAGAGGAACCAGGGAAGGAGGGAATATAGAGGAGACAAAGAGGGGATATAGAGAATGAGGAGGAGATAGAGGATGAGAGAGCAAGAGAAACCTGGGGGGGGGGGGGGCAAGGATGGACTAGAGTGAATGAGGAAGAGATAAAGATAGCATGAAGAACTGGGTTGGGGGAGGAGAGAGAGACAGAGAAAGGAGAGACAGAATAGAGTGAGCAAACAGAGATAAGGAGGAGATAAAGTGGGGATAGAGAATGAGGAACCAGGGAGAAAATGAGATAGAGAAAAAGAGAAATAGAGAAAGATAGAAAGAAGGGGAGGAGGAAAACTGTAGAGTAAGGAGAATGCAGGAAAAAGAAAGACAGGGAGTGAGAGTTGTAACGCAGAGTTGTAACATGGAAGGAGAGCAAAGTAATGGAAAAAGTCAGAAGACAGGAGAGAAAAGAGTAAGAAGTTGAAAGATAGTAGGGAAAATGATGAGAGAGACTGGTTATAATCTCTTGGAAATATTCACTTCACGGATAACAAATTAAATTAAATATTTAATAAAACAGTAAAATACTCACAGAGTAACCCATTAAATGGATGGAGATCTAGAGTATTACATGAGAGAATTTGAGCTTGATCAGCACCTCTCATGAGGCATAGACTGCCCAGGAGATATCTGTACTGTATATAGGAATATCTACATGTATTAAATCTCCTGGCACGTTCTATGTCTCATGAGAGGTGCTGACTCACTCTACAATTCCACACACTCAATGAAGCAAAGAGTGTATAAAAAAATTGTCATGCATCATAATGTAATTTGAATAATCTACCAGGCCTTGCATAATTTAATTTACCTACTACCATAATACCCATTGATTTTTCTCAACTGGAGATAACTGGTCAAACAAGAGATACTGTTAACTGCAAAAGATACTAGAGAACAAAAGGTGTTTGTTTTGTCCTTCCAACTGTCCAACTTGTCACCATATTCTACAACTGGAGACTGTTGGTCAAGCAGGCCAAACAAACAGCTATTTCTCAAGCAACTTGTACAACATTGTTGACTTGCCTGGAAACAGTCTCCAGTTGTCACTATGCCAGATTCACCATCTTGTTCCACTCTATATGAATCCAGTATAGTGACAACTTTCTTGACAACTGATGTCTGTTGACTTGCCTGACCAAGAGTCTCCAGTTGTCACCATACCAGATTCACAATATTCACCAGTTGTCAAGAAACTCTTGCTGGATTACCGTAATATTGAGTGGAAGGCATAGCCCAAAATCTAGAATAAAAGAGCATTTTTTTTACAGGTGTCAAAATCGGGTAAAATAGCACAAAGGGGAAATATTAATCCTTACCAACATCAAGATTATATATACAGAGAATGAACGTGGAACCCTATTATATGATCCATTATTGTCATCTCGAGGGTCCTGTTGACCTTTGTATGGGTTAGAAAAAACACCAGAATCCAGAGATGGCAAAACTGGACCATGTTACAAGGTTACTAGTGTTTTATTTATTCACGATTTATTCATGATTTATTAATTAGCTTAGCAATTGTTTATGTTTGTTCTTTGATTTGGGAAGGTATTTACATATATATATTAAAGGTAGGGATATAAACATACAGGGAGTGCAGAATTATTAGGCAAATGAGTATTTTGTCCACATCATCCTCTTTATGCATGTTGTCTTACTCCAAGCTGTATAGGCTCGAAAGCCTACTACCAATTAAGCATATTAGGTGATGTGCATCTCTGTAATGAGAAGGGGTGTGGTCTAATGACATCAACACCCTATATCAGGTGTGCATAATTATTAGGCAACTTTCTTCCTTTGGCAAAATGGGTCAAAAGAAGGACTTGACAGGCTCAGAAAAGTCAAAAATAGTGAGATATCTTGCAGAGGGATGCAGCACTCTTAAAATTGCAAAGCTTCTGAAGCGTGATCATCGAACAATCAAGCGTTTCATTCAAAATATTCAACAGGGTCGCAAGAAGCGTGTGGAAAAACCAAGGCGCAAAATAACTGCCTATGAACTGAGAAAAGTCAAGCGTGCAGCTGCCACGATGCCACTTGCCACCAGTTTGGCCATATTTCAGAGCTGCAACATCACTGGAGTGCCCAAAAGCACAAGGTGTGCAATACTCAGAGACATGGCCAAGGTAAGAAAGGCTGAAAGACGACCACCACTGAACAAGACACACAAGCTGAAACGTCAAGACTGGGCCAAGAAATATCTCAAGACTGATTTTTCTAAGGTTTTATGGACTGATGAAATGAGAGTGACTCTTGATGGGCCAGATGGATGGACCCGTGGCTGGATTGGTAAAGGGCAGAGAGCTCCAGTCCGACTCAGACGCCAGCAAGGTGGAGGTGGAGTACTGGTTTGGGCTGGTATCATCAAAGATGAGCTTGTGGGGCCTTTTCGGGTTGAGGATGGAGTCAAGCTCAACTCCCAGTCCTACTGCCAGTTCCTGAAAGACACCTTCTTCAAGCAGTGGTACAGGAAGAAGTCTGCATCCTTCAAGAAAAACCTGATTTTCATGCAGGACAATGCTCCATCACACGCATCCAAGTACTCCACAGCGTGGCTGGCAAGAAAGGGTATAAAAGAAGAAAATCTAATGACATGGCCTCCTTGTTCACCTGATCTGAACCCCATTGAGAACCTGTGGTCCATCATCAAATGTGAGATTTACAAGGAGGGAAAACAGTACACCTCTCTGAACAGTGTCTGGGAGGCTGTGGTTGCTGCTGCACGCAATGTTGATGGTGAACAGATCAAAACACTGACAGAATCCATGGATGGCAGGCTTTTGAGTGTCCTTGCAAAGAAAGGTGGCTATATTGGTCACTGATTTGTTTTTGTTTTGTTTTTGAATGTCAGAAATGTATATTTGTGAATGTTGAGATGTTATATTGGTTTCACTGGTAAAAATAAATAATTGAAATGGGTATATATTTGTTTTTTGTTAAGTTGCCTAATAATTATGCACAGTAATAGTCACCTGCACACACAGATATCCCCCTAAAATAGCTAAAACTAAAAACAAACTAAAAACTACTTCCAAAAATATTCAGCTTTGATATTAATGAGTTTTTTGGGTTCATTGAGAACATGGTTGTTGTTCAATAATAAAATTAATCCTCAAAAATACAACTTGCCTAATAATTCTGCACTCCCTGTATAATATATATATAAGTTTGCAAACCCATTAAATGCTTTAAAACAAAGGTGAGAAAGAAGGGTTCAATAGGTATTTATTTCAGTCACAAAAAAAATGGAATGGTTTGGGGTAAGTGAGGCAGCTTGCTGACGCTCAGAGACCGGTTATTCTTAACTCTCATTCTTAACATAGATTTCCTAGTTCTATAAACTAGAACCATACATACCAAGATCTGGAAGGGATATCCTGGTGTTTATAATGTAGTCTGAGGGTGAAGATGGGAGATAGGCATCAGGCTCCCGAGATGTGAGAGGTGGAAATGAAGAGGCTGCAAGAGAGAAGGAAATAATAGAGATTGCATGAATGAGAGAAACAAAAAGAGTGACTGAGGGAGACCCATAGACTGAGAGGATAGATAGAGAGTGAGATCCGTAGCTTGGAAACCAGCTCTTCCACAACCTTTCTTAACTAGAGGACATAAACTGCGATCCCATTGCTGAAGAATGATGTCATGTAGATGGTGCATGTGTGTTTTTGCTCATGGGACTGTTGAAATTGCGGAGAACATCTAGAGAACATAAACTCTATTCCCATTGCATTACCACTCCTGTAGATGGTGCACTTTTGCCCATAGAACCGTTGGAATTGATGATGACATCTAGAGATCATAAACTACAAACCTATTGCTGAAGGATGTAGTCCTATAGATGGTGCATTTTCGCCCATGGGATCATTGAAATTTACACCAACCTCTAGATAACATAAACTACAATCCTAATGCTGAAGGATGTAGTCCTATAGATGGTGCATGTTTGCCCATGGGATCATTGAAATTGACACCAGCCTCTAGATAACATAAACTATAATCCTAATACTGAAGGATGTAGTCCTATAGATGGTTCCTTTTTCGCCCATGGGATCATTGAAATTGACACCAACCCCTAGATAACATAAACTACAATCCTAATGCTGAAGGATGTAGTCCTATAGATGGTTCCTTTTTTGTCCATGGGATCATTGAAATTGACACCAACATCTAGATAGCATAAACTACAATCCTAATGCTGAAGGATGTAGTCCTATAGATGGTGCATTTTCGTCCATGGGATCATTGAAATTGACACCAACCTCTAGAGAACATAAAATACAATCCTATTGCTGAAGGATGTAGTCCTATAGATGGTGCATTTTCGTCCATGGGATCATTGAAATTGACACCAACATCTAGAGAACATAAACTACAATCCTAATGCTGAAGGATGTAGTCCTATAGATGGTGCATTTTCGTCCATGGGATCATTAGGATTGTAGTTTATGTTCTCTAGATGTTGGTGTCAATTTCAAAGATACCATGGACGAAAATGCACCATCTATAGCACTACATCCTTCATCATTAGGATTGTAGTTTATGTTCTCTAGATGTTGGTGTCAATTTCAATGCTGAAGGATGTAGTGCTATAGATGGTGCATTTTCGTCCATGGGATCATTGAAATTGACACCAACATCTAGAGAACATAAACTACAATCTTAATGCTGAAGGATGTAGTCCTATAGATGGTGCATTTTCATCCATGGGATCATTGAAATGGTGCATTTTCACCTAGGATTGTAGTTTATGTTCTCTAGATGTTGGTGTCAATTTCAATGATCCCATGGATGAAAATGCACCATCTACAGGACTACATCCTTCAGCATTAAGATTGTAGTTTATGTTCTCTAGATGTTGGTGTCAATTTCAATGATCCCATGGACGAAAATGCACCATCTATAGCACTACATCCTTCAGCATTGAAATTGACACCAACATCTAGAGAACATAAACTACAATCCTAATATATTTCATATTTTATTACCAAATTAGTGAACCATGGATGCTTCAATATATGATGAACATCTGGTCTTCCATTAGGATCTATGTTGAGCATGGAAGAAATAAGATCTCTGCAAGAATCACTGATTGATACAGAAGATGGGAATTCTACTGGCCGCTTTTGGTATTCTAAGAACTTTCTGAGGTCACTGTCATCATAATCAGGACACTGTTTTTTATCAATTACTTTTATGGCAACTGTCATGGAAAGTTTTTGAGAAAAGGCCTCTATTACTCTTGAATAAGCACCTTTCCCTAAAACTTTTCCAAGTTTATATGTGGCAAGCGATACTTGCTCCATTGTTTGTGTGAATCAGGTCTTTGTTGTGTGGTTCAGGCCTAGTAAAAATCAGTATATATACCATAATAGAAAACATAATGTTCTGTATTGTTCTGGGACATCCAAATATGGTACTTGTTCTTGTTCTAGGACATCCAAATATTGTAAGGATGTGTACTGTTCTGTTCTGGGACATCCAAATATGGTTCTTGTTCGAATATTGCTGAAGAATGTAGTCCTATAGATGGCACATTTTTGCCCATGGGATCAGTGAAATTGACGCCAACTTATAGAGAACAAACTACTATCCTATTGCTGAAGAATGGTCCTATAGATGGTGCATTTTCGCCAATGATCATTGAAATTGACGCCATCTAGAGTAAAATGTAGTTCTATAGATGGCTCATTTTCACCCATAACATCCCATCGATTCAGCCATGGGACGCTGACATCTAGAGAATGCTGTCCTAGTGAAAGTGTCAGTCCTGCCATATTTGACCATATATATATGGTCATCACATTGAAGCCTTCCGAGCTCAGAGAATGTGCTCATTGCCTGCGAGCCTTCCTCAACTGCTTGCAACTTAAGTAAGACCCGAGTTCCTCAACTGCTTGCAGCCTTAGTCCAGCGTGCCTAAACTTCTCGTTTCGCTTTGCGAGGCTCACAGGAGCACCTTCTGCGCCATATAACCCCTCACTATAACTCCTCCTGCTGTTCCATATAACAACACACTGTCAGGACTAGTAAATGCCTAGGCACTAAATCACATACCGTCCTCTATGGGATACTGGAGCCAGGAAGACACATTGATTTCATAGTCCAGAGGAGGGGGGTCAATTGTGGCCAGAGGGTAAGAGGGAAGATCACAGATGGATGGAAAGAAAATCAGACGGGAATATTAAAAATATATGTTATGTATAATTAAGAAAACATATGGTTACTAAGGGATTCATCTGTGAAACTGATTAAATGTATCAATGCTGCTGATACAATATATTGTCAACAGATACTTAGTGTTTATAACAATGACCGCACCTAACAACACTAGAGGGCAACATAATACCATTTTTTATTCTCCTATTTGTAAGGGATATATCTGGGACATTTCTGTTCATTGAATTATATTATTTTTGACAGTAACTTATATAAAGGAACATAGAGTGACTTGGCTGGATGCACTCAATTTGGTTATTTACTGTTTAGTGTGTACAAAGGATATTAATACATTTATCTTGCTATGTCTTGCTAAAATCTACCATTCAAATACATTGTTGAAAACGTGTAACCTCAGCGTCCCTTTAAAGGAATATGGAAGGTCCCTGGATGTTAATATCCATGTGTACCAATTTACTTTAGTTTATGTACTTTATTGTATTAAGAAGTGCCTATAAGCTCTGAATTTGCTGCCAAATTGTCCCTGTACCGGTCTGCCCTCTGCAGCATAGTGACCTAGCCTATCAGGGACCAGGCACAGCGAGTACTACAGTGTCTGTGTCTCCATGACAGAGAACAAGAGTGGTCTGGTCTTTTGCTGCCATTTAGCGCTTTGTTTTCTAACTGCATATTACTTAAATGACCACATTTGATAGTGTGTCCTGTTAGAGCATTAATTGATAAATAAAATGATTTTATAACATAAAAATAATTACATAGTTTGTTCCCTAACATGGTTTGTCAACTGAAAAGGAACGTGGCTGATATCTCCATTGGTTCTATGAGAGCAGCCTCAATGGTGTGGATCTTACAAACATAACTTAATGGAAGTACAACTCACAGTAGAATCAAATAAAGTGATTGATGTCCACAGCAAAGACAGATTGCATATAATATAGTATAATAAAGCTATTTTTAACTAGAAAAAACAAACATTTCAGCTCTTTGTAGCGCTTCTTTTTTATAGGTTTCCTACTGATGTGATGTGCCACTTAGCCCTACCCCTTTTGCATAAATAGGGACGTGGCAGCTGTTATGTGCTTGTTGGAGTACAAAATGAAGCAGGTCAGAGATAAGTTGAATTCTGTCATAATAATTCTCTGGTTGTAGTAAATACCCTCTTCCAACAGCCTCCGAGACGACTCTACACATGGACATCACCAGATGGACAACATAGAAATCAGATTGGCTCTATACTTTGCAGCCAAAGATGGAGGAGCTCTATAAGGTCAGCAAAAAACAAGACCTGAAGCTGACTGCAGCTCAGGCCATCAGCTTCTTATTGAAATGTTCAGAATTACACTGAAGAAAAGAGGGAAAACCATCAGACCAAGTAGATACAAAATAAATAATATCCCTTATGAACAGTGGTGGCTGGTGAACTTTCAAGTTGGAGGGGTGCCAGAGCAAGGCTTGGCTCCTTCCCTTACACAGACCCCACCCGATTTTCAACTCCTCCCCCTGTTGTCATATTGACCTTTATATGCCCCCCAATGACCTTATACTTGCCCCGCCCATTGAAATAGACTCCACCTACTGATTTTTTAATGCTGTTCAAAAATTCTAGAATCTTGAGATTCAGGCAAATAATAACACTTCTCTTCTGCATGATTGCAATGACACTCACCAACAGTTGACTCTCCTTCTCGGGGTCTTCAAGTGTAGTAGTCCAAAATAGTCTGCAGCTGTTTTGGACCTGGGCATGATATAAAACAAGCAAACAAATCAGAGAGTGCAAGACCGTAACCGTACCTAAAAACACTTATGAAACCAGGCGGGAGTATCTAGGCCTCAACCATACCTAAAAAACCCATATTATACAAAGCAGGACTATATAAGCCACAACGGGACCTTAAAACCCCCCATTACACCGATCAGGACTATATAGGCCCAAACCGTACCTTAAAAAACAAAAACAAACATAAAATACCAAGCAGGACTATATACGCACAAACCGGACCTTAAAAACCCACATTACACCAAGCGGGACCATAAGGCCCAATCGTACCTTTAAAACCTTAAAATACCAAACGGGACTACATAGGCCCAAACCGGACCTTAAAAACCTTAAAATACCAAGTGGGACTATATAGGCCCAAACCAGACCTTATAAACCCACATTACAGCAAGCAGGACCATATAGGCCCCAACCGGACCTTAAAAACCCACATTACACCAATCAAGACCATATAGGCCCCAACCATTACTTTAAAACCTTAAAATACCAAGCAGGACTATATAGGCCAAAACTGTACCTAAAAAAACGTAAAATACCAAGCAGGACTATATAGGCCGCAACCGGACCTTAAAAACCCACATTACAGCAAGCAGGACCATATAGGCCCCAACCAGACCTTAAAGACCCACATTACACCAAGCGGGACCATATAGACCCCAATCGGACTTTTAAAACCTTAAAATACCAAACGGGACTACATAGGCCCAATTCGGACATTAAAAACCTTAAAATACCAAGTGGGACTATATAGGCCCAAACCAGACCTTATAAACCCACATTACACCAAGCAGGACCATATATGCCCCAGCCGAACCTTAAAAACCCACCTTACACCAAGCAGGACCATATATGCCCCAACCGTACCTTTAAAACCTTAAAATACCAAGCAGGACTATATAGGCCAAAACTGTACCTAAAAAAAACTTAAAATACCAAGCGGGACTAAATAGGCCCCAACCGGACCTTAAAAACCCACATTATACCAAGTGGAACTATATAGGCCCCAAACGGACCGTAAAACCCCACATTACGCAAGCGGGACCATAAAGGCCCCAACCGGACCTTAAAAACCCACATTACACCAACTGGGACCATTTAGGCCCCAACCGGACCTTTAAAACCCACATTACACCAAGCGGGATCATATAGACCCCAACAGGACCTTTAAAACCTTAAAATACCAAGTGCCACTATATAGGCCCAAACCAGACCTTTAAAACACACATTACACCAAGCGGGACCATATAGACCCCAAACAGGACCTTTAAAACCTTAAAATACCAAGCGGCACTATATAGGCCCGAACCGGACCTTAAAAACCCACATTACACCAAGCGGGACCATAAAGGCCATAACCAGACCTTAAAAACCCACATTATACCAAGCGGTACCATATAGGTCCCAACCAAACCTTAAAAACCCACCTTACCCCAATCAAGACCATATAGGCCCCAACCATTACTTTAAAACCTTAAAATACCAAGCAGGACTATATAGGCCAAAACTGTACCTAAAAAAACGTAAAATACCAAGCAGGACTATATAGGCACAACCGGACCTTAAAAACCCACATTACAGCAAGCAGGACAATATAGGCCCCAACCGGACCTTAAAAACCGACATTACACCAAGCGGGACCATATAGACCCCAATCGGACTTTTAAAACCTTTAAAATACCAAGCAAGACTATATAGGCCCAAACCAGACCTTAAAAACCGACATTACACCAAGAGGGACCATATAGACCCCAACAGGACCTTTAAAACCTTAAAATACCAAGCAGCACTATATAGGCCCAAACCGGACCTTAAAAACCCACATTACACCAATCAAGACCATATAGGATCCAACCATTACTTTTAAACCTTAAAATACCAAGCAGGACTATATAGGTCCCAACCGGACCTTAAAAACCCACATTACACCAAGCGGGACCATATAGACCCAAATCAGACTTTTAAAACCTTAAAATACCAAGCGGGACTATATAGGCCCAAACCAGACCTTATAAACCCACATTACACCAAGCGGGACCATTGCAAGCCTCTCCCCCCCTCTACTTTACTGGCCTTGCGATGAGAGCCTTTGGCGCTCATCACGGTCCTCGCAATGAGCGCCTTTGGCACTCATTGCGAGCCTCTCCCCCTTTCCTCTGTGTCTCTTCCCCCCTCCTCTGTGTATCTTCGCACACTCTCACCCCTCTACCTTTGGCACTCATTGCGAGCCTCTCCCCCCTCTACCTCCCGCTCCCTCTATTTTACTGGCCTTGCAATAAGCGCGTTTGGTGCTCATCACGGGCCTAGCAATGAGCGCCTTTGGTGTTCATTGCGAGCCTCTCAGCCCTTCGTCTGGGTCTCTACCCCCCCCTCTTCTGTGTCTCTTTCACCCCTCTTCTGTGTCTCTTCATCCCTTCTCCCCCCTCCTCTGTGTCTCTTACCCCATCCCTCCCTTGTGTTTCCTTCCCACATCTCCCCCCTCTGTATCTTCCCCCTCCCTCCCCTGTGTCTCTTCCCCCCTCAGTGTCTCCCTCCGCCTCCTCTCCCTCCCCTGTGTCTCTTCCCCCCACTGTCTCTGTTCCCCCTGTGTGTCTCGCCCTGCTCTACCTCCCCTGTGTCTCTTCCCCCCTGTGCCTCTGTCCCCCCTCTGTGTCTCCCTCCTCATCCTCTCCCTCACCTGTGTCTCTTCCCCCTCTGTTTCTGTCCCCCCTGTGTGTCTCCCCCCTCCTACTCTCCCTCCCCTGTGTCTCTTCTTCCCTGTGTGTCTCTCCCCTCCATGTGTCTCCCCCCCTTTGTTTCTCTTCCCCCTCTGTATCTCCCCCTCCTCCTCTTGCTCCCCTGTCTCTACCCCCCTTTGTCTCTCCCCCCCTCTGTGTTTGCCCCCCCTCCTCTCCCTCCCCTGTGTCTCTTCCCCTCCCCTCTGTGTTTCCCACCCTCCTCTCCCTCCCCTGTGTCTCTTTCCCCCCTCTGTGTCTCTCCTCCCCCTCTCCTGTGTCTCTTCCCCCCCTCCCTTCCCTGTGTCTATAGGAATACCATTTAGAGTACAAGAGAAGCCCACACCACACGGAGTACAGATACAGATAATACATACACAGATATATGAGGTTGTTGCTGGTGCTGCAGTGGTGATGTAGTGGGTTAGAGCTCTGTGCTTCCACAGCTATTGACTTGGGTTCTAATCTGAGTCAGTTCCACTGGAGAAGGAACTGGCAACCCACTCCGGTATCACTGCCTGTGCAAACTTACTTGGTTGATGAGATCAGCACGGAAGGATCTAGTCAGTGAACAGAGTGGGGAGGGTTTGAGATAATTGGCTTATTAAAGTGTTCCTGATGTCATATCATAACCAGACAACCTGCAGCACTGATTGGCTGATGCTGCAGGCTGTCAGTCAAGAAAATTGATACAATTGTAGCAGAATGAATTAATAATCACCCAAGTTGGAGCATTACAGCCCAACCCAACCCTCACACAGTAATATGATCTAGCAGTGCAGCACTAGGGAGAGAGACAGGGGAAGGCACACAAAGAGTTAATTTAAAGTGATAGATGCATATTTTTAACAAAATCATGTGAAAGAAAACATGAAAGCTGATATACAGATATAATAAAATTTTATTATCTATATACCTTTAAAGTAGAATATTAAAGTGATTGATAATTTTTGGGGGGGCGCTTGCTCATTTGCCCCTATAAACCAGCCACCCCTGCAAATATTCAGTGGAAGTAAAGAATAGATTTAAGGGACTAGACATGGAAGATAGAATGCCCGAAGAACTAGACCTGGAAGATAGTCGGCCTGAAGGATTAGACATGGAAGATAGAATGCCAGAAGAACTAAACATGGAAGATAGAAGGCCTGAAGGATTAGACATGGAAGATAGAAGACCTGAAAAACTAGACATGGAAGATAAAATGCCTGAAGAACTATACATGGAAGGCAGAATGTCTGAAGAACTAGACATGGAAGATTGAATGCCTGAAGAACTTTGGACCGATATTTGCAACATTATCCAGGAAACAGCAGCAAAGAATATCCCTAAAAGAAAGAAAAGTAAGAAGTCAAACTGGCTATCTGATGAGGCTTTGAAAGTAGCCCAGGAAAGAAGGAAAGTGAAAGGTAGTGGAGATAAGAAGAGATTTGTCCAACTGAAGAATTCCAGAGGATAGCAAGAAGAGACAAGGAGACATTCTACAATGAGTGATGTAAAGAGATTGAAGAAGATAACAGAATGGGTAAATCAAGAGATCTCTTCAAGAAAATTGTGGAACAATTGCAATCATTTCACATGCCAGCAAGGTAAGACCCTACTGCTTACAAGCTAACTACCCTACAAGCTCAGCTCCAACAATACAGTGGATATAAAAAGTCTACACACCCCTGTTAAAATGTCAGGTCTGTGCTGTAAAAAAATGAGACAAAGATAAATAATTTCAGAACTTTTTCCACCTTTTAATGTGACCTGTAAACTGTACAACTCAATTGAAAAACAAACTGAAATCTTTTAGGTGGAGGGAAGAAAAATAAAAAATAAAAATAATGTGGTTGCATGAGTCTGCACACCCTGTTATAACTGGGGATGTAGCTGTGTTCAGAATTAAGCAATCACATTCCAAATCGTGTTAAATAGGAGTCAGCATACACCTGCCATCATTTAAAGTGCCTCTGATTAACCCCCCAAAAAAGTTCAGCTGCTCTAGTTGGTCTTTCCTGAAATGTTCTTAGTCGCATCACACAGCAAAAGCCATAGTCCACAGAGAGCTTCCAAAGCATCAGAGGAATCTCATTGTTAAAAAGGTATCAGTCAGGAGAAGGGTACAAAAGAATTTCCAATGCATTAGATATACCATGGAACACAGTGAAGACAGTCATCATCAAGTGGAGAAAATATGGCACAACAGTGACATTACCAAGAACTGGAGCTCCCTCCAAAATTGATGAAAAGACAAGAAGAAAACTGGTCTGGGAGGCTACCAAGAGGCCTACAGCAACATTAAAGGAGCTGCAGGAATATCTGGGAAGTACTGGCTGTGTGGTACATGTGACCACAATCTCCTGTATTCCTCATATGTCTTGGCTATGGGGTAGAGTGGCAAGACGAAAGCCTTTTCTTACGAAGAAAAACATCCAAGCCAGGCTACATTTTGCAAACACATCTCCCAAAAGCATGTGGGAAAAGGTGTTATGGTCTGATGAAACCAAGGTTGAACTTTTTGGCCATAATTCCAAAAGATTTGTTTGGCGCAAAAACAACACTGCACATCACCAAAAGAACACCATACCCACAGTGAAGCATGGTGGTGGCAGCATCATGCTTTGGGCTGTTTTTCTTCAGCTGGAACTGGGGCCTTAGTTAAGATAGAGGGAATTATGAACAGTTCCAACTACCAGTCAATATTGGCACAAAACCTTCAGGCTTCTGCTAGAAAGCTGAACATGAAGAGGAACTTCATCTTTCAGCATGACAACGACCCAAAGCATGCATCCAAATCAACAAATGAATGGCTTCACCAGAAGAAGATTAAAGTTTTGGAATGGCCCGGCCAGAGCCCAAACCTGAATCCGATTGAAAATTTGTGGGGTGATCTGAAGAGGGCTGTGCACAGGAGATGCCCTCGCAATCTGACAGATTTGAAGTGTTTTTGCAAAGAAGAGTGGGCAAATCTTGCCAAGTGAAAATGTGCCATGCTGATAGACTCATATCCAAAAAGACTGAGTGCTGTAATAAAATCAAAAGGTGCTCAACAAACTATTAGTTTAAGGGTGTGCATACTTATGCAACCATATTATTTTATTTTTATATTTTTTCTTCCCTCTACCTAAAAGATTTCAGTTTGTTTTTCAATTGAGTTGTACAGTTTATAGGTCACATTAAAGGTGGAAAAAGTTCTGAAATGATTTATCTTTGTCTAATTTTTTTACAACACAGAAACCTGACATTTTAAAAGGGGTGTGTAGACTTTTTATATCTACTGTATATGGGCCAAGAACTACCAGATGTACAAGCCGGGTTCTGCAGAGGAAGAGGCACAAGAGATCAAATTGCCTATGTCCAATGGATGATAGAGAAAGCAAGAGAGTTCCAGAAAACCATTTACTTCTGCTGCATAGATTAATCTAAAGCCTTTGACTGTTTGGATCACAACAAAATGTGTCATGTCCTTAAAGAGGTGGGAGTACCAGATCATCTCATCCTCCTCCTAAATAATCTGTATGTGGACCAAGAAGCCACGATCAGAACAACTGAATGATAGTGAAAGAAGTATGACAAGGTTGTATTTTGTCACCTTAATTATTCCCCTTAGATGCAGAGTACATCATGTGTAAGGCTGTACTGGATGAATCCAAAGCGAGGTTCAATATTGCTGGAAGAAATATCAGCAACCTCAGTACATGGATGATACTACATTGATAGCTGAAAGTGAAGAGGAACTAAAGGACCTATTGATGAGGGTAAAAGAAGAGAGTGCAAAAGTTGGCCGGCTGCTCAGTGTTAAAAAGACAAAGATCATAGCAAACACCAATCTCCATTCCTGGCAAATAGACGGGGAAGAAGTGGAGGCAGTGACAGATTTTATTTCCCTGGGATCCAAGATGGTGACTGCAAACATGAAATTTAAAGACCTTGAAAGGCATGGGTTCATGAGGCTGTCCACTAGTAACCAACCATAATTTCACTGACTACATCATCCAATTATCTAAAAGGAAGACAGACTCATTGAAATATGTGCTTATTGCAGTTGACCTTTTTTTGTTTAGTTGTTCAGTCGTGTCCCAATCTCAGTGAACCTATGGACCACAGCATGCCAGGCACATCTATCATTATGTTTCTGGTTGTGCTTATCCATAAGGTTTTCTTGGCAAAGATACTGGAGTGGGTTGCTAGTTCCTTCTTCAGTGGACCACAATTTGCATGACCACTCTGCTATGACCTGCCCATCATTGGTTGCCCTACATGGTATAGCTCAGAGCTTCATTGAAGCGCACGAGCCCCTTCACCATGACAGGATGGTGATCTGGAAGGGGTACACTTGCCATATTCTACGTTAATTGGGCATCTGGCTAAAAAAACAGGCAACTGTATGAAATGTACCAGTTATCCCAAAATGGACAAGTCCACCTCAGACTACTTGCTGGTAAACGTGTGATGGTTTGAGTGGGACCATTTGATAGCTTGAGTGTAACCATGTGAAAGCTTGAGTGTGACCATGTGATGGCTTTAGTATGACCATGTTAAAACTTTAGTGTGACCATGTGAAAGCTTGAGTGTGACCATGAGATAGCTTTAGTGTGATCATGTGAAAGGTTGCGTGTATCAGTGTGTGGGTCCCAGCCAACATATCTCACCTCCTAGATATAAAGGTGGCAGCGAAATCTCGAAGGGGGCAGGTGGTGGTGGAGGAGGAAGCTCATCAAATACATGGTCAGGAGGAGGGAGTAGAGGAGACACTGCGTTTATAAACCTGCGGAAATCACAAATATGAGTGTTCAGAACAACTGGTGGGAATAATAAAGGAGGAGTTATAGGGAGAGTAATACCATATTACATGAGTATATTATATGGAGCAATAGGGAGATGTTATATGATGATCTCACAGAGAATTTGAAGGCTCAGGAATTTTCTCAGGAATTAGGGGTGGAAGAACGGCGTCCTTTCTCCGAACACTTCTCCTGTAGAAGAGCAAAAGTATCAATAGAGGAGACTTCTAGCTGGAAAGAGTGTATACAGTAAATATTATATGCTTTACACAGGTGGATATAAACATATAAATGTAAATACTGAACTTTATGAATAATATTTCGGCCTATAAATACTTGCACAGGTTCATGGACAGATCTTCACAAGATTAGCACGTTCCTAAATAATATTTTATCATAAACCATTGTTTTTTTCTTTAAAAAAAAAAAATACTTTTTACAATAACAACATATGTATTACAGAGACAGAATAACAAAAAAAACAAAAAAACATAGAAAAACGCATGTCAAAAAAGTTATAAATTGATTTGCAGGTCAGTGAGGGAAATAAGTATTTGACCCCTTCATCTTAGTACTTGGTGGCAAAACCCTTGTTGGCAATCACAGAGGTCAGACGTTTCTTGTAGTTGGCCACCAATTTTGCACACATGTCAGGAGGGATTTTGTCCCACTCCTCTTTGCAGATCTTCTCCAAGTCATGAAGGTTTTGAGGTTGATGTTTGGCAACTCAAACCTTCAGCTCCCTCCACAGATTTTCTATGGGATTAAGGTCCGGAGACTGGCTAGGGACCTTAATGTGCTTCATCTTGAGCCACTCCTTTATTATCATGGCTGTGTGTTTTGGGTCATTGTCATGCTGGAATACCCATCAACAACCCATTTTCAATTCCCTGGCTGAGGGAAGGAGGTTCTCACCCAAGATTTGACAGTACTTGGCCCCGTCCATCGTCCCTTTGATGCGGTGCAGTTGTCCTGTCCCCTTAGAATTAAAACACCCCCAAAGCATAATGTTTCCACCTCCATGTTTGACGGTGGGGATCGTGCTCTTGGGGTTATAGGCAGCATTCCTCATCCTCCGAACACATCAAGTTGAGTTGATGCCAAAGAGCTCAATTTTGGTCTCATCTGACCACAACACCTTCACCCAGTTCTCCTCTAAATCATTCAGATGTTCATTGGCAAACTCAAGACGGGCCTGTACATGTGCTTTCTTAAGCAGGGGGACCTTGCAGGCACTGCAGGATTTCAGTCCTTCATGGTGTGTTACCAATTGTTTTCTTGGTGACTGAGGCCCCAGCTTCCTTGAGATCATTAACAACATTCTCCTGTGCAGTTCTGGGCTCATTCCTCACCATTCTAATGATCATTAAAACTCCACGAGGTGAGATCTTGCATGGAGCACCAGACCGAGGGAGACTGGCAGTTATTTTGTGTTTCTTCCACTTGCGAATAATCTCACCAACTGTTGTCACCAAGCTGCTTGGCGATGGTCTTGTAGCCCGTTCCAGCCTTGTGTAGATCTACAATCTTGTCCCTGGCATCCTTGGACAGCTCTTTGGTTTTGGTCATGGTAGAGAGTTTGGAATCTGGTTGATTGATTGCGTCTGTGGTCAGGTGTCTTTTATACAGGTAACAAGCTGAGATTAGGAGCACTCCCTTCAAGAGAGTGCTCCTAATCTCAGCTCATTAGCTGTATAAGAGACACCTGGGAGCCACAAATCTTGCTGATTGCTAGGGGATCAACTACTTATTTCCCTCATTTACATGCAAATCAATTTATAATTCTTGTTTGTCTTTTTTTTTTTTTTGTTTGTTATTCTGTCTCTCACTGTTATCATTTCTTTCTGTTATCATTTCTTTCTTTCTCACTGATCATTTCTTTACCAGTGGACAAACTTTCAAAATCAACAGGGGATCAAGTACTCCCCCCCCCCCCCCCCCCCCACTGCATCTATCAATCTGTCAGCCTGCCTGACGGTCTATCTGTCTATCTATCTCTGTATTTATGTCTGTCTGTCTATCTATCTATCTATCTACACCTTGTATGAAAATAAGAAGAGATGGGGCGAAATCAAGAAGAGAACATGGAGATCTGTAAGTACTTAGTATAGAGTGATAGCGGGACATCAGTAAGAGAACATGGAGACCTGTAAGTACTTAGTATAGATTGATAGAGGGACGTCAGTAAGAGAACATGGAGATCTGTAAGTACTTAGTATAGAGTGTTAGGGGGACGTCACTATGTGAAGATGGAGATCTGTAAGTACTTACAGCCTTATTAAATTGCGATTTGGTAAATTGAATAGGGCTCTATTTAAGCACACCGCATATTTTATTTACAGAAGTTTTTAGTTAGTAAAGACCTCGCTTTTGGATAGAAGTTCACTAACTAAAAACTTCTGTAAAAAAATATGCTGTGTGCTTAAATAGAGCCCTTTTAAATTTACAGAATCGCAATTTAATAAGGCTGTTAGTATAGAGTGATAGGGGAACATCAGTAAGAGAACATGGAAATTTCTAACTACTTAGTATAGAGTGATAGAGGGACATTAGTAAGAGAACATGGATGATCAAGCAGGCTTTCATTAGTCATGATGGCAATCTGTTTTGCCATTGGCTAATTCTGACACATTGCTACGTGGTAGCTTCATTGCTATTAGCACTGCCGCACACCCAACGTGCGACAGTATGCGTTGCGTTTTTATATCCCTCACTCGTGGCACGCAGCCCCTTCCAATTTAATAGCAATGTAAATAGGGCAAATTTCAAGCACGTAGCCTCTGCTGTTAGTATAGAGTGATAGAGGGACATCAGTAAGATAATATGGAGATCTGTAAGTTGTTAGTACAGAATGATAGAGGGTCATCAGTAAGAGAATATGGAGAGCTGTAACTACTTAGTATAGAGTGATAGCGGGACATCAGTAAGAGAACATGGAGATCTGTAAGTACTTAGCATAGAGTGATAGAGGGACATTAGTAAGATAATATGGAGATCTGTAAGTACTTAGTATAGAGTGACAGAGGGATATCAGTAAGAGAACATGGAAATTTCTAACTACTTAGTATAGAGTGATAGAGGGACATTAGTAAGAGAACATGGAGATCTGTATGTACTTGGTATAGAGTGATAGAGGGACGTCAGTAAGAGAACGTGGAGATCTGTAAGAACTTAGTATAGAGTGATAGAGGGACGTCAGTAAGAGAACATGGAGATCTGTAAGTACTTAGACGCAGATGCTTGGAGCCAATCACAATGGGATATACCCGTGGGGTGTATCACATTCTGATTGGCTGAAGGCAATAGTGCCTTCTGATTGATTTACAAATGACTGTCAGGTCCATCAGCCAATCAGAATGAGATATAGGGGTGTATCCCATTCTGATTGTCTCACACCTTGGCGCCTTCTGATTGGCTGAAATTTGATTGACAGCGTTTTCTGCCAATCAGAAGGTGCCATTTGCATTGTTTTTACCAGTGCATGCGCAGAAAGCCTCATTTGCGGCGAGGAGCTCCTCCAGGGAGGAGCTGTATAATTTTTTTAAATCTTTTTAGAGCAGCAGATTTTTTTCCGATGGGCCCACCCGGCGAAGACTGCCAGAAGGATGGGGGCATTGAGGAAAGGTAAGTGTTCTATTTATAATGTTTATGATTTTATGTTGGGTTTATTTGTTTATTAATTTTATGTTTCTTTTTTAAAAGTGGGCTTATTTACCCTATTCTAAGTTTAGTGAGGGGGGTTGTGTTAGGTGGGATTTATGATTTTTTATTGTATGTAGTTAGGGGTTTAATTGTATGTAGATAGGGATTAACTGTATGTAGTTAGGGGTTTAATTGTATGTAGTCAGGGTATTAATTTATGTAGTTAGGGTTTTAATGTATGTAGTTGTGGTTAAATTATATGTATTGAGGGGTTATCATTGTATGTAATCATGCTTTTTTTATTTTATGCAATTTAGG
The DNA here is from genome assembly GCA_027410445.1 of Discoglossus pictus. Lineage (NCBI taxonomy): Eukaryota > Metazoa > Chordata > Amphibia > Anura > Alytidae > Discoglossus > Discoglossus pictus. Next base: position 92,264,730 of record CM050170.1, on the reverse strand, counting down.
CTTTTTTATTTTTGGAATTAGATGGAGGGGGGCTGGGGGAATTCCAAATAGAGCACTATCTTTACGTATGGGTGTTCCACAGGCCTCAAAGCTGGGTCCCTCATGTAGTATTGGGTGTCTATGACACTTGTGGCAAAAAAAGTTCTCACGTGGTGATGAGTTCTCACGGTGGTGATTTAAAAGAATGTTTCTTTATTCATAAAATTATAATCCAGATTGATACAAGCAGTTGATAAGTGCAATAAAAAGTGTAACAAACACATTTCGCTACTGATGTCACTAAGATAATATGGAGATCTGTAGGTACTTAGTAAAGAGTGATAGCAGGACATCAGTAAGATAATATGGAGATCTGCAAGTACTTAGTATAGAGTGATAGAGGGACATCAGTAAGAGAATATGGAGATCTGTAAGTAGATAGTACAGAGTTATAGAGGGATGTCAGTAAGAGAATATGGAGATCTGTAAGAAGTTAGTACAGAATTATAGAGGGATGTCAGTAAGATAATAGGGAGATCTGTAGGTACTTAATACAGAGTGATAGCGGGACATCAGTAAGAGAATATGGAGATCTGTAAGTACTTAATATAGAGTGATAGAGGGACATCAGTAAGATAATATGGAGATCTGCAAGTACTTACTATAGAGCGATAGAGGGACATCAGTGAGAGAATATGGAGATCTGTATGTAAGTCTGTAAGTAGTAAGTACAGAGTGATATGTTACTGGGGTAAATGAGATCATACACTGTAATGTCCATTCATCAGTAGTAGGCTTCTTGGGGATGATTTACCCTCTACTAAAAGAGCCATGGCCTTTCTACCACCCGCCCCCACCCCTCATCACATTTCCAGTTCCTTCTAATTCCATCCCCAGAGACAGGGATTTGAACGATGGACTGTACACCTTGATAACAATTTGTCTGATATGATTATCTAGCTGTGGACTGAAAGTACATATTGGATTTGTGAGATAACTGGCTTAGAAGGGAACTTTGGATGTGTTTAGGTTTGTGATGCAATTACAAGCTCACCCTGTGATGAGATTAACCCCCACATTTGCGGCGAGGAGCTCCTCCAGGGAGGAGCTCCATTATTTTTTTTATCTTTTTAGAGCGGCGTATTTTTCTCCGACGGGACCACCCAGCGAAGACAGCCAGAAGGATGGGGGCATTGCGGAAAGGTAAGTGTTCTATTTATAATGTTTATGATTTTATATTGGGTTTATTTGTTCATTCATTTTTTTTTTTTTTTTAAGTGGGCTTATTTACCCTATTCTAAGTTTAGTGAGGGGGATTCTGTTAGGTGTGATTTATGAATTTTTATTATATGTAGTTAGGGGTTTAATTGTAGGTAGATAGGGGTTAACTGTATGTAGTTAGGGGTTTAATTGTATGTAGTCAGGGTATTAATTTATGTAGTTAGGGTTTTAATGTATGTAGTTGGGGTTAAATTATATGTATTGAGGGGTTATCATTGTATGTAATCATGCTTTTTTTATTTTATGCAATTTAGGCTTTTTTATTTCTGGAATTAGATGGATGGGGGCTGGGGGAATTCCAAATAGAGCACTATCTTTACGTATGGGTGTTCCACAGGCCTCAAAGCTGGGTCCCTCATGTAGTATTGGGTGTCTATGACACTTGTGGCAAAATAAGTTCTCACGTGGTGATGAGTTCTCACGGTGGTGATTTAAAAGAATGTTTCTTTATTCATAAAATTATAATCCAGATTGATACAAGCAGTTGATAAGTGCAATAAAAAGTGTAACAAACACATTTCGCTACTGATGTCACTAAGATAATATGGAGATCTGTAGGTACTTAGTACAGAGTGATAGCAGGACATCAGTAAGATAATATGGAGATCTGCAAGTACTTAGTATAGAGTGATAGAGGGACATCAGTAAGAGAATATGGAGATCTGTAAGAAGTTAGTACAGAATTATAGAGGGATGTCAGTAAGATAATAGGGAGATCTGTAGGTACTTAATACAGAGTGATAGCGGGACATCAGTAAGAGAATATGGAGATCTGTAAGTACTTAATATAGAGTGATAGAGGGACATCAGTAAGATAATATGGAGATCTGCAAGTACTTACTATAGAGGGATAGAGGGACATCAGTGAGAGAATATGTAGATCTGTAAGTAAGTCTGTAAGTAGTAAGTACAGAGTGATATGTTACTGGGGTAAATGAGATCATACACTGTAATGTCCATTCATCAGTAGTAGGCTTCTTGGGGATGATTTACCCTCTACTAAAAGAGCCATGGCCTTTCTACCACCCGCCCCCACCCCCCATCACATTTCCAGTTCCTTCTAATTCCATCCCCAGAGACAGGGATTTGAACGATGGACTGTACACCTTGATAACAATCTGTCTGATATGATTATCTAGCTATGGACTGAAAGTACATATTGGATTTGTGAGATAACTGGCTTAGAAGGGAACTTTGGATGTGTTTAGGTTTGTGATGTAATTACAAGCTCACCCTGTGATGGGATTAACCCCCACATTTGCAGCGAGGAGCTCCTCCAGGGAGGAGCTCCATTATTTTTTTTAATCTTTTTAGAGCGGCGTATTTTTCTCCGACGGGACCACCCAGCGAAGACAGCCAGAAGGATGGGGGCATTGCGGAAAGGTAAGTGTTCTATTTATAATGTTTATGATTTTATATTGGGTTTATTTGTTCATTCATTTTATGTTTCTTTTTTAAGTGGGCTTATTTACCCTATTCTAAGTTTAGTGAGGGGGATTGTGTTAGGTGTGATTTATGAATTTTTATTATATGTAGTTAGGGGTTTAATTGTATGTAGATAGGGGTTAACTGTATGCAGTTAGGGGTTTAATTGTATGTAGTCAGGGTATTAATTTATGTAGTTAGGGTTTTAATGTATGTAGTTGGGGTTAAATTATATGTATTGAGGGGTTATCATTGTATGTAATCATGTTTTATTTTATGTGATGTATGACTTTTTTTCTGTAAAGTAGGTGTTTTTGTTTTATGCAGTTTAGTTATTTTTATTTTGGATAACTTCAGTTTTTTTATTTTATGTAATTTAGTTTTTTTTTATTTTGGGTAACTTATGTTTTTTTTATTTTATGTAATTTGAACTTTTTTATTTTTGGAATTATTATTATTAGAGAAAATAAGTTTAATTTGGTTAGTCTTTCTTCATAACTTAGCCCCTCCATTCCCCTTATTGGTTTTGTTGCCCTCCTCTGTTCCTTTTCCAGATCTAAAATGTCCTTTTTATGAAGTGGTGCCCAAAATTGTACTCCATATTCCAAATGAGGGCGTACTAGAGATTTGTGTAGTGGCAGAATTATATTTGCTTCCCTGGCTTCTATACCCTTCTTAATACATGCTAATATTTTATTTGCCTTTGCAGCTGCTGCTTGGCTTTGAGCACTGTTACCTAGGTGGTTGTCCACAAGCACTCCCAAATCCCTTTCAATATCTGATACACCTAGATTTGCTCCATTAAGATTATAAATTGCATGGCTATTTTTCCTTCCCAGATGCATAACTTTACATTTATTTGTATTAAATCTCATCTGCCATTTAGATGCCCATTCCTCAATTTTATGTAAATCCCTTTGGAGGGAAAGCACATCCCTATCTGATTTAATCACCTTGCACATCTTCGGGTCATCAGCGAAAATGGAGACACCACACTCCAATCCTACCTCTAAGTCATTGATAAATATGTTAAAAAGGAGAGGCCCTAATACTGAACCCTGAGGAACCCCACTTACCACATTAGTCCAGTCGGAGTATGTTCCATTTACAACAACCCTTTGCTTCCTGTCATTTAGCCAGCTCTCAATCCATGAGCAGATATTTACTGCAACTCCTGTATCTCTTAGTTTGCCCAATAGTCTCCCATGTGGCACTGTATCAAAAGCCTTTGCAAAATCCAAAAAGACTACATCTTGATCCAGGTTCCTACAAACCTCCTCATAGAAACTAATTAGAATTGTTTGACATGACATATCCCTCATAAATCCATGTTGACTCCTACTTATAATCCTGTTCAAATAGACATATTCTTGTATATTATCCTGTATTAACCCTTCTAAAAGCCTCCCCACTACAGAAGTGAGACTCACTGGTCTATAATTCCCCAGATTTGCTCTTGCTCCCTTTTTAAATATAGGTATCACATCAGCTTTTCTCCAGTCATCTGGTAGAGACCCTGTGTTGAGTGAATCTTGAAAAATTAAATATAATGGTTTGGCTATTACAGGACCCAGTTCCCTTAGTACCCTTGGATGTATTCCATCAGGACCCGGGGCTTTATCAACCATTATTTTTTCCAACCTCTTTTGGATTACTTTAGCCAGTCTAATAGCTCTTTTGCAAGCCTTGCTGATTTCCTTGTACTCCCACAAAGCATTCTCTGTCCCCTTTTATTTGTATAATTTAAATGCCTGTTTTTTACTCTGCATCTTGATCTTTAAATCATTGTTAAGCCACGTTGGATGGGATTTACTCCTTTTACTTTTATTCCCACACCGTATATGCCGATGTGTATGTATATTTAGTAAGGATTTAAATGTTGTGCATTTATGTTCATTGTTTTTAGCTATCAGTTCTCTGTCCCAGTCTATACTTTGTATTGCTGCCCTTAGACAGTTAAAATCTGCCCTTTTAAAATTAAGAGTTTTCGTTGGCCCCTTAAAATGTTTTTTTTTTTAATTCAATCTGAAATGAGACTGTGTTGTGATCACTGTTTCCCAAAGGTTGCCCTATTTCAACATTTGATACTATATCAATATTATTTGTGATGAGTAAATCTAAGATAGCTTCATTTATAGTAGGCTCTTGTACAACCTGGGCCAGATAATGATCCCTGAGTGTACTCAAGAACCTGCTCCCCTTAGATGAACTGCTGGTCTCATTTATCCAGTTTATTTCATGGTAATTAAAATCTCCCATTATCAGAACTTGCCCATGCTTAGCTGCATTTTCAATCTGTAACAATAATTGTATTTCCTTATTTCAGCTATATTTGGGTGTTTATAGCATGCTCCTACTAATATTCTTTTGGAATTTGCTGCTCCGCTATTTAACTTTGCCCACAAACATTCAGCTTTATCACTAGGTCCACCATAAATATCTTCTTGGACTATAGGCTTAAATTCGGGCTTAACATACAGACAAATCCCTCCTCCTCATTTACCATTGCCTCTATCTTTCCTAAATAGGTTATAACCATCCAGATTAACAGTCCAGTCATGAGATTCATCCCACCACGTTTCGGTAATGTCTATTAAATCACATTTTTCATTGATTGCTAATAATTCTAACTCATTTCTAACTCCCATTTTTCCTGGCAAGCTTCTGGCATTAGCAAGCATACACCTTATGTTATGAGTCTGTAGTTCTGAAGTGCCTGCCACTGTACTTGAATTACTTAGTACTACCTCCGTATTGACTATACTACTCCTCCCTCATCTCCTCCCCTATGAGTTGTTAATTCATCCCTTATGCCCTCTACACTTTCTACCCCATTACTTATATCTAGTCCCTCCCCCCACCTACTAGTTTAAAAACTCCTCTAGCCTTTCTACCATCCTATCCCCTAGTACAAAAGCTCCCCCATCATTAAGGTGCAATCCATCCCTACTGTAGAGATTGTCAGCCCAATGCTCTAAAAACCCAAACCCCTCCTTAGTGCACCACATCTTAAGCCACGCATTAACCTGCCTAAGATACTTCTGCCTCCCTGGGCTAGCACGTGGCACTGGTAGTATCTCAGAAAATACTACCTTGGAGGTCCTTGCCTTAAGCTTATTACCTAGTTCTCTAAAATCATTCTTTAGGACACTCCATCTTCCACTAACTTTGTCATTGGTACCAATATGTACCAAGACCGCCGGTTCATTTCCAGCCCCTCCCAATAATTTGTCTACCTGATCCACAACATGATGAACCCGAGCACCCGGGAGACAGCAAACTGTTCCATTGCTGGAATCTGGGTGATAAATCACCCTGTCTACCTTCCTAATAATAGAGTCCCCTACAACCAAAACCTGTCTGTTGCTCTGCCTATTCTGACCCTCCCTCTCCTCCAGTAGAGCTGTTCTCCCGACTGTTAGAGAGAACAGCTCTATCTGGCATTGCCATTCCTGAATGGACATCCCCAACAGTTTCACTCAATCTGGCAAATCTGTTGGTATTTGCAAACTCAGAACTGGCCTGCCTCCTCCTGTTCCCCCTTATTCCCCTTCTAACTGTAACCCAGCTACCTCCTTTGACATCCTCATTAGCCCCAGCTCCACCCTCCATGCTAGGCCCAGCTAAACTGTGCTCAGTGAGCACCAACCTCCTTTCCAGTGAAGCAATATCACTAAGTGCTGCAATTCTCCGCTCCAGATCTCCAATTTGAGCTTCCAGAGAGGCAACATGCTCACACCTCTCACAGAGGTATGGACCCTGGATCATCTGTTCCAGTATTGCATACATATGACAGGATTTACACTGAGTGAGGTTGCCACTGGACTGACTCATAATTATTATTATTGTCTACAAAATTTCAGTGGGAAAAATAAAGATTATAAAATAATGTATTTGTATAAAGTTTTCCTCCTTTGCACTATAAATCTGCCCTCCCTTTTCTTTGAAGTCCCTCCTTTTATTTAAACTCCTACACTTTTACTAGAATTGCACTTGATACTGAAAATGTTCGCAAGCTCACAAGTTCGCCCCTTCTCCTGTTTATATTAACTTCTGCCTTCTCACCTGGACACAATTATTGCACTCTGCAATTTATCAGCCTTTACCTGTAAAGGAAAATCCACTTGTAAACAGGCCCCAAACAGCTCACAAACGTTTTATACTAGTTTAGCAGTCAAGCCACACCCCTCTCACCTGGGCACAATTAGTGCACTCTGCAATTTATCAGCCTGGTTTTTACAATTGGATTTACCGTAAGGTAAATCCACTAGTAAAAACCACGGGGGTGATTTAAAAGAATGTTTATTTATTCATAAAATTAAAATCCAAATTGATACAATCAGTTGATAAGTGCAATAAAAAGTGTAACAAATGCGTTTTGCTTCTGATAGTCTGCAGCTTCCTCAGTGATTTTAACCTATGATATATGAGAATACAGTTGTATCTATAATAACAACATTTAAACGTAGTGAATAGGTACAATTAACCTTACAATTAGAATTACGTATATGTATATTTTGGTGATATAAATGCCACCTTGATCGTTTATATACATTTATATTGTAACAGGCACAGTTCTTGGTATTACGTAGTATAAATACATTTGTTTAAATATGTGCAGTAGTTATTTTACAGTGTCTATGATACAAACAATATGATTCAACATTTTCAGTGGCTAGTACTGCAATAAGAATACTTGTTATAAAGGATTTCATGTATTTATATAGGTTAACACTTTTATACCCAACAGTTGTGAAGATAAGCTGTTCTTTTTTTATTGTTTAATAATGTTCTTTTTTATTTTATGATAATGTTCTTTTTTTATTTTGTGTAATTAGTGTGGTAATAGGGATTTTATTAGGGGTTAATAGTGTATTGTAGGAGGGGGTTTATGGGATGGGGTTTACTGGGTACATTTGGGGTTAAATAGGCCCAGTTAGGGTCAAATATGACTAGACGGGGTTAAATATGTCTAGATGGGGTTAAATAGGACTAGACTGGGTTACATAGGACTAGACAGGGTTAAATAGGACTAGATGCGGTTACATAGGACTAGATGGGGTTAAATAGGACTAGACAGGTTTACATAGGACTAGATGGGGTTACATAGGACTAGATGGGGTTAAATAGGACTAGACAGGTTTACATATAACTAGACAGGGTTAAATATGTCTAGATGGGGTAAAATAGGACTAGACAGGGTTAAATAGGACTAGATGCGGTTACATCGGACTAGATGGGGTTAAATAGGACTAGACAGGTTTACATAGGACTAGATGGGGTTACATAGGACTAGATGGGGTTAAATAGGACTAGACAGGTTTACATAGGACTAGATGGGGTTAAGTGGTTAGTGATGGGGTTAATTAGGTATGTTGTGGGTTAAATAGGGTTTATTAGTTAGAGGGGGTTAATTAGTTAGAGGGGGGGTTAATGGGATAGTATAGGGTAGGATAAGGGTTAATAATGTAAGGTAGGGGTTAATAAGTTAGGGGTTTATTGGGTATAGTTAGGGTTAATGGGGTATAGTTAGGGTTAACAGGGTTTAGTATGTGTTAATGGGGTATAGTTAGGGTTAATATTGTAGTGCTTAGACTTTGTGTCATGGTGGCCCTGGAGGATCCTTATGGCACTTATATTGTTACTAGCGTATTGCCCGTCAAAAAATGACGGCAATGAGATGTGTATGTTTGGAAACTTGTTTAGTTATTAATATACATATGGAATTGTAAGGTAGCTAATGTTGTTTTGTGTGTACTACTGAAATATAGAATTCAAATTATTAAATTAATATAGTTTACCTATTTTTATGCATTGTGTTGAAAAGCTGGCAATCTGTTTTGATGTTGCTGCAGCATTAGTGGTGTGTAGGTGCCTAAACTCTTTTATTTTGAGTTAAATGAAGGTGTAACTTTGTTTTTTGAGGTTGTGGATGCTACCTCTTGCTGTCGGTAAGCTTTTTATGTATGTGCTGTGTGGATTTATTGTGTTTGTCTTTTTTTTCATGTTTGCGAGTTGCAACCGTATTTTTTTGCTAGTTGTTTTTCGAGCACATACGTCTGTGGCTGTGTTTTATGCAGTTCGTAGTAGTATAGCCTCGTTTTCATTTTTTTCGGCGGCCATTTTTTTCTCGCTTAGCCGATTTGCGATCTTTGTAACTCGTCTAAATCGATGTAAATTGGAGTTCCAACTCACTCCCAGACATCCTGCCTTGTTCCCCATGCTGTAAGTGACCTTTTTTTTATTTTTTTGTGTGTATTTTTTTCATCTCGTATTTTTTTTCTAAGTGCTACGGTTTAACGGCTCGCCTCGCTATGCGAGGCTCGCCTGCAATGAGCGCCTGCCGCGCTCAATGCCAAAGTGCTACGGTTTAACATAACGACTCGCCTCGCTACGCGAGGCTCGCCTGCAATCAGCCCCACTGGGTAGGTTTGAACTAGGTTCTTATCAAGCCCAATAGAAGATATAGATCATCACAGCTTTGGAAGGATGTCCAACTACCAAAATATGTCTGCTGCTGATCTCAAAGAACTATTTAGGGAGAGAGGCTTTGCTTGGAGAGTGTGAATCACCAAGGCTGACATGGAATTGCAGCAGGATGATCACCTCCAATGAGTGGAGAAAAGTATGGAAACAAGAAAAGAGGGTTCAGAGCCAGTTCCAGAGCTGGGGCTCACAGCAGAGAAGGATTAGGAGATAAATAAAGGGACCCTTGAATGTGATCAGGGAGCTATGGGTAGCGGATTATAGATTGAACCAGTTGTTGGTGGCCTCATATGTTTTGGCCTTCTGGGAGAAACTAGCAATGATAACGGAAAACATGCAGGTTTCCCAGGCCAAAAACAAAAACAAGGGGGCTAAAGATAGATAGCTTGGAAGTGGGGCAGGTGTTGATGCTGGTACCCAAGCCCCAGCCTAAATTGCAAGCCACTTGGGAAGACCCCTTCCCCATTACAAACAAAATAAATCCCCACACATATGTTTTGACTATAGACGCTGTCAGGAAGGTCACTAGGCTAGCCCACATCAATAGGCTGAAGGAGTACCAGAGAAGGCCTCAGAACTTGTTAGCAATATGCCTGCCTACAGTCAGTAACCCAGAGGAGAGAACTTTACCCGATTTGCTAGCCCGAGCTAGGCCAGGTGCGCAGAAAGAGATAGTGAGGGAAACAGAAAACTTAACTCTGCACCAGAAGGGGCAGCTGATGACTACCATTGCCTCATGCTGTGCACTGTTTTCCACTAGGCCTGGGTGCACCTCCCTAGCTGTGCACAAGGTTCTCACAGAGGGTTGCCCTTTCTTAAAGCAACCTTCCTACCCAGTACCAAAAGCTGTAAGGCAAAGTATTTTGGATGAATTGAAGGCGATGATGAGATTAGGTGTTATTGAACATTCTAGTAATCCCTGGGCTTCCCCAGTAATATTGGTACCTAAGAAAGATAGAACCGTTCGCTCAATGAATGTTCTAAAACTGATGCTTAGCCTATTCCATGTGATGTCACTGCATTAGCATATACCGGGTGCCGGCACCAGGTATATGCTAATGCCGTGAAATCACATGCGCCACGTCAAGACGCCGGAAGGAGCGGAGGCCGGAGCAGGAGCTTCAGATGCAGGTGAGTGGTAAAGGAGAGGGGGGGGGGGGTATTTAGAGGGGTAGAATGAGGGGGTGGGTTTAGAATGAGGAGGGGGGAGTTGAGGATGAGGATGGAGGATGAGGAGCGAGGTTGAGGAGGGGGTTGAGGATGGGGGGGTTGAGGTTGAGGAGGGAGGTTGAGGAGGGGGTTGAGGATGGGGGGGTTGAGGTTGTGGAGGGGGGTTGAGAAGGGAGGTTGAAGAGGGAGGTTGAGGTTGAGGAGGGAGGTTGAGAACGGGGTTGAGGATGAGGAGGGGGCTGAGGATGAGGGGGGGCTGAGGATGTGGAGGGAGGTTGAGGATGAGGAGGGAGGTTGAGGAGGGGGATGTGGAGGGGGGTTGAGGAGGGAGGTTGAGGAGGGGGTTGAGGATGAGGAGGGGGGTTGAGGTTGAGGAGGGGGTTGAGGATGGGGGGGTTGGGGATGAGGATGGGGGTTGAGGAGGGGGATTTAGGAGGGGGTTGAGGAGGAGGGGGTTGAGGATGAGGGGGTTGAGGAGGGAGGTTGAGGATGAGGAGGGATGTTGAGGAGCCAGGTTAAGGATGAGGAGGGGGGGAAGAGACACAAGGAAGGGAGAGCGGGGGAAGAGACACAGGGAAGGAAGAGGGGAAAAGAGACACAGGAGAGAGAGGGAGACACAAGAGGAGGACACAGAGGACACAAGAGGGACACAGGGGGCAGCACATTTCCCACCCTCGGCTTATACTCGAGTCACTAATTTTACCCAGTATTTTGGGGTAAAATAGGTGCCTCGGCTTATACTCGGGTCGGCTTATACTCGAGTATATACGGTATATGGTTTATCAAACAGTGTTAAGTGCATTCTTTGTTGTTTAGTCAATATTTAAGCTTTAATCTCATGATCATGCATTCCAGGGAACAGTTTGGCTTGATTTCCTGTAGTATGGATTGATTGGATCTTCTTGCAGTGCAAGGAACTCTAAGCAATTTTCCCCAACACCACAATGCAAAGGTGTCGATTCTATGGCACTCATCCTTCTTTATGGTACAGTTTTAGCATCCGTATGTTACTACTGGGAATACTATCGTTTTAATATTGCAGACCATTATTGATAGTGATATATTTCTCCTTTTGATAGCTGCAGTCACCATTTGAAGAGATCTTGGAGCCCAGGAAAATAAAATTTGTCTCTGCCTCCATTTCTTCTTCATATATTTTCCAGGAACTGATATTTTTGTTTGCCGTGATCTTCCTCTTTTTAATGTTTGAGCAGCAGGCTAGATTTTACACTCTCCTCTTTTACCCTCATCAATAGCATCTTTTGTCATCCCCCCACCACACACACACAGGATTCGTGGACTTTTAGAACCATCAATTGGACTTTAACAGACGCAAGGCATGTATCTAATGTATCTACCTGACCCGAGGACTATTAAAATGGCTATAAGAACATTTGAAAAGGATATGTCGCTTGCTGGCTTTTGTTCTTACGTGATGTTTCCCCAAAGCCCTGCTTATATGCCTGCTAGGCCCTTAGGATCCCTTTTCACCAGATCATTTGGGCCTAGGCGGCTCTGGATCATTTTGTAAACCTTTATTTTATGTGTAGAGTGTGTTTGGGGGTGTAACTATTACATTGGGCTAAGAAAATATTTTGGGTTTAGTACCACTTTAAGGGCCAGTAGACATTTCCAGTAGCCATTTGTGATACACAGTTCGCACCCAGGCATGCTCCAACCCTCCTAGCCAACTCCCCTCCAACTCAGTAAAGGTATTGCTAAATCTTGCACACCCCAGGTCTATGTCTCCCCACGTGGGTTAGACCCAGACCCATTACTCAGATGCTCTCCAGCAGTCACACTACCTAATCAACCCATGTTGTGCCCAGAGTGGGCTTATAGCTGGAGCCGGGGACCCCTCAGCACCTAGGTGGGGAAGGAGACATCAGGTCCTTCTAGCAAATTTCAAATACTTAACAGAACTAGACAATTCCTGTTTGCAATATCCCTTTAACCCTTGCTTAATCATATTAAATAAGAACCCTCAATTGATAGGAGTTTCTAATAAATATAATAAATATAACATTTTGTATACAGATAACATTATATTATCATTGACAAATCCTGTTAAATTCCTCCTTTATCTTATGGAAAATAAATACTCCCACCTTTCAGGCTTTAAATCAGTTCAACTAAGTCAGAAATTATGAACACTTATGCTCAACATATTCTTGAATTAATAGAACTGAATGTTGGATTTTACATTAAAAACATTCATTGAAATTCTTCAGTATTTAACTTATAAGAGGATACTTTGAATTGTATGGAGCAAACTATATTAGCTTACTTTCAAAAATTAACAAAGACTTACAACACTAATGTAATGACCTACTGCTTCTGTTGGGATTAATAATAACCTAATTCAAACCTACCCAGTAGGACTGTCTAGGTCTTTGTGAATCCCTGGTAGCAGGAACAGAACCAACCCAGTTTACAGCCACCAAAGCACCCAGCAAGCCACAGCAAACAGTAGAGCCATCCAGCAAATGTTACCGACAGTAACAGAGTCCTTTGCAGGTTCAGCAGAAATAAGGATTATTATTCCCTCAGCTTAGAACACATACATCAACTTTGCATGTTTAATCTGACAACAGCCTTTATTGATGTGTCCAGTATTCATGCACAGCCCAGTCCAACAAAATTACACTAGCCCCCACCCTGGTGCCAGTCTGTTAGCTCCGCTCCCCACTGTACTGGATCCCCAGCAACCAAGCACCTCATAACTGATATGCCCCCTGCCCCAGGGGCTCTGATAATGTATTTATTAAATTCTCTGGGGGAAATGCAGCATTTCAATACCAAACATGCCTGGGTACCACATGTACATCCATAAATCTGCACAAAAATACCATAATTCTGATCACCCCCATATTGTGGACCTCTCCATGAACAACATGGCTCCCCCATCCCACAGGGCACACAATAAGAATGTAGCTGCCACCGTTCAAGCATTCAGGCTGGGAGGATAGTGTCAGGGGAGAGAAGGAAGAAAGAATATCAATAATCCATGTTAATCCAGGGTCTTCAATAATCTAACAGTCCCTCAAAGATTTGCCCCCACCCTCCCAGACTTCTAAGCTGCTTTCCTCCCTTTCTAGTGTAGCCCGAATGGAGTGATCCTAACCGTTGACTCCTTGACTACACTGACTTTACTTATCCTCCTGCCTCAAGTGACCATCAACATTCTGACGGACCTTGCACCTCCACTGTTGAATAGAGAAATTAAAAATCTATAGGGCTCTATTGTAGCGATTGTTCATTGTCTCCCACCACTCTAGACACCCAACATAGGGGTTCCAATCCATTACCACAATTAACTCCCTGCCCTAGAGGTAGTGTTGTCATTTTTTCAAGGCCCATACCACATTCAAACACTCCTTTTCCACTAGGCCACCTTCCTGGGTAACAGCTGCCTACTGAGGTATGCTATGGGGTGCTCAAATCCTTGGTTGTCCTTCTGGCTCAGTACGTCTTCCAATCCAAATGTAGAGGCATTAGTCTGTACTATGAAGATCCTTTGGTTGTCTGGGTTGGCCAGAACAGGGAAGCAAGATAGAGCATCCTTGAAGGCAACCTTAAAGACAGGGGCCAAGTCCACCATCCTTGGCATCCCCTTCCTAGTCAGGTCCATCAATGGTTTGGCCGTGGCTGTATAACAGAGAATAAACTTGTGGTAATACCCTGTGGTATCCAGGAAAGCCATCATCTGCTTCTTTGTCTGGGGTATGGGCCAAGTAGCTATTCCCTCCACATTAGCTGGCTCTGGCCTAATCTGCCCACTGCCCACTCAGTGGCCCAAATACTGAACCTCTGCCTTAGCCCACTGGCACTTGTCTGTACATATAGTTTACTAAGTCCATTCAATACCACTAAGTATCATTTGGATGTGCTGTGGGTGATGCACCCAAGTATTGCTAAATATGGCAATATCATCTAAGTAGGCCTGAGCAAACCACTGGAACCTCTTCAACAATCTATCAACTAACCTCTGGAAGGTCAAAGGGACATTCTCCATCCCAAATGGCATCATTTTGAATTGGTAAAGCTCAAATGGAGTGATGAATGTGGACTTCTCCTTAGCTGTCTCAGCAAGGGGAATCTGTGAATACCCCTTGGATAGATCCAGGGTGGTTAGGTACTGTGCAATACCTAGCCTGTTTAACAACGCATCCATGCATGGAATAGGCTAAGCATCAGTTTTAGAACATTCATTGAGCATACGGTAGTCCTTGCAGGAACAAGTGGTTCTATCTTTCTTAGGTATTAATATTACTGGGGAAGCCCAGGGATTACTAGAATGTTCATTCACATCTAATCTCATCATCTCCTTCAATTCATCCAAAACAGTTTGCCTCACAGCTTTTGGTTCTTGGTGGGAAGGTTGCTTTAAGGAAGGGCAACCTTCTGTGAGGACCTTGTGCATAGCTATAGAGGTACACCCAGGCCTAGTGGAAAACATTGCATGGCATGGGGCAATGGTAGTCATCAGCTGCCCCTTTTGGTGCGTAGTTACGTTTTCTGTTTCCCTCACTATCTCTTTCTATGCACCTGGCCTAGCTGGGGCTAGCAAATTGGGTAAGGTTCTCTCCTCTGGGTTACTGACTTTAGGCAGACTTGTTGCTAACAAGTTCTGAGGCCTTCTCTGGTACTCCTTCAGCCTATTGATGTGGGCTACCCTAGTGACCTTCCTAACAGTGTCTATAGTCAAAACATTTGTGTGGGGATTTATTTTCTTTGTAACGGGGAAGGGGTCTTCCCAAGTGGCTTGCAATTTATGCTGGGGCTTGGGTATCAGCATCAACACTTCCTGCCTCACTTCCAGCTCTCTATCTTTAGCCCCCCCCCCCCCCCCCCCCCCGTTTTTGTTTTTGGCCTGGGAAACCTGCATGTTTTCCGTTGCCAACCCAGTTATCATTGATAGTTTCTCCCGGAAGGCCAAAACATATGAGGCCACCACCAACTGGTTCAATCTATAATCCCCTTCCCATAGCTCCTTGGTCACGTTCAAGGGTCCCTTTATTCCTCTACCCTTCAGGATCTCAAAAAGAGAGAATCGCGTGGACTGCTCTATAGGCAAAGAGAAGAGATAAGAGCATCCTCTCCTAATTCTTCTCTGCTGTGAGCCCCAGCTCTGGAACTGGCTCTGAAACCTCCTTTCTTGTTTCCATACTTTTTTCTACTCATTGGAGGTTATCATCCTGCTGCAATTCTATGTCCGCCTTGGTGATTCACACTCTCCAAGCAAAGCCTCTGTCCCTAAATAGTTCTTTGAGATCAGCAGCAGACATATTCTGGTAGTTGGACATCCTTCCAAAGCTGTGATGATCTACTGCTTCTGTTGGGCTTGATAAGAATCTAGTTCAAACCTACCCAGTGGGGCTGTTTGTTCTTTGTGAAAACCTGATAGCAGGAACAGAACCAATATAGATTACAGCCACCAAAGCACCCAGCAAACCACAGGAATAAGTAGAGGCATCCAGCAAATGTTAGACTAAACTGAGCATACAGATTAGATACATATACAATGAAATAAACTAAGCATATATACACTGGACACATAAACAGTGGAATAGACTAAGCATATACACACTGGACAAATATACAGTAGAATAGACTCACTACATAGTAGAGACAAAGTAGATGGAATAAGCACACACTGGAAACATATGCAGTGGATGGTCTTAGGTTACACTGGAATTATACGCAGTGGAAGGAACTGAGAATAAACTGAGCACATATGCAGTGGAATGGATTTAGAAAAAACTGAACACATTTACAATAAAATACACTGGACACATATATAGCAGCATTAACAGAGCATTAACAATGGATGATCACAGTAAAACAGTCTCATTGTAAATACACATAGTGAATGGTGGTGCAAATGTGGGGGGTGGGAAATTAATAACTAATTCTGAAACATGAGCATTACTTATTGTTTGAGATAAAAAGATCTGATCTTATAAATAAATTCCAGACAAGTTTTAACGCTTCAGGATCACCATATTTATAATGTGCAAAATGTTTATTTTGATAATGGACAACTTGTATCTATCCTCTTATGGTAGCGCAGCACAGGTAGCATGCAGTGGCAGTGATCATCCACTAGATGGTGCTGCTGATATTCCAGTGCCATATCAAAGAGTCAAGGCTTAGGTAAACTGTTAGGGTTAGGGTGAGCTTTAGGGTGAGGGTTAGGGTTAGTTCAAGGGTTAGGCTAACAATATAAGATTAGTACTTCTCTCGCATATCGGCAGCACTGCAAAATATTGACAGCGCCATCTAGCGGTTGGAGGCCACACTGCAGCGGCGTGCCTGAGCAGACACCATAACAGGATAGATGCGACAACTTGTTTCCAAAAGTACAAAGAAAACAGCCTTGAATTTGAATTAGTATATTCAGTTTTGCCTTTTGTTCTAACATAATCAGTAACATGGGAGGGATGTAGGCTGTACATAGGATCTCTATTCAGTTATATGGCCTAAAAGGCTTAAATGGAAATGCAACAAACAATTGGATAGTACTTCTACCACCACCTCTTAAACTTCAATGAAACAAGCAGTCTCTAAACATGCTAAATGTAAGTGTTTTTTTGTCAAAAAACGTATGTTCATTGTTTAAACAGCTGCCAGTATTATTAGTTTACTAAATATCTCATAAACATATTACGTTTTCCCAAACTACCGTAGTCCTTTAACCCAATTAGTCCATACTTAATATTACACCAAGACATTTCTAAGGAAAAATACTACAGGAACAATACTTTAATAAAAAATAAAAAAATCTTTAAAACAGGTTATGCTGTCAATAAACCAGATATTTATTAATGGTTATACATGACTATTTGGTGTGACTATTTTACGTTATTGATAAGCAATCTATTTCTGTGTTGTGTTCACACAAATTCACATTGTTGCTTGTTTAACAAGAGCAAAAGAACTGTATAATCCACCTTAAATGAAGAAAGTCATTCAGAAGTGGGCGTGGTTGCACTTCACAGTGAGAGAGATGGATACCTAGAATTCTGTGTGATTGGTCGGTACCTTTAGTGGGTGGGCTGATGATCAGGTATATAAGGCAGATCAGCTTGTTAGCTTCAGTGTACAGAAGATAGAGGAGGGAGAGGTATTATTGTTAAGAACTTAAGGGTGAGTGAATGTTCCAGTTTATCTACTCTTTTTACTTGTTTGGAATTTCTTTTGGTGTTTCTTTTTCATGCTGTTTTTTTTTAAGTAATATTGCCTGATTAATTAACCTCACCCTTTCTTTATCTCTTCACATTATAATATTTATACTTACCTTGTTGTTTTAACTGGCTCTGAATAGGGTGTTGAGTAAATTAAAATATATCTGCATGGATTTATATTTTCTAACTTAATAAGAATTACTATTCATCACAGATATTTGGTCATAATGCTCTGATCTTGTATGTAAAGTTAATTTGACTTTTTAGAAAGATTAAGGATTTATAGTTGTTACCCTTATAATCCACTCTTTAAATGCCCCTTCACACTATTTTTACTGCTTTGTGTTTGGTTTTTATTTCCTCTTTAGAGGTGCTAGCTGTGTCCTTTTTATAAATCCACATATTCAGGTATTAAACTTTGGCTTAAACTCAGCAACATCCCCTTTAATGCTTCAGTTGGCACTTAAATCTGTGCTTGAGTAGTTTACATGATGGATCTAATGCTCCTACTCCAGGGTTCAGCTTTTTACTGAGCAATTTGCACCAAAATCTATACTTTATGTATGAACATGCTCTGAATGTTCAGTGTATCTGATAGAAATGACCCTAGTTTTTCTAGGTAAAATCCCTTCCCACCCATGGACCCAATAGCAGTTAATGTATCCTGCTAAAACCTGAAGCCAATTGGTAGCTTGCAGTTTTTGTTTTGTTTGTTTTTTTAAATAAAATGCTTCACTGAATCTTTCCTTGCGTAAATAAATGTATATCCATTGACTCAATTTGAAGCAAATTGCAATCTGCTACCTGCAACTGTTGGTTCCATCCAGTTGCACAGCTTGTAAACTTTCCCTATGGAAAAAATACTTACGGTTCCTTTGTTTAATTGCAGTGGGCTTTTATATATGAACTAATTAATTAAATGTTTACCTTGCCTCCTTCCATATTAACTTCATTCTATCCTTAATTTTAGGAACTGCTATCATGGTAAATACTGGAATTAATGGGTAAGTAGCCATATGTACATTTCTAGCAGGGCCCTGGAAGGCATTTCAATGCCTGAAATACTGCTAACATCTTCAACTGCATCTTCATATATTCTACCACTAAGTGCAGAAAGTGAACTAATCTCCTAGTGTAAGATAATTAACTGAAGTCCACAAAATGGAATTTTATTTAAGTTAATAAAGCCCTCAAGGATAGGAGCAAATACCATGTGTAATGGGAAGTGTGGCAATGCAACTATTGCAGCCCCCCCCCCCCCATTTGCTATTCTTTTTACCAGTCTTTGCATTATTTGCAGTCTTTGCATTCATTTTCCCCCAGAAACATAGTCACAAACCACTTTCTACTTCTGCAGCTTATTTTAATTTGCGAGCAGAATGGATGCAACTTCAGAGCATAGGTGCTTTGTTAAAGCTGAAATGCTTATATCAATCTATGAGTCATGATGACTAACATAATTGCTTTTGTATCTGATCTAAAGGTTTATTGGCCGCACTAGGCCTGGTCAATTGTAATTGTACACACTTCATACCTAGATTGGTAGAGGAAAACTGCCTGCCAAGTGGTAAATTACTGATTTTTCTGCTTATTGTGCCCCACTGTTTATAAAAAGCATACACCAAGAAAATTAGCTGAGTTTGTTGCTTTGGTTTTTATGAACCACCATTAAGTGGAATGTAGTTTATTTTTATGCACATAAAATTCACGTTTGTCACAAATAGCAATTATCACCCCTATAGGTTTGGCCGTATTGGACGCTTGGTGACCAGAGCTGCCTTGGAATCTAGCAAGATAAAGATTGTGGCAATCAATGATCCTTTCATTGACCTGGATTATATGGTGAGAAATGGTTTTCTGACTGCCTAAAACAGAACTGTTGTACAGCTCACATCCTCATTTTATTTAAATTGCTTCTTTTATGCAGGTTTACATGTTCAAATATGACTCAACCCATGGCGTGTTCAAAGGAACCGTAAAGGCTGAGAATGGGAAGCTGGTTGTGAATGGCCATGAGATCTCAGTATTCCAAGAGTGAGTTGGTTATAGATGGGTAGAACAATGGCTTCCTTTTTTACTTTGTTGGTGCTTGAAAACCTTCTATGCTAGCTTTGGTTGCATGTGAGTTACTTGACCCAGATTTCATTTCACACTTCTCCCTAGACGAGACCCAAGCAACATTAAATGGGGTAAAGCTGGAGCAGACTATGTGGTGGAATCTACTGGGATATTTACAACCATTGAAAAAGCTTCTGTAAGTATCAACCTTGTCTGACCGTTTTTGTTTCACTTGTAACTCCTTAATACCTAGTTCCTCTTTCCCAGCTTCATCTGAAAGGTGGTGCCAAGCATGTTATAATCTCAGCCCCCTCTGCAGATGCACCAATGTTTGTTGTAGGCGTGAACCATGAGGAATATAAAAATACGCTCAAGATTGTAAGGTAAGCAGAACATTTGTCATGGGACAGAGCTACCTATCAAACTCTAATAAAAGTAGTCTCAAAGACCAGGACTTCTCACTTTATACTAGTCCAATGATGGGCAAACTAGGCTCAATAAATCTGTATTTTGCAAGAACATGTAGATCTAAATCTGTACATTCCAAAGCTTTTTGCATTAGGAGTAGCTTTCCAGTAATATTATGTAGTAAGACTACATTTTTGGCATTCCAGTAATATTAATGCACTGTCTTTCTAGGTAGAACAGATGGTCATAGGATACACCCAATTTGTTAGTATTCAAGGGACTCTGGCTACAATCTGAAGATACACCGCTCAAGTATTAACCAGTCAACTAGAGGATGATACTGTAGTCTTTGAAAGCAAACTTTCTAATACTATAACTTAAATATGACCAATTATATAAGGACTGCTGCAATGCCATTTAGAAATGTTTATTATGAATGTAGAGCAGACACTAGAGGGGTGTGAATATCTTATAAAATTTTACTCTGCCCTCCACAGTAATGCCTCCTGCACCACAAACTGCCTGGCTCCACTTGCAAAGGTCATCAATGACAACTTTAGGATAGTGGAGGGCTTGATGGTGAGTAAAAGACCCATGAACCTTGGATCCTATTACTCCAGATGTCCTGCGCCTCTACCTGATCCTTTGTCTTCTACACCTTTCGTAGACCACTGTTCATTCCTACACTGCAACTCAGAAAACTGTAGATGGTCCATCTGGCAAACTGTGGCGTGATGGGCGTGGAGCTGCACAAAACATCATCCCAGCATCAACTGGAGCAGCAAAGGCTGTGGGGAAAGTCATTCCAGAACTGAATGGGTGAGATGGGGTGTGCAACTTATGTACTGTAGGGTCACATAGCATGTTGCATTCTAGGAAGAAGTTTCCATTGAGTTGATACTAATCCTGTCTTCTGATTATTCGGACAGAAAGCTGACTGGAATGGCTTTCCGTATTCCTACTCCAAATGTGTCAGTTGTGGATCTGACTTGCCGTTTAGAGAAACCTGTAAGTTGATTATCAAATCTCTGACATGTTGGCTACTGCTCAACAATTCCTGCTCTAAAATTATACATTGGAAATGTATTGTGTCTAGTTTTGGTAAAAGTAAACCAGCTGAAGTGCTGGCTCTTACAACCTGACTGGAGTACACATTACTAAATGTAAAATACTTCTAAATGATTATGTAGTTGCTTATATATTCTCTTCACAATGTGTGCAACTTTTCCTTGCAATTGGCTACCTCAAACTTACATATTCAGCTGCTATGGAATATCTCTACTGGGAAGTCTTTCTACTAGCAGTTTTGCTATTAACATGTATAGCCAGTTTAAAATAACGTTACAAAAACAACCTATTAAACTGGCTAAAGACATTTTTGCAAAGAGCAAGCTACCAAATATTCTACCTTCTCACCTTTTTTACTATAAATCGCATCTTATTGATATGCTGTAGCAAGTGTTGGAGTCATGATTTTTCTTTTCACTAGTTTACTTCAAGGTTCTGTCACGAACCAGATAATTTTTCTCTAGCAAAATTCAAGTTTTTCATATTGATGACAAGCTGAAACTAGCAGGGTTAATTGCCTCAATCAACCACTTTGACCAGTGTCTTTATTGGTGTCACCAAATGTTCAGTTGTCACCTTGGCATTCCACATTAATCTATAGAGGGTACTTGGTTAACTTACTCATCAACTACAATTATCATATCCTCTTTTGCTCAAGGCCAAATATGAAGACATAAAGACTACAATACGTGCTGCAGCTGATGGGCCAATGAAAGGAATTCTGGGATACACAGATGAACAGGTAGGTCCCTGGAAGTGGTTTTTATACAAGCAAACATTGCAATATGGCTTTTGGGTAATGCTTGACTGAAATTCTCAATTAGGTTGTCTCAACTGACTTCAATGGGGATACTCGTTCTTCCATATTTGATGCAGGTGCTGGGATTGCACTGAATGATAACTTTGTCAAGCTTGTGTCTTGGTAAGGTGGGGGAGGGTTGGGATATGTGTTTGTAGGGAAGGAAGTTACTGCACTCAGTAATACATTTCTCCATTGCAGGTACGACAATGAATGTGGATACAGCCATCGTGTGGTAGACCTAATCTCCTATATGGCAACCAAGGAATGACCTGTCCAGTAAGACCTCTCCCTCCTGTGGCTCAGAGCAACAAATGCAATCTTTCTGTGTAACCAATAAAAAAGTAGAAACTATTATGCTTGATTCATACTTCAAATGAGTGCATTTTTCAAGCAATATATAATTTTTCAGCGTCTCAATTTTTAAGCACAGCATGGTGGAGCCTTACTGATCTATTCTTTTGATGGTAGAACACCATTAAAAAGCAAATGCCTGTTGTCTGTACAGCATATTCCATATGCAAAGTTCTAAGCCAGACTGATCTGGTAACAGTGTGACAACAGTACTCAATTTTTTTTTTTTTTTTTTTCAATGGTTTACAATTGTTTACCTCACCTCCTGATGGGATTAGCTTAATCTGGCAATAAATGGAACAAAGCAGGTGTACAAATACAATAGAGGTGTCCATGCAGATAATCCAGTGGTGGAGCCAAGAATTCTATGCTTTGATGACCTTAATGGATCAACACCCAGGCTGGGGAAAAGGGGTCTGTGACAGCTGGTTATTAAACTCACATTTTGTTCATGTGAGACTCATAAACTATTCTAAAACTAAATTGGCAAAAGCACTACAATAGTACCTGAGAACTTGGCAATCCTGCTGCAGTAGCTGCATACAATGCCATGCGGGGAGCTACAGTCTAAAGTGATTGCTATTTTCTCAGTAGGTCGGCCATTGAAAATTAGAAGAAACTTATCTTAGGTTGGTTGGACACCCTAAAATTTTTGACCTTTGATTTACACAACTGTCATGTAGCTCCTCCTTATTTCTAAGTTCCAATTATTATAAGGAAGTTTATACTTTGTGTGACGTTCACCTGAAATCTGGAGGTTCTTGAGAGGATTCCTCGCCTAATGAGTGGTCGCACACACCTCTACCTAATGTGATAGTCCCCTGTAGTGCATCCTGGTCCTGAGGGCACTCCATGAATGTATGTATCTGGGCAATGGCATTACATGTATCACTCGGTCCCCTCCCTTGACAATGGTAAATGGGTGCTGTGGTGAGGACTCTAATGATATTAAGTATTAAAGTATAAAAAAACTGTTATAATTTGTTTTATCTTTTTGTGTGATAATGTACACTAATCACTACTGTTTTCCCTAAATAGATCTAGCGCTACAATCTTTTGTGGCTATAGCAGGAAGTGCAGAGCATTTCCCTGGGTTGTGCTAATGCAGTGAGTAGGCAGCTGCAGGGAGCTCATTCCAGGGAGATGACGTTGGTGGTGTGGGGGGTTTGGTGGAGCAGGCAAGGAGATAAAGCGCTGAATGGTGTGGTCTCATGACCTATGCTTTTTTGGGGCTTGAAAAGGTCAGCACAGCAATAATTTGGAAATCCCCCTCACATAGGACAGCTGAAGAACACCACAATACAAGGTGACAATCCTTACTTTCCCTAATATAATACACACTAGCGACTTGCCCGTCAAAAATGATGGGGCAATAAAGTGTTGAAATGCTGTTTGTCACACAATGTGAGTGTACTGGGTGCCTCAACTATATATAACCCTACAGCACACTAGTGAACCCATGTAATAACACTATAAGTGCCATGAGGGTCATCCAGGATCCTCATGACACAAAGTGTAAGTGCTACACTATTTTAACCCAGTCTCTTATGGATGTCTATACAGATTCTCATAAGCCTCTATTCAACCCCATTAGTCCCAATAGGGTATATAGGGTCCCTCATGGGACAATGCTATGAAGGTTCTCCAGGACCCTCATGACACTAAGTACAAACACTACACTGCACTATACCCCCCCCAATAAACTATTAAATCTAAACTAACCTACCTCTACACTAACCTATTGAAACCTACACTACCCACCCCACTAATTACAGACAATAAAAAAGCCTATGTAATAGAAAATCAACACTACAAAAAATAAAAAAACTGCATTACAACCCCCCCCCCCCCACTACAGAAAATAGAAAAAAAATACACACCTAAAAAGGAAATGCATACAAAATATTTACATTACAATACAAATCAAATAAATCCTATCTAAAATGCACACATACCCCTCTGTCTAAAATACATTAAATCCTATCTGAAATACATACATACGCCTCTATCTGACATACAATAAAGCCTATCTACACACACAAACCCTAAATCTAACCTAAAATAGAATAAATAAGACCACTTACCTTTGCAGATGTCCCTTCAGATCGGCCCCCTAGGAAATAAAAAATGAGTACAACACACTACATAGAATAAATAAACACTCTAAATATTCTACTCCCCTTTTCAGCATGTTCCCATCCTTATTTTCTTTTCTGGTGCGGCCACTGTTAAAAATAAACTATATTTAGTACTAATCTACTAACACACAAAATAAAATAAACATAATATACATTGAACTTACCTTGGCGCCATGTCCCCGTGCTCCTGCTCTTCAGACCCGGCTGGACCCTAGAAGACTCACAGAGCTCCCCGACGCTAATGAGGCCCCTAGAGCCTTTTTCGGAAGAAAATATTGGCAATGGTGCCTTCTGATTGGCTCAAAACGCGGTCTAATTTCAGCCAATCAGAAGATGCCAAGGTGTGAGCTGATTGGAATGTGATATATCCCATTCTGATTGGCTAATTAGGTGATTAACTGGAGGCATCTGTTCATTCTGATTGGCTGCAGTCTAATTGACAGTGATCACTGCCAATCAGTAGGCACTATTCCCTTTAGCCAATCACAATGGGATACACCCACACTGGGTGATTGGCAGAAGGCATCTGCACCTTCTGATTGGCTGTTGTCAATCAGTTGGTCAATCAGATTACAGCCAATCAGAAGGCACATATGTTTTTAGCCAATCACCCTGTGGGGGTGTATCCCATTGTGATTGCCAAAAGGGAATAGTGCCTACTGATTGGCAGTGATCACTGTCAATTAAACTGCAGCCAATCAGAATGAACAGATGCCTCCAACTAATCACCCAATTGTGTTTGGCTAAAGGCAATAAAGCCTTTTGATTGGTTTAAAAAAGATTGACGGATGCATTAGCCAATCAGAATTGGATATGGGGATGTATCCCATTCTGTTTGGCTGCAATTTGCATAATTGCCAATTTTCTTCCCAGAAATGGCTCTAGGGGCCTCGTTAGCGCGTATTCTTCCAGCACCCAGCCGGGGGAGAAGAGGAGGAGCACAGGACATTGCGCCAAGGTAAGTTCAATGTATATTATGTTTATTTTATGTGTATTTATTTAGGGCCTCATTCTATTATCGGCCGTAAACCGGCCGTAAGGCTGCGATTCCTTGCGGGGGTCCCGTTACCTTGCAATTCAATTAAACGGCCCCGCAAGGATCTCCTCTTACGGCCGGCCGTAAATCTTGCTACCGGCCGTAAGCTCTGAAAACTTAAAACTCAAACATAAATTCAAGCCTGCACTGTACAGCTCTGTAAATGCTAGGGATCATATTGGGGGACATGAGGATTAAAAGTAACCCACTCTCAAGCTTGCACATCAGCCCAAACCCGAGTTCAAATTAACTGTTTATTTTCCGGCTGCGGCGTGGGCGGGTCTGAGGTGCTCCAAGCACTCTGGACTTTTTACATGGATATTTGACGTATATAAAAAAAAAATATTTTACGGATTTGAGTATAGAAATTTGTGCTATTTTTGCTAACACCGAAAATCACTTTATAGTCTTCTCAAAGTGCAGGATGGCTTTATTTGGGCTATATTTCGTGCTTAATTGGTGCTAGCGGGACCTCTTTCCTGCAAGTAAGCTACGGCTCGGTTTTAGCCTTGCAGAGAGGGTTCCCGGAGCAATTGAATTGCAAATAGGATTTTCTTACGGCCGATTTCCTTGCGGCCGTTTTAGATCAAAGGATTTCCTCCGGCGCGAGCGGCCGCAAGAGATAGCAAGGCACCGGCCGCAAGCCTGCCGGAATCCCCGGCCGGAGTGGAATAGAATAGCAGAATAAGAAGGATGGGTACATGCTGGAATGGGGAGTAGAATATTTAGAATGTTTGGTTATTTATTCTATGTAGTATGTTGTACTAATTGTATTTTTTTTTTTCCTAGGTGGCCGATCTAAAGGGACATGTGCAAAGGTAAGTGGTCTTAATTATTCTTTTTTAGGATAGATTTAGGGTTTGTGTATGTAGATAGGATTTATTGTATGTTAGATAGAGTGTATGTATGTATTTTAGATAGGATTTAATATATTTTACATAGATGGGTATGTGTATTTTAGATAGGATTGAATGTATTTCAGATAGATGGAATGTATGTATTTTATAAAGGATTTAATGTATTTTAGATAGAGGGGTTTATATGTATTTTAGATAGGATTGAATGTATTTTAGATAGATGGAATGTATGTATTTTATAAAGGATTTAATGTATTTTAGATAGGGGGTATGTGTGTATTTTAGATAGAGGGGGGTTGTATTTTATTTGTATTGTATTGTAATGTATATATTTTGTAGGTATTTCCTTTTCAGGTGTGTATTTTTTTTTATTTTCTATAGTGGGGTGGTTGTAATGTAGTTTTTTTTATTTTCTATGAGGGGTGGGAGAGTGTATTAGCGGGTAGGTAGGTAGTGTAGGTGTTAATAGGTTAGTGTAGAGGGGGGTTATTTCAGATTTAATGGTTTATTGTGGGGGTATAGTGCAGTGTAGTGTTTGTACTTAGTGTCATGAGGGACCGTCATGGCATTTATGTGGTTAATGTTAGTGTTCTAACTGTCCCATAAGGGTCTTTATATACCCTTATGAGACTACTGGGGTTAAATAGAGGCTTATGAGGGTCTGTATAGACCCCCATAACTGACTATATTAAATAGGCTTCAATGGATTTAAATAGGCCCATTTAGGGTTCAATAGGCCCAGTTAGGGTTACATATGTACTGTTAGGGTTAAATGTGTTCTGTTAGGATTAAATAGGGACAGGTTTGGGTTAATGGGGTATAGTTAGGGTTAATAGTGTAGTGGTTACACTTTGTGCCATGAGGGTCCTGGATGACCCTCGTGGCACTTATAGTGTTGTTACATGGGTTAATTAGTGTCCTATAGGGATCTATATAGATCCCTATTGGACTGATAGGGTTAATTATTGGGTTAATAATTGTCGTTTTGACCCCCATGAGTGACACTGTTAATTAAGGGCTTATGGGGATCTGTATTGACCCCCATGAGTGACAGGGTTAATGAAGGGCTTATGGGGGTCTGTATTGACCCCTATGAGTGACAGGGTTAATTCATGGATTTTAGGGGTCTGTATTGACCCCTATGAGTGACAGGGTTAATTAATGGATTATGGGGTCCTGTATTAACACCTATGAGTGACAGGGTTAATTAATGGATTATGGGGTCCTGTATTAACACCTATGAGTGACAGGGTTAATTAATGGATTATAGGGGTCTGTTTTGACCCCCATGAGTGTCAGGGTTCATTAAGGGATTATGGGGTCTGTATTGTCCCCACGAGTGGCAGAGTTATTTAGGGGCTCTGTCTAGAGCCCCATGAGTGATAGGGTTAATTTTTTTTTATCGGGGGGCGTTTAAGGACCTTTACGGTCATTTACGGACCCGCAAGGCAGGAAATTCGAATTTTGAGTGCAGCGGGCGATCTAAGACCCCCACTGCGAATGTTAATGTGGGGTTAATGTGGGGACCCCCAGCATTTAGGGGTTAACTTTAGTTGCTGGTGGGGGTACTTAAAGTACCCCCGTTGCCGGCCTTTACTGTTGGGGACCTTCAGCATGGGGTTAATGTGGGCACACATTGGGGGTCCGATCGGATCCCTGTAGCAAGGGGTTAATGTGGGGTTCCAAGCTTATCTCAGATCTCTTATCTGGGGGGTTGGCAAAGTTGTATGTGGCTGTCAGTGTTTTGCTCGGCCTGGGGTCGTGGAGCCTCGATTTCATTTTTTTTGGCCGCCATTTTTTTTCTCGCTTAGCCGATTTTCGAGTGCCGAAAAATAGATTTGAAGTACTTATAGAGTATTGTTTCAATATTCTTGATCAATGTGGTGTTTTGTTTTTTTTTAATCATTTTTTATTATTATTATATATTTATTTGTTACGCGCCAACATATTCCGTAACGCTATACAGGGTATTAAAACAAGAAAAAGTACATTGTTAACAAACTGCAGAAAAAGGAGAGCCCTGTTTTGAGCTTAGAATCTTTGTAGAAAGTGTTTTTTTCCAAAGCACCCTACAAGGTTGGAAGCTCGCTACTTACAATCTAAAGGGTATGGAATTGGCAGAAGCCTGGGCAAGAATAGACAGATAATGAATAGCAAGGGTCAGGAAGGAAGTGAAGTTTACTTAGGTAGGAAGACATTCAAAGTTAGAATGATTTCCATTTAGACTGAAAAGCAAAGGATTTGACTGAAAGCCATTTGAGGTGAGTGGCTCTGGTATGTAATATGTTACAGATAGTATAATGTGCAAATGGGAATGTAAGGTGAGGGACCTTGGTTAGGAGATATATCTCCAAAAGCCAACAGATGGTTATGTGGGAGACATGATGTGGATAGGTTGAGAAGAAGAGCAGGAGGAAAAGGCAGTAGGTTTTGAGGAAGGAAAAGGCAGGAGAAGACAATGTGTAATGGATTAATAAGGAATAGTTAGCAGGTGTTGTTATTTAAATAATTGAGATGTGCAAGAAATCTGAGAGACTCAATAAAAGAAGAGTAACCGGGGGAGAGAGACAGAGGACACTGAAATAGAATATGAGAAGGATGGGCAATGTTATTTCACAGATAAGATGCAATAAAACCAGGCTTTGGGGGTGGGTAAGCAAGCAAGATAAGGGGGGTTTCAGACAAATGCATGGGTACAGATTTGCTTAGTGAAAATTTCTATCACCTAAAATTCCATATCAGAAATACAGCCATACAAATATTGACAGTAAATTGCAAACAGTAAAAGGTAAGATATCTCCACAGTGTAGTTAGATACCTTCAGAGAGGCTTCCAGGGTGTGTTTGGTTGCAGGATCAGAGAGAGAGAGAGAGAGAGAGAGAGAGAGAGAGGCCCAGAGATAGTGTGGACACTTCAGAGAGGCTTCCAGGGAGTGTGTTTGGTTGCAGGATCAGACAGAGAGAGACAGAGGTAGTGTGGACACTGAAATAGAATATGAGAATATCATTCTTAATACAAATTATTCTATTTAATTGTATAAATTAGTGCATTCAGTTTACAAATGTCTATGGTTCCTTGTCATGTGATATTACAGCATTCTTAAGTAATAAATTCTCTTTTACAAAAGTAGCCTCAAGTTTCTTTTTGGAGTATTCTGTAACCCATTAGTATATAAATGAAGAAAAAGGAAAAAATATACTGTAGATCCTTAATATTAAAATGACAAGGTAAAAAAAGCAATTTACCACTAATGTTTTTTTTTATTTTTATTGCATTATCCTTAACAAAAAACTGAAATAGAAGTTAACTATTTGTTAATCAGAAGGAATATGCACAATTTTCTGCTCTGACAGGTTACACAAGAAGATGTACATTTGAGTGTGCAGCTAGGGTACAACACATACAAGGTAAGTAATACTCAAGATTTCAAGCATGGGGAATAGGTACATGAAAAAAGCCAAATAAAAACTACTACGTGAGTATTTCCAAAGGTGAGAAATGCTAAAAGGTGAACCTCTTTTAATAATGTCTATTTTTTTTTTACATTTTCAGGTTTTGTATCTCCTGAAGAAAATAGATAAACCTTATAATAAATTATAAATATATTAACTTTTTATACATTTTATTAATAACCTTTATTTATAGTATGCCAACAATATCCATGGAAGTATATGGGGAATACTTTACAATTATGTCGATTTATTAACCATTGCAAGGACTGCATTTTAGTTCTGTTGTTTCATAGTAACTATACTTTACATTTTATCCCATACACTTTTTTGCTTTTTATCTTATATCAGATTTATCTTATATCAGGTTTGTCTTTATTTCATAGGACCACTCTATCTTTATAAAGATGGCTTTAAAAAACAAAACAAACCAAAAACCACCTGTAGGCCCAGTGCTGCTTGCTACTGCAGCAGGATTGCTTAGTTTTCAGGTACTATTGTAGTGCTTTTTCTGTACACTAAAACTAACAAGCTGGGCTGCCTTATATACCTGATCATCTGCTCACCCACTAAAGGTACTGACCAATCACACTGTTAGAATTCTAGGCATCCATTGCTCTCACTGTGGCGTGCAACCACACCCACTTCTGAATGACCGTCTTCATTTAAGGTGGATTATACCGTTCTTTTTCTCTTGTGTTCACAGAAATCCACATTGTTGCTTGTTTAACACCGAAATAGACTGGCTTTTCTCAGCAATAATATAAAATAGTCAAACCAAATAGTCATGTATAACTATTATTAAATATCTGGTTTATTGACAGCATGTCCTGTTTTCAAGAATTATCTTTTTTCACTAAATTAAAGTATTTTTCCTGGTGTAATATTAAGGATGGACAATTTAAGTTAAAGGACTATGGTAGTTTAGGAAAAACTTAATATGTTTATGAGATATTTATGAGATGTTTATGAGATATTTAGTAAACCAATAATATTAGCAACTGTTTAAACAATGAGCATTACAGTATTTTTGAAAAACCAAACTTACATTTAGCATGTTTAGAGACTACTTGTTTCACTGAAGTTTAAAAGGTGGTGGTAGAAGTACTATCCAATTGTTTGTTGCATTTCCATTTAAGCCTTTTAAGCCATATAACTGAATGGAGATCCTATCTGCAGCCTACATCCCTCCCTAGTTACTGATTATGTTAGAACAAAAGGCAAAACTGAATATACTAATTCAAATTCAAGGCTGTTTTCTTTGTACTTTTGTAAACAAGTTGTCGCATCTATCCTCTTATGGTGTCTGCTCAGGCCCGCTGCTACAGTGTGGTCTACATCTGCCAGATGGTGCTGCCAATATTTTGCAGCGCAACCGATATGTGAGAGAAGTTCTAATCTTATATTGTTAGCCTAACCCTTGAACTAACCATAACCCTAAACCTCACCCTAACCCTAACAGTTTACCTAAGCCTTGACTCTATGATATGG
The DNA here is from genome assembly GCA_027410445.1 of Discoglossus pictus. NCBI lineage: Eukaryota > Metazoa > Chordata > Amphibia > Anura > Alytidae > Discoglossus > Discoglossus pictus. The sequence continues at coordinate 92,233,544 of CM050170.1, read as the reverse complement.
CACCGGAATATCATCAGCGCTGTCTAGCGGATGATCACTGCCACTGCATGCTGCCTGTGCTGCGCTACCATAAGAGGATAGGTCCAAGTTGTTCATTATCAAGATAAACATTTTGCACATTATAAATATGGTGACCCTAAAGCTTTAAAACGTGTCTGGAATTTATTTAAAGATCAGATCATTTTATCTCAAACAATAAGTAATGCACATGCTTCAGAATTAGTTATTAATTTCCCACCCCCCACATATGCAACACCATTCAATATGTGTATTTACAATGAGACTGTTTTACTGTGATCATCCATTGTAAATGCTACGTTAATTCTACTATATATGCGTCCAGTGTATACTCAGATAATGTTATTGTATATGTGTTCAGTGTTTTCTAAATCCATTCCACTGCATATGTGTTCAGTGTATTCTCAGTTCCTTCCACTGCGTATATTTCCAGTGTAACCTAAGACCATCCACTGCATATGTTTCCAGTGTGTACTTATTCCGTCTACTTTGTCTCTACTATGTAGTGAGTCTATTCTACTGTATATTTGTCCAGTGCGTATATGCTTAGTCTATTCCACTGTTTATGTGTCCAGTGTATATATGCTTAGTCTATTTCATTGTATATGTATCTAATGTGTATGTTCAGTTTAGTCTAACATTTGCTGGATGGCTCTACTTATTCCTGTGGTTTGCTGGGTGCTTTGGTGGCTGTAAGCTATGTTGGTTCTGTTCCTGTTATCAGGGTTTCACAAAAAACAAACAGCCCTACTGGGTAGGTTTGAACTAGGTTCTTATCAAGCCCAACAGAAGCAGTAGATCATCACAGCTTTGGAAGGACGTCCAACTACCAGAATATGTCTGCTGCTGATCTCAAAGAACTATTCAGGAAGAGAGGCTTTGCTTGGAGAGTGTGAATCACCAAGGCTGACATGGAATTGCAGAGGATGATCAAATCCAATGAGTAGAAAAATGTATGGAAACAAGAAAGAAGGTTTCAGAGCCAGTTCCAGAGCTGGGGCTCACAGCAGAGAAGGATTGGGAGAGGTTGCTCTTATAACTTCTCTTTGCCTATAGAGCAGTCCACACAATTCTGTCCCTTTAAAATCTGTATGTTAGATAAATAAAGGGACCCTTGACCGTGATCAGGGAGCTATGGGTAGCGGATTATAGATTGAACCAGTTGTTGGTGGCCTCATATGTTTTGGCCTTCTGGGAGAAACTAGCAGTAATAACGGAAAACATGCAGGTTTCCCAGGCCAAAAACAAAAACAAGGGGGCTAAAGATAGAGAGCTTGGAAGTGGGGCAGGTGTTAATGCTGGTACCCAAGCCCCAGCATAAATTGCAAGCCACTTGGGAAGACCCCTTCCCCATTACAAACAAAATAAATCCCCACACATATGTTTTGACTATAGACGCTGTCAGGAAGGTCACTAGGGTAGCCCACATCAATAGGCTGAAGGAGTACCAGAGAAGGCCTCAGAACTTATTAGCAATATGTCTGCCTACAGTCAGTAACCCAGAGGAGAGAACCTTACCCAATTTGCTAGCCCGAGCTAGGCCAGGTGCGCAGAAAGAGATAGTGAGGGAAACATAAAACTTAACTTTGCACCAGAAGGGACAGCTGATGACTACCATTGCCCCATGCCATGCACTGTTTTCCACCAGGCCTGGGTGCACCTCTCTAGCTGCCCTTCCTTAAAGCAAACTTCCTACCCAGTAACAAAAGCTGTAAGGCAAAGTATTTTGGATGAATTGAAGGAGATGATGAGATTAGGTGTTATTGAACATTCTAGTAATCCCTGGGCTTCCCCAGTAATATTGGTACCTAAGAAAGATAGAACCACTTGTTCTTGCAAGGACTAGCATATGCTCAATGAATATTCTAAAACTGATGCTTAGCCTTTTCCATGCATGGATAAGATGTTAAACAGGCTAGGTATTGCACAGTACCTAACCACCATGGATCTCTTCAAGGGATATTCGCAGATTCCCCTTGCTGAGACAGCTAAGAGAAGTCCACATTCATCACTCCATTTGGGCTTTACCAATTGAAAATGATGGAATTTTGAGTGGAGAATGTCTTTTCTGCCTTCCAGAGGTTAACTGATAAATTGTTGAAGGGGTTCCAGTGGTTTGCTTAGGCCTACTTAGATGATATTGCCATATTTAACAATAATTTGGAGCATCACCTACAGCACATCCAAACGATACTTATTGCTATTGAATGGGCTTAGTAAATTATCTGTACAGACAAGTGCCAGTGGGCTAAGGCAGAGGTTCAGTATTTGGGCCACTGGGTGGGCAGTGGGCAGATTAGGCCAGAGTCAGCTAATGTGGAATAGCTACTTGGCCCATACCCCAGACAAAGAAGCAGATGATGGCTTTCCCGGGTACCACAGGGTATTACCACAAGTTTATTCTCTGTTATACAGCCATGGCCAAACCATTGATGGAACTGACTAGGAAGGGGATGCCAAGGATGGTGGACTGGGCCCTTGCCTTTAAGGTTGCCTTCCAAGCCCTCAAGGATGCTCTAACTTGCTTCCCTGTTCTGGCCACCCCAGACAACCAAAGGATCTTCATAGTACAGACAAATGCCTCAACATTTGTACATTTGGATTGGAAACCGTACTGAGCCAGAAGGACAAGCAAGAATTTGAGCACCCCATAGCCTACCTCAGTAGGAAGCTGTTAGCCAGGAAGGTGGCCTAGTGAAAAACGAGTGTTTGAATGTGGTATGGAACTACAACACTACCTCTATGGCAGGGAGTTCACTGTGTTAACGGATCGGAACCCCTATGTTGGCTGTCTAGAATGGTGGGAGACAATGGACAATTGCTACAATAGAGCCCTATAGACTTTTAATTTCTCTATTCAACAGTGGAGGGGCAAGGTCCGTCAGAATGTTGATGGTCTCTTGAGGCAGGAGGATAAGTAACGTCAGTGTAGTCAAGGAGTCAACTGTCAGGATCACTCCACCTCATCTAGCTACACTAGAAAGGGAGGAAAGCAGCTGGGATGTCTGGGGGAGGTGCAAGGCATTAAGGGACTGTTGGACTATTCAAGACCCTGGATTAACATGGATTATTGATATTCTTTCTTCCTTCTCTCCCCTGACACAATCCTCCCAGCCTTAATGCTTGAACTGTTGCAGCTACATTCTTATTGTGTGCCCTATGTGATGGGATGGCCATGTTGTTCATGGAGAGGTCCACAATATGGGGGTGATCAGAATTATGGCATTGTTGTGTAGATTTATGAATGTAAATGTGGTACCCAGGCATGTTTGGTATTAAAATGCTGCATTTTCCCCAGAGAATTTAATAGAGTACATTATCAGGGTCACCGGGGGCAGATGGGTCACCAGTTACGAGGTGCTTGGTTGCTGGGGATCCAGTACAGTGGGGAAACAACAGACTGGCACTAGGGTGGGGGATTAGTTTAATTTTGTTGGACTGGGCTGTGCATACATACTGGACACATCAATAAAGGCTGTTATCAGATTAAACATGACCATTTTGATGTATGTGTTCCATGCTGAGGGACTAATAATACGTATTGCTGCTGAACCTGCATGGGACTCTGTTACTGTCCATAACATTTGCTTTCTGGCTCTACTGATTGCTTTGGCTTGCTGGGTGCTTTAGTGGCTGTAACCCGGGTTGGTTCTGTTCCTGCTATCAGGGATTCACAAAGAACTAGACAGTCCTACTGGGTTGGTTTGAATTAGGCTCTTATCAAGCCCAACAGAAGCAGTAGGTCATTACATTAGTATTATAAGTCTTTGTTAATTTTTGAAAGTAAGCGTATATAGTTTGCTTTATACAATTCAAAGTATCCTCTTATAAGTTAAATACTGAAGAATTTCAATTAATGTTTTTAATATAAAATCCAACATTCAGTTCTATTAATTCAAGAATATGTTGAGCATAAGTGTTCATAATTTCTGACTTAGTTGAACTGATTTGAAGCCTGAAAGGTGGGAGTATTTATTTTCCATAAGCTAAAGAAGGATTTTAACAGGATTTGTCAATGATAATATAATGTTATCTGTATAGAAAATGTTATATTACCATTATACTCGAGTATACGTTTTTCAGCCCTTTTTTTAAGGCTAAAAAGGGCCCCCTCGGCTTATACTCGAGTCACTCCCCCTGTGTCTCTCTAACTCCCCTGTGTCTCTCTGACTCCCCCGTGTCTCTCTAACTCCCCTGTGTCTCTCTAACCCCCTGTGTCTCTCTAACCCCCGTGTCTCTTTCCCTCCCCCCTCCTCATCCTCTACCCCCCCTCCTCATCCTCAACCCCCCCTCCTCATTCTCAACCCCCCTCCTCATTCTAAACCCCCCTCCTCAATCTAAACCCCTCCTCCTCATTCTAAACCCCCCTCCTCACTTTTCCCGTTTAAATACCTCCCCCTCTCCCCTCACTTACCTCCATCTTTAGCTTCTGCTCCGGCCTCCGCTCCTTCTGGCGTCTTGACCCGGCCAATGCTAATGACGTGGCGTGCATGTGACGTCACGTCATTAGCATATACCGGGTGCCGACGTCCACTCTTCCTCTCCCTCTCCTCTGCCTCTTCTCCCCCTCCCCTCATCCCCTCCCTCTCCTCCCCCTCACCTCATCCTCTCCCTCCCCTCTCCCTCCCCTCATCCTCTCCCTCTCCTCTCCTCTCCCTCTCCCCTCATCCTCTCCCTCCCCTCTCCCTCCACTCATCGTCCTTCCTCCCTCCCTCCCCTCATCCTCCCTCCTCCAATTACCCCCCCCCCCCCACTTACCTGTATTGCATTGATCCTGCAGCTCTTCAGTGCGTCTTCTGTGTCGGGACCCAGTATATGCTAATGACTTCACGTCATTAGCATATACTGGGTGCCGACGTCCATTCATCCTTTCCCTCCCCTCATCCTCTCCCTCTCCTCTACCTCTTCTCCCCCTCCCCTCATCCTCTCCCTCTCCTCTCCTCCCCCTCCCCTCATCCTCTCCCTCTCCTCTCCTCCCCCTCCCCTCATCCTCTCCCTCTCCTCTCCTCCCCCTCCCCTCATCCTCTCCCTCTCCTCTCCCTCCCCTCTCGTCCCCCTCCACTCTCCTCCCCCTCCCCTCATCCTCTCCCTCCCCTCTCCCTCCCCTCTCCCTCCCCTCTCCCTCCCCTCATCCTCTCCTCCCCTCTCCCTCCCCTCATCCTCTCCCTCTCCTCTCCCTCTCCTCATCCTCTCCCTCCTCTCTCCCTTCCCTCATCCTACTTCCTCCCTCCCTCCCGTCAACCTCCAACCTCCCTTTCCCCCACTCCAATTACCCCCCCTCCCCTCACTTACCTGTATTGCGCTGCTCCTCCCCTCACTTACCTGTATTGTGTCACGTCGTTAGCATATACCGGGTCCCAACACAGAAAAAGCGCTGGACAGCTGCAGGAGCAGCACGATACATTTAAGTGAGGGGAGAGGGGGAAAGGGAGGATGAGGGGAGGGGGAGAGGATGAGGGGAGGGAGAGGGTGAGGGGAGGGAGAGGGTGAGGGGAGGGGGAGGGAGAGGAGGAGGGGAGGGAGAGGATGATTGGAGGGGGAGGAGAAGGAGAGGGGAGGGAGAGGAGAGGAGAGTGAGAGGATGAGGGGAGGGGGAGAAGAGGGAGAGGAGAGGGAGAGGATGAGGGGAGGGAGAGGGGAGGGAGAGGATGAGTGGACGCCGGCTCCAGGTATATGTTAATGACGTGACATCACATGCGTGCCACGTCATTAGCATTGGCAGGGTCAAGATGCCGGAAGGAGCGGAGGCCGGAGCAGAAGCTGAAGATGGAGGTAAGTGAGGGGAAAGGGAGATGGGGAGGTATTTAGAGGGGTAAAGTGAGGAGGGGGGTTTAGAATTAGGAGGGGGGTTGAGGATGAGGAGGGGGTGGAGGATGAGGAGGGAGGTTGAGGAGGGGGGTTGAGGTGGAGGTTGAGGAGGGGGTTTAGGATGGGGGGCATGAGGATGGGGGTGGAGGATGAGGAGGGAGTTGAGGAGGGGGGTTGAGGTTGAGGAGGGAGGTTGAGGAGGAGGTTGAGCAGGGGGTTGAGGATGGGGGGTTGAGGATGAGGAGGGATGTTGAAGAGGGGGTTGAGGTTGAGGAGGGAGGTTGAGGAGTGGGTTGAGGATGGGGGGTTGAGGATGAGGATGGGGGGGTTGAGGAGGGAGGTTGAGGAGGGTGTTGAGTATGAGGTGGGGGGTTGAGGTTGAGGAGGGAGGTTGAGGAGGGGGTTGAGGATGAGGAGGGGGGTTGAGGATGAGGGGGTTAAGAATAAGGATGGGTGGTTGAGGTTGAGGATGGGGGTTGAGGTTGAGGATGGGGGGGTTGAGGTTGAGGATGGGGAGGTTGAGGTTGAGGAGGGGGGTTGAGGAGGGAGGTTGAGGAGGGGTCGAGGATGAAGGGGTTGAGGTTGAGGAGGGAGGTTGAGGAGGGGGTTGAGGATGGGGGGTTGAGGATGAGGATAGGGCGGTTGAGGAGGAGGATGAGGATGAGGAGGGGGGTTGAGGAGGGAGGTTGAGGAGGGGGTTGAGGATGAGGGGGTTGAGGATGAGGATGGGGGGGTTGAGAATGAGGATAGGGAGGTTGAGGAGGGGGATGAGGATGAGGGGATTGAGGTTGAGGAGGGGGATGAGGATGAGGGGATTGAGGTTGAGGAGGGAGGTTGAGGAGGGGGTTGAGGATGAGGGGGTTGAGGATGAGGATGGGGGGGTTGAGGATGAGGAGGGAAGAAGGGGACGGAGTTGAGGAGGGGGTTGAGGAGGGAGGTTGAAGATGAGGAGGGGGGTTGAGTAGGGAGGTTGAGAATGAGTAGGGGGTTTGAGGAGGGTGATAAGGGAGGGGGGAAGAGACACAGAGGGAGAGAGAGGGGAGAAGAGACACAGGGGAGAGAGAGGGGGGACACAAGAAAAGGGCACACAAGACGGGGACACAGAGGGCACAAGAGGGACACAGGGGGCAGCACATTTCCCACCCTCGGCGTATACTCGAGTCACTCATTTTTCCCAGTATTTTGTGGTAAAATAGGTGCCTTGGCTTATACTCGGGACCGCTTAAACATGAGTATATACGGGTAATTATATTGATTTCCTGAAGTACTGACTGATTGAATCTTCTTGGAGTCCAAGGAACTCAAAGCAATTTTTTCCAACACCACAATGAAAAGGTGTCGATTCTACAGCACTCTTCCATCTTTATGGTACAGTTTTAGCATCCGTATGTTACTTCTGGGAATACTATAGTTTTAATATTGCAGATCATTATTGATAGTGATATATTTCTCCTTTTGATAGCTGCAGTCACCATTTGAAGAGATCTTGGAGCCCAGGAAAATAAAATTTGTCTCTGCCTCCATTTCTTCTTCACATTTTTTCCAGGAACTGATTTTTTTGTTTGCCGTGATCTTCCTCTTTTTAATGTTTGAGCTGCAGGCTAGATTTTACACTCTCCTCTTTCACCCTCAATCAATAGCATTTTTTGTCATGCCACCCCGCCCCCCCCCCCCCCCCCCCCCCCCCCCCCCCCCCACACACACACAGAACTCATGGACTTTTAGAACCATCAATTGGACTTTGACAGACACAAGGCATGTATCTAATGTATCTACCTGACCCAAGGGCTATGTCACTTGCTGGCTTGTGTTCTTAACTGATGTTTCCCCAAAGCCCTGCTTATATGCCTGGGCCCTAAGGATCCCTTTTCACCAGGTCATTTGGGCCTAGGAGGCTCTGGATCATTTTGTTAATTTTAAACCTTTATTTTATGTGTAGAGTGTGTTTGGGGGTGTAACTATTACATTGGGCTAATAAAATATTTTGGGTTTAGTACCACTTTAAGGGCCAGTAGACATTTCCAGTAGCCATTTGTGATACACAGTTCACACCCAGACAAGCTCCAACCCTCCTAGCCAACTCCCCTCCAACTCAGTAAAGGTATGGCTAAATCTTGCACACCCCTGATCTATGTCTCCTCACGTGGGTTAGACCCAGACCCATTACTCAGATGCTCTCCAGCAGTCACACTACCTAATCAACCCATGTTGTGCCCTGAGTGGGCTTATAGCTGGGGCCGTGGACTCCTCAGCACCTAGGTGGGGAAGGAGACATCAGGTCCTTGTAGCAAATTTCAAATACTTAACAGAACTAGACAATTCTTGTTTGCAATATACATTTAACCCTTGCTTAATCAAATTAAATAAGAACCCTCAATTGATAGGAGTTTCTAATAAATATAATAAATATAACATTTTGTATACAGATAACATTATATTATCATTGACAAATCCTGTTAAATTCCTTCTTTAGTTTATGAAAAATAAATACTCCCACCTTTCAGGCTTCAAATCAGTTCAACTAAGTCAGAAATTATGAACACTTATGCTCAACATATTCTTGAATTAATAGAACTGAATGTTGGATTTTACATTAAAAACATTAATTGAAATTCTTCAGTATTTAACTTATAAGAGGATACTTTGAATTGTATAAAGCAAACTATATGAGCTTACTTTCAAAAATTAACAAAGACTTACAACACTAATGTAATGACCTACTGCTTCTGTTGGGATTAATAAGAACCTAATTCAAACATGCCCAGTAGGACTGTCTAGTTCTTTGTGAATCCCTGATAGCAGAAACAGAACCAACACAGTTTACAGCCACCAAAGCACCCAGCAAGCCACAGCAATCAGTAGAGCCATCCAGCAAATGTTACCGACAGTAACAGAGTCCTATGCAGGTTCAGCAGAAATAAGGATTATTATTCCCTCAGCATGGAACACATACATCAATTTTGCATGTTTAATCTGACAACAGCCTTTATTGATGTGTCCAGTATTTATGCACAGCCCAGTCCAACAAAATTACACTAGCCCCCACCCTGGTGCCAGTCTGTTAGCTCCTCTCCCCACTGTACTGGATCCCCAGCAACCAAGCACCTCATAACTGATGTGCCCTCTGCCCCAGGGGCTCTGATAATGTACTTTATTAAACTCTCTGGGGGAAATGCAGCATTTCAATACCAAACATGCCTGGGTACCACATGTACATCCATAAATCTGCACAACAATACCATAATTCTGATCACCCCCATATTGTGGACCTCTCCATGAACAACATGGCTCCCCCATCCCACAGGGCACACAATAAGAATGTAGCTGCCACAGTTCAAGCATTCAGGCTGGAAGGATAGTGTCAGGGGAGAGAAGGAAGACAAAATATCAATAATCCATGTTAATCCAGGGTCTTCAATAGTCTAACAGTCCCTCGAAGATGTGCCCCCACCCTCCCAGACTTCTCAGCTTCTTTCCTCCCTTTCTAGTGTAGCCTGAATGAAGTGATCCTGCCCATTGACTCCTTGACTACACTGACTTTACTTATCCTCCTGCCTCAAGAGACCATCAAAATTCTGACGGACCTTGCCCCTCCACTGTTGAATAGAGAAATTAAAAATCTATAGGGCTCTATTGTAGCAATTGTCCATTGTCTCCCACCACTCTAGACAGCCAACATAGGGGATTCCGATCCTTTACAACGGTGAACTCCCTGCCATAGAGGTAGTGTTGTTGTTTTTTAGAAGCCCATCCCACATTCAAACACTCCTTTTCAACTAGGCCACCTTCCTGGGTAACAGATTCTTAGTGAGGTAGGCTATGGGGTGCTCAAATCCTTGCTTGTCCTTCTGGCTCAGTAAGGCTTCCAATCTAAATGTAGAGGCATTAGTCTTTACTATGAAGATCCTTTGGTTGTCTCTGGTGGCCAGAACAGGGAAGCAATTTAGAGCATCCTTGAGGGCTTGGAAGGCAACCTTAAAGACAAGGGCCCAGTCCACCATCCTTGGCATCCCCTATCTAGTCAGGTCCATCAATGGTTTGGCCATGGCTGTATAGCAGAGAATAAACTTGTGGTAATACCCTGTGGTATCCAGGAAAGCCATCATCTGCTTCTTTGTCTGGTGTATGGGCCAAGTAGCTATTCTCCCCACATTACCTAGCTCTGGCCTAATTTGCCCACTGCCCACCCAGTGGCCCAAATACTGAACCTCTGCCTTAGCCAGCTGGCACTTGTCTGTACAGATAGTTTACTAAGTCCATTCAATAGCACTAAGTATCGTTTGAATGTGCTGTAGGTGATGCTCCCAAGTATTGCTAAATATGGCAATATCATCTAAGTAGGCCTGAAAAAACCACTGGAACCCCTTCACCAATCTATCAACTAACCAATTGACATTCTCCATCCCAAATGGCATCATTTTGAATTGGTAAAGCTCAATTGGAGTGATGAATGCGGACTTCTCCTTAGCTGTCTCAGCAATGGGAATCTGTGAATACCCCTTGGATAGATCCAGGGTGGTTAGGTACTGTGCAATACCTAGCCTGTTTAACAACTCATCCATGCATGGAATAGGCTAAGCATCAGTTTTAGAACATACATTGAGCATACGGTAGTCCTTGCAGGAACAAGTGGTTCTATCTTTCTTAGGTACTAATATTACTGGGGAAGCCCAGGGATTACTAGAATGATCATTCACATCTAATCTCATCATCTCCTTCAATTCATCCAAAACAGTTTGCCTCACAGCTTTTGGTACTGGGTAGGAAGGTTGCTTTAAGGAAGGGCAACCTTCTGGGAGGACCTTGTGCACAGCAATAGAGGTACACCCAGGCCTAGTGGAAAACAGTGCATGGCATGGGGTAAGGGTAGTCATCAGCTGCCCCTTCAATGGATGGTCACAGTAAAACAGTCTCATTGTAAATACACATATTGAATGGTGGTGCAAATGTAGGGGGTGGGAAATTAATAACTAATTCTGAAAAATGAGCATTACTTATTGTTTGAGATAAAAAGATCTGATCTTATAAATAAATTCCAGACAAGTTTTAAAGCTTCAGGATCACCATATTTATAATGTGCAAAATGTTTATTTTGATAATGAACAACTTGTAACTATCCTCTTATGGTAGCACAACACAAGCAGCATGCAGTGGCAGTGATCATCCACTAGATGGCGCTGCCGATATTCCGGTGCCATATCAAATAGTCAAGGCTTAGGTAAACTGTTAGGGTTAGGGTGAGCTTTAGGGTGAGGGTTAGGGTTAGTTCAAGGGTTAGGCTAACAATATAAGATTAGTACTGCTCTCGCATATCGGCAGCGCTGCAAAATATCGACAGCGCCATCTAGCGGTTGGAGGCCACACTGCAGCGGCGGGCCTGAGCAGACACCATAAGAGGATAGATGTGACAACTTGTTTCCAAAAGTACAAAGAAAACAGCTTTGAATTTGAATTAGTATATTCAGTTTTGCCTTTTGTTTTAACAGAATCAGTAACTAGGGAGGGATGTAGGCTTTAGATAGGATCACTATTCAGTTATATGGCCTAAAAGGCTTAAATGGAAATGCAACAAACAATTGGATAGTACTTCTACCACCACCTCTTAAACTTCAATGAAAAAAGCAGTCTCTAAACATGCTAAATGTAAGTGTTTTTTTGTCAAAAAACTTATGCTCATTGTTTAAACAGCTGCCAATATTATTAGTTTACTAAATATCTCATAAACATATTACGTTTTCCCTAACTATCGTAGTCCTTTAACCCAATTAGTCCATACTTAATATTACACAAGACATTTCTAAGGAAAAATACTACAGGAACAATACTTTAATTAAAAATAAATAGATCTTGAAAACAGTTTCTGCTGTCAATAAACCAGATATTTATTAATGGTTATACATGACTATTTGGTGTGACTATTTTATGTTATTGTTAGGCAATCTATTTCTGTGTTGTGTTCACACAAATTCACAAGAGCAAAAGAACTGTATAATCCACCTTAAATGAAGAAAGTCATTCAGAAGTGGGTGGTTGCACTTCACAGTGAGAGAGATGGATACCTAGAAGTCTGTGTGATTGGTCAGTACCTTTAGTGGGTGGGCTGATGAAGGTATATAAGGCAGATCAGCTTGTTAGCTTTAGTGTACAGGAGATAGAGGAGGGAGAGGTGTTATTGTTAAGATCTTAAGGGTGAGTTAATGTTCTAGTTTATCTATTCTTTTTACTTGTTTAGAATTGCTTGTGGTGTTTCTTTTTCATGCTGTTTTTTTTTCTTTTCTTAAGTAATTATTGCCTGTTTAATTAACGTCACCCTTTCTTTATCTCTTCACATGGGAATACTTACACTTACTGTGGTATTTTAACTGGCTCTGAATAGGGTGTTGAGTAGATTAAAATATATCTGCATGGATTTATATTTATTAGCTTAATAAGAATGACTCTTTAGAAAGATTAAGGATTGATAGTTGTTGCCCTTATAATCCACTCTTTTTAAATGCCTCTTCGCAACACTTTTTACTGCTTTGTGCTTGGTTTTAATTTCCTCTTTAGAGGTACTAGCTGTGTCCTTTTTATGAATCCACATATTCAGGTATTAAACTGTGAAGCATTGAAGGCGATGTTGAGGAGCTTTAGGCCAGTCTGCATTTATGTGCTTGAGTAGTTTACATGATGGATCTAATGCTCCTACTCCAGGGTTCAGCTTTTTACTGAGCAATTGGCACCAAAATCTATACTTTCTGTATAAACATGCTCTGAATCTTCAGTGTATATGATAGAAACAGTAAGGTCATTTCTAGGTAAAATCCCTTCCTGCCCATGTACCCAATAGCAGTTAATGTATTGCCAAAACCTGAATCGCTGAAGTCAATTGGTAGCTTGCAGATTTTTTCTTTAAATAAAATGCTTCACTGAATCTTTCCTTATGTAACTAAAAAAATGTATATCCATTTACACAATTTGAAGCAAATTGCAATCTGCTACCTGCAATTGTTGGTTCTATCCAGTTGCACAGCTTGAAAACTTTCCCTATGGAAAAAATGTTCTATAAAATACTTATGGTTCCCTTTGTTTTTAATTGCAGTGGCCTTTTTATATATCAACTAATTAATTGAATGCTTACCTTGCCTCCTTCCATATTAACTTCATTCTATCCTTCATTTTTAGGTACTGCCATCATGGTAAATACTGGAATTAATGGGTAAGTAGCCATATGTACATTTCTAGCAGGGCCCTGGAAGGCATTTCAATGCCTGAAATACTGCTAACATCTTCAACTGCATCTTCATATATTCTACCACTAAGTGCAGAAAGTGAACTAATCTCCTAGTGTAAGATAATTAACTGAAGTCCACAAAATGGAATTTTATTTAAGTTAATAAAGCCCTCAAGGATAGGAGAAAGTACCATGTGTAATGGGAAGTGTGGCAATGCAACTATTGCAGCCCCCCCATTTGCTATTCTATTTAACAGTCTCTGGTGACTGCATTACAAAACTGATTTTCCCCCAGAAACAACCACGTTCTACTTCTGCAGCTTATTTTGATTTGAGCGCAGAATGGATGCAACTTCAGAGTATAGGGGCTTTGATATAAGCATTTCAGTTGTAACAAACTATGAGTCATAATGACTAACATAATTGCTTTTGTATCTGATCTAAAGGTTCATTGGCCGCACTAGGCCTGGTCAATTGTAATTGTACACACTTGGCAGGCAGTTTTCCTATACCATGCACATCTAACCCTCTACCAATTGAGGTATCAATTACTGATTTTTCTGCTTATTGTCCCCCACTGTATTTAAAAGCATACACCAAGAAAATGAGCTGAATTTGTTTTTGTTTTTTGATCCACCATTAAGTGGCATGTAGTTTCTTTTCATGCACATTATTCACAAATAGGAATTATCACTCCCTACAGGTTTGGCCGTATTGGACGCTTGGTGACCAGAGCTGCCTTGGAATCTAGCAAGATAAAGATTGTGGCAATTAATGATCCTTTCATTGACCTGGATTATATGGTGAGAAATGGTTTTCTGACTGCCTAAAACAGAACTGTTGTACAGCTCACATCCTCATTTTATTTAAATTGCTTCTTTTATGCAGGTTTACATGTTCAAATATGACTCAACCCATGGCGTGTTCAAAGGAACCGTAAAGGCTGAGAATGGGAAGCTGGTTGTGAATGGCCATGAGATCTCAGTATTCCAAGAGTGAGTTGGTTATAGATGGGTAGAACAATGGCTTCCTTTTTTACTTTGTTGGTGCTTGAAAACCTATGCTAGCTTTGGTTGCATGTGAGTTACTTGACCCAGGTTTCATTTCACACTTCTCCCTAGACGAGACCCGAGCAACATTAAATGGGGTAAAGCTGGAGCAGACTATGTGGTGGAATCTACTGGGATCTTTACAACCATTGAAAAAGCTTCTGTAAGTATCGACCTTGTCTGACCGTTTTTGTTTCACTTGTAACTCCTTAATACCTAGTTCCTCTTTCCCAGCTTCATCTGAAAGGTGGTGCCAAGCATGTTATAATCTCAGCCCCCTCTGCAGATGCACCAATGTTTGTTGTAGGCGTGAACCATGAGGAATATAAAAATACGCTCAAGATTGTAAGGTAAGCAGAACATTTGTCATGGGACAGAGCTACCTATCAAACTCTAATAAAAGTACAGTCTCAAAGACCAGGACTTCTCACTTTATACTAGTCCAATGATGGGTAAACTAGGCTCAATAAATCTGTATTTTGCAAGAACATGTAGATCTAAATCTGCATTTATACATTTTTGGCATTCCAGTAATATTAACAGCTTTAGAATGTACAGTCTTACTACATTGGAGTAGCTTTCCAGTAATATTAATGCATTGTCTTACTAGGTAGAACAGATGGTCATAGGATACAGTAAATTCGTTAGTATTCAAGGGACACTGGTTAATACTTGACTGGCTGCAATCTGAAGATAAACCGCCTAACTAAAGGCTGATACTGTAGTCTTTGAAAGCAAACTTTCTAATACTATAACTTAAATATGACCAATTATATAAGGACTGCTGCAATGCCAATTAGAAATGTTTATTATGAATGTAGAGCAGACACTAGAGGGGTGTGAATATCTTAGAAAGTTTTACTCTGCTCTCCACAGTAATGCCTCCTGCACCACAAACTGCCTGGCTCCACTTGCAAAGGTCATCAATGACAACTTTAGAATAGTGGAGGGCTTGATGGTGAGTAAAAGACCCATGAACCTTGGATCCTATTACTCCAGATGTCCTGCGCCTCTACCTGATCCTTTGTCTTCTACACCTTTCGTAGACCACTGTTCATTCCTACACTGCAACTCAGAAAACTGTAGATGGTCCATCTGGCAAACTGTGGCGTGATGGGCGTGGAGCTGCACAAAACATCATCCCAGCATCAACTGGAGCAGCAAAGGCTGTGGGGAAAGTCATTCCAGAACTGAATGGGTGAGATGGGGTGTGCAACTTATGTACTGTAGGGTCACATAGCATGTTGCATTCTAGGAAGAAGTTTCCATTGAGTTGATACTAATCCTGTCTTCTGATTATTCGGACAGAAAGCTGACTGGAATGGCTTTCCGTATTCCTACTCCAAATGTGTCAGTTGTGGATCTGACTTGCCGTTTAGAGAAACCTGTAAGTTGATTATCAAATCGCTGTGACGTGTTGGCTACTGCTAAATTCCTGCTCTAAATAATAAATTGGAAATGTATTGTGTCCAGTCAGGTTGTAAGCCAGCACTTCAGCTGGTTTACTTTCCCAAAACTAGAGTACACATTTCTAAATGTAAAATACTTCTAAATGATTATGTAGTTGCTTATATATTCTCTTCACAATGTGTGCAACTTTTCCTTGCAATTGGCTACCTTAAGCTTACATATTCACCTGCTATGGAATATCTCTGCTGTATAGCAAAACTGCTAGTAGAAAGACTTCAAACATGTTTAGCCAGTTTAATAGGTTGTTTCATAACATTATTGTAAAGACATTTTTGCCAAGAGCAAGCTACCAAATATTCTACCTTCTCACCTTTACCATAAATCGCATCTTATTGATATGCTGTAGCAAGTGTTGGAGTCATGATTTTTTTTTTTTTTTCTTTCACTAGTTTACTTTAAGGTTCTGTCACAAACCAGATAATCTATCTTACAAAATTCAAATTTTCATATTGGCAAGCTGAAACTAGCAGTAATGGTTAATTGCCTCAATCAACCACTTTGACCAGTGTCTTTATTGGTGTCACCAAATGTTCAGTGTTCACCTTGGCATTCCACAATCTATAGATACTTGGTTAACTTACTCATAAACTACAATTATCATATCCTCTTTTGCTCAAGGCCAAATATGAAGACATAAAGACTACAATACGTGCTGCAGCTGATGGGCCAATGAAAGGAATTCTGGGATACACAGATGAACAGGTTGGTCCCTGGAAGTGGTTTTTATACAAGCAAACATTCCAATATGACTTGGGTAATGCTTGACTGAAATTCTCAATTAGGTTGTCTCAACTGACTTCAATGGGGATACTCGTTCTTCCATATTTGATGCAGGTGCTGGGATTGCACTGAATGATAACTTTGTCAAGCTTGTGTCTTGGTAAGGTGGGGGAGGGTTGGGATATGTGTTTGTAGGGAAGGAAGTTACTGCACTCAGTAATACATTTCTCCATTGCAGGTACGACAATGAATGTGGATACAGCCATCGTGTGGTAGACCTAATCTCCTATATGGCAACCAAGGAATGACCTGTCCAGTAAGACCTCTCCCTCCTGTGGCTCAGCAACAAATGCAATCTTTCTGTATAACCAATAAAAAAAGTAGAAACTATTATGCTTGATTCATACTTCAAATGAGTGCATTTGTCAAGCAATATATAATTTTTCAGAGTCTCAATTTTTAAGCACAGCATGGTGGAGCCTTACTGATCTACATTTTGATGGTAGAACACCATTTAAAAAGCAAATGCCTGTTGTCTGTACAGCATATTACTAAGCCAGACTGATCTGGTAACAGTGTGACAACAGTGCTCAATTATTTTTTTTTTTTTTTTACATGGTTTACAATTTTTGACCTCTCCTACTGGTGGGATTAGCTTAATCTGGCAATAAATGGGGGGGGGGGGGGGGGGGTGTACAAATACAATAGAGGTGTCCATGCAGATAATACAGTGGTGGAGCCAAGAAGTCTGTGCTTTGACCTTAATGGATCAACACCCAGGCTGGGGAAAAGGGGTCTGCGACAGCTGGTTATTAAACTCACATTTTGTTCATGTGAGATTCATAAATGATTCTAAAACTAAATTGGCAAAAGCACTACAATAGTACCTGAAAACTCAGCAATCCTGCTGCAGTAGCAAGCAGCACTGGGCCTACAGGTTTGTTTTTTTTTTTTGTTTTTTTGTTTAAAGACCTCTTTCTAAAGATAGTGGTCCTATGAAAGACAAACCTGATATACAGAAATACAATTGTGCTTAGGTCTGCACTCCTGAGGTCTTACCTTCTGTAAACTTTTGCTACCACTGCCCTCTTCATCTGTGCTGATCCCATTTATAACCTTGATTTAACCAAGTGAAAAAAAATGTGGTGGGAGTGGGAACCCCCACTAAATTTAATTTGTGGATATACACTTCCATGGGGGAGAGCTACAGTCTAAAGTGATTGCTATTTTCTCAGTAGGTCGGCCATTGAAAATTAGAAGAAACTTATCTTAGGTTGGTTGGACACCCTAACATTTTTGACCTTTGACTTACACAACTGTCATGTAGCTCCTCCTTATTTCAAAGTTCCAATTATAAGGAAGTTTATACTTTTAGAGTTAAGATGGAGTCTATTATTGAACCACTCCCTCCTCAGATCTCCTGGACTGTCTAGTGTGACGTTCACCTGAAATCTGGAGGCTCTTGAGAGGATTCCTCGCCTATTGAGTGGTTGCACACACCTATACCTAATGTGATAGTCCCCTGTAGTGCATCCTGGTCCTGAGGGCACTCCATGAATGTATGTATCTGGGCAATGGCATTACATGTATCACTTGGTCCCCTCCCTTGACAATGGTAAATGGGTGCTGTGGTGAGGACTCTAATGATATTAAGTATTAGAGATCTGTATAAAAAAACGTATTATAATTTGTTTTATCTTTTTGTGTGATAATGTACACTAATCACTACTGTTTTCCCTAAATAGATCTAGTGCTACAATTTCTTTTCTGGCTATAGCAGGAAGTGCAGATCATTTCCCTGGGTTGTGCTAATTCAGTGAATAGGCAGCTCAATCCAGGGAGATGACGTTGGGGGTGGGGGGGGGGGGGGAGCAGGCAAGGAGATAAAGCGCTGAATGGTGTGGTCTCATGACCTATGCTTTTTTGGGGCTTGAAAAGGTCAGCACAGCAATCATTTGGAAATCCCCCTCTCATAGGACAGCTGAAGAACACCACAATACAAGGTGACAATCCTTACTTTCCTTAATATAGTACACACTAGCGACTTGCCCGTCAAAAATGATGGGGCTATAAAGTGTTGAAATGCTGTTTGTCACACAATGTGAGTGTACTGGGTGCCTCAACTATATATACCCCTACAGCACACTAGTGAACCCATGTAAGAACACTATAAGTGCCATGAGGGTCATCCAGGATCCTCATGACACAAAGTGTAAGTGCTACACTATTTTAACCCAGTCTCTTATGGATGTCTATACAGATCCTCATAAGCCTCTATTTAACCCCATTAGTCCCAATAGGGTATATAATGACCCTCATGGGACAATGCTATGAAGGCTCTCCAGGACCCTCATGACACTAAGTACAAACACTACACTGCACTATACCCCCCAATAAACTATGAAATCCAAACTAACCCCCCTCTACACTAACCTATTAAAACCTACACTACCCACCCCACTAATTAGACAATAAAAAAGCCTATGTAATAGAAAATCAACACTACAGAAAATAAAAAAGCTGCATTACAACCCTCCCCCCACTACAGATAATAGAAAAAAAATACACACCTGAAAAGGAAATACATAAAAAATATTTACATTACAATACAAATCAAATAAATCCTATCTAAAATGCACACATACCCCTCTATCTAAAATACATTAAATCCTATCTAATATACATACATACCATCTATCTAAGATACAATAAATCCTATCTACATACACAAACCCTAAATCTAACCTAAAATAGAATAAGTAAGACCACTTACCTTTGCAGATGTCCTTTCAGATCAGCCCCCTAGGAGATAAAAAATGAGAACACACTACATAGAATAAATAAACACCTTATCAGCATGTTCCCGTCCTTATATTCTTCTCCGGTGCGGCCACTGTTAAAAATAAACAGTAGATTAGTACTAAGTAGATTAGAACTAAATATAAACACACAAAATAAAATAAACATAATATACATTGAACTTACCTTGGCGCCATGTCCCGGTGCTCCTCCTCTTCTGCCCCGGCTGGACCCTGGAAGACTCGCAGAGCTCCCCGATGCGAATGAGGCCTCTAGAGCCTTTTTCGGAAGAAAATATTGGCAATGGAGCCTTCTGATTGGCTCAAAACGCGGTCTAATTTCAGCCAATCAGAAGATGCCAAGGTGTGAGCCAATCAGAATGTGATATATCCCATTCTGATTGGCTAATTGGGTGATTAGCTGGAGGCATCTGTTCATTCTGGTTGGCTGCAGTCTAATTGACAGTGATAACTGCCAATCAGTAGGCACTATTCCCTTTAGCCAATCACAATGGGATACACCCCCACTGGGTGATTGACAGAAGGCATCTGCACCTTCTGATTGGCTGTTTTCATGGTCAATCAGATTACAGCCAATCACCCTGTGGGGGTGTATCCCATTGTGATTGGCTAAAGGGAATAGTGCCTACTGATTGGCAGTGATCACTGTCAATTAGACTGCAGCCAATCAGAATGAACAGATGCCTCCAGCTAATCACCCAATTATGATTGGCTGAAGGCAATAAAGCCTTTTGATTGGCTAATGCATCTGTCAATCTTTTTTAAACCAATCAGAATGGGATATGGGAATGTATCGCATTCTGATTGGCTGCAATTTGATCAAGAGCTTTTACAGCCGATCAGAAGCCGGGGGAGAAGAGTAGGAGCACAGGACATTGCGCCAAGGTAAGTTCAATGTATATTATGTTTATTTTATGTGTATATATTTAGTACTAATCTAATATTTATTTTTAACAGGGGCTGCGCCGGAGAAGAAAATAAGAAGGATGGGTACATGCTGGAATGGGGAGTAGAATATTTAGAATGTTTGTTTATTTATTCTATGTAGTATGTTGTACGAATTGTATTTTTTTTTTCCCTAGGGGGCCGATCTGAAGGGACATCTGCAAAGGTAAGTGGTCTTAATTATTCTATTTTAGGTTAGATTTAGGGTTTGTGTATGTAGATAGGATTTATTGTATGTTAGATAGAGTGTATGTATGTATTTTAGATAGGATTTAATATATTTTAGATAGATGGGTATGTGTATTTTAGATAGGATTGAATGTATTTTAGATAGATGGAATGTATGTATTTTATAAAGGATTTATTGTATTTTAGATAGGGGGTATGTGTGTATTTTAGATAGTGGGGGGTTGTATTTTATTTGTATTGTATTGTAATGTATATATTTTGTAGGTATTTCCTTTTCAGGTGTGTATTTTTTTTATTTTCTATAGTGGGGTGGTTGTAATGTAGGTTTTTTTATTTTCTGTATTGCGTGTATTAGCGGGTAGGTAGGTAGTGTAGGTGTTAATAGGTTAGTGTAGAGGGGGGTTATTTCAGATTTAATGGTTTATTGTGGGGGTATAGTGCAGTGTAGTGTTTGTACTTAGTGTCATGAGGGTCCTTGAGGACAGTCATGGCATTTATGTGGTTAATGTTAGTGTTCTAACTGTCCCATAATGGTCTTTATATACCCTTATGAGACTACTGGGGTTAAATAGAGGCTTATGAGGGTCTGTATAGACCCCCATAACTGACTGTATTAAATAGGCTTCAATGGATTTAAATAGGCCCATTTAGGTTTCAATAGGCCCAGTTAGGGTTACATATGTACTGTTAGGGTTAAATGTGTTCTTTTAGGATTAAATAGGGACAGGTTTGGGTTAATGGGGTATAGTTAGGGTTAATAATGTAGTGGTTACACTTTGTGTCATGAGGGTCCTGGATGACCCTTGTGGCACTTATAGTGTTGTTACATGGGTTAATTAGTGTCCTATAGGGGTCTATATAGATCCCTATTGTACTGATAGGGTTAATTATTGGCGTATTGACCCCCATGAGTGTCAGGGTTAATTAAGGAATTATGGGGTCTGTATTGTCCCCACAAGTGGCAGAGTTATTTAGGGGCTCTGTCTAGAGCCCCATGAGTGATAGGGTTAATTTTTTTTTTTATCAGGGGGCGTTTAAGGACCTTTACGGTCATTTACGGACCCGTAAGGCAGGAAATTCGAATTTTGATTGCAGCGGGCGATCTAAGACCCCCACTGCGAATGTTAATGTGGGGACCCCCAGCATTTAGGGGTTAACTTTAGTTGCCGGTGGGGGTACTTAAAGTACCTCCGCTGCCGGCCTTAACTGTTGAGGACCTTCAGCATGGGGTTAATGTGGGTACACATCGGGGGTCCGATCGAATACCTGTAGCAAGGGGTTAATGTGGGGTTCCAAGCTTATCTCAGATCTCTTATCTGGGGGGATGGCAAAGTTGTATGTGGCTGGCAGTGTTTTGCTCGGTCCGGGGTCGTGAATCCTCGATTTCATTTTTTTGGGCCGCCATTTTTTTTCTCGCTTAGCCGATTTTCGAGTGCCGAAAAATAGATTTGAAGTACTTATAGAGTATCGTTTCAATATTCTTGATCAATGTGGTTTTTTTTATTTTTTTTATCATTTTTTATTATTATTATATATTTATTTGTAACGCGCCAACATATTCCGTAACGCTATACAGGGTATTAAAACAAGAAAAAGTACATTGTTAACAAACTGCAGAAAAAGGAGAGCCCTGTTTTGAGCTTAGAATCTTTGTAGAAAGTGTTTTTTTCCAAAGCACCCTACAAGATTGGAAGCTCGTTACTTACAATCTAAAGGGTATGGAATTGGCAGAAGCCTGGGCAAGAATAGACAGATAATGAATAGCAAGGGTCAGGAAGAAAGTGAAGTTTACTTAGGTAGGAAGACATTCAAAGTTAGAATGAAAATAGCATATAAAGTAGCGTCTTGGAGAAGCCAATATATAAACAGCTCGCCATCTTG
Organism: Discoglossus pictus; assembly: GCA_027410445.1. Classification (NCBI taxonomy): domain Eukaryota; kingdom Metazoa; phylum Chordata; class Amphibia; order Anura; family Alytidae; genus Discoglossus; species Discoglossus pictus. The sequence continues at coordinate 92,211,432 of CM050170.1, read as the reverse complement.
GAAAAAAAAAATACAAGGCAATAAAGATATTCCAATAGCCAGTAAGACTCCGGCAAGGAATCAACCTAAAGCATAGAGGTGAGAGCTCTCTCGAAGCAGCAGGTGGGAGTCCCAGCATATAAACAGTATGATATCTTAAATATAAGCTAATAGCAGAAGAGACGCTGAAGTATTAAAAATACCTTCCTGAATAAGTCAACCAGATACAATAGTTGGGAGGAGCTGTGAAGTACAGGAGCTCCAGTTGTAGCAGCTAGGAGCGATATTGGAAACCTGATCTGAAGCTTAATTATACAAGGAAACAAAGATAAGCTGAAAGCTACAGAGACCCCGGCCTGGAATATAATTGCTGCATAGGGGCGAGAGCTCCAGAGGAGAGACGTGGGAAAGAAGTAAAAAAACTAACACGTGGGAGAGCCAGCATATAAACACCCCGTTATCTTGGATAAAGATACAAGGCAATAAAGACAAGCTAATAGGCATAGAGATCCGGGCCAGGAATCAACCCTATGCATAGAGGCGAGAGCGAGCCAAGTGGGTGAGAGAGCCAACTTACAAATAACACGACACTGTGGATAATACACATAAGCTAATAGCAGGAGAGACATGGTTGCATTTCACTCATGGGAATAACCCAACCTGATACAGTAGTTGGGAGTGGCCCTGGAGTACAGGAGATACAGAAGTAGCAGATACGAGCGGTATTGAAAATTTTACCTGAAGGCGAGGAATCGATCTGCTGTATAGAGGTGAGAGCTCCAGAAGAAAGACAAGCTAATAGCGGTAAAGACGCTGAGGCACTAAAATCATCTACGTTAATAACTCGTCCTGATAAAGAAGTTGGGAGTGGTTTGAAGTTCAGGAGCTGCAGTTGTAGAAGCTCGGAGCGGTATTGGAAACCCGACCTGAAGCTCAATTATACAAGGCAACAAAGATAAGCTAAAAGCAACAGAGACCCCGGCCAAGTATTGACCCGCTGTATGTATCTGGGCAATGGGGAGAACTCCAGAGGAGTGAGGTGGGAAAGAGGTATAAAGCCAATATGTGGGACAGCTAGCATATAAACAGCATCCTATCTTGGAAAAAAATATAAGTCAATAGAGACAAGCTAATAGCCATAGAGACTCGGACAGCACGCTATCTTGGATAAATATACAAGGCAGCAAAGACAAGCTAATACCCACAGAGACCCCAGCTAAGAACTGACCTCCATTGAGAAGTGAGAACACCAGAGGAGAGACGTGGGAAATAGTCTCAGATGTAACCCGGGGGAGAAACAGCAAATAAACAAATCGCTATTTTGGATAAATTCACAAGGCAATAAAGATAAACTAAGAGCTAGAGAGACTTCGGCCAGGAACTGACCCACTGTAAAAGAAGCAAAAACTCCAGAGGAGAGAGGTGGGAACGAGGCACAGAAGCAGAGTGTGTGTTATCCAACATACAATCAACAAGATATCTTTAATAAATACACAAGATATAACCGGAGAGATCCTGGACAGGAACCCACCAACTATATAGCGGCAGCAAACATAAGCTAATAGCAGGAGAAATACTCTGCGAAAACTTAATAGAGACTGAATTCCCCTAGTAATAATAAATGAAGATGTCAAATAAAAATAAATCTAGGGAGAAAAAACAGTCAATACAGAAAATTCCACCTATTTTTTTCCTCAAAAATTAATTCTGTAAATAAATCGCAAAACGCATCACAGATAAATATGAAAGATAACAATCAAAGCAGAGGAAGTAATACTGAATCCTCGGATTTCAATGATTCAAATACAACCGGAGATGACGTATTATCATCAACGAAAATTAGAGAGATTATGACAGAATTTCAATATAAATTGTCAACTGACTTAAAGGAACAAATAGGAGAGAATTATAAAGCTATCAAGGAGACTCACTCAAGAATCGAGGAAATGGAAATTAAATTGGAAAAACTTATTAAAGATCATATATCAGTTATAGAATACACAACAGTACTAGAGAAAAAAGTAACTGATTTGGAATATAAAATAACAAATATAAAAAATAAGATCAGAAAGAAAAATATCAGATTAAGGGGCATCTCGGAATCTGTTCCAGAACATCAGCTGGAAAAATATATTATGGACTTTTTCTCTAGTATAGTTCCAAGATTCATACAAGAAATAAATGTTCTGGATACGGTCCATAGGATTCCATTACAACATAGATTAAATGGATCCCTGCCTAGAGATATAATTATCAGATTTCATAAGATAACAGATAAAGAAGATATTATGAAAACAAGCTTTAGGCAAAGATCTTTCCCGGCCACGTACAAGGACATCAAAATATTTTCAGATATTTGCCCAAGCTCCTGTATCTCTTCCGTACCATTCCAAAGGCTGTTCGCTCCAAGGACATCTTGGCTATTCAGGGGCAATCTTTGGCTTCATTTAGGACTGTAAAAGACCTAGAATAAATAAGACAGCCATGATGGCTTCAAAGGCCAGAGGAGGGCTGGCCTTCCCTGACCTATTGAAATATTGTAAAGCCACTAGATTGGCCCAAATCACCAAATGGTTTGGTAAAGAACAAGTGTCAGTATGGGTAGAAATAGAAACAAATATCTTTGAACAAAGTGGCCTCCACATTAAACAGGTTATTTGGCTTAGCTTACATTCTAAGTTGGGGAATGCCTCCTTTACTAACTGCGTGGTCCAGTCTCTGGCAGTTCTGACTGAGACGAACAAGAGAATCCCACTGGTAGAAACAGGCTCATGGATCTCCTTACTGTGGGTATACCAAAGAACAGCACTAATCGATAGACTTTCGCAATTTAAGTGGTGGATAGACAATAAATTTACGGTGGTGGCTGATCTGTTGAGGGGCAGTAGACAGTGGTCTATTACAACATTCAGGGAAGAACACCATTTACCAGTAAATGAATTGCTTAATCTGTCCCAGATACATTTCAATATCTCCAAAGTAATCAAATGTAATGCCGCTGCCAAGACTACTCCATTTGAGAAATGTTGCCTTGATAATCCGACTGGCAGTTTGCCTCTGAGTGGCAAACTGTGAAATAAATTAATTTAAATTGACTCTGAAGGGCCAAAAATAATCAAGAGAATAATGAGCCTAATAATTATTTTTCTAGAGTAATTTAGATGTTAGTAGGGAAGCAAGACTCACCACTGGTAATTTGGAAATATGTAAAAGAAAGGGAAAATATTCAGAATTAGACACAACACAAGGTGGGGAAAGAAGATAAAATGTGAAGTTTAAAAATAATAATTACTCTCTAGAGTAAAATATATTTAGATACATATATTTAGATACACATATTTAAAATCACATAATAAAAAAAAAAAAAAAAAGGGAAATTCTCACTTAAATATTCATAATAAAGAATACTATCACATAATAGTTAGAAATAATAGAAATTTATCCCCGATAATAGAATAGAATAATAGCACAAGACAGCAGTAATACTGTAGTTTTTTTAACAGTACACTATGGTAATTTTTGGTGATAGTAGTATAATACAACTCATGTTGAGTTATTTCTAGAAAAGAGGATAAAATATTTTATGACTCTCTCTTTGAGGATCCATTTTGGGCCCTCTTATACCCCCTTATTTCTGTACATTGGCGTAATAGCCCTGTAGATAAATTGAATAAGAGATCCTGTGCAATAATGAGTATGAATGTAAGTGTGAAAGTGGACAACCAAAAAATGAGTTTCAAGAGAGAATATAAAAGGATAGGGAATAGAAGAGGCATGGGAAAAATAAGGATAATCTGTAATGATATTCTATATAGCACACAGAGAAAAACAGATGGGAATCAGAGTGATATCTCAAAATGCTAGGGGATTAAATACCCCCTATAAAAGAAGAGTTGCTCTTGGAAGTTTTCTTAAACAGAAAGCAGATATTGTACTTCTGCAAGAGACACACTGGAGGGAAGGTAAATCACAGGCATTTTTTAGTAGATACTTTGTTGAACCAATTACATCATCGTATAAATCAAAATCTAGGGGAGTAGCTACTCTATACAGTAAAAAATGGAGTATATAGGAACATCATAGAATCCCAGATAAAGAGGGTAGATTTATCATTTGGCAGGGGAAAATAAACAAAGAAAAATGTACTATATCAAATCTATACCTCCCTAACTACAACCAAATGAAATGTTTTAGAAAAATAATTAAACAAATAAATCAGATAAAAAAAGGTAGGCTGATTATGGGAGGAGACTTTAATATGGTATTTGATCCAACAATAGATAGAATAGCTCTAAATAAAGGAAAAGGAATCCACGATACTTTAATGAGAACTGCAAAACAACTCTCCTTGGAAATTCTTAAAAATGGTCTATACAATGTATGGAGATCTTATAATCCGGAAATAAAAGATTATACATATTTTTCTGGAAGACATCAATGTTATACACGGTGTGACAAGGATGGCCGTTTACCACAGGAAATCTTTGCGACAAAAGGTTCAGCAATATAGATTTAAGATGCAGAAGACTTGTTTATTAGTAGGGCTCATAAACAAGGATGAGAAGTAGAAAAATAAAAATAAAAATCTACATATACGTTCTTACTTAACATACAAGAACACCCTGACTACACCCGGGCGGCTTCTCTGCTCCGGAGAAATTATGATACAAAAAGAAAACAAATTAATCCAGTTTTACTTCCAGCAGAAGTCTCTGCTGTGAGGAATAGTGCCACCTTGTGGCCAGGATGCAAATAGTCTCTTAGAGGTGGTGTAGTGCCACCTTGTGGCCAGGATACAAATAGTCTCTTAGAGGTGGTGTAGTGCCTCCTTGTGGCAAGGATACAAATAGTCTCTTATACGTGGTGTAGTGCCACCTCTGTGGCCAGGATACAAACAGTCTCTTATAGGTGGTGTAGTGCCACCTTGTGGCCAGGATACAAATAGTCTCTGATAGTGCCATCTTTTGGCCAGGATACCAATAGTCTCTTATAGTGCCAGCTTTTGGCCAGGATACTAATAGTCTCTCCCATATGCTTCACCCCAGGGACCCTTTTATATGCAAGATTAACCTACAGCAAATTAACCGGTCAAGCACTCAGCCTCTTCCCTGGGGTATGAAGAACAAAAGTAATTTCTGACCTTATAGTAATTGTATTCGGCCTTGCAGGAGGTTTCAGTCTACAGCACCGGTCCTTACCAGATTGGACATGTTTCCAAACAGTAGCTTCCTTGGCTTGTCTCTCACAGCTTTCAGCACCCACGCTTTCTGTGTCTGTCCTCTTACTTCCCCCAGACTCCCTTTCTTTGGCTGTTAGTTCCTGGGGATTAAATAGTGTGCTCCACTTCAGGTGCATCCAATTTCTTTACTTCTGTCAGCACTGGACTAATGGACCTAATCAGCCTAGTGCTGACATATCTTCCTTCTAAAATATATCCATGGGCCCGCCTGACTTTGTGACAACGGATAGACCATTTTTTGACAGATGTTAAAACATTGGAAAAGGTCAAGTCCATTAAAAAAGGAGATATCACTTGGTCAGATCATGGAGCCATTAGACTAATATTGGAAGACTCAAAAGATGCATTCAAACCTAAGCAATGGAAAATGGATAGTTTCCTGTTGAAATCAGAAAAAATTACAAATAAAATAAGAAAAGAAATTGGAAGCTTCTTTGACGTAAATAAAAAATCTGTCAACTTAGATACAACTATCTGGTGTACACATAAAGCTTTTATTAGGGGATTATTTATCGCCAGACGTGCATATCTTAATAAGAACAGAGGAAAAACACTGAGAGAATTATACATAGAAGTAAATGTTCTGCATAAACAAGAACAATAAAAAACAAGGTCCTAATATTATATTACAAATCAGGGAAGTTAATAAACAAATACAGAAAATCCATCAGGAACAAATAGATAAAGCAATTCTCAGGTCCCAAGAAGACCATTATATTATGGGAAATAAGGTGGGAAAGCGTCTTCGCAATAAAATTAGAAAACAGCGGGTTAAACAAAGTATAATAAGTATTATAGATATAAATAATAGGAAACAAAAACATCCAAAGGAAATTGGTAAGGTTTTCCAGACATACTATCAATCTTTATATAACCTTGAATTAAGCGAGAACTTTCTAAGACCCTCTAAAGAAGGGATTGAGAAATTTTAGGGCAAATCAAACTACCTAGAATAACTAAGGAGCAATTAATAGAATTAAACAAAGACATTACATTGAAGGAAGTAGAACACGTTATTACAGATTTAAAAGTTAATAAAGCTCCTGGTTTAGATGGATTCAATGGGAATTATTACAAGACGTTTCTTAAGGAACTAAGCCCTAATTTATGTAATATGTTTAATGAAATTAAAAAAACTGGGAAGATTCCATCTGAAATGACAGAACCTAATATTGTTAATATTCCCAAAACAGGGAAAGATCCAGAACATTTTAAAAACTATAGGCCAATATCCCTACTAAATATAGATACGAAAATGTATGCCAAGATTTTAGCTAATAGGCTTAAAAAGTATATCTCTAACATAGCCAATTATGATCAAGTTGGTTTTATTCCAAAAAGACAAGGCTCAGAGAATACAAGAAGATTAATTAACCTATTATGGCATTCTAAAGCTAAGGATATACCCTTGTTAACTATCTCCTTGGATGCCGAAAAAGCATTTGATAGGGTAAATTGGCTATATATTGAGGCAGTCTTAAAAAAAAATTGGTTTAGAGGAATTTGTCAATAAAGCAATTATGTCACTTTATAGGAATTCTAGAGCAAAGGTGACGGGAATTGATTATGAAACTGAGAAATGTAATATTTATAATGGGACGAGACAAGGATGTCCCTTATCCCCGTTCGTATTAATTCTGCCATTGGTTCTATTGTCAAAACAAATATTAACATCAGAAGCCATTGCTGAGTTAACAATCGGAAGAAATCAACATAAGGTATTAATGTTCGCTGATGATATGATACTTACTTTGACAGACCCTGTCAGGTCCCTGCCCATAGTTTGGGACAAGATAGGAAATCTTACTAAATTCCCCTATTTCAAAATCAATGAGATGATATCGGATACATTGATTTTTGGACTTGGAAAGAATGATATTGACTATTTAAAAAAAATGTTGACACTGTACTGGAATAGTAAGGGCATTTGCCATTTCGGGATACATTTTACAGCATCAATCAGATCTATTTTGAAAAATAATATGGAGATAGTTTTTAAGCAGATCAGACAGGAGATTTTAGAATGGAAACCCGAACAATTGTCCTGGTCTGGCAGAATTGCGTTGATAAAAATGGTGATTGTTCCTAAAATAACATATACCGTATTTATCGGCGTATAACACGCACTTTTTCTCCCTGAAAATAGGGAGCAAATGATAGGTGCGTGTTATACGCCAATATTCCCTCCCCCCTCCTCATCCCTCCTCATTCTAAATCACCCTCCGCATTCTAACCCCCCTCCTCATTCTAAACCCCCCTCCTCAACCTAAACCCCCCTCCTCAACCTAAACCCCCCTCCTCAATCTAAACCCCCCTAAATACCTCCCCCTCACGTACCTGCTTCTGCTCCGGCCTCCGCTCTGCTCCTTGACCCGGCGCGCATGTGACGTCACATGTGCGCCACGTCCAGTATATGCTAATGACGTGGCACGCATGTGACGTCACATGCGCGGGGGGTCAAGGAGCGGAGCGGAGGCCGGAGCAGAAGCAGGTAAGTGAGAGGGAGGTATTTAGGGGGGGTTAGGTTGAGGAGGGGGGTTTAGGTTGAGGAGGGGGGGTTAGAATGCGTTAGAATGAGGAGGGGGGGTTAGAATGCGGAGGTGGGTTTAGAATGAGTAGGGAGGTTGAGGAGGGGGGGTTGAGGATAGGGGGGTTGAGGTTGAGGAAGGGGTTGAGGATAGGGGGGTTGAGGAAGGAGGATGAGGAGGGAGGTTGAGGAGGGGGTTGAGGTTGAGGAGGGGGGTTGAGGGGTTTGAGGATGGGGGTTGAGGAGGGAGGTTGAGGAGGGAGGTTGAGGAGGGGGTTGAGGATGGGGGGGTTGAGGAGGGAGGATGAGTAGGGAGGTTGAGGAGGGGGATGCGGTTTTGGAGGGGGGTTGAGGTTGAGGAGGGGGGTTGAGGATAGGGGGGTTGAGGAAGGAGGATCAGGATGGGGGGTTGAGGAGGGGGGATGAGGGTGTTTGAGGATGGGTGTTTGAGGATGGGGGTGTTGAGGAGGGAGGTTGAGGATTCGGGGGTTGAGGAGGGAGGATGAGGAGGGAGGTTGAGGAGGGGGGTTGAGATTGAGGAGGGTGGTTGAGGATAGGGGGGTTGAGGGGGGTTGAGGAGGGGGGTTGAAGGGGTTTGAGGATGGGGGGTTGAGGAGGGGGTTTGAGGAGGGAGGTTGAGGAGGGGGTTGAGGATGAGGAGGGAGGATGAGGAGGGAGGTTGAGGATGAGGAGGGATGTTGAGGATGAGGAGGGAGGTTGAGGATGAGGAGGGAGGTTGAGGATGAGGAGGGGGGTTGAGGATGAGGAGGGGGGTTGAGGTTGAGGAGGGGGGTTGAGGAAGGAGGATGAGGATGGGGGTGGAGGAGGGGGTTGAGGAGGGGGGTGGAGGAGGGGGTTGAGGAGGGGGGTTGAAGGGGTTTGAGGATGGGGGGGTTGAGGAGGGGGTTTGAGGAGGGAGTTTGAGGAGGGGGTTGAGGATGAGGAGGGAGGATGAGGAGGGATGTTGAGGATGAGGAGGGAGGTTGAGGATGAGGAGGGGGGTTGAGGATGAGGAGGGGGTTGAGGATGAGGAGGGGGGTTGAGGTTGAGGAGGGGGGTTGAGGTTGAGGAGGGGGGTTGAGGAAGGAGGATGAGGATGGGGGGTGGAGGAGGGGGTTGAGGATGGTGGGTTTGAGGAGGGAGGATGAGGAGGGAGGGTGAGGTTGAGGATTTTGCTTCAAAGTTCTTTATTTGAATTTTTTTTTTCCTGAAATTTCCTTCTTAAAATGTGGTGCGTGTTATACGCCGGTGCGTGTTATATGCCGATAAATATGGTATATGGAGATGTATCCCACAAATGGCACCAATGTATTTGATTAATAATATGCAAAGTTTCTTGAATAAATATATTAACAATAACAAGAAACCACGGTTGAAATTAAATATTACAAAAAGATTGGTGGATAAGGGAGGAATAACTACTACCTATCTACCAGATATACATAAGGCCATTATGATAAACCATTTAATTGGATTGAATATAGCATCTAAAATGTCAAAATGGCTTAAATTAGAAAAGGACCTTATGGGGGACCTTCCCTTGGAAATACTTTTATGGCTCCCTGAACTAGATATTAGAAAAATAGACCCTCTATTTGGGGGGATTCGCTTTTTATTAAAATTTTGGTACAATAACAGGAATGTATGGGAACTATCTAAATATTCTTCACCAGCTGCCCCAATTAGTTTACTCCACTAATTAGTTTACTCCACTATAACAATAAAAATATAGTTCTCCAAAAATTAAAAATAGTGGGAATAACAAAAATAGGTCAAATATTTGACAATAATATATGTCTATCCCACTTGAGCTTATTACAAAAATATCAGAATATAGATATTAATTGGCTTGAGTACATGTCCATTATAAAGGAATTGAGATCTCAAGGTATTTGTCTGAATAAATTCAGAGATTATTCAATACTGGAACTTACTATAGTAAGAGGTCCAAGAACCCATACTATTTCTAAATGCAATAATATATTAAAAACCAGAGAAGAAAGTATGAAAACAAATAGAATGATTAAATGGGAACAAGATTTGGAATGTGTATGGACAAAAGAAATCTGGTTTAGAGCATGCTCTTTAGTAAAAAAGACCACTTTATGTATTTCATATAGAGAACAATACTTTAAACTAATACAGAGATGGCATATGGTACCCACGAATATGAATAGAATTAGTAAGACAAATTCAGAAAAGTGTTGGCGAGGATGTGATGATAGGGGTTCCCATTTACATATTTGGTGGGAATGCCCACACATACAACAATATTGGAATATTTGTATAGAACAGATTGGAGCAATAACAAGTATAAAGATACCTATGAGTCCAGCAATATTGCTATTTCACATGTTTGAGAATCTAAACTTGCAACAGCACAGATGGCTTATTTCCCATATATTATTAGTTAGTAAATGGTATATAGTTAAAAGGTGGAATTCTAAGGAAACCCCCAAATGGTCTGATATTGAGAGGACAGTAGATAGGGATAGGGAGATGGAAAAGGGAATGATACGATATAACAAGAAAGAAGAAAAAATAGCTAAAAAATGGTTAAAATGGGACAATAAATAAATAAAAAAATTACACCCCTGATCTCCTAGCTTGAATATCGTCATAGATATAGCCTATCTTTCCTATTCCGTATTCGATACATGGATTCCTTATATTAAGATTTTAGGAGAAAGTTAAATAGAGCAAATATCAATTGGTTGGAGTGGGAGAATGAATGTTAATGTATAAATTGGAAATTGTATTATTGCATATATATTATATGTATTGAATGTTGTGATTTTATGTGAAAAAAAATGAAAATAAAAGTTTTTGTATTTTTTTGATTTTTTTTTTTTAGTTAGTTCGAATTCTAGGTATCCATTCTCTCACTGTGCCGGGCGACCACACCCACTTCTGAATGACTGTCTTCATTTAAGGTGGACTATACAGTTCTTTGCTCCTGTGTTCACAGAAATCCACATTGTTGCTTGTTTAACAACACAGAAATAGACTAGCTTTTCTCTGAAAATATAAAATAATATAAAATAGTCAAACCAAATAGTCATGTATAACCATTAATAAATATCTGGTTTATTGACAGCATGTCCTGTTTTCAAGAATTATTTTTTTTCACTAAATTAAAGTATTTTTCCCGGTGTAATATTAAGGATGGACTATTTGAGTTAAAGGACTATGGTAGTTTAGGAAAAACTTAATATGTTTATGAGATATTTATGAGATGTTTATGAGATATTTAGTAAACTAATAATATTAGCAACTGTTTAAACAATGAGCATAAGAGTGTGAAAAACAAAACTTACATTTAGCATGTTTTGAGACTGCTTGTTTCACTGAAGTTTCAAAGGTGGTGGTAGAAGTACTATCCCATTGTTTGTTGCATTTCCATTTAAGCCTTTTAAGCCATATAACTGAATGGAGATCCTATCTGCAGCCTACATCCCTCCCTAGTTACTGATTATGTTAGAACAAAAGGCAAAACTGGATATACTAATTCAAATTCAAGACTGTTTGCTTTGTACTTTTGAAAACAAGTTATCGCATCTATCCTGTTATGGTGTCTGCTCAGGCCCGCTGCTGCAGTGTGGCCCACATCTGCTAGATGGTGCTGCAGTGCTGACGATATGTGAGAGAAGTTCTAATCTTATATTGTTAGCCTAACCCTTGAACTAACCATAACCCTAAACCTCACCCTAACCCTAACAGTTTACCTAAGCCTTGACTCTATGATATGGCACCGGATATATCGTCAGCGCCGTCTAGCGGATGATCGCTGCCATTGCATGCTGCCTGTGCTGCGTTACCATAAGAGGATAGGTCCAAGTTGTTCATTATCAAGATAAACATTTTGCACATTATAAATATGGTGATCCTAAAGCTTTAAAATGTGTCTGGAATTTATTTAAAGATCAGATCATTTTATCTCAAACAATAAGTAATGCACATGCTTCAGAATTAGTTATTAATTTCCCACCCCCCACATTTGCAACACCATTCAATATGTGTATTTACAATGAGACTGTTTTACTGTGATCATCCATTGTAAATGCTCCGTTAATTCTACTATATATGCGTCCAGTGGATACTCAGATAATTTTATTGTATATGTGTTCAGTGTTTTTTAAATCCATTCCACTGCATATGTGTTCAGTGTATTCTCAGTTCCTTCCACTGCGTATGTTTCTAGTGTAACCTAAGACCATCCACTGCATCGGAATCCAGTGTGTGCTTATTCCATCTACTTTTTCTCTACTATGTAGTGAGTCTATTCTACTGTATATTTGTCCAGTGTGTATATGCTTAGTCTATTCCACTGTTTATGTGTCCAGTGTATATATGCTTAGTCTAATTCATTGTATATGTATCTAATCTGTATGCTCAGTTTAGTCTAACAGTTGCTGGATGGCTCTACTTATTCCTTTGATTTGCTGGGTGCTTTGGCGGCTGTAAGCTATGTTGGTTCTGTTCCTGCTATCAGGGTTTCACAAAAATCAAACAGCCCTACTGGGTAGGTTTGAACTAGGTTCTTATCAAGCCCAACAGAATAAATAGATCATCACAGCTTTGGAAGGATGTCCAACTACCAGAATATGTCTGCTGCTGATCTCAAAGAACAAGAACAAAAGGTGCCCCTGTTGAGTGAGAGACTGATAGAGCCTCACGAAACACGCGTCAGGAGATTGTGATGTCATCAGTAAGCGCGATCACAGCGCAGACCACGCCAACATAGCGTGGAGCATGATAGATACAGCTCTAAAGTTCCAGGTCCACTACTAACTTAAAAGAAAGATAGAAAGCCAATTCCTTCACCACAAAGTCACAATATAGTAACAATAGAGTAATATACAAGAATAAGGAAATAGAAAAGCAAGAAAAAGGAAAAAGAAGTAAAAGCATAATTAAAGCACAAAGACTGAAGAAAAAGGAGGACACAACCTCCTTCTAAAAACAATAGACAGAAGCATTAAGGAAATATATAATTTAAGAAACAGCATAATCAGGAGTGTATACATTTAAAAAAAATAGCACAGCATTAGCACTATAAATGAATAAGGTAAAGTAGTGACTGTGACAGACTAACAGTGCTTATTTCTTCTTATATTACCCTTTTACCTCATGACTAAGTCACAATAGCACAAGCACTTTAAGATAAGAAGTTTTGAATAACACAACTTGAATTATAATGCACTTTAAGTAATAGAATTACGAATTAACATAAATAAACAGGATAAAAGATTAACACAAAAGAAACACAAAGGCACTTAAAACATATACTCAAGTGAAGTGCTGTATGAATAAACAAAACTATAAACAGACAAAAGCATTATAAAACCTTATCTTAATCTTATGTAAAAATCTTAATCTAATGTAAATTAAAATCCAGGGTACCTGATAAGGATTTGACTAAGGAAACATAACCAAAAATACACAAATACAGTTGAATTGAAAAAACTAATCTTTTATTGATTTGAGCATAATAAAGTAATTAAATAAAAAAGCTGTGATCAAAGCAAAGAATATAATAACAACAAAAATAAAACTTAAATAAACATTTAATAATTTGCTGGACGTCAAAAAGCCAAAAGGATTAAACACCTAGGCCCTCATTCAATTGCAATTTGGCCAATTGAATAGGGCCCTAAATAAGCACATAACATATATTTTTTAAAGAAGTTTTTAGTTAGCAAGCATCAATCCAAAAGAAAGGTTTTCACTAACTAAAAACTTCTTTAATAAAAATATGCTATGTGCTTCTTTAGGGCCCTATTCAATTGGCCACATTGCAATTGAATGAGGCCCCTTGGGTTTAACATGAATTTTTTAATCATTGCATTTTTAACAACATTTTAAATGTACAAATAAAGATTGAATTTTTTAAATCAGTATGTGGCAATAATAATTAAAATAAAGGCTGCATAAAAGGTGTTTCTGTACAACCTTGTTTGGTTGTTCAAGGATTCCTAAATAGGATCCACTGGACAATATTTTGGTACGCATTTAAGTAATAACACCTAGGCCTAAAAAATAAACTAAGATCATTTTTTGAGTATTATATGATCTCAAAGAACTATTCAGGGAGAGAGGCTTTGCTTGGAGAGTGTGAATCACCAAGGCTGACATGGAATTGCAGCAGCATGATCACCTCCAATGAGTGGGGGAAAGTATGGAAACAAGAAAGGATGTTTCAGAGCCAGTTCCAGAGCTGGGGCTCACAGCAGAGAAGGATTGGGACAGGTTACTCTTATAACTTCTCTTTGCCTATAGAGCAGTCCACACAATTCTCTCCCTTTGAAATCTGTATGGTAGACAAATAAAGGGACCCTTGAACGTGATCAGGGAGCTATGGGTAGCAGATTATAGATTGAACCAGTTGTTGGTGGCATCATATGTTTTGGTCTTCTGAGAGAAACTAGCAATGATAACGGAAAACATGCCGGTTTCCCAGGCCAAAAACAAGGGGGCTAAAGATAGAGAGCTTGAAAGTGGGGCAGGTGTTGATGCTGGTACCCAAGCCCCAGCATAAATTGCAAGCCACTTGGGAAGACCCCTTCCCCATTACAAACAAAATAAATCCCTACACATATGTTTTTTTTTTTTTTTTTAAACAATGAGTTTTATTGTCACCACTTGCAATAAACATTTCACATATTTGACCTCGGCTCGCAGGCCTGTCAGTTTATCATATGTCCATGACACCCAACATAGATATATTACATCAGAATACAGAGAACTCTGTACCATTACTGTTAATGAAGTCAGGATAAAGGTTGGCCTGTTATAGGTCAAACCGATTGGTACTGGTACATAATGAGCAACTTTCTCTTTTTTATTTTTTTTAACACTAACCTTTTAGAATCATACAACATAACCCAAAACTTAAACTGCTTGCTGGCCGACCGTGTCCCCCTCCCTACCTATGATTTCCCTAAGCGCAGGAAACTTTTAATGAAATTGTCCCCAAGTCCCTTCCTTTTCCCCCTCCCCGGTCCCCTTGACCGACCTTAATGAGGAAATAATCCTATTTATCTACCAATCATTAACCCTAACACCCTAAGGCTAGGCCTGTATATACTATCCATGGGTCCCATATTTTCCTGTAATTATCCATAAAGTCAGCCAATAGGTGGGTGATTCTTTCGTTGATGGCAATATAGTTAATCTTTTGTTTAATCAACTGGAAGTTTATGTTGCTGGATTTCCAGGATTTAGCAATATGGCTCTTAGCTGCCAAAGTTATGTATTGCAGCAGCCTATTTTGGGATGGTGCAAGAGTGCTTTTGGGGATCCCCAGCAGCATGTTGTCAATAGACCTGTCCACCGGGGTATGGAACAAGTCCGAGGCTAACTCTGAAATTAAATCCCAGACCTTTACTACCTGGGGGCAGGTCCACCATATATGGGTAAATGTCCCTGTTGCTTGGCACCCCCTAAAGCACAAGTGGCTTTCTAACTTTTTCCATTTTGCAAGCTTTTCTGGGGTTATGTATACCCTGTGGAGCACCTTGATGGCGGTTTCTAGGATGCTATAGTTAAGGGAGCCCCTATAGATGTTGGACCAAGCCACCCTCCATTTACCTAGGTCCCAGCTTGTATTCATGTCAGTTTCCCAATCTAACATGTGTTTTAACTTGAGTCCATCAGGCCGGGCATTAAACGTTTTGTAAAGCATCCCTAGGGTACCCTTCGTTAGAGGGGCCACTTGACAGATTTTAGATAGCCAGTTCATTTCCGGCACTGTATGGTTCTCTAATAAGGAGAGTACAAGATGTTTAAGTCTGCAGAAATTATAGTGTTCTGACAAAGGCAGATCATGTTTGTCCCTTACTTTTTCGAATGAGATAATTTGCCCCTTCTCTATCCACTCTCCCAGCCTATCTAGTTTTTCATTCTTCCACCAGTGTTGGGAGGATAAATTCAGACTAATTGACATCTGGGGATGATTAAGGAGTGAGATCATATAGAATGGTTTTGGGAATATTTTCGTGTGCTCGCGGGCCCATTTCCAGCATGTTAGCGTATGTTTTATTATGGGATTGGAAGTGTTTCTAATTTTGGGGGGAATATCTGGCAGCCACATAATTGTGTCCCAGGTCAGCGGTCTCATTGATTGGTTTTCTATATAAATCCACGCCGGTTGATGGGTCACGGAGTGGGCGATTGGCAAAAAGGATAATTGAGCGGCCTTGTAATAAAGTTTAATGTTAGGGCAGGATAGTCCTCCATCAAGTTTGTGTAGATACATAATTTTTTTCGCAATTCGTGATGGGCCCTGGTTCCAAATGAACCTAAAGATATGCCTTTGGAAATTAGATAAATCTTTATTTTTAACCGGAATAGGGAGGGTTCTAAAAAGGTAAAGAAGCCTGGGCAAAATGTTCATTTTTATCGTATTAATTCTCCCCACCCAGGAAAGGCGAAATTTCGTCCATCTACCTAAATCTGCAATCAAGGTTTTTAGTAACTTAGAATATTTCTCATTGTATAGATCGACCAGGTTTGCCGTTAACCTTATCCCGAGGTAGTTTATATATTTGATGTCCCAATTGAATTTGTATCTATCATGTAGCCTATTTTTCTCTGCAACCGGTACGTCTATGGCTAGAGTCTCTGTTTTCTCTAAATTTAGTTTTAGGCCCGAGAGCTGGCCAAATTTTTCTAGTGTTTTAATGAGTTCCGGAACTGAGTTAATTGGGTTGGACACCACGCAGAGCAGATCGTCTGCGAACAGCCAAATTTTGAAATGGTGATGTCCAACCTCTATCCCGGTAATCCCCGAATTGGCCCTGATCCCCCTGGCTAGGGGTTCCATAGCCAATGCGAAGAGCAAAGGCGATAACGGGCATCCTTGTCTAGTGCCCCTCCCTATTGTTATATTCGGAGTCACAGGACCAGGGAGCTTCAGTTTGGCCGAAGGGGAATTATAGAAAGATTTCAGCAAGTTAATGAACTGGCCACTGATACCAAATTTACTTAGGGCCGCGAATAGATAGGGCCATTCCAAGGAATCAAAGGTCTTTCCAATATCAAAGGCCATAAGGCATGCTGGTATTTTGGAGATTTTGGCTTTATGTATGAGATTAAGGACTTTCCTAATATTATCTCCTGCCTGTCTGTGGGCCACGAAACCTACCTGGTCATTATGAAACAGTCTTGGCAGGAAACAAGCCAGTCTGTCTGCCATAATTTTGGATAGAATTTTCATGTCACAATTTAGGAGTGAGATTAACCTGTAGTTTTTCATTTCCAGCGGGTCCCTTCCTTCCTTGGGGAATAGGATAATCTCAGCAGCATTAAGCTCTGCCGGTATTTGCTCACCTGCCAGAATGTTTTTGAAGAGTTTGACTAGGTGCGGGCCAAGGGTTTCTATAAATGCTTTGTAATAACTATTGGTAAACCCGTCTGGCCCCGGAGATTTACCAACTTTAAGTTTATGTATCGTTTTGCATACCTCGTCTAACGAAATTGGGGCGTTAAGGGCTCCCAGCTCTTCCCCCGTTATGGTGGGGAGATCACTTGAATTGAGAAATGCCTGCATCTCATTAAGGTTGAGAGTTGTGGAGCCTTCATAGAGGGAATTAAAGTAATTGGTGAAGATGGACTTAATTTTGCTTGGATTGGCTGTGAGCTCGCCCTCCCGCGTTTTTATTTGATGGATTTTATTCTGTGTACTTTTTGATTGTAACTTTCTGGCTAGGAGTGGGTTCGGTTTATTTGCTTTGTCGAAAAACTTTTGCTGAGTCCACCTTAGGGCTTTCTCAGTTTGGTCCGAAAGGAGAGCGTCTAGATCTGTCCTAACCTTTTCTATTGCCTGTCTATTTTTGATGTCCGGCTTGGATTGGTTTAATTTTTCAAGTTTTGTCAGTTCTGCCGGAAGTTCAATTTCTCTGGCCTTTCTTTGTTTTTTTGTAGTGGGAGGCAATTTTAATAAGGGATCCCCGGATGTAGGCCTTGTGTGTAACCCATACAATGCTTGCCCTTACTTCTGGGGAGAGGTTAACCTGGAAGAAAATCCTGGGAAATTTGGTCTTTGACCTCTGGGTTAGCTAGAATTCGTTCGCTCAGTTTCCACGAGAGTATGGGTCTCCCCCCCTGAAACCCAGCCCAATGCAAGCTTTACAGAAGCATGGTCTGACCATGTACAGGGAATAATTTCTGATTCCTTTACTTGATCTAACAGGGAAGAATCTGCAAAGATGTAGTCTATCCTGGAATAGGTATTATGTACTTGGGAGAAAAAAGAATATTCCTTAACCGTAGGGTGTGTTTCCCTCCAGACATCTGTCAAGTTTAGTTTAAGGAGTAAGCGCTTACTTTTCTTCATTTTTCTAGAGAACCTCTCTTGTCCCCCCTTCCCTGACCTATCTTGAGCCGGGTCCAGCACCAAGTTCAGGTCCCCCCCTATTATTATTTTTCTCAGCCCCGGCTTATCTAGAGTCTTTAGAACGTTTATGACAGTCTGATGGGGGTTTGTTGTTGGGGCGTAGATGGAGACCAGGGTTGTCCTAATACCCTGTACTAGTCCTGTTATTATTACAAAACTACCCGCCGGATCTATCTGTTTATTCTCTAATGTAAAGGGGAAGTTCCTGTGAAGGAGTATAGCCGCCCCTCCTTTTTTAGTTCTTTGATTGGCTAGGAAAACTGTTGGATAATTCCTGTGAAGGAAATTCGGGTGGTTGTTGTGGACAAAGTGAGTCTCCTGCATGAATATGACAGAGGGGTTGCTATCCTTATAAGAGAGAAAGGCCTTGCGACGTTTAAATGGGGAGTTAAATCCTTTGACATTGTGTGTCAGGAACACTATGTCTAAATTATTCAGACTTTCCGCCATGTGTGTGGTGTGGTGATGTGTTGTCCTGACTTACCCCATTCCGATGGAAAAGTCCCGATAGCACTGTGGCCAGGTGAGAGAGGCTGGGAGAGTGGACTACTCCCTAACCAGGCAGACTTACCACCTGGGAGTCTATTGATTGAGAGAAGGATGCCTTCTAACCAGATGGATTTACCTCTGGGAAGTCTTGCGTTCAGGAAGAGAGAACATGGATCAGCCAGCAAGCTAACAAAACAGTAAATAAATACTGAGACATAACAAATAAATAGATGAACATAACCTAAAAACATTTCAAGAACACTGATCCTCATTGAATTTTACCGGTAGCACCTAAGTGCCTAGGGTGGAGAGGATAATCACTCCTCCCTCTGTCCCTAGTATGAGGAAAATGAATATACTTGAATAGTTCCTGACTAGACAATTAGTATTTTACTCAACAGAACATTAGCCCTGAAATAGGCCCAACTCTGTGGGAACATGAGAAACGTGAGAAGTAGTTATACCTAGATCTATAGTCTTTTTGGTAAAAGCTAACTCTTCTCTGGTGTTATATCGAACAGTATGTACTTAAACTCACAATACGTAATGAAATTTGTATGCAGTCTTAGGCTTACTAACTATTGTCAGACCCTTTATGCATTGTTTAAGAGTTCTCAAGTTTCTGACTATTACGTTAGTTCACCCTTCATGAACCAGTGCGGAGGAAGTGCCTGGGGTGGACTCGCCAGAAGTCCCAGGCTCTGATTGCGACGTGCAAGTAGAGTCTCTCTGGTTCCTCTGTTTTTTGTGGACAGGTACATCTGTCCACTGCCTTGAAAGCCTATCTTTTGGCCTCTCTGCTCGTTGTTTACGAAAATCTTCAGTAGTGGCCAGATTGAGGTGGATCAAATGTTTCTGACAGTCTTCCGGAGAAAAAGCAGAGTAAGTAGAGCCTCCTGCTTGGAAAAGTAAGCGGAATGGAAAACCCCATTTGTACGGGATCTTGTTCTTTATAAGAACATTCAAAGCCGGTCTCATTTCCCTGCGTTTATTCAGAGTGGATGGTGCAATATCAGCGTAGATCTGCAGGCGGGATCCATCTGGGCCCCCAACTTGTGAAACATTTCTGGCGGCAGAAAGGATGTTATCCCTTGTTCTTTGTCGGAGGAATTGGACTATTGTGTCTTTAGGTAAGCTCTGGTTGGAGGACGCTCCCAGGGCCCTATGTGCCCTCTCAATTTCAATCTCCTCATCTTCTTCCCCCGGCAGCAAGGTCCGAACAACTTCCTTGATGTAGGGTACCAGGTTAGTCACCCGTTTGTCAATCCCTCTAAAGCGAATATTATTTCTGCAAGAACGATTTTCAGCATCCTCAAGTTTGTTTTCCAGGAGGGTGATTCTGGAAGAGTTTGCCGAGATGTCCTTCCTGTCCTGCCCTTGGGTTGAGACCAATTGGTCCGTGAGGTTTTCTAATAGATAAGTTCCCTGTCCCAACTCTTGGATTTCTTTCTTAAAGTCCTGCACGGCCTGGGATAGTTGGGTCTTTAATAAGGTTTCAAACCTTGTCATAATTTTGTCTATCATCTCCGGATCTTGTAGTGTACCCCTCTGTTCCCCCTCCATATCCGAATGTATTTGCTTACCCTATGCGTTGCTTAGCCTATTCCATGCATGGATGAGATGTTAAACAGGCTAGGTATTGCACAGTACCTAACCACCCTGTATCTCTCCAAGGGATATTCACAGATTCCCCTTGCTGAGACAGCTAAGGAGAAGTCCACATTCATCACTCCATTTGGGCTTTACCAATTCAAAATAATGCCATTTGGGATGGAGAATGTCCCTTTTACCTTCCAGAGGTTAGTTGATAGATTGGAGAAGGAGTTCCAGTGGTTTGTCATCGGACTTCACATTTACATCCAGAGCAAGGAGAGCAAAGAAAATTTGCTCAACTATATGTCCTAGATACAGTGGAAGCTGTTGACCAACGTATGCAGATGGAAGAAAATAAAAAATGCTTACCCAGTGTTTTTATAGAGCTAAATAACATTATGGACAACAATCCCTACAGTAAAGCTTACAAAAAATTGGCAGAAGTAGAAAATGAACAACTACTTCATGCACAAAGACATCAATTACCCATGCCAAAGGTTAATATGGTGCTTAAAAGAGACAGACATACTGATAAACGTCGTTATAACTTGCCAACATCAAATGAGGTTGCAATGGTCTTTCACAATGATGAAGGAGAACCACCATTTCAAAGAGACATTAGAGTATATCCCAGAAATGAGGACCAACCATTTATTAATATTAATATCTTAAGTCCAAATTTAGATCCAATGACATATCCCATCTTTTTCCCACACGGAGAAGCAGGTTGGCAACCAAAATTAACCCTTCCCAGTTACCCAAATGCTAAAGCCAGAATCCGAAATAATGTTTCTATGCTTGAATTTAAAGTTGCTCAAATTGCCATTAGAGATGAATTTAATCCAATTTTATGTGGTGGGAAACTAACACAACAATGGATTATTGATTCATATTTGCAAGTTGAGGCAAATAATTTAAACTTTATAAAATATCAACAAGATAAACTACGTGTAGAACAATATTGTGGACTCATGGACTATGTTGCTGACGTGGCTACAAGCAGAGACATGACAGCTGGCAAAGCCATCATTTTACCATCTTCCTTTCAAGGATCTCCTCGAAATATGAGAGAAAGATACAATGATGCTATGGCTATTGTGACAAAATTTGGAAAACCAGATTTATTTGTGACATTTACATGTAATCCACAATGGCCAGAAATTAATCAAAATCTACTTCTTGGACAAACTGCTTCAGATAGACCAGATTTAGTAGCCAGAGTTTTTAAGATAAAATTAAATGAATTAATACGTGACTTTACTATAAATCAGTTATTTGGCAAATGTCTTGCTTATGTATATACCATTGAATTTCAAAAAAGAGGCCTTCCACATGCACATCTTCTCATAATACTTCAAGAGAAAGATAAATTAGATACTTCGGACAAAGTGGATGCAGTCATAGTTGCTGAACTACCGGATCCAGAACTATATGGTAGACTATATGAGATTGTTACTCATCGCATGATTCATGGACCCTGTGGAGACCTTAATCCACAATCACCATGTATGGAAAATAATCAATGTTCAAAAGATTTTCCAAAAGATTATAGAGACAAAACATATGCAAATTGTGATGGATATCCACTTTATAAAAGAAGAGAAGGAGATAGTGCCATTATTCGTGGAAAAAAAAGTGGACAATAGATATGTAGTACCCTACAATCCACATTTACTCATGAAGTACAACGCCCACATCAACGTAGAAGCCTGCACTTCCATCAAATCCATTAAATATGTCTACAAATATATTTACAAAGGTTACTATGCAGCTACTGTAGTCGTCAAAAGTGCAGACAACCCTGAAAGTAGTGAGTTAGTACATGATGAACTTGCATCTCATGTAGATGCTCGCTATGTCAGTGCGCCAGAAGCTATGTGGCGGCTTTTAAAATTTGAAATGCATGATAGATCACATGCAGTATATAGGTTAGCAGTACATTTGCCACAACGACATTTAGTCTATTTCCATTCTGGAAATGAAATGAATGCATTGGCCCAAAGTGAAGATCGTCACACTACACTAACTGCATGGTTTGCATTAAATTCCACTGATGCTCAAGCAACACAATACTTATATATTGAAATTCCATATCACTATGTTTTTGTGAATGGATTATGTAGAGCAAGAAAAACAAGAGGCAATAAAATAATTCCACGAATTTACACAGTCAGTCCAAGAGATGTTGAACGATTTTGCTTACGGATATTACTTTTAAATGTTCCAGGAGCACAAAGTTTTGAAAAATTAAGAACTGTTAATGACATTGTATATGAATCCTTCCATTTAGCTGCAAGAAATAGAAACTTACTCGCTGATGATACAGAGTGGGAAAGATGTTTAGAAGAAGCAGCACAATGTCAAATGCCACGACAGATGAGAGAACAATTTGCTTTTATTTGTATCTTCTCAAATGCTCCAAATGCATTAGCTTTGTGGGAGACTTTTAAAAGTAATATGGCTGAAGACTTTATGCGACGATACAATGAACCCATTGCACACTTAAAAGCCTTAATGGAAATTCAAGAAGTCTTTTTAACTCATGGATTAAGTTGTGCAAGTTTTAATTTGCCTGATCCAGGTCTAATAGATGACATTAACTTTGAAGACTATGACATTCAACTACAAGCAGAAAGAACAGAAGAAAGACTTGCAACTTTAAATACACTACAATTGCAAGCATTTCATGCCATTAAAAATGCTATAGATGATGACATGGTGACAGAGCGTTATTTCTATCTTGATGGACCTGGCGGATCAGGGAAAACATATTTGTACAATTTATTAATGAGTTCACTACGAGCACAAGGACAAATAGCAATGGCGTTTGCCACTACTGGAATTGCTGCACTTTTATTAGAAGGTGGAAGAACTGTTCATAGTGGATTCAAACTGCCAGTGCCTATTTTGGAAAATTCAGTGTCAGATATTCGCATGACATCCTTACAAGCAAAGAAATTGAAGAAATGTAAATTAATTATAATAGATGAGGCCACAATGATGTCATGCTATGCCCTCCAATGTATTGACCGTTTGCTTCGTGAAGTCATGGATAATATTTTGCCATTTGGTGGAAAGGTAATTTTGTTGGGTGGCGATTTTAGACAAACATTACCTGTCGTTGTACATGGAAATCGAACAGACATTATTGAAACATGTATAAAGTCAAGTACAGTATGGAAACATTTTACCCATCTTCAACTGCAACAAAATATGAGATCAGAAGGCCAAACTGATTTCAATGATTGGCTTATTAAAATTGGAGAAGGAAGAACAGAAAAAATACGACATTTACCTGACGACACTGTAGAGATCCCACCTCATATGATTTGTCAACAAGATATTATATCGGCTATATTTGAAGGGAGCATAAATAACGAAGAATATTCTGAGCTTGCCAACCAAGTTATACTGACGTGTAAAAATAAAGATGCATTAATACTCAATAATGAAATCTTAAAAAAAATTAATGCACCACAAAGAAATTATCACAGTGCTGATTCTGTACTTGCTGATGACAATGAAAGTCAGGCAAACTTTTCAACTGAATTCATTAACTCTTTAACTCCTTCTGGAATGCCACCACATATTTTGCAGCTAAAGAAAGGTGCAATTATCATGTTACTGCGAAATATGAACCCCAAAAAAGGCCTATGCAATGGCACAAGATTAATTGTTCAACAATTAAAGGACCATTTTATAGATGCTGAAATTTTAACTGGGACCCATAAAGGAGAGAGAGTTTTCATACCAAGAATAGATTTAGCACCAAGTGAAAGTAGTCTCCCTTTTATACTTCAAAGAAGACAATTTCCCATTATTATGGCATTTGCCATGACCATTAATAAATCACAAGGTCAAACTTTCAAATCTGTGGGTATTTACTTGGAAGAACCAGTTTTTGCACATGGTCAATTGTACGTTGCGTTGTCACGGTGCAAAAATCCACAGGCTATTAAAGTTTACATTGAAAACAATGAAAGTCAAGGTGATTTATTAGAAGATGGACGTATTTTTACTAAAAACATTGTCTACTATGAAGTACTATAACTTTGCAGGATACAAATTAAAGATGCCAACATTTTTTAAAAGCATTCCAAAATACATAACAATTGGTTGTTTAATTCAGTCATAATTAATGAAAGTACTGTTTATGAATGATTCGCCTCACAAAATACTTGCCTTGCATTTTTAGTAAAAATTATGTTAAAATGTTAAGTCACTATGTTAATGTTTCTAATGTTACAAGTTTAAAATAGATCTTTTAAAGTTATTTCATTCAACAGATTACAAAGTGGATGTTAAGAGGTCAAGCACCTTTTAAGTCACAATGTAAATATTGTCTGTTATCTTAAGATTACTAACTACATTAATGTTTATCGCCAGTTTATGTGCTCAGTAATGAATTACTTTAATTACGTACGTTTTAAGGAGAGTTTTACTGTATGCCTTCCTCTACATTCAATGTGTATTCAAGTTAACAATTATTGTGATAGAAATTTCATGTTAATACTGATTAATTTAAAGGTCAATTGTTTTTACATTCAAATGTTAATACTTTTAATAAAAAATTAGGTTACAAAATGTATTCACTATGTTCCTGTTTATAATGTTCAAAATTATATCAATGTTTTCTCAACTTCTAAACTTACATAAAAAATAAAGTTCAAGTTTCAAAATATATACTTTGAAGGTTATTGCTTACATATATTTTAAACTTCATGTTAAAATTCGCAACGTTTCAAGAATGCTTTTTACTTTTTGCTTTCCTATTCATTCAATGTATATTAAAGTTAACAATTCTTCAGATACAAATTACATTTTAAAAAACCATTACATCAACATTTTACAAAAATACACGTTCATATTAAAATACTTACAAGTGTCAAAAATATATGTTAATAACTAAACAACTTGACAAACATATACATCACATTGCCGTCATTTTTTGACGGGCAAGTCGCTAGTATACAATAAAATACACTGGACGCATATATAGCAGCATTAACAGAGCATTAACAATGGATGATCACAGTAAAACAGTCTCATTGTAAATACACATATTGAATGGTGGTGCAAATGTGGGGGGTGGGAATTTAATAACTAATTCTGACACATGAGCATTACTTATTGTTTGAGATAAAAAGATCTGATCTTATAAATAAATTCCAGACACTTTTTAAAGCTTCAGGATCACCATATTTATAATGTGCAAAATGTTTATTTTGATAATGGACAACTTGTATCTATCCTCTTATGGTTGTTTATCTTCTGTACACTGAAGCTGAGGAGGGAGAGGTATTATTGTTAAGAACTTAAGGGTGAGTGAATGTTCTAGTTTATCTACTCTTTTTACTTGTTTTGAATTTCTTTTGGTGTTTCTTTTTCATGCTGTTTTTTTTTAAGTAATATTTCCTGATTAATTAACCTCACCCTTTCTTTATCTCTTCACATTGTAATATTTAGACTTACCTTGGTATTTTAACTGGCTCTATATAGGGTGTTGAGTAAATTAAAATATATCTGCATGGATTTATAATTTGTAATTTAATAAGAATTCCTATTAATCCCAGATATTTTGTCATAATACTCTGATCTTGTATGTAAAGTTTATTTGACTCTTTAGTAAGATTGAGGATTTATAGTTGTTGCCCTTATAATCCACTCTTTTTAAATGCCTCTTCACAACACTATTTTTACTGCTTTGTGTTTGTTTTTTATTTCCTCTTTAGAGGTGCTAGCTGTGTCCCTTTTTATGAATCCACATATTCAGGTATTAAACTTTCAAGCATTAAAGGGGATGTTGCAGAGCTTTAAGCCAGTCTGCACTTAAATCTGTGCTTGAGTAGTTTACATGATGGATCTAATGCTCCTACTCCAGGGTTCAGCTTTTTACTGAGCAGTTGGCACCAAAATCTATACTTTCTGTATAAACATGCTCTGAATGTTCAGTGTATCTGATACAAAAACTAGGGTAATTTCTAGGTAAAATCCCTTCCCACCCATGGACCCAATAGCAGTTAATGTATCTTGCTAAAACCTGAAGCCAATTGGTAGCTTGCAGTTTTTGTGGTTTTTTTTTGTTTTTTTTAAATGCTTCACTGAATCTTTCCTTGCGTAACTAAATAAATGTATATCCATTTACACAATTTGAAGCAAATTGCAATCTGCTACCTGCAACTGTTGGTTCCATCCAGTTGCACAGCTTGTAAACTTTCCCTATGGAAAAAATACTTACGGTTCCTTGGTTTAATTGCAGTGGGCTTTTATATATGAACTAATTAATTGAATGCTTACCTTGCCTCCTTCCATATTAACTTCATTCTATCCTTCATTTTAGGAACTGCCATCATGGTAAATACTGGAATTAATGGGTAAGTAGCCATATGTACATTTCTAGCAGGGCCCTGGAAGGCATTTCAATGCCTGAAATGCTGCTAACATCAACTGCATCTTCATATATTCTACTACTATGTGCAGAAAGTGAACTTATCTCCTAGTGTAAGATAATTAAATAAAATTCCATTTTGTGGACTTCAGTTAAGTTAATAAAGCCCTCAAGGATAGGAGCAAATACCATGTGTAATGGGAAGTGTGGCAATGCAACTTCTGCACACCCCCCCCCCCCCCCCCCATTAGCTATTCTATTTAACAGTCTTTGCATTAAACTCATTTTCCCCCAGAAACATAGTCACAAACCACTTTCTACTTCTGCAGCTTATTTTGATTTGAGCGCAGAATGGAGGCAACTTCAGAGCATAGGGGCTTTGTTATAGTTTGATATAAGCATTTCAGTTGTGAGTCATAATGACTAACATAATTGCTTTTTGTATCTGATCTAAAGGTTTATTGGTCGCACTAGGCCTGGTCAATTGTAATTGTACACACTTCATACCTAGATTGGTAGAGGAAAACTGCCTGCCAAGTGGTCAATTACTGATTTTTCTGCTTATTGTGCCCCACTGTTTGTAAAAAGCATACACCAAGAAAATTAGCTGAATTTGTATTTTTTTTTTTTTAACCACCATTAAGTGGAATGTAGTTTCTTTTTATGCACATAAAATTCACGTTTGTCACAAATAGCAATTATCACCCCTATAGATTTGGCCGTATTGGACGCCTGGTGACCAGAGCTGCCTTGGAATCTAGCAAGATAAAGATTGTGGCAATCAATGATCCTTTCATTGACCTGGATTATATGGTGAGAAATGGTGAGAAATGGTTTTCTGTCTAAATAAAATGAGGATGTGAGCTGTACAACAGTTCTGTTTTAAACTGCTTCTTTTATTCAGGTTTACATGTTCAAATATGACTCAACCCATGGCGTGTTCAAAGGAACCGTAAAGGCTGAGAATGGGAAGCTGATTGTGAATGGCCATGAGATCTCCGTATTCCAAGAGTGAGTTGGTTATAGATGGGTAGAACAATGTTTTCATTTTTTACTTTGTTGGTGCTTGAAAGATCTTCTACGCAAGCTTTGGTTGCATGTTAGTTACTTGACCCAGATTTCATTTCACACTTCTCCCTAGACGAGACCTGAGCAACATTAAATGGGGTAAAGCTGGAGCAGACTATGTGGTGGAATCTACTGGGATCTTTACAACCATTGAAAAAGCTTCTGTAAGTATCAACCTTGTCTGACCGTTTTTGTTTCACTTGTAACTCCTTAATACCTAGTTCCTCTTTCCCAGCTTCATCTGAAAGGTGGTGCCAAGCATGTTATAATCTCAGCCCCCTCTGCAGATGCACCAATGTTTGTTGTTGGTGTGAACCATGAGGAATATAAAAATACGCTCAAGATTGTAAGGTAAGCAGAACATTTGTCATGGGACAGAGCTTCCTATCAAACTCTAATAAAAGTACAGTCTCAAAGACCAGGACTTCTCACTTTATACTAGTCCAATGATGGGCAAACTAGGCTCAATAAATCTGTATTTTGCAAGAACATGTAGATCTAAATCTGTACATTCCAGTAATATTAATGCATTGTCTTACTAGGTAGAACAGATGGTCATAGGATACACTTAGGGCCCTATTAAATTCCAGCCTCGTAAATAAGAGGCTTCTACTTAAGCCCTACGTACTGCAAAGTTTCTCTAACTTACAATGCTATTAAATTAGCCCTGCTGCGAGCAACGTGTGAGCTACGCAGCAGGGCCGTACGTATCTACACTGCGTAAATGTACATGAGGAGTGACAGCCTGCGAGATGATATCGCAGGCTCCCACTCCTCATCAAGTGCTGCGGGGGTCCTAAAAGGGACCTCCGCGGCAGTCCCCCACATAAGCATTGCCGTGGGGGGTACTCCAAACCCCCCCCAGGCACCTAAAATGAACCCCCCCTCAATGCGGGGGTCCCTGTCGGGACCCCCGAAGTGTCCTCACATGAACACCTTGCTGCAGGGGTCCATAGGAACCCCCGCAGCCCCCACACATTAACCCCTTGCAGCGGGGGTCCCCGATCGGCACTGATCAGGCCCCCGCTGCATTTAAAACTTTTAAATTCCCCGCCGCGGCTCCTTAAAGGGGCCGCGGCACACTATTACCCAATCCCGGCCGCGGCACTTAAAATTAACCCCCCTCTATGCTGGGGGTCCCCATCGGGACCCCCGAAGTGTCCCCACATAAACCCATTGCAGGGGGGGGTCCCCGATCTGCATAGATCAGGCCCCCCGCAGCATTTAAAACTTTTAAATTCCCCGCCGCGGCTCCTTAAAGGGGCCGCGGCACACTATTACCCAATCCCGGCCGCGGCACTTAAAATTAACCCCCCTCTATGCTGGGGGTCCCCATCGGGACCCCCGAAGTGTCCCCATATAAACCCCCTGCAGCGGGGGGCCCCGATCGGCACCGATCGTGACCCTGCTGCAATTCAATTTTAAATTTCCCGCCTCGCGGGTCCTCAAAGGACCGTAAAGGTCCTGAAAGGACTCGAACTAAAAATATTAACCCCAGGCAACTATAATTACCCCATTAACTCATGATGGTCAATCCAGACCACCATAAGGCCTAAATTAACCCATTAAGTAATGATGGTCAATACAGACCACCATAAGGCCTAAATTAACCCATTAACTCATGGTGGTCAATCCAGACCACCATAAGGCCTAAATTAACCCATTAAGTAATGATGGTCAATCCAGACCACCATAAGGCCTAAATTAACCCATTAACTCATGGTGGTCAATCCAGACCACCATAAGGCCTAAATTAACCCATTAAGTAATGATGGTCAATCCAGACCACCATAAGGCCTAAATTAACCCATTAACTCATGGTGGTCAATCCAGACCACCATAAGGCCTAAATTAACCCATTAAGTAATGATGGTCAATCCAGACCACCATAAGGCCTAAATTAACCCATTAAGTAATGATGGTCAATCCAGACCACCATAAGGCCTAAATTAACCCATTAACTCATGGTGGTCAATCCAGACCACCATAAGGCCTAAATTAACCCATTAAGTAATGATGGTCAATCCAGACCACCATAAGGCCTAAATTAACCCATTAACTCATGGTGGTCAATACAGACCACCATAAGGCTCTATTTAACCCCATCAGTCCCATAAGGGTATATTATTACCATTATGGGCCTGTTACAACCCAACATTAACCACATAAGTGCCATGATGGTCCTCAAGGACCATCATGACACTAACTACAAACACTACACTATAACCCCCAATAAACCATTTAATCTAAACTAACCCCCCTCTACACTAATCTTTTAACACTTACACTACCTACCTACACTACCTACCCCCTAATAAACCTCCCCAACACTCTAATTACAAAAAACAATAAACCTACAGCACAGAAAACAAAAAACCTACAGTACAAAAAACAAAAAAACCTACAGTACAGAAAAAAAAAAAATTACACACCTGAAAAGGAAAGACAGATAAACACAATACAATAATACATATAATACATTACATACATTACATACAATACATGACATTACATATAATATATTAAATATAATATATTAAATATAATATATTACATATAATACATTACATACATTACATACAATACATGACATTACATATAATATATTAAATATTATATATTAAATATAATATATTACATATAATACATTACATACATTACATACAATACATGACATTACATATAATATATTAAATATAATATATTAAATATAATATATTACATATAATATATTACATATAGTCCTAATCAAATACCCCCTATCTATCTAACATACAATCTATTTAATTTAAGATAAATCCTAACTATATCAAATACATCCCCCTATCTATCTAATATACAAAAAATCCTAACTACATACACAGACCCTTATTCTAAAATAAAATAAAATAATTACAGTCCTAACTACATACACAGACCCTAATTCTAAGCTAAAATCAATAAATTAAGACCACTTACCTTTAAGATGTTGCTTCAGATCACTAACCTATGGGTCAAACAAAAAAAAAAATTAGTACAAAACATTAACATCAAATAAATAAACATTATATACATTCTACATATTCAACTCACCTTTACAGCATGTCCAGTCACTGTTAAGCTCTTCCGGCGCGGCCCTGTTAAAAAAAAAAAACACAATACATGAATACATGAATACAATATATAAACAATAAATAAAATACACAAATAAACATCTAAATATACATTTAACTTACCTCCCCGCGATGTCCCCGGCCTTCTCTCCTTCAGCCCCGGCTGGGCCGCGGAACCATCCGCGCTCTAAAAAAAAATAAAAAAAAAAATAACGGAGGTCTGCACTGGCAGACCTCCCCGACGCTACTGAACCTCCCGGAGTCGTTTCCGGGAGGAAATTGGCATTGGCGGCTTGTGATTGGCTGAAAAAGCTGTCTATCAATTTCAGCCAATCAAAAGTCGTCAATGTGTGAGCCAATCAGGATGGGATACACCCCAATATCCCACCCTGATTGGCTAAAACACTTGTCTATCTTTATGGGAACCAATCACAACGCTCAGATGCCTTCAGCCAATCACTATGGGATACACCCCCACGGAGTGATTGGTAGAAGACATCTGCGCATCCTGATTGGCTCCTACATTGACGACTTTTGATTGGCTGACAGCTTTTTCAGCCAATCACAAGCCGCCAATGCCAATTTCCTCCCGGAAACGACTCCGGGAGGTTCAGTAGCGTCGGGGAGGTCTGCCAGTGCAGACCTCCGTTATTTTTTTTTTTATTTTTTTTTAGAGCGCGGATGGTTCCGCGGCCCAGCCGGGGCTGAAGGAGAGAAGGCCGGGGACATCGCGGGGAGGTAAGTTAAATGTATATTTAGATGTTTATTTGTGTATTTTATTTATTGTTTATATATTGTATTCATGTATTCATGTATTGTGTTTTTTTTTTTTAACAGGGCCGCGCCGGAAGAGCTTAACAGTGACTGGACATGCTGTAAAGGTGAGTTGAATATGTAGAATGTATATAATGTTTATTTATTTGATGTTAATGTTTTGTACTAATTTTTTTTTTTGTTTGACCCATAGGTTAGTGATCTGAAGCAACATCTTAAAGGTAAGTGGTCTTAATTTATTGATTTTAGCTTAGAATTAGGGTCTGTGTATGTAGTTAGGACTGTAATTATTTTATTTTATTTTAGAATAAGGGTCTGTGTATGTAGTTAGGATTTTTTGTATATTAGATAGATAGGGGGATGTATTTGATATAGTTAGGATTTATTTTAAATTAAATAGATTGTATGTTAGATAGATAGGGGGTATTTGATTAGGACTATATGTAATATATTATATGTAATATATTATATTTAATATATTATATTTAATATATTATATGTAATGTCATGTATTGTATGTAATGTATGTAATGTATTATATGTAATATATTATATTTAATATATAATATTTAATATATTATATGTAATGTCATGTATTGTATGTAATGTATGTAATGTATTATATGTAATATATTATATTTAATATATTATATTTAATATATTATATGTAATGTCATGTATTGTATGTAATGTATGTAATGTATTATATGTATTATTGTATTGTGTTTATCTGTCTTTCCTTTTCAGGTGTGTAATTTTTTTATTTTCTGTAGTGGGGGGTGGGGTTGTAATGTATTTTTTTGTTTTCTGTAGTGGGGGGTGGGGTTGTAATTTTTTTTTGTTTTTTGTACTGTAGGTTTTTTTGTTTTTTGTAATTAGAGTGTTGGGGAGGTTTATTAGGGGGTAGGTAGTGTAGGTAGGTAGTGTAAGTGTTAATAGATTAGTGTAGAGGGGGGTTAGTTTAGATTAAATGGTTTATTGGGGGTTATAGTGTAGTGTTTGTAGTTAGTGTCATGATGGTCCTTGAGGACCATCATGGCACTTATGTGGTTAATGTTGGGTTGTAACAGGCCCATAATGGTAATAATATACCCTTATGGGACTGATGGGGTTAAATAGAGCCTTATGCTGGTCTGTATTGACCATCATGAGTTAATGGGTTAATTTAGGTCTTATGGTGGTCTGGATTGACCATCATGAGTTAATGGGTTAATTTAGGTCTTATGGTGGTCTGGATTGACCACCATGAGTTAATGGGTTAATTTAGGCCTTATGGTGGTCTGGATTGACCACCATGAGTTAATGGGTTAATTTAGGTCTTATGGTGGTCTGGATTGACCACCATGAGTTAATGGGTTAATTTAGGCCTTATGGTGGTCTGGATTGACCATCATGAGTTAATGGGGTAATTATAGTTGCCTGGGGTTATTATTTTTAGTGCGAGTCCTTTCAGGACCTTTACGGTCCTTTGAGGACCCGCGAGGCGGGAAATTTAAAATTGAATTGCAGCAGGGTCACGATCGGTGCCGATCGGGGCCCCCCGCTGCAGGGGGTTTATATGGGGACACTTCGGGGGTCCCGATGGGGACCCCCAGCATAGAGGGGGGTTAATTTTAAGTGCCGCGGCCGGGATTGGCTAATAGTGTGCCGCGGTCCCTTTAAGGAGCCGCGGCGGGGAATTTAAAAGTTTTAAATGCAGCGGGGGGCCTGATCTATGCAGATCGGGGACCCCCCCTGCAATGGGTTTATGTGGGGACACTTCGGGGGTCCCGATGGGGACCCCCAGCATAGAGGGGGGTTAATTTTAAGTGCCGCGGCCGGGATTGGCTAATAGTGTGCCGCGGTCCCTTTAAGGAGCCGCGGCGGGGAATTTAAAAGTTTTAAATGCAGCGGGGGGCCTGATCTATGCAGATCGGGGACCCCCGCTGCAAGGGGTTAATGTGGGGGTGCTGCAGGGGTCCTGATAGAGACCCCTGCAGCATGGGGATGTGTATAGGGTGCAGGGGGGAGCCTCACGCTGCTGTCTCGGGCTGTTCCGAGGCAGCACGTAGAGGCTTTCGGATCCCTTGCGTGGACTTTTTGTCCACGTAGGGATTCTTACGATATGCGAGACTCGTGCATAGATTTAAGGCTACGTAGCTCTCTCGGAGCCTATTCTCGGCCATTTTCTCGCAGTCATATCGTAAAGCAGGCTGCGAGAGATTCGGTTCTCGCAAACAGCAGGAAAACTGCCTTTTGCGAGCACCGAGAGAACTACGAGGGAGAATTTAATAGGGCCCTTAATTCGTTAGTATTCAAGGGACACTGAAGATACACCGCTCAAGTATTAACCAGATTGTAGCCAGTCAACTAAAGGCTGATACTGTAGTCTTTGAAAGCAAACTCTCTAATACTATAACTTAAATATGACAAATTATATAAGGACTGCTGCAATGCCAATTAGAAATGTTTATTATGAATGTAGAGCAGACACTAGAGGGGTGTGAATATCTTATAAAATTTAACTCTGCTCTCCACAGTAACGCCTCCTGCACCACAAACTGCCTGGCTCCACTTGCAAAGGTCATAAATGACATCTTTAGAATAGTGGAGGGTTTGATGGTGAGTAAAAGACCCATGAACCTTGGATTCTATTACTCCAGATGTCCTGCACCTCTACCTGATCCTTTGTCTTCTACACCTTTCGTAGACCACTGTTCATTCCTACACTGCAACTCAGAAAACTGTAGATGGTCCATCTGGCAAACTGTGGCGTGATGGGCGTGGAGCTGCACAAAACATCATCCCAGCATCAACTGGAGCAGCAAAGGCTGTGGGGAAAGTCATTCCAGAACTGAATGGGTGAGATGGGGTGTGCAACTTATGTACTGTAGGGTCACATAGCATGTTGCATTCTTGGAAGCAGTTTCCATTCGGTTAATACTAATCCTGTCTTCTGATTATTCGGACAGAAAGCTGACTGGAATGGCTTTCCGTATTCCTACTCCAAATGTGGCTGTTGTGGATCTGACTTGCCGTTTAGAGAAACCTGTAAGTTGATTATAAAATCTGACATGTTGGCTACTGCTCAACAATTCCTGCTCTAAAATAATACATTGGAAATGTATTGTGTCTAGTTTTAGGAAAAGTAAACCAGCTGAATTGCTGGCTCTTACAACCTGACTGGAGTACACATTTCTAAATGTAAAATCCTTTTAAATGATTATGTAGTTGTGAAGAGAATATATAAGTGATGTGTGCAACTTTTCCTTTCAATTGGATACCTCAAACTTACATATTCAGCTGCTATGGAATATCTCTGAAGTCTCTCTACTAGCAGTTTTGCTATACAGTAAACATGTATAGCCAGTTTAAATGCACTTGGCAAAATGTCTTTAATTGGCTGGTTTCATAACGTTTTTGTAAAGAGCAAGCTACCAAATATTCTACCTTCTCACCTTTACCATATATCGCATCTCATTGATATGCTGTAGCAAGTGTTGGTGCCATGATTTTTTTTTTTCTTTCACTAGTTTACTTTAAGGTTCTGTCACGAACCAGATAATCTTTATCATGCAAAATTAAATTGTTTTCGTATTTACAAGCAGTAATGGTTAATTGCCTCAATCAACCGCTTTGACCAAGTGTCTTTACTTGCACTCACCAAATGTTCAGTTGTCACCTTGGCATTCCACATTAATCTATAGAGGGTACTTGGCTAACTTGCTGATCAACTACAATTATCATATCCTCTTGTTCAAGGCCAAATATGAAGACATAAAGACTACAATACGTGCTGCAGCTGATGGGCCAATGAAAGGAATTCTGGGATACACAGATGAACAGGTTGGTTCCTGGAAGTGGTTTTTATACAAGCAAACATTGCAATATGGCTTTTGGGTAATGCTTGATTGAAATTCTCAATTAGGTTGTCTCAACTGACTTCAATGGGGATACTCGTTCTTCCATATTTGATGCAGGTGCTGGGATTGCACTGAATGATAACTTTGTCAAGCTTGTGTCTTGGTAAGGTGGGGGAGGGTTGGGATATGTGTTTGTAGGGAAGGAAGTTACTGCACTCAGTAATACATTTCTCCATTGCAGGTACGACAATGAATGTGGATACAGCCATCGTGTGGTAGACCTAATCTCCTATATGGCAACCAAGGAATGACCTGTCCAGTAAGACCTCTCCCTCCCGTGGCTCAGCAACAAATACAATCTTTCTGTATAACCAATAAAAAAAGTAGAAAGTATTATGCTTGATTCATACTTCAAATGAGTGCATTTGTCAAGCAATATATACTTTTTCAGAGTCTCAATTTTTAAACACAGCGTGGTTGAGCCCTACTGATCTACATTTTGATGGTAGAACACCATTAAAGAGCAAATGCCAGTTGTCTGTACAGCATATTCCATATGCAAAGTTCTAAGCCAGACTGATCTGGTAACACCACGTGACAACAGTGCTCATTTTTACATGGCTTACAGATTTAGTTTTTTTTTTCTCATCCTTGGAAGAAATGTAAAACTAATTCTCCCACCCGGAATGGGAGATTAGGCGCAATATTCTCTCATATTCTGCCATTTCCTAGTTAATGGCTTGAAATGGATAAAAACCTGTTATCTTCAAGTTCCTTTTTTTTATTGTTGGGTGGGGGGGCGGGGGAATGCTCACATTAAAACCTCATGGACAGAGTAAAAGCTACAATAAGCCTCTTGCGCCGATCTGTGAGTAGGGGCAATACAAGCTCAGAGCCACCTGCAATGTACCACAGGTTATCTATTCAAGGACCGTTGGGTTCTTTGAAACCTCTGCACCAGAACCCTGATATCTGACTTCTGTATCAGTCAGAGCCTCTCCATCAGGAATTAGCATTTCCAGTAACCTTCCTGTGGTCATGACCAGGGCAAGTTACTTGTAGGATGGCGATGGGTCCAATAACACAGGAACCAAATAGAGAAACACAATTTTATGTATATCCAAGGAAACAGATTTTATTCTGAAAAATGACCACAGTATGGATAGGGGATAGATACAGAGCGGGTGTGCACAATGTAACAAATTAGAGGGTGTGGCAGGCAGTTACAGGAGATGACCCCACATTCTGAGATCAATAGGATTAACTCAAATACACATCCTGCTGTCTCTAGCACACATCAGACGTGTTTAACTTTAGAGGTCAGACAAACTGCGAGTAACTAATCCCATCAGGAGGAATCTGGCAAACAATAGAATAAAGCAGGTTTACAAATACAATAGAGGTCTGCATGCAGATAATCCAGTGGTGGAGCCAAGAAGTCTGTGCTTTTATGACCTTAATGGATCAACACCCAGGCTGGGGAAAAGGGGTCTGTGACAGCTGGTTATTAAACTCACATTTTGTTCATGTGAGATTCATAAATGATTCTAAAACTAAATTGGCAAAAGCACTACAATAGTACCTGAGAACTTAGCAATCCTGCTGCAGTAGCAAGCTGCACTGGGCCTACAGATGTTTTTTTGTTTATCTTTATAAAGAGGGCTTTAAAAAACAAAACTGAGTGGTCCTATGAAATAAAGACAAACCTGATATAAGATATACAGAAATACAATTATGCTTAGGTCTGCAATCCTGAGGACTTACCTTATGTAAAACTTTTGCTACCAGTGCCCTCTTCAACCTTGATTTACACAAGTGAAAATGTGGTGGGAGTGGGAACCCCACTAAATTTAATTTGTGGCTATACACTGGCATGGGGGAGCTACAGTTTAAAGTGATTGCTAAATTCTCAATTCTCAAGTCGGCCATTGAAAATTAGAAGAAACTAATTTTAATTGTATAAATCAAAGGTCAAAAATATTAGGGTGTTCAACCAACCTATGTCATGTAGCTCCTTATTTTTTAAAATCCAATTATAAAGCACTTTATATTCTTAGAGTGGAGATAAGGTCTATTATTGAACCACTCCTCAGTTCTCCTGGGCTGTCTAGTGTTAAGGTCACCTGAAATCTGGAGGCTCTTGAGAGGATTCCTCACCTAATGAGTGGTCGCACACACCTGTACCTAATGTGATAGTCCCCCGTAGTGCATTCTGGACCTGAGGGCACTCCATGAATGTATGTATCTGTGTAATGGCATCACATGTATCACTAGGTCCCCTCCCTTGACAATGGTAAATGGGTGCTGTGGTGAGGACTCAAAAGATATTAAGTATTAGAGATCTGTATAAAAAACTGTTATATTATAAATTAAAAAAAAATAAAAATCTTTTTGTGTGATAATGTACACTAATCACTACTGTTTTCCCTAAATCTATCTAGTGCTACAATCTCTTTTCTGGCTGTAGCAGGAAGTGCAGAGCATTTCCCTGGGTTGTGCTAATGCAGTGAATAGGCAGCTGCAGGGAGCTCAATCCAGGGAGATGACGGTGGTGGGGAGATGGGGGGAGCAGGGAAGGAGATAAAGAGCTGAATGGTGTGGTTTCATGACCTACCCTTCTTTTGGGCTTGAAAAGGTCAGCACAGCAATAATTTGGTAATCCCCTCTCATAGGACAGCTGAGAACACCACAATACAAGGTGACAATCCTTACTTTCCTTAATATAGTACACACTAGCGACTTGCCCGTGAAAAATGATGGGGCAATAAAAAAGTGTTGAAATGCTGTTTGTCACACAATGTGAGTGTACTGGGTGCCTCAACTATATATACCCCTACAGCACACTAGTGAACCCATGTAATAACACTATAAGTGCCATGAGGGTCATCCAGGACCCTCATGACACAAAGTGTAAGCGCTACACTATTTTAACCTAGTCTCTTATGGATGTCTATACAGATCCTCATAAGCCTCTATTTAACCCCATTAGTCCCAATAGGGTATATAAAGACCCTCATGGGACAGTTAGAAGCCTAACATTACAACATAAGTGCTATGAAGGTTCTCCGGGACCCTCATGACACTAAGTACAAACACTACACTGCACTATACCCCCCCAATAAATAAACCATTAAATCTAAACTACCCCCCCCATGAAGGGGTTAACATATTCTGCTGATGAAGGGGTTAACATATTTTGCTGACTCATAGCCTAACCATAATATCATGTTCCTATCCTTGGGATGTTTTGCTACCTTACTAAAACACAAAACATTTCTAGTTGTTCTAAGAAACAGAAAACACCTGACTATCTGTCCTTGCAACTGACTAACATGACCTGTGAAAATCGCCTATAATATCCGCCTTCTTTTGCAAGTATATAATCTATGCTCTGACGTAGCAATAAACGGAATTAGTACTGAGAATGATTTTGTGTGTGTGTTACATCCAGTACGGGTTCCACAGAATTCTGTTTGGGCCCTGTGTTTCCAAGCTGCCAAGTCCTGTTTAGGAAGTCCCAACACCCTACACTAACCTATTAAAACCTACACTACCTGCCCACTAATTACAGAAAATAATAAAACCTAAGTCACAGAAAATAAAAAAGCCTAAGTCACAAAAAATATAAAATCAATATAACAGAAAAGAAAAAAACCTAAGTCATAAAAAATCAACACTACAGGAAAAAAAAAAGCTGCATTACAACCCCCCCACCACCACTACAGAAAATAGAAAAAATATACACACCTGAAAAGGAAATACATACACAATATATACATTACATTACAATACAAATCAAAACAAATACAATAAATCCTATCTAAAATACACAAATACCCCAATATCTAAAATACATTAAATCCTATCTGAAATACATGCATAGCCTTCTATCTAAAGTACATTAAATCCTATCTAAAATACACACATACCCCCTATCTAAAATACATTAATCCTATCTATAATACACACATACCCACTATCTAAAATACATGAAATGTTATCTGAAATACATGCATTCGCCTCTATCTAACATACAATAAATCCTATCTACATACAAAAACCCTAAATCTAACCTAAAATAGAATAGATAAGACCACTTACCTTTGCAGATGTCCCTTCAGATCATCCCCCTAGGGAAAAAAATCAGTACAACACACTACATAGAATAAATAAACACTCACTCACTATTCTACTCACTTTTTCAGCATGTCCCCATCCTTCTTATTTTCTTCTTCGGCGGAGCCCCTGTTAAAAATAAACAGTAGATTAGTACTAAATATAAACACACAAAATAAAATAAACATAATATACATTGAACTTACCTTGGCGCAATGTCCCCGTGCTTCTCCTCTTCTGCCCCGGCTGGGTGCTGGAAGAAAACGCGCTAATGAGGTCCCTAGAGCCTTTTCCGGAAGAAAATTGGCAATGGCGCCTTCTGATTGGCTGAAAAAACTGTCAGAAGAAGCCAAGGTGTGAGCCAATCAGAATGGGATACATCCCCATATCCCATTCTGATTGGCTAATGCATCCGTCAATGTTTTTTAAACCAATCAAAAGGCTTTATTGCCTTCAGCCAATCACAACGGGGTGATTGGCTGGAGGCATCTGTGCATTCTGATTGGCTGCAGTCTAATTGACAGTGATAACTGCCAATCAGTAGGCACTATTCCTTTCATTTTATTTTGTGTATATATTTAGTACTAATCTAATGTTTATTTTTAACAGGTGCCGCCCCGGAGAAGAAAATAAGAAGGATGGGGACATGCTGGAATGGTGAGTAGAATATTTAGAATGTTTATTTATTCTATGTAGTGTGTTGTACTAATTTTATTCATTTTTTTCCTAGGGGGCCGATCTGAAGGGACATTTGCAAAGGTAAGTGGTCTTAATTATTCTATTTTAGGTTAGATTTAGGGGTTGTGTATGTAGATAGGATTTATCGTATGTTAGATAGGGGGTACGTATGTATTTTAGATAGGATTTAATATATTTTAGATAGATGGGTATGTGTATTTTAGATAGGATTTAATGTATTTTAGATAGGGGGTATGTGTGTATTTTAGATAGGATTTAATGTATTTTAGATAGATGGAATGTATGTATTTTATATAGGATTTAATGTATCTTAGATAGGGGTATGTGTGTATTTTTTGTATTTTCTGTAGTGGGGGGTTGTAATGTATTTTTTTTTATTTTCTGTAATGTTGATTTTTGATTTTTTGTGAGGGGTGGGCGCGTTTATTAGCGGGAAGGAAGGTAGTGTAGGTGTTAATAGGTTAGTGTAGAGGGTAGTAATTTCAGATTTAATGGTTTATTGTGGGGGTATAGTGCAGTGTAGTGTTTGTACTTAGTGTCATGAGGGTCCTTGAGGACCGTCATGGCATTTATGTGGTTAATGTTAGGGTACTAACTGTCCCATAAGGGTCTTTATATACCCTTATGAAACTGATGGGGTTAAATAGAGGCCTATGAGGGTCTGTATAGACCCCCATAAGTGACTGTGTTAAATAGGCTTCAATGGGGCTCATTTATGGTTCAATAGGCCCAGTTAGGATTACATATGTACTATAGTGATGTCGCGAACCTAAAATTTTCGGTTCGCGAATCGCGAACGCGAACCGCCGCAAATTTTCGCGAACCAGCGAAGATCGGCGAACCGCCATAGACTTCAATAAGCAGGCGAATTTTAAAACCCACAGGGACTCTTTCTGGCCACAATAGTGATGGGAAAGTTGTTTCAACGGGACTAACACCTGGACTGTGGCATGCCGGAGGGGGATCCATGGCAAAACTCCCATGGAAAATTACATAGTTGATGCAGAGTCTGGTTTTAAGCCATAAAGGGCATAAATCACCAAACATTCCTAAATTGTTTGGAATAACGTGCTTTAAAACATCAGGTATGATGTTGTATCGATCAGGTAGTGTAAGGGTTAGGCCCGCTTCACAGTGACAGACCAAACTCCCCGTTTAATGCACCGCAAACAACCGCAAATAGTCCATTTGCACAACCGCAAACTCCCCATTTGCACAAGGTTGGATACCAAGCTAGCCATGTCCCGTTCCTTGTCCTCACTGATGTCATTGAAGGTCTCTTCCTCCACCCAGCCACCAAGGGTCCCCGAAAGGTGACAACAAGCCCCCTGGGACGCCTGCTGTGTTTGGTCTTCCACCTCCTCAAAGCCACCTTCCTCCTCTGACTCCTCTTCTTCAGACTCCTCTCACTGCATTGCCTCTCTCTGCATTATTATAAGGTGTGTTAAGTAGTACTACTCTTATCAGTTTAAAACCTGTTACAGCACATATCAGGGAGCGTGTATAAGGCCTGGATTTTTAGAACCAGGAGATGGAAAAAGATGCTTTGTTGGTCGTATCACTTCAATTTTGGGGCACGGCACGTGCAGTCAAAGGTGCCACCAGATAGGAGTGACATGTTTGTAAGTATTACTCTTATCAGTTTAATACTTGTTACGTCACCTATCAGGGGGCGTGTATAAGGCCTGGATTTTTAGAACCAGGAGATGGAAAAAGATGCTTTGTTGGTCGTATCACTTCAATTTTGGGGCACGGCACGTGCAATCTAAGGTGCCACCAGATAGGAGTGGCGTGTTTGTAAGTACTACTCTTATCAGTTTAATACTTGTTACGTCACCTATCAGGGGGCGTGTATAAGGCCTGGATTTTTAGAACCAGGAGATGGAAAAAGATGCTTTGTTGGTCGTATCACTTCAATTTTGGGGCACGGCACGTGCAATCAAAGGTGCCACCAGATAGGAGTGACGTGTTTGTAAGTACTACTCTTATCAGTTTAATACTTGTTACGTTACCTATCAGGGGGCGTGTATAAGGCCTGGATTTTTAGAACCAGGAGATGGAAAAAGA
Organism: Discoglossus pictus; assembly: GCA_027410445.1. Taxonomy (NCBI): domain Eukaryota; kingdom Metazoa; phylum Chordata; class Amphibia; order Anura; family Alytidae; genus Discoglossus; species Discoglossus pictus. The sequence goes on along the minus strand of CM050170.1, from coordinate 92,169,163 downwards.
TGCTTTGTTGGTCGTATCACTTCAATTTTGGGGCACGGCACGTGCAATCAAAGGTGCCACCAGATAGGAGTGGCGTGTTTGTAAGTACTACTCTTATCAGTTTAATACTTGTTACGTCACCTATCAGGGGGCGTGTATAAGGCCTGGATTTTTAGAACCAGAAGATGGAAAAAGATGCTTTGTTGGTCGTATCACTTCAATTTTGGGGCACGGCACATGCAGTCAAAGGTGCCACCAGATAGGAGTGACGTGTTTGTAAGTACTACTCTTATCAGTTTAATACTTGTTACGTCACCTATCAGGGGGCGTGTATAAGGCCTGGATTTTTAGAACCAGGAGATGGAAAAAGATGCTTTGTTGGTCGTATCACTTCAATTTTGGGGCACGGCACGTGCAATCAAAGGTGCCACCAGATAGGAGTGGCGTGTTTGTAAGTACTACTCTTATCAGTTTAATACTTGTTACGTCACCTATCAGGGGGCGTGTATAAGGCCTGGATTTTTAGAACCAGGAGATGGAAAAAGATGCTTTGTTGGTCGTATCACTTCAATTTTGGGGCACGGTGTGACATTAGCTTCTTACGCTCAAACATGTCCTTTACAGGCACCTGACTATGGGCAGATGAGCAGGAACTGCTCAAGGCGAGAGACGGAGTGGCAGATGGTTGAGAGGGGGCAAGGAGGACAGCAGTGGTTGATGTGGCTTATGATGCTGCACCAGGAGAAGGATGGCGGCTTTGAGTTTGTGTGCTGCTTGTACTCATGTGTTGGTCTGGAGTCACCCAAACATTAGGTCTCAACCTGTAGAGGATAAGGGAACCAGGCTACTCTAGACCTCATTCATCATTACAGGTTTTGACCGATCGGTACTATGCGTCCAAGCTACTGTGACAACAGATATGAGTGGCACTGTGCACTTGCAGAAGTTGGTAGAGTAGACGCTGTAGGTCTGACACACACGCTTGCAGACAACTAACTGCTATGCAATCTATTACAGTAGAATTTTTGTTTTTGTTTTAAATGTACACTACTGTTACACCAGATATGAGTGGTGTGTTAAGTAGTACTACTCCTATCAGTTTAATCCCTGTTATGTGCCTTTTTTTGGGGTTTGGTTGTTGAAGCCACAGTGCAGCACCAGAGGCCAGAAAAATTAGGCATGTACACATGCCTGAAAAATTAGGTATGGTTGATCTTGCAGCGAGCAGATAAGAAGGTAGGCCTGATTCAACGCCCCATCCCTGCATATCCACACTCAGAGTTTGAGGGGGGGACCCTTACAAGGCCACGGGCCGGAGATATAAAGGGGGGCCATCCCAAATAAGCACAAGCGGGGACAAAGGTAGTGAAGGGGACATAGAGGCCCATGGACTGACGGTCGCCATCTTGGCAGGAAAAGGGCCCAGCAATTAAGCCAAACTGACCCAGCACAGGCAGCTACTTGAGTCAAACGCTGTACAATTACACCTTAATAAAGCTGAAACATGCAGCAGCAGGGATTCAAAATGGCCACACAGGGACAAGGAGGCTAACAGCCCCCACAGTCTCTGCACCACTCTTTTTAACAGATAACCCAAGGGGCTAACCAGGGACCTTGCCCACAAAAAAAAAGCAGAATTTTATTGGAGGAATTATTAGTGTCTTTACCCCCCAAGAGAGGACATAATATACGGTATCTTTAGACTACCTGATGGCCAAACCTCCTTTAGCCCCAATGCTATCCAAGAAACATTTCAAAACTTCGATCAGACCATATATTCATCCCAATCCCGCTGCAGCGGATCTGACATAGAGTCCTTCCTACTACAGCAAGAAGTCCACAAAATACCTGTAACTCAATTGGACAGCTTGAACCTAGACATATCCCAAGAGGAAGTTAAATCTACAATCCAAGATCTTAAATGTGGCAAGTCCCCAGGGCCAGACGGTTTTACTCATCTGTACTATAAGAAATTTGAGCCCTTGCTTACCCCCGCACCTAACATCTTTGTTTAACGCTATACTAAATGGAGAACCTATGCCCACTTAATTGAATCAGGCCGACCTCATAGTCTGTCCAAAAGAGGGTAGGGACCCGAATCTCAAACTGTATTACAAGGCAGCGCAACTGGCTTTCATTCCTCTGGCGCATTCTCCAAAACACATCAGCCGCTCTGGGTATTTATGGAAAATAAAAGCATGTCACCTTATACATGGGATACAGTAATATGGATTCCAGGCCTGTATACTTTTTTTGAGAAACTTGAAAAACCCGTTGATTAAGCACTCATTAAAAATATGGACGGAGATGAACTGGACACAAAAACTGGACACTCGGGTATCAGATCTTACCCCTATCGTACCCAATCCCCACTTTAAGATACATCTTCCGGAAAGCTCTCTCAGTTGGTGGAAGTCTTAGAACCTACTAAGGGTTGGTCCATGGTGGCATGACGACAAAATAATGACCTTTGAGTGGGTGAGAGATAGATACAATTTACCCCTGGCTGAACACTATAATTTTTGCAGGATACATCATTTTATATATACGATAAGTGGTAGGGGAACCCCCCAAAGAAACACCTGGCTACTCAAAAAATGTAGGGATTCCCCCTTTCAGCCTGTTATTATTAGCCTCATGTATGAACTATTTAATGAAAACTCATGGGCAAACAAACCAGACTATACCAAAGCCTAGGAGAGGGATATGGGCACCGAGTTGGCAGATAGCACATGGGATAAAAGTTGGCAAGGCTTAAGTAGGGGATCTTTAAATTATAGTCTGCTTGAGACTTCAATAAAGGTCCTACACAGGACATATATTACTCCTTTTAAGCTAATAAATGGGATCCAAAACGGAGCAGCTCATTGTCACGACCCACTCTCTGGCTGGGGTCTGCTGACCGGATTTGGGTTACTCTGGACCGGAGCCGTTTTGATTACAGGAACATCATGTCTCAGCCCTTGGTTTAGACTGAGCAATATTAACAGTAAGTCTGACGAATCTTACTGCAAGCATATGTCCCCGGGTAAATAATACATCTACACACCACGTCTTGATGAAAATTATGAACAACGTTTTATTTTGGAACAACATATTTAAAACATTTCACACACACACAGTGGAGGGAGTGGATCAACCTTTCCCCTTTCTCTGGCCAATAGGGTAACCTCCAGAGAAACCTAATTACCTCTGTCCAATGTAACAGAGGTAGGCTATGGGAACCACCAGACCCCTCCCATGGGCCAACCCCAGGCGTGGCTATTAAGCTCATTCTAACCCAGACTCTCCCCGTGGAAACTTCCTGTTTGAGCTCCTAGGCCCCCCATTGTTATCTAGGTGCCTGGCTGCCTGGCAAATCTCTTTGCTCTGCTATCTCCTTTGTTTATACTAAGGACCATATGGCCAACTCCTGACTGAGAGTTTATACAATGGGGAATGGTTAACTAAATACAATCACTCCATAGTACTATATGCAAGCTTATACTGTAATTAACTATTACAACCCAAACCATATTTCCCCATTCCCACATGGTATCAGGGGGGGGGCAAGTTTTCCACGTCAATCCATTTTATGCAGTAATGCTGACTTTATTAAATGGTGACAGTGGAACCCCCTATTCATACCATTCACAAGCAGTGACTTTGTGAGCCCAAACCTTTTGTTCTTCCATATGGCAACAGCATGTGGAAGATAACTCAGCCCCAGATGGCCACTGCTGCCAGTCACAAAATGGCCCCAGCATAGTTCACACCAAATCCAATATGGCCCCTGGGTGATTCATGACAACACCTCCCCAAGCGTGGCAGGGAACATCCACGCCCCTAGGATTTTCCCAGCTACGCTGATAGTCATGACTCTTCTGGATTGGCTAGGCCCTCTGCACTCTCTCCACGTTCAAGTCCTTTAGAAAACAGTCCCAAAGTGCAGAGTAAAAACCTCCCCCAGCCCTTGCACCCACTGTATAGAGCAAATTGCTCTTTCCATTCACACCCACCCAAATAGTCCAGGGTCCCTCCCCAATAGTCTGGGATCCCAGAGTACAACAGGTGGGCCACAGTTTCTGTCCCATAGCAACCCTGTTCCCCCCAGCCAGTCCCCACAGCTGGGCTGGGATCTCTAAAACAGTCTTGGGGCCTATGGGACTACAAAGGGACAGCTCCTCTTTGCTTTCTTCCTCTGGTCCAGCTGTTTCCGTTGCAGCTTGGGGAGCTACGCTGCTCCCACCCAAGCTGTGTTTACACTCCTCTGACTTGGCTGGGGGGCTATGCTGCTCCCATCCAGCTGAAGTGCCGGACTCCTCCATTGCCCAGGGTTGAGCAACTTTATCCCAGTCCTTTATGTTGAACTGGATCTTTGGAGTGGTGTCTGTTCCAGTGGGCCCCTGGACACTGGTTATCCAAGGTATCTCCCCACTTGGTACACCCTCTATCATGGTGCCACTCTGAACCCATAATGCTTTTGCCAAGGCTGGCATGCTTGCTGCCCCGGCCTGGCTCTTTGTGCCCCTGGCACTCTCTTGCTGTGTGAGGTCAGGTTCCCTGTAGCCAGAAACCAATTCCTTTTCCTCCCCACAGTCTCTTAAACAACCCTCCTAGGCTCTGTGCTTCACTAGCACCTCTGGGAACAACTCCCCTGGGGTGTCAGGGTACAGACAGTGGTTATCTGATGCAGGCTGGGGAATCTCATCATTCCCACCCAGCCTGGCCTCTAAGGCTCCCTTCCCACCGTCCATCACATAATCATCCCGAGCCTCTGGCTCCATTAGCAGTTCTGGCCAACACACTTTGCCTAGAACTTCTGAGGGCAGACTTAACTTATCTGGCCCTAGCTTGTGAGCAGTTCGCACTCCCTCTGGGATTAAGTCTCTTGGGGTCTCAGGGGGCAGACATGGATTATCTGACCCCACCCAGGGAACATTCCACTGGGTCTCTGGCTCATTGGGCTGGTGACTAGGCCCTGACACAGTCGCTGCATGTTCTAGGGGCAAACATTCTCCATCCCCAGGAGTTGGCAAAGGAACAGTGTTTACCCATTCCCACTCCTCACTTTGTTTACCATCTATAAAAGCCTCTCCCCAGTTCCAGTGAACATACTCCCTCTGGTACATACCGTCTGAGTTGTAAAAATACTTCTTGGGTATCGCATCCCACAATTGAACATACTCAGCCTCCAGTTGCTGCTCTTGCCGAACCCGGGGTTCTAGCAAAGGAGCCTCCGGGAACCATGGTTCCAGTCCCAGACCCCGGCAGCGTTCAACAAACAAGTTATTATGCCTCCTTGCAGTTCCCATGCCACATTCCGGATCACCATTCAGAATCTCCTCAACCCCATATTGTAGATCCAAACGAAAATAGAGATCCTCTCTCCGGCCACCAAAGGACTCTACCCTGCCAAGATACTGTTCCTCCAAGTCCATCTCTTTCTCTATCAGTTCCTCCAACCAGCTTGCCAGCTCATGGCCATGCCATAATTGCAGGAATGCCATCCATTTATTTAGCAGGAGAAGTCTGTAGTCCTCTGCTTCCATCTGCTCCATTTTCTGGTCCTTCTCAGAGTACCCCACCACTATGCCACCAATTGTCACGACCCACTCTCTGGCTGGGGTCTGCTGACCGGATTTGGGTTACTCTGGACCGGAGCCGTTTTGATTACAGGAACATCATGTCTCAGCCCTTGGTTTAGACTGAGCAATATTGACAGTAAGTCTGACGAATCTTACTGCAAGCATATGTCCCCGGGTAAATAATACATCTACACACCACGTCTTGATGAAAATTATGAACAACGTTTTATTTTGGAACAACATATTTAAAACATTTCACACACACACAGTGGAGGGAGTGGATCAACCTTTCCCCTTTCTCTGGCCAATAGGGTAACCTCCAGAGAAACCTAATTACCTCTGTCCAATGTAACAGAGGTAGGCTATGGGAACCACCAGACCCCTCCCATGGGCCAACCCCAGGCGTGGCTATTAAGCTCATTCTAACCCAGACTCTCCCCGTGGAAACTTCCTGTTTGAGCTCATAGGCCCCCCATTGTTATCTAGGTGCCTGGCTGTCCGGCAAATCTCTTTGTTCTGCTATCTCCTTTGTTTATACTAAGGACCATATGGCCAACTCCTGACTGAGAGTTTATACAATGGGGAATGGTTAACTAAATACAATCACTCCATAGTACTATATGCAAGCTTATACTGTAATTAACTATTACAACCCAAACCATATTTCCCCATTCCCACATGGTATCAGGGGGGGGCAAGTTTTCCACGTCAATCCATTTTATGCAGTAATGCTGACTTTATTAAATGGTGACAGTGGAACCCCCTATTCATATCATTCACAAGCAGTGACTTTGTGAGCCCAAACCTTTTGTTCTTCCACATGGCAACAGCATGTGGAAGATAACCCAGCCCCAGATGGCCACTGCTGCCAGTCACAAAATGGCCCCAGCATAGTTCACACTAAATCCAATATGGCCCCTGGGTGATTCATGACACTCATGTTTTAGGAACAGTGGTAATGAGGCTACATTTATTCATGTCTGGTGGGAGTGTTCGGCAGTCATAAGACTTTGGGAAGAAACATGCTTACTAGCTTCTAAAATGTTTAAGATTGACCTAATAAAATATTTTTTGAAAGAAAAAATACACATAGCTAGTAGTTGGAAAACCCCAAATTAAAACTTTCAGGAATTAATAAAAAAAATCAACTATTTACTGCTCAACGAGAGATTTAACCATGTAGTCTTGGATAGAATCACCCAGTTCCAGACAATTTGGGATCCCTGGATAACATCCCCATTTAGTGCCCCCCTAATATAATAAAACATTTGTTAATGGTTGAAGCGACTTGGGGGGAAGGACCGGAGTGGGGGAGCCCTGGAGGAGACCCTTCAGAAGCAACCGGCGGCAAAATCATCCGAGGAAAGGAGAGGTCGCCTACTGAAGCCTGCCCTAGGGTAACCCAAGGGCGATTGAGCAGGTTAGATATTGTAAATAATAAGCTACTGCTGGAGTGATGATAGATAATAGGACTTTACTATTGTCTGTTTTACCATGTCTTAGGTTTCTCTTAAAAATTGCAATCACAGTAAAAAAAAAGAAAATGTATTAACCAAAAAAGTAAAAATAAGAAGGCCTAGCCACCTAATTTTAACAAAATGTCTTCATTGTAAATATGTATTTTTGCACAACTGTTGTGTTATGCAAGACTGTTCAATATGCTTTCTTTTCCATTACATGCCGTACGCCTTCTGGCATAAAAATTGAAATTCAAAAATTAGATATTGTTGCAGCCGCTGCTATTGCAGCGGCCAGAAAAATTGACCTTTGTTCCCCAGGCAGAAAGTGCCATAAAACATTGCCTCTTCTTGAACCCTAGTTGGTGGCGGATAATTCACGCAAGTCATCCGGCATTCACAGATAACATACAGCAGCGTGTGGACCATTTATAGCCGAAGGCAGCTCATCTCATCAGGCCTTTTTCAGTCGAATGTATCGCCCAGTGTCAGTCCCTTCGGGATCCATCCCTCATTCATCTTTATAAAGGTGAGGCAATCTAGACTTTTTTGCCGTAGGCGACTCCTCTTCTCGGTGACAAAACCTCCTGCTGCACTGAAGGTCCTTTCTGACAGGACACTTGAAGCGGGGCAGGCCAGAAGTTCAATTGCAAATTGGGATAGCTCAGGCCACAGGTCTAGCCTGCATACCCAGTAGTCAAGGGGTTCATCGCTCCTCAGAGTGTCGATATCTGCAGTTAAGGCGAGGTAGTCTGCTACCTGTCGGTCAAGTCGTTCTCTCAGGGTGGATCCCGAAGGGCTGATGCGATGTGTAGGACTGAAAAGGGTCCGCATGTCCTCCATCAACAACACGTCTTTTAAACGTCCTGTCCTTGCCGGCGTGGTCGTGGGAGGTGGATTACTTTCACCTCTTCCCCTGTTATATTGCCCTTGTGCTGTGACATCACCCTTATATGCTGTGTAAAGCATACTTGTTAATTTGTTTTGGACCTGCTGCATCCTTTCTGACTTGCAGTAATTTGGTAACAAATCAGGCACTTTCTGCTTATACCGGGGGTCTAGTAGCGTGCACACCCAGTACAGGTCGTTCCCCTTCAGCCTTTTTATACGAGGGTCCTGTCCTGTTCCTCGTCCTCAGTGATCTCGCTGAAGATATGTTCTTCCCCCCAGCCACGTACAACACCACGGGTACCAGATAGGTGACAACGAGCACCCTGGGATGCCTGTTGTGATTGGTCTTCCTCCTCCCCCTCAAAGCCACATTCCTCCTCTGATTCCTCTTCCTCACAATCCTCTTCCAGCGTTGCTGCAGGTCCAGCAAGCGATGCTGATAAGGCTGTTTCTGGTGGTGATGGTGACCACAACTCTTCCTCTTCCTCGTCACGCTCATCTACGGCCTGATCCAGCACTCTTCGCAGGGCACGCTCCAGGAATAAAACAAATGGTATGATGTCGCTGATGGTGCCTTCGGTGCGACTGACAAGGTTTGTCACCTCCTCAAAAGGACGCATGAGCCTACAGGCATTGCGCATGAGCGTCCAGTAACGTGGCAAAAAAATCCCCAGCTCCGCAGAGGCTGTCCTAGCACCCCGGTCATACAAATACTCGTTAATGGCTTTTTCTTGTTGGAGCAGGCGGTCGAACATTAGGAGTTTTGAATTCCAACGTGTGGGGCTGTCACAAATCAAGCGCCTCACTGGCATGTTGTTTCGCCGCTGGATATCTGAAAAGTGCGCCATGGCCGTGTAGGAACGCCTGAAATGGCCACACACCTTTCTGGCCTGCTTCAGGACGTCCTGTAAGCCTGGATACTTATGGACAAAGCGTTGTACGATCAAATTACACACATGTGCCATGCACGGCACATGCGTCAACTTGCCCAAATTCAATGCCGCCAACAAATTTCTTCCGTTGTCACAAACCACTTTGCCAATCTCTAGTTGGTGCGGAGTCAGCCATTGATCCACCTGTGCGTTCAGGGCGGACAGGAGTGCTGGCCCGGTGTGACTCTCTGCTTTGAGGCAAGTCAACCCCAAGACGGCATGACACTGCCGTATCCGGGATGTGGAATAGTATCTGGGGAGCTGGGGGGGTGCCGTTGATGTGGAGCAAGACGCAGCAGCAGAAGAGGACTCAGCTGAGGAGGTTATGGAAGAGGATGGAGTAGGAGGAGTAGAGGAGGTGGCAGCAGGCCTGCCTGCAAGTCGTGGCGGTGTCACCAACTCCTCTGCAGAGCCACGCATTCCATGCTTGGCAGGCGTCAGCAGGTTTGCCCAATGCGCAGTGTAGGTGATATACCTGCCCTGACCATGCTTTGCACGAGCTCACAAAAATACGACCTTAACGCCCGAACCGCACGCACTTAAAAACATTAAAAACACAATAAATACACACAACAAACACATAAAAAGCTTACCCACAGCAAGGCGGGCACCGAGGACCTCTGCAAGTGAAGTTACACCTCCATTTAAGTCCAAATTCATGAGTTTAGACACCCGAAAATTACCTAAGTGAGAGAAAAAATGGCCCTTGAAAAAAAGAAAACGAGGCTACAGGACCCTAAACACGCAAAACACATACAGATTTTCCTAAAAAGCTGTATGAGGTAAAGATACACTATTAACAAGGACGCTAAATCATCCACACCCGCGTACCACATACACATTCCCCGCCATTTTTCAACACTAACTTACACAATGCGGAAGTACCCAGCTACCCTAACGGCTTCCCCTCGCGCACGCAGCCTATTTACACTACACACTGCACACATTGCTGACACTTACACAGCAGCTCCACAGCACTGAAAACCTACATTGTATGCTGCAGGAACATGAAAACAGATTGTCAGCTCTTCAGCACAATGCTTCCTGCATATATTACTTACAAATAGGTAAAGTATATTCATTTAGTAATTATTTCATTAGCATACAAAAATACATATACACAAAAAAAACATTATCACATTAAACATAAAAGCCATTCACTGCGCGCCTCACAACGAGCGGCAACGCTGCTCATAGCATACAAAGCCTTGCAATAAGCGCAAAAAACACATCACCGCCAACCAAAGAATAACAGCAAAAGCGCCTATCAGAAAAAAAATACAACCAACAGCCTCGCAATGAGCGCCGAAGGATCTCCGACCGCCAACAAAATGAATGTCTCGTCCAAACCATTACCTGCCTTACAATCTTATTGCCGCCATTTTTTGATGGGCAAGTCGCTAGTAAATATATAAAGATCAAGATAATAAAAGTATCAGGAAATGTAACACAAAGATGCACGCGCGTCTGAATAATACGACAAATACAGATTTTTGTCATAAGTGATATGATCGCAGTATTGGGTCATAAACCCTAAACACTGGAATCTGTTACATACAATTTACTGATGATGTCATTAATGGGCTTCAAGGGGGGGGTCTCTTTTCATACTTTTTGAGCGGTGCAAATCCAACATACGCAGAGCAGAAACGCCACATCTGTGGGATACACACAAAAATATTTAATAATCATATTTTGATGTTACCAACAGATAAGGAAACAAAACTGAGGTTATTATATCTAATAGTAGCAAGCCTGGGAGTACTGGAAGTAATAATACTGCAGCAGGAGGTCAGGACTAATGTCACTCTATAGACACCCAGTCAGATAAAGGTCAGTACTAATGTCCCTCTATAGACACCCAGTCAGATAAAGGTCAGTACTAATGTCCCTCTATAGACACCCAGTCAGCTAAAGGTCAGTACTAATGTCCCTCTATAGACACCCAGTCAGATAAAGGTCAGTACTAATGTCCCTCTATAGACACCCAGTCAGATAAAGGTCAGTACTAATGTCCCTCTATAGACACCCAGTCAGATAAAGGTCATTACTAATGTCCCTCTATAGACACCTAGTCAGATAAAGGTCAGTACTAATGTCCCTCTATAGACACCCAGTCAGCTAAAGGTCAGTACTAATGTCCCTCTATAGACACCCAGTCATATAAAGGTCAGTACTAATGTCACTCTATAGACACCCAGTCAGATAAAGGTCAGTACTAATGTCCCTCTATAGATACCCAGTCAGCTAAAGGTCAGTACTAATGTCCCTCTATAGACCCCCAGTCATATAAAGGTCATTACTAATGTCCCTCTATAGACACCCAGTCAGATAAAGGTCAGTACTAATGTCACCTATAGACCCCCAGTCATATAAAGGTCATTACTAATGTCCCTCTATAGACACCCAGTCAGATAAAGGTCAGTACGAATGTCACCTATAGACCCCCAGTCATATAAAGGTCAGTACTAATGTCACTCTATAGACACCCAGTCAGATAAAGGTCAGTACTAATGTCCCTCTATAGACACCCAGTCAGCTAAAGGTCAGTACTAATGTCCCTCTATAGACACCCAGTCAGATAAAGGTCATTACTAATGTCCCTCTATAGACACCCAGTCAGATAAAGGTCAGTACTAATGTCACCTATAGACCCCCAGTCATATAAAGGTCATTACTAATGTCCCTCTATAGACACCCAGTCAGATAAAGGTCATTACTAATGTCCCTCTATAGACACCCAGTCAGATAAAGGTCAGTACTAATGTCACCTATAGACCCCCAGTCATATAAAGGTCATTACTAATGTCACTCTATAGACACCCAGTCAGATAAAGGTCAGTACTAATCTCCCTCTATAGACACCCAGTCAGCTAAAGGTCAGTACTAATGTCCCTCTATAGACACCCAGTCAGATAAAGGTCATTACTAATGTCCCTCTATAGACACCCAGTCAGATAAAGGTCAGTACTAATGTCCCTCTATAGACCCCCAGTCATATAAAGGTCATTACTAATGTCCCTCTATAGACACCCAGTCAGATAAAGGTCATTACTAATGTCCCTCTATAGACACCCAGTCAGATAAAGGTCAGTACTAATGTCACCTATAGACCCCCAGTCATATAAAGGTCAGTACTAATGTCACTCTATAGACACCCAGTCAGATAAAGGTCAGTACTAATCTCCCTCTATAGACACCCAGTCAGCTAAAGGTCAGTACTAATGTCCCTCTATAGACACCCAGTCAGATAAAGGTCATTACTAATGTCCCTCTATAGACACCCAGTCAGATAAAGGTCAGTACTAATGTCCCTCTATAGACCCCCAGTCATATAAAGGTCATTACTAATGTCCCTCTATAGACACCCAGTCAGATAAAGGTCAGTACTAATGTCACCTATAGACCCCCAGTCATATAAAGGTCATTACTAATGTCCGTCTATAGACACCCAGTCAGATAAAGGTCAGTACTAATGTCACCTATAGACCCCCAGTCATATAAAGGTCAGTACTAATGTCACTCTATAGACACCCAGTCAGATAAAGGTCAGTACTAATGTCCCTCTATAGACACCCAGTCAGCTAAAGGTCAGTACTAATGTCCCTCTATAGACACCCAGTCAGATAAAGGTCATTACTAATGTCACTCTATAGACACCCAGTCAGATAAAGGTCAGTACTAATGTCACCTATAGACCCCCAGTCATGTAAGGTGTAACCCTTACACTACCTGATCGATACAACATCATACCTGATGTTTTAAAGCACGTTATTCCAAACAATTTAGGAATGTTAGGTAATTTATGCCCTTTATGGCTTAAAACCAGACTCTGTATCAACTATGTAATTTTCGGTGGGAGTTTTGCCATGGATCCCCCTCCGGCATGCCACAGTCCAGGTGTTAGTCCCCTTAAAACAACTTTCCCATCACTATTGTGGCCAGAAAGAGTCCCTGTGGGTTTTAAAATTCGCCTGCCCATTGAAGTCTATGGCGGTTCGCCGATGTTCGCCAGTTCGCGAACATTTGTGGAGGTTCGCGTTCGCGGTTCGCGAACCGAAAATTTTAGGTTTGCGACATCACTAGTAATAAATTATCTTTTACAAATGTAGCCTCAAGTTTCTGTTTGGAGTATTCTGTAACCCATTAGTATATAAATGAAGAAAAAGGAAAAAATATACTGTAGATGCTTAATATTAAAATGACAAGGTAAAAAAAGCAATTTACCACTAACGTTTTTTTTTTCTTTCATATATTGCATTGCAAAAACCTGAAAAAGAAGTTAACTATTTGGTAATCAAAAGAAATATGCACACTTTCCTGCTCTCACAGGTTACACAAGAAAATGTACAAGATGAGTATTTCCAAAGGTGAGAAATGCAAAATGGTGAACCTCTTTTAATAATGTGTAATTTTTTTTTACATTTTCAGGTTTTGTTTCTCCTGAAGAAAATAGATTAACATTATAATAAATTATAAATATATTACGTTTTTTATACATTTTATTAATAACCTTTAATTATAGTATGCCAACATTATCCATGGAAGTATATAGGGAATACATTACAATTATGTAGATTTATTAACCATTGCAGGGACTGCTTTTTAGTTCTGTTGTTTCATACTATACTTTTTATCCCATACACTTTTTTTGCTTTTTATCTTATATCAGATTTATCTTATATCAGGTTTGTCTTTATTTCATAGGACCACTATATTTTTATAAATATGGCTTTAAAAAACAAAACAAACAAAAAAACACCTGTAGGCCCAGTGCTGCTTGCTACTGCAGCAGGATTGCTGAGTTTTAAGGTACTATTGTAGTGCTTTTGCCAATTCAGTTTTAGAATCATTTATGAATCTCACATGAACAAAATGTGAGTTTAATAACCAGCTGTCACAGACCCCTTTTCCCCAGCCTGGGTGTTGATCCATTAAGGTCATCAAAGCACAGACTTCTTGGCTCCACCACTGGATTATCTGCATGCACACCTCTATTGTATTTGTAAACCTGCTGTGTTCCATTGTTTGCCAGATTAAGCTAATCCCATCAGGAGGAGAGGTCAGACATCAGACTGCCAGACTCAGTTAAACACATCTGATATGTGCTAGAGACAGCAGGATGTGTATTTGAGTTAATCCTATTGATCTCAGGATGTGGGGTAATCTCCTGTAATTGTCTGATGCTCCCTCTAATTTGTTACATTGTGCACAACCCCTCTGTATCTATCCCCTATACATACTGTGGTCATTTTTCAAAAATAAATCGGTTCACTTGGAGATACACGATTTTTATGTATCTCCTTATTTGGTTCCTGGTGGATGTGATGCTGAACCCATCACCACCCTACAAGAAACTTGTCCTGGTCACTACCACAGGAAGGTTACTGGGACTCCTGGAAACGCTGATTCCTGATGGAGAGACTCTGACTGATACAGAAGCCAAATATCAGGGTGCTGGTGCCGAAATTTCAAAGAACCCAACGGTACTTGTGGATAGATAACCTGTAGTCTATAGCAGGTGGCTCTGTGCTGGTATAGCTCCTACTCACGGATCGTCACACCAGCTTTTAAAAGGCTTATTGTAGCCTATACTCTGTCCATGAGGTTTTATTATGATGAACATTTTTTCCAACACTAAAAAGGGAGGATAAAAACTGTTTTTATCCATTTAACAAAAAAAAAAAAGAAAAGTTTCAAATTTTAAACCAGGTAAAAATGGGCACTGTTGTCACATGGTATTACCAGAATTTCCTTTACCAGATCAGTCTGGCTTAGATCTTTGCTGTTTGCATATGGAATAAACAGTTTTTTAATGGTGTTCTACCATCTGTGTAACAGTAGGGCTCAACCATGTAGGGCTCAACCATGGTGTGCTTAATTACAAATCTGAAAAAGTGTATATTCCTAAATTGACAAAAGGCACTCATATTTGAATATAGGAATCTATTTTGTGTTTTTTACATCACATCCTGAGAGATGGATGATGGGGTAGAGTTATCAGTTGAGGGATGAGGTGGGAGAGAACAGGTAGTCTTTTGTTTAACAACTGAATAAGATTGAAATTGACACCACACCCCTTTCCCCTAACTGGCCCAGGAGCAGGAGGTTACAGAAAGGATGCAAGCAGAGATCTCCAGAAATGTAAATTCCCCTTTATATATATATATATATATATATATATATTTATATATATATGTGTGTGTTTGTATATATATATTGTGGTAGTCAGCCAAAGATATAACAACCCACACAGTTCTATTGTAAATATCTTCAACAGTAGAAAGGGGAGCATTCGGCCCACCAGTCTCTCAGAAATACTCGAACCTCCAGGGATCCTTAAACAGTCTTTTGAGATACTCTGTTCAATTCACAGTTATACTGCTGACTTCTTTCTGGGGTTACTTTACACAGGTTCTTGTAAGGAAAATATAATCCTTTACTCACATCCTCTGGAACACAGCTTCCTCTGCGATTTGGTATGTCTTTGACCATTCATCATGATTGTGTAAATCTCACGATCCTAAGGTCAACCGTATGAGCTGATAACACTATATTTATCAGCTCACCTGTATACCACTGGATATTATTGTGATTTCTGTATGTAGCATATTAGTTGCCACTTTGTCTTTCTCTTTTTTTCTATTCATATATATATATATGTATATATATATATATATATATATATATATATATATATTTATGTGTGTGTGTTTTCCATATATTTACATTAAATTCATGGTTTCCTTGTAAAATGATCTCAATAGGAGCTAGCAAAGAAGGTATCTGAGATAATCTGTTTATTGCTCTATATGTATACCAGAATTTCAAATAGTTCTAACTTCTCTTGGTACCTCTGCAGTTCTTAATTTATCTAACTGAGGTAGCCATACAGTGTCTTGCAAAAGTATTCACTCCCCTTGGTTTTTTTCAGGTTTTGTTGCCTCACAACCTGGAAATAACATGGATTGTTTGAGGATTTACATAATTTAATTTACACAACTTTAAAGATGTTTTTTTTTATTGTGAAGCAAACAACAAATAGGACAAAATAACAGAAAAAGTCAATGTGCATAACTATTCACCCCCCTAAAGTCAATACTTTGTAGAGCCATCTTTTGTGGCAATCACAGCTCCAAGTCGCTTTGGATAAGTCTCTATGACCTTGCCACATCTTACCACAGGGATTTTTGCTCATTCCTCCTTGCAAAACTGCTCCAGCTCCTTCAAGTTGGATGGTTTGCACTTGTGAACAGCAATCTTTTTTTTTTTTAAAGTAATGTCTTTCTTCTGGCTACTCTGCCATAAAGCCCAACTCTGTGGAGCGTACAGCTTATTGTCCTCCTATGTACAGATAGTCCAGTCTCTGCTGTGGAAGTCTGCAGCTCCTCCAGGGTTACCTTAGGTCTCTGTGCTGCCTCTCTGATTATTGCCCTCCTTGCCTGGTCCGTGAGTTTTGGTGGGCGGCCATCTCTTGGCAGGTTTGCTGTTGTGCCATGTTTTTTCCATTTGGTTATGATTGATTTGATGGTGGATCATCAAAGATTTGGATATGTTTTTATAACCTAACCCTGACTTGTACTTCTCCACAACATTGTCCCTTACTTGTTTGTAGAGTTCCTTGGTCTTCATGGCAGTGTTTGGTTAGTGGTGCCTCTTGCTTAGGTGTTGCAGCCTCTGGGGCCTTTCAAAAAAGGTGTGTATATGTAATGACAGATCATGTAACACTTAGATTGCACACAGGTGGACATCATTTCACTAATTATGTGACTTCTGAAGGTAATTGGTTGAAGCAGAGCTTTTTATGGGCTTCATAACAAAGGGGGTGAATACATACGCACATGTCAATTTTCTGTTTTCTATTTCTAAAAAATAGTTTTATGTATATATTTTTCTCATTTCACTTCACCAACTTAGACTATTGTGTTCTGATCCATCACATAAAATTCAGATTAACAAAACATTGATCGTAAGGCTGTAATGTATCACAATAGGTAAAAAGTCAAGGGGGTGAATACTTTTGCAAGGCACTGTAGTAATAATAATAATCATACTGGATAATCTGAGAACAAAAGTATTTTCAATTTGTTTCCATTTGGGATTATTATGAGTCATATTCCAGCTTGTCAAATGCATCAGCATTATTGCATCATGATCATCCTTTATGGAAGGAGATGCAAGTACTCCTTTTTTAAATTCCCCCATTATCAACAACATCGATTATCTGGCATTGTCCGTTCCAAAACTTTTCCGGATTAATGATTTTTCCGGACCAACGGTGGTTTAAATTTTTTAAATGAATGAATACTGCAATTTTATCTATTTATGTAAGGGAGTGATAATACATATAATTAAGTTAACTCGGTTATGAGAATAGTGATTTTAGCAGGTTTAATGGAAGCTGTGTCTATTTACAAAGCTTACTTTTTTTGAGAAAGCAATTAAACTAAACAACTTGTGCTAATTGCAATATTTCCAGATTAAAAGATATACCGGATTATCCAATGTCAGATAATCAATGTTGTACATGTATCTAATTTTTACAGCCTTATTAAATTGCGATTTGGTACATTTAAAAGGGCTCTATTTAAGCACACAGCATATTTTTTTTACAGAGGTTTTTAGTTAGTGAACGTCTATCCAAAAGCCAGGTCTTCACGAACTAAAAACTTCTGTAAATAAAATATGCTATGTTCTTAAATAGAGGCCTTTTAAATTTATCAAATCGCAATTTAATAAGGTTGTTAATTCTTGGCTTTTCTCCATTATAAATACATTTATCAATCTATCTTTTCAAATTGTTTAATATAAATTTAAGTACGACTTCTGGAATACATCATACTAAACATGTGATTCTAGGGATAATTGTCCTTTTAACTGCAGCAATTCTACCTAACCAGGAAAGCTTAGCTTTAGCCCAATCACCCACCAATAATTATCACAGATAATTACTATTGTTTATTTTCCCCAAACATACAATATATCTGCTTTCTTCATCTATTATTTTATATTCTTTTTGGATTAATAGCTTTCTATTAAACAGAATAGAACCCCCTCTAGATTTATAAGTGTAAATTGCATTAATACATTCTAGATAAAGATAAAGATTATTGCAACATCTCCTGCAAATCCTACTACTGTATATCATTTTACCAAATTGATATAAAATATGAGTCTATATAAAGTATTGGAATATATTCCATTTAGTCATCAAATGAATTACTCATTGTATTATGGACATTTAAAAAAAAAATCTATTCGATATGTATTAATGAATTTCTTAATATCTCAATTTTTCCAAATTAGAATGAACAATTTCTTTTTTTATATATCTCATAATTTAGATATTACATTTACCAAAATTTCTATATTTCAAAAGAAGACCTAAATTCAATGTTTATTAACTCATTCCTAATTAAACATTTATATTTGCATAAACATATATACATTATCTTAACTACTGTACAGTTGGACCTCAGCAGACATTAATTCTAGCAATGGGATATTTAATCTTTATTCTAACCAATTCAAGTTATATGATAATATATTTTTAAAAAAATTATATAATAATCAGGTGAAATGATCTAGTATTTACCAAAGTGATAATCTAAAAATGTTGGAATTGCTCTTTAAAAATGCATCCATGAAATAAGTAATTTCTATGCTCTATAACTAATAAATAAAGCAATCCTTGTGTATAATTAAATCTTAAAATATATATATATATATATATATATATATATATATATATATATATATATATATACAGTATATCTTTCCATTATTATACATATTAGTGATTCTCTTAGTCAAGTGAAATAATCTAGTATTTGACAGAGTGATAATCTAAATTCTCTAAATGTTAGGATTGGTCTTTAAAGTATTCAGTGTTTTGTATCATTAACTTTTACGTTCTAATACTAATAGTCGAAGCAATCTTTCTGTATATAATGAAATCTTAAAAATATGTATGTAAAAATATATATAATTCTACATTATTACATTTATTAGTGAATTTCTATGTGTCACTATTAACAAAACAAAAAAAATGGGGGGGGGGGGGTGAGTCCTGTCTTTTCCCTCAAAGGGCACGCTAATCATACAATATTTCTCAGCAATTATTCTGAAGAATGACTAAACATTTACAACTTATATGTCTCATATGCTTACAAAAAAACAAACCCTTTATAGCTAGTTATTTCTGAATGTCATGATAGCCAAAAAGTTTAAACATATTTATAGAAAAAAAAAGAACCCAAGATATTTAACATATATAACATATTTGCCTTATTAATTTGTATAGGAATAGTATGGGTATTTTCTACTTTTCATATCCTACATTATTCAGACAAATTCAAACATAGAATGTAACTGTCTCCATGAAATACAGAAGAAAAACATAAATTACATATATCTGCTAGATCTTATGTAACGTTATATTTAAATTTAGAGATATTCTCCCCCTATCTCGTAACCAGTTGCCATTCCGGGTTCTTTAAAGCAAGACTTATTCTCTCTTTAACCATACCAGTAAGCAAATCTTATTGTTGAATAACTATACTTATTTATACTAACAAGAGTCTTTCATAACAAATATTTTTACTGGAAATTCCCATCTATAAAATAAATCATAAAGCACATGTAATATCTAGAAATTAATTTATTTTTAGCAACGTTAAGGGAGAGTGATCAGAATCTTTTTTTAAATTCTCGTAAGGATGATCCAAAATCTTTTTTTGTACTGCTCTATTCACAGCTTCCTTATAAGACAAAAAATCCATTCTAACTATTTTTCAGCAATGGGAGTCTATGGATTATATCAATTCTATTATCCGCTGGTATCTCAGGTGATATTAATGAGAGGAAAAACTTTGTAACATATTTTTCAAAGTCAGCATTAAGAATGGACTCTGGGATCCCTCTCATATTTAAATTATTCCTCCTTGATAGATCTTCATTTTTATTTATTTTATCTTTTAGGTCTCTAATATTTTCTTCTAAAGATGAGGTATACGATAGTAAGGACCTTTAATAACATTATCCATGTTTTCAGTTTCTTCCAATCTAATAGTGAATGCATTATAGCTTTTGAGTTATCCAAAGTTAATGTGCAATGAAGTTTTGTTAAGAGACTTTCTTGGAAAGAGTAAGTTGTTTATTTTGTTGTTGATCTTCCTCTATTGGGTATTCAGTTAAATGTAACTTCAATGTACTCTGATTTAGTAGAGAAGCTTGATCATTAATTGTAGAGTCCATCTGAGAGACATCAGTCATATTCTCTTTCTCCCTTTTGCTTCAACTAAACTATATTCTTTAGTTTTCATTATGAATATATTAAACAAGTACCATTAGATCCAAAATATACTCAATAGCTGGCAATATTGCCAATATATAAAGATTTTTTTTTAAACTTGAGAGATTTATATAATTTATATTAAATTACCATCTCACACAACCTTCTCAACTATATTGGATTATGGCTAAGATGTTGGTTAAATTGATCCTTTTTTTTTTTTTTTTATTGAAAGGGATACACAATCAAAACAATCAATAGGCACATTACCACATAAGAATTTATATAAAGACGTATGCCTTGTGATCAAATCTATAGCATCTCCTTACAGTTTTCTTTTTTCTGTTATTCTGTAGTTATTAAAACAACCCTTGAACTTAACATGGGAAACCTGAACAAGCAAAACTTATTTATATAACAACTAAAACTTTAAATAAATAAATAAATAACAATGGAGATAAGGAAAAATTCAGTAGGCCAAGTTGAATTTATACATTTATATCTAAAGGAATTTTTAGCTGAGGCCTGAGTCAATGTTTAGCTCTTCAACACCTCCAAAATAAATGTTTCTAAGCTATGTCCATTTATTTATGCATTTCAATTTGCTTAGTTAATCTATTATTACAGTCTGCTGCCTTCTGTAGCAATACAGTTTTTAAACTTATACAGTTATTGTACATGCATTCACCTCTTGTGTTGCATTCCAGACGAACCAGAGTCTCCAGGACCAGCTCTCGGGTCTCCTCCCATTCAAGGCCCCTTCTAGCTCAATTCTGATGTTTTATTGTTATCTTATTATCATTGAATCACTCAGATCAGGGGGAAACCTAACGACGACTCTAACCAGGGGCTCCAGATTTCATAGAACTGCGGCATAGTATCTAATATAGCAGATGTTAACTTTTCATTTATTGCTATGTAATTGATTTTCTTTATAACCTCCTGCATATTTAGCTTTTCTGACTTCCACTGACTGGCGATGTGTACTTTGGCAGCGGCAGCCGTTATCTGGAATAACCTATTCTGATTTTTTGATAAATCAAGAAGTTTAACCCCTAGCAAGCAAGACTCCATGGTTGCCGTAACCGTAGTCCCAAATAATGACGTTGCCATTAATGCTAACCTTTCCCATAGCTCGTGAACTGCCTGACACAGCCACCAGGTATGGATGTGGTCTCCTATTTGTTGACAACCCCTAAAACAGTTACTGCTTACTCTAGGATCGTACTTACTGAGTTTGTCTGGAGTGCAATATATTCTCTGGAGTACTTTAATAGATGTCTCTATGTTGTCCTGTTTAGATTGAAGAATGATTTCTGCCCCTTTTTCCATTCCCATTCCCCTCCCAGCTCCTTTTCCCATTTACAGATATATGGTGGCTTGTCTGTATTCTTTGACTTAGAAAATATGTCATATAACTAGCCTAATATCTCTTTCGCAAGAGGGAGGTTTTTGCATACTACCGAGAACCAGGAGGATTTCGGGGGTCAAAATGTTTTAAATATTTCGCTGGCACAGCTTCTTATTTTTAGGTAGGTGTAATACTCCCCTTGAGGAAGGGCATGTCTTTCCTCGAGCTGTCCAGAGTCATCAAATGACTCCCTACAAACCAGGAGCCTAACTTATCCAAACCCCTAGAGGCCCACCAATGTTTAGATATTGTATTCATGGTTGCCCAAATATCTTGGGAGGAAAGGACCGACCAGAGGGGGGATGTACCTATGTCCAGCTTGTTTTTGGATCTGGCCCATTTCCACATTGTTATGTTTAGGTTTATTATGGGGTTTGGGTGGGTTCTAATCAGGCTCATTCCTTCAGGCACCCAAATTAATGTGTCCCAGCTATGTTGTTGCATTTGCTGTTGTTCCAAGAATACCCAGCCCGGCTTATGTTTAACTGAATGCGTTTGTGGTAGTTGGAACAGTCTAGCCGCTTTAAAGTACTCCCGCAAATTAGGACACGATAGCCCCCCTTCTTTTTTATGTCTGAACATTACCTTCCTGGAAATGCAAGATTTCTTGTTATTCCACACATACCTAAAAATACTGGACTGAAACCGGTCCAGCTCCTTCAGGGAGATCGGCATAGGGAGTGTTTGAAAAAGATATAGAATCTTTGGCAGGATGTTCATTTTGACTGCCGCAATTCGGCCAGTCCAAGAAAGAGGATAATTCCTCCATCTGAACAAGTCCTCATTCAATTTTCTGTACATGGGGGGATAGTTAGCCCTATACAAATCAGAGATTTTAGGTGTAATATTGACCCCTAGGTATTTTATATGTTTGGTAGGCCACGCAAAGGAATACAGAGATTTCAGATGATCTATGTCACCCTGGACCATGCCCAAGCTCAGAGCCTCCGATTTCCCTAAGTTCAGCCTAACTACTGATATCTTGCCGAACATGTCAAGAGTCGACATCAGTGCTGGAATGGAGGACCCGGGATTTGTTAGGGTACATAGGATATCGTCCGCGAAGAATGAGCACTTATATTGCTGTAGCCCCACTTGGAGCCCTTGGACTTCCCTATCCACTCTAATGAGTTGCGCCATTGGTTCCATAGCCATGGCGAATAATAGAGGTGAGAGTGGGCATCCCTGTCTTGTACCTCTCTGTATGTTAATATGGGCTCTATGATCGCCTGGTAACCTCAAAATAGCTGTTAGACCTTCATAGCATGTGCGGAGTAGGGTGATAAACCGACCTCTGAGACCAAACTTGTCCAGAACTTTAAACAGGTATGGCCACTCAACCGTATCGAAGGCTTTCTCTATATCTAGAGCCAGTAGGCACATTGGGGAGTTTGTTTTATGGGCTAGATATTGAATATTGAGGATACGTCTGACATTGTCCCCCGCCTGTCTATAAGGTATAAACCCCGCCTGATCTTTGTGGATAATTTCTGGTAAGAATCTGGAGATCTGTGTCACCATTATTTTGGCCATTAACTTAACGTCCCCATTCAGTAGGGATATGGGCCAATAGTTCTTCACCTCAAGGCTATCCCTACCCTCCTTCGGGATCACTACCAATTCCACTTGATTTAGCTCTGAAGGCATTTTTTCCCCTTTCATGATGGCGTTGAATAGGGACGTGAGAAAGGGGTTTAATAAGGGTTCAAATTTCTTATAATATAGATTAGAGTAGCCGTCCGGCCCCGGGGATTTGCCTATCTTAAGACCCTGGATTGCTGCCTTAACCTCCTCTGATTAAATATCTATGTTAAGGTTGGTTAACTACTGCTCGTCTATAGAAGGGAGGTCAATGGTTCTTAAAAAGGAGTCAAGATCTAGCCCGTCGTTCAGTCTACCTGACGAGTAGATCTGCTGATAGAAGGACTGGAACTGCTTCTGTATATCCCTCGGGCTACAAGAAATTTTGCCATCTGCTTTCCTAATCTGGGAAGCCAATATATATTCAATCCAGCACTGCAAAGCACTGTAAATGATGGGGAACATAATGGGGGGGGATGAGGATTAATAGCAAAACATTCTCAAGCTTGCACATCGCCAAATTGTACTTTGATTTTAAAATCCGTCCAAGTCCAACGGACTTCAATGATCAAGCCCGTAGCTCGTTTATTCAATCCCGTAGCTCCTTATTCAAACCCGTGCAGGCTTGCATGATAGATAAAACACGAAGATTGAATATGAAGTTAAATATCTTTATTTGCGGATTTGAGAGTAGGGGAATGTTGAGCTATTAATTCTAAAACCAAACATTTTTACTTTTAATAAAAGTACAGGATGGCTTTTCTATGCTACGACTGGTAAGTAAGCCCTTTACGACCCGTGGGTCTATTTTACCCATTTACGGACTTGACGAAGGCTAATCCCGCCTTTGCTAATCCCACCTTTGCGGGTCTGAGGTGCTCCAAGCCCTTGGGACTTTGTCCACGGACATTTGACATGAATTAAGCTAAAAATGAATTTCAGATTTGAGTGTAGGGGAATGTTGTGCTATGAATGCTAACACCTCCAATCACTTTATCGTCTCATCAAAGTGCAGGATGGCTTTATTATGTGCTTAATTGGTGCTAGCAGGACCTTTTTGGTGCAAGTAAGCTGCGGCTCGGTTTTAGATAATTACGGCCATGACGAGAGGGTTTACATAGCATTTGAATAGCAACCGTGGCTTTCTTGCTTCCGAATCTCTTGCGGCCGTGTAAGATCAAAGGCTTTCCTGCGGCGCGTGCGGCCGCAAGGAATAACAGGGCGCCGGCCGCAAGCCTGCCGGAGCCCTCGGCCGCAAGGGAATAGAATAGGCAAATAGCCTGCGGCCGGTCCTTGCAGCCACGCATCTCCTACGGTCGTTAATAGAATGAGGCCCTAAGTGACTTACGGTATTGGGCTGTTAGTTTGATACAGCAGCCCCTTATAAAAGCCTTATGGGCTACCCAGAACCATCCCAACCCCGTCTCAGGGGAATCATTCAACTCAAAATACTGCTTAATGTCCCCCGCTAATGAAGCTAAGCTGTTGGGGTCTGACAGCAGGTGTTCATCGATCTTCCCGCTCCTAAACGGAGATAGGTTAGGGCCTATCGCTATTCTAATAGCCACTATAGCGTGGTCTGTCTATTGCTGGATCCAGGGTCAGATTAAAATCCCCCCCTGATCACCAGTTTGCCTAGATCAAGAGGTTCCAGCTCTCTCAGTGTTTTAATCAGGGTTTGGTGGGGTTTATTTGTAGGGGAGTATAGGGAAATCAGTCAGATTCTTTGGTCTGAGACTACTCCAGTGTCCAATACATAATTCCCCTCTTTGTCTATTCTGGTATGTTCCAGGCTGAACGGGAAGTCTTTGTGTATCAGGATAGCTGACCCTGCCCTCTTTGTAGGCTGAGTGGCCATATACACTATTGGCTAGTCTCTGTGGACAAACTTCGGTTTACCCTCATGAGAGAAATGAGTCTCCTGCATGAAGATAAACGAGGGCCTCAACCTTTTATAGTATCTAAAAGCTTTCCTCCTCTTAAAAGGGGAGTTAAACCCCTTTTCATTATGAGTTATTAATACATACTCTGACCCACTCATTGTGTTTTAGTGTCTAAGTGTGCATGCTCTGCTTGCGTACCTGTTACTCCTTGCCCGACACCAGTTCCTAAGGATCCGAGGATGAAGGAAGGCTTGGAGAGAGGTTTCTGGCGCTGGAAACTCCGGTCGCTGTTGGGACAGAAAAAAGCAGAGACACGTGATTAGATATACACTTGACAAATTCACTTCAATCCTCTGAGCCCCTCTAGTCTCTCCTGGCCTAGCCCCTGAAGTTAGATTTTGCTGGCTGCCTAAATCTTGGCTAACGTCACATGAAGGATTATAGATGTCTGTGTACATTTTTATCGGCAGAGGCACTTCTGGTACTAGAATTGTTATGCTGATTGCTCCCTGAGGGCCCCGCTCTTCCCTTTCTCCATAACTAATAATACCTAATCTCAACAACATTTCAACTAGTTAAAGTAAACTGAGAGTTTTTCTGTCTATCTCAGAAATCTGATTCTGACAGCCCCCACCTCTGGGGCCCTGACTAACCTATGTTTTAACTAAACTATTCTGTGCTCATTCTCCTTTCGCTAGGGTGAGTCAAAAAGTCCTGGAACTGAGTGAGTGAGTAAAAGTCTCTAAACAACTTCCTGTTGCTGGGCTTGCTTTCACTCCGATCGCGTTGTTATCAAGCCCTTGGGAGCCAGTCCAGGATCTCCTCTGTGTTGGGAACTGCACACGGCCTGGCTCTTGCGGGATAAGTTCTTATCTCTGGAACTTCTGGGGGGAAGCGGGTCCTCTTTTGGATGTTGTGGACCCACTAGAGTCCATTGTTTCTTCGGGATGGGAGGGGGTGGAGGGCGGCCATTTTCCTCGTCCGGTAGTTCTGTTGGGCAGAGACGGATTTGGCGCAATATTGCAAGACAGTCCTCTAGATTGCGAATGGTGTGTGAGGCACCTTGATAGTTGAAAGTAAGGCCGAAGGGGAAGTTCCACCGATACTGCAGCTTGTTCTGTTGAAGGATCGCCAGCGCAGGTTTCATCTGCCTCCTCCTGTCTAGCGTGTTGGGGGACAGGTCCACATACACTTGTAGACTAGCATTATCTGGGCCCTTGACCGTCTGCATCTTCCTCGTTTCTGCCAATAGGAGGTCCCTAGCCTGTTGCCTTAGGAATCGCACAACAACATCTTTAGGGTCCTCCGGGCTTCTCGCCCCTCCAAGGGCTCTGTGAGCTTGCTCTATCTCGAGAACCGCCTCTGGCTGGTCTGGTAATATTGCCGTGAAGGTTTCCTTTAAATACACTGCCAGGTCTTGTGTGGTCCTTGGCACCCCACGTACCTTGACGTTGTGGCGGCAGGACCGATTCTCTAGGTCCTCGATCTTATCTGTTAGCTCCATGATGTTAGATGAATTTTGATCAATGGTGGACCTGTCATGCTGCTGCGCCTCTCCAATTTGATCCACCATCTCCTCCAGCAATTGGGTCCTCTGCCCCAGCTCTTTAAGGTCGTTCCTCAAGGGTTCTATTGCCTTGGTTAAGAGCTGCTCAATAGTCGCAATGGATCTAGGCGATAGGTCGATGTGTTGCATTGATTTCTTAGCGGTCTCCTCCTGATCAGATGAGTCTGAGTGGTCTGAAGCCGATTCCACTGGAGACCCGGGCTTGGCCGCCTTAGGTGAGAAGTGCTCACTGATGCCCTTGGCTGAGGGGGCCCTTTTACTCTTCTTCATTGCTGCGCTTTGGTGCTTTGCACTATCCAGAAAGCTGTATTGTTCTTTTTCTTTTCCCCTCTGCTTGTTAGCCGTTCAGGGGCGTATAATTATGTTGCAAGTCTGCTGCAGTTATGTTGTGTAACCACAGAGTGGCAGCGTGAGTCCACAGTAATTTTAAATGGCCACTTCCCAGTGAGCTTTGAAAGTTTTTAGCTGTTTAAGTATCTGAGTCCTCTAGGGCCGGGTTTAGTAAAGCCTCCCTTTAGTGACCCCAAATTTGCAGGGTATTTATTAGCGTCGAAGTTGCAGTCTTTTCTGGGAGAACCGGGAATGGTAAAGCCTCCCTGTAGTAACCCCGATTTTGCAAGGCCTTTAGTAGCGGCAGAGTTGCAGTCTTTTCTGGGCTTTTAATGCAACCTCTTTCTATTAGGGTACAGCTTGCAGAGTCTGGATGATATCGTGGCTGGCTGTGTTCAGCTTACACTTCTCTGTAGATATACCTCCCCTTGGGGTTAAGGGTTTCTGAGCTGGATATTAATGGGCAGTAGGTAGCTCGGGCACAGAGGTAAATGCCTGGGCACCGGGGTAGATCTTAGGCTCACCTTGTGGTGCTGCAAGGTGGTGGCTGCTTCTTCGCGGGCTTGGGTCTGGTGGAGTGTCAAGACTCATTAAAGTTGCAATATCTCCAATCTAGTTGCCGGAACACAGCACCTGAGTTGGATGCTCTCAAAGTAAAATGGTGACCTGGTAGGGCATGTGAAGGGCGAGGGATTCAAGTGAGGCAGCTCTTTTGTCTTAGTGTTTCCTCCACCAATAAGCCTTTTAGCTTTTTTTGCAGGGTAGGGGGGTATTCACTCTAGTGCTGGGCAGGTGAGGGTGTTAAGCCTTGTGGGGCTAGCTCTCTGTTTGGTAGTCTGTTCTAGTTTGGGATGAGGCTGATGCTGGGAGTTCCCAGGCCTGCCTCGTGGGGATCCAAGATGGCGGCCTGCCTCGTGGGGATCCAAAATGGCGGCCTCCCATCTTCCCGCGGGATCTCCCGCCGCCTTCCTCGCTTCTGCCCCCGGGCTTTATAGGTCTCTGCTGGTCCCTGCACTCACCCCTCTGCAGGTGTCTCCCCTCCTCATCTGCTTGTAAGCCCTGGGAGTCCCCCGGTAGTGGCCTTGTCCTCTCCACATGTGCCCCAAGATGGCGGCTTCTTCCTCCCTTCTACAGCCCCCTCTCCTACCTGTACTGTCAGGGGTCTGGTGCCTGGAGCCTCCGGTCTCACTCTCTTCTAGCACCTCCTCGGTGCCTGTGCTGCCCCTGCCAGGTGCTGCTCTCTCTCTTCAAGGGAGCTCCCCGTCCGGGAGATGTGTGCAGCTGTGTTGCTCCCCTGCTCCGGGCTCTGAGGGTTCAGAGTCTCGGGGTGGATGTTAGGCTGCTCCCCCTGTTCTCCCCTGTGGTCTTTAGGGGGATTTTCGGCCCTGGTATCCGCTTTCTGGGCCTGGTATTGCAGCCTGTGGTCGGAGCTCCCACACAACACGTCCGATGGCATGGACGTTGGCTCTGCCTCCCAAATTGATCTTTTTTTAAAGAAAAGCAATAGATCAAAAAGCCTGATTGTAACATAAATGGCTATTATAGCCTCTTATCTCTTTTATTCTTATTAGCATATCAGCAGATAGTCACTTCCCTTCTGGATCGCTACCTTGCTGTGGTGAAAGGGCTTGTGTACGTCAACGAAGGTGTGAGCTTACCATGTAGGCTCACCCAAGATTAAGAGGTTATAGCAGAGAGGTCAGACAAAATGTGGTTTCCTAGAGAAGGAACTGGCAACACATTCCATTATATTTGTCAGCATAACCTTTTGGACATGCTGTGGTCTATAGGGTCACTGAGAGTCAGACACGACTGAATAACTGAGCAACAAGTCACAAAGGTACATGTAGGGTTCCCTGAGTTTATAATAGTTTTCAAGATTGTATTACATAAATAGATACCCTTGGGTAAGAGTCTGTATACATTAGAAAATCAGAAAATCAGCTAGTAATACAATAATATATCTCGCTAATTCTGTCTTATTAACAAAGTGAATTCCACAAATAACCTCTTTGAAATTGTGTTAAAAACCAAAGGAAAATGGATAATAATAGGAGAAAAGCTTAGTCTTATCAGCGGTGGCTATTGCTGCCTCTTACCACTGTTGCTCTTTAACATATAATAGTTGTCAAACTGCGATTCGTCATCACGCTTGCGACAAATCGCAGTTTGACAACTGCACAACGTGCTGCGCATGCGCATAGCTCGGTGTAAGCCACGCATGCGCATTGCGCGACGGCCCGTGCATGCGCATAGACACACAGGGGTGGGAGAGGATGGGGGTAGACACACAGGGGAGGGGGGAGAGACACAGAGGAGGGGGGAGAGACACAGGGGAATGAGAGGGGGCAGGAGAGACACAAAGGAGTGAGAGGATGGGGAAGAGACACAGGGGAGTGAGAGGAGGGGGGAGAGACACAGGGGAGTGAGAGGAGGGGGGAGAGACACAAAGGAGTGAGGGGGGAGAGACACAGGGAAAGGAGACGAGACACAGGAGAGGGGGAGACACACAGGGGTGGGAGAAGATCGGGGTAGACACACAGGGGAGGGGGGAAGAGACACAGAGGAGGGGAAGAGACACAGGGGAGTGAGAGGGGGAGAGACACAGAGGAGGGGGGAGAGACACTGGGGAATGAGAGGGGGGAGAGATACAGAGAGGGGGAGAGACACAGGGGAATGAGAGGGGGGAGAGACACAGAAAGAGGGAGAAACACAGAGGAGGGGGGAGACACAGGGGGGTGAGAGGAGGGTGGAAGAGACACAGGGGAGTGAGAGGACGGGGGAGAGACACAGGGGAGGGGGAGACACAGGGATAGGAGAGGAGGGAGGTAGACACATAGGGTAGGGAAAGGAGGGGGAGAGACACAGGGGAGGGGGGGAGACACAGGGGAGTGAGAGGAGGGGGGAGAGACACAGGGGAGTGAGAGGGGGGAGAGACAAAAAAGGAGTGAAAGGAGGGGGAAGAGATACAGAGGAGGAGGGGAAGACACACAGGGGAGGGAGAGGAGGGGGAGAGACAAAGGGGAGGGGAGAGACACACAGGGGTGGGAGAGGAGGGGGTAGACACAAAGGGGAGGGAGAGGAGGGGGAGAGACACAGGGGAGGGAGAGGAGGGGGAATAGACACAGGGGAGGGAAATGGGGTGGGAACAGACACGATGGAGGGGGAAAGAGCCATGGGGAAAGAGACACAGGGGGAAAAGTAAACACAGGGGAGGGAAAGGTGGGGAAAGAGACACGGGGGGCAGGGGGAAGAGACACAGGGGGGAGAGACAAAAAGGAGTGAGAGGAGGGGGAAGAGATACAGAGGAGCAGGGGGAGACACACAGGGGAGGGAGAGGATGGGGGAAGAGACAAAGGGGAGGGGAGAGACACACAGGGGTGGGAGAGGAGGGGGTAGACACACAGGGGAGGGAGAGGAGGGGGAAAGACACAGGGGAGGAGAGGAGGGGAAGAGACACAGGGGAGGGAAATGGGGGGGAACAGACACGAGGGAGGGAGGAAGAGACACAGGGGGGGAAAACAAACACATGGCAGGGAGAGGGGGGAAAGAGACACAAGGGAGGGAGAGGGGTGGCAAGAGACACAGGGAAAAGAGAGGAAGGGGGAAGAGACACAGGGGAGTGGGAGGAGGAGGGAGAGACAAAAAGGAGTGAGAGGGGGAGAGACAAAAAGGAGTGAGATGAGGGGGAAGAGACACAGAGGAGGAGGGGGAGACACACAGGGAAAGGGAGAGGAGGGGGGAGGTGACAAAGGGAAGGGGAGAGACACACAGGGGTTGGAGAGGAGGGGGTAGACACACAGGGGAGGGAGAGGAGGGGGAGAGACACAGGGGAGGGAGAGGAGGGGGAATAGACACAGTGGAGGGAAATGGGGCGGGAACAGACGCGAGGGGTGTAAGAAAAAGCTTTATACCACCAACCTAATCAAATTCTGTTAAAAGTAATATGTAGCTATAAAATATACTGTAAAAAGAAGATAATCGACAGCATTATTTTTCGTGATTATTATCATCAGATAATCACTAGGCTGCTTATGAACTTCCCAAAGGTTGTGACAGCCTTCAAGATTGTGTTCCATAAGTGGATACCCATGGGTAAGCATCTGTATTCATTAAAAAGTCTGCTAGTAGATATCTTACCCTATTACAATCAAGGCTGCCCATCCAGCTGATCTAAGAATCCAATGTTCTTTTTTGTACCAAACTCTCCTCTGAGTGTTGTATCCTCAGGCTCCTTTCCACCCAGTGCCTCAGTGCACCCAAGCCTATGCCTTAGGAGTGTGCGTCCCTCACCTCCTCCAGCAACGCAGTGTAACAGGCAAGCAAAGTCGGAAGAACACCCCAAGGATCGTATATCTTGCAAAAAAGGGCCCCCACAGCAAGGATCTCTTCCAGAAAATGTGCCCACGATCCAAATGGAAGTCAGCATCTCAGCTCACATTCTACATCGGCTGCAGTCTTGAAGCGTACATCCATAACATCTTTTAGCAACAGTGGCAGTCAAGCAGGTAGGTTTAAAAAAAGCACCCAAGATCACTGGTAGCTTAGCTGTTAAGCCTCCAAGGCAGTCATCTCTATAAGACCCTCTGTAAAGCTTTGTGCTAGAGCATTCTGGTCAGAGGGATTCTTCTGCAGCTCCTGTGTTAGAATAATGATTGCGATTCCTGTTTCACTGGGGCACTGTGAAGCTTTGGCACTTCTCCTTTTACTTTGGTATGATCACTACTCCTATTCTGCCATCTTCTGCCTCACACTGCTGATGACACCTTCCATCTTGTGAAGTTTGGCTTCTTTCTCCCTCGCCAACACTTCCACAGCATTCCGTTGCTCCTTCAACACAACCAGATGGGAATTGGTCTATGGCACAGACAGCAGGTGGCTCTCTCCTGACAATCCTTGTAACTCTTGGTCAAACTCTGACAAATTGAAATTGTCAGGCTCCCTTCCACTGCTCATTCTGTAGGTTTTCCACCTCTCCCATCTAGACTTTCCTGGCTATAGCTGACTAGATGTCTCTTGGATCCCAGCTTTTCCATCTCATTCTGTAATCACTTCATGACACCTCTCCACCTCCCCCTCTTTAGGTTCACCATTATCATTATCCTTGTCTACTTCATGGTCCTGCAAAATCGTAAGACCATGGTGTGCAGGGACAGATGACCTGACTCTTTCTGTTCCAGTTGTCCCGATAGGCTGGTTAAAAATGATCACAGAACTCTAGCGGTTTGATACGCCCAAACCGCTTGCCCTCATGACCTTTTTTCAGGACTGCATGTGGCTCCTCAAGGATCTGCACCTTATCTTCGTCAATGCTCACAAAATATATCATTGGTACCACTGTGCTTCCCCTCCTCTGTGACTCTTTATCTCTGCTAGAAAGGACCTCTCAGAATATTGGTTTTGCTGGAATGTATCCAAATGTCCAGCAGCTTCAGGCTCAAACTCAGCACAGCAGAGAGATGCCACATCCATGTTCTTCCTAATCTCGCATGGAGCAAACGTCCCACAGAACCCACCTTCGGAGACTTCTTAGTTTTGGGTTTCTGGAAAAACATTGTGATTTCAGCCTTCTCAGCTTACCCCCAGTTTTCTTACTCATTTTACTGATTCTCTTCATCTTACTTTGTTTCTCATTTTTGTTTTGCCTACAGGGCTTCCAGCTTTTAATTTTTCATTCCATCCCTCAGTCGCAGCTTATCCTCATTGACTTGTTGCATATCCAGTTCCCTCTGCTTGTGCTGGATCTCTTGATGAATATTCAGCTGGAGAATCTCCTCTGTCTTGTCTTGCTCATTAGGTCCTCCCTGAATAACTCTAGCTGCTCACGTAAACTTTCTTCCTCATTTTCTTTCTCCTGTACAAGCTCCTGATCTATGATTTGCAATGCTGCTTTCTGTAGGCATTGTTCTACACTCATATCAGCTTGTGTATGCAGGTCCCAGAGCTCAGAGCTAGACTCTTCCCATAGGTATCCCACAGAGCCAATTGTGCCTAAAGATCAGAGTAATAGGCCACCCTCTGCTGTTGTAAAGTATGCATCAGAAGCTTCTTCATTAAAAGAACTGATTCCATCTGCACAAGGAAATATTTTGCTTCTTGTAGCTGAGTGGAGGGACTAGTGATCTCTGCCTCTCTCCGAGAAAAATTATGGGCAAGCAGATCTTGCTCCTCCTGTTGGTCATTGTTCTGCAGCTCCTGCACAACTTGCTAGCTTAATGGGAAGAAACCCCCACTGCTTCCCATAAGATACCTCACTGACTGCCCCCAAATGCATGTATATTTCACTCAGGTATGTAATTTGGCATCATCCTGATAACCTTCATATTGGCACCAATTTGCCTGCTTCCATCATCAGACAGAGGATCCACCCAGAGCTTGTTCAATCCTATTGGCATGAAGTCTATCTCTGCTTCTCTCTGCTTCTCTCTGTGCTTGTTTCCCCTCTCTGTATCATGACTGCCTGAAACAGAGAGCACTTGGTATACTTCACAGTTTTAATGGGACTCGTGTCCTTGCTCTGCTTCATATGCCCTTTCTGGGATGGGGTTCCTTTTCCACCAGCTCAGTCTCCAGTTTCTCATCTGCCTCATCATCCACTTTAAGAAGGATCCCAGGTTCCTCATCAAATCAAGACATGCTTCTTGTGAAAGAAGATTAGCTGCAATCATCAGTTTTATCTCCCCTTTCTCTGGGTATCATCCTCCACCCAGGGACAAGTGGCTGGGTCTGTCCAAGTTTCTCTTGGAAGTCTCCTCATTTCTCTTATCTATAAGGCTCCTTTGCCTTGATCAACATCCTCCATACTGAGGCTTGTTTTGTACCCAGTGATTGACAGCACCTTGCCCTTTACTCTTTGATATTTGCTAACAACATAAGCCACCTTTATATTATAATCTTGCTCCAGGGGCAAAGGCTCTTGAATTGCTTTAGCCAGCTCCTTCTCATTCTCAGCATTAAACTTGGATTTCTCTGCCATCAAACGGATCACTAATTTCTGGTTATTTTCTGCATCAGGGTCCTTCCTCAATCTCTCAACAGGAGACCTTCGTCCTGCTCTTGGGTAGAGAAATATGCCACTTGGGCAGATAAGCATGCTGCTTGTGCACAGAAAAGCAAGCCACTAGAGATGTCGCGAATAGTTCGCAGGCGAACATAGCATGTTCGCGTCGAACTGCGAACATATGCGATGTTCGATCCGCCCCCTATACTTTATCATTGAGCAAACTTTGACCCTGCACCTCACAGTCAGCAGACACATTCCAGCCAATCAGCATCATACCCTGCCTTCCAGACCCTTCTACCTCATGGACAGCAGCCATTTTGGAATCATAACTAACTTGCAGTTTTACTGAGAGGAGGGAGGGTGTAGGTGATGCTGATTGAATAGGGAAATCAATAGCTAGGCAAGTTTATTCAGTGTCCAGTGCAGTGCTGAAGGACTCATCAGATCTCTGCTGTAAACACAGCACCCCAAAAGGCCCTTTTTAGGGCTATAACATCATTTTTCTTCATTTGCCTGTCTCCCTGCTAGCCCCTGCTAGCAAGTGTGTGTGTCAGGCTCACAGCTTATACTGTGTGTGCACAGTGCAACTAATACAATCTTGTTTACTAGTTGTCTACTTTTAAAAAAGCAAAACTTTTATTTTGTTAAATCTTAGTTCATTTGTCTGACCGCCAATCTAAGTTCATTTGCCTGACCGCTAGCCAGTGTGTGTGTCAGGCTTACAAGTATTGTGCCAAGTTCCACCAATCCAATCTAGTGGTGTACCAGCAGTCTACTATTAAAAAACCAATAATTTTATTTTCTTAAATCTAAGTTCATTTGCCTGACCGCCAATCTAAGTTAATTTGCCTGACCGCTAGCCAGTGTGTGTGTCAGGCTTACAAGTATTGTGCCAAGTTCAACCAATGCAATCTAGTGGTGTACCTGCAGTCTACATTTAAAAAAACAATAATTTTATTTTCTTAAATCTAAGTTCATTTGCCTGACCGCCAATCTAAGTTCATTTGCCTGACCGCTAGCCAGTGTGTGTGTCAGGCTTACAAGTACTGTGCCAAGTTCAACCAATCGAATCTAGTTGGGGTACCAGCAGTCTACATTTAAAAAAACAAAAATTTTATTTTCTTAAATCTAAGTTCATTTGCCTGACCGCCAATCTAAGTTCATTTGCCTGACCGCTAGCCAGTGTGTGTGTCAGGCTTACAAGTACTGTGCCCAGTGCTCAGAGAGCATGTTGTGTGCATGCTTGAGCTCCAAACAAAAGGCTTTTTAGGGTCTTAGTCCCTCAAATACAAGTTTTATTTTAACACCTTTTTGTTAATAAGCACTTTGTGCACGGTGGTGTTCATTTTTGGGAGTTTTTGTGGTTTTTTTCTTAGTTTAATTTAAGTTTTAGGTTTCTGGGGGTCAGGCTCAACTCTCTATCCCAGGAGAGTGAGCTGTCTCCTGGATACTTTGCCACACCCCTCCCTTAGCACTACACCTTCACTCCTGGAGCTTTGTTACTTTGACTTTTTTTCTTTTAAAAAGTTTATTAGGTTTTGTTGAAGTTTTGTTTGTTTGGTGTTGGGTTTTATGTTTTGGGGGAGAGAAGACAAGTAACATCTTTGTAGGCAGTGGGGGGGAAAACAATTAGATTTTTTGTTGTTAAGGCTTTTTTTTTTAACATCTGACACAGAGACACAGAGGGGTTAAAAAGCCTCTGTGTTCTCTGTGTTGTTGCAATTAGTCACCTTGCAACAGACCATTAACCCTTCCACTGCCAAGCATCACCTCTCTCTCTCCCTTAGTTTTGTCTCCCTTAGTTTTGTCTTTTTGTTTCTTTTTTCCACTTTTATATAAAAAAAAAAAAAAAAAAGAAAACAGTAAAAAATCATAAAACAAAAAATAAAAATAAATAAAACAAATAAACTAAAAAAAAAAGGGTCTAAACATGAGGGATAAGACCACTAAGAAGCCTCAGGGGTCAAAAGGGGGAATAATGGCCCCTGAAAATCCTAGCTGCAGCACTGCACAGCATAGGCCCCAGGCAGATAAGGCAGCCCCAGCTCCTGGTGGTTCTGCCAGCAGACCTACCCCTGTGGCTAATACCTGGTCACAGGTGGTTTCTGCTGGCCCCAGTAATACCACCGCTGGGGCTGAGGGGCAGATCACTAGGAAGCATGGGGTTAAATGTCAGATGTCTGGGGTCTACAGCATTGATATCTATCTGCGTGCTGCAGCTAACGTCATCAGCCCCTCTGTTATAGTAGCAGCCAGCAAAATGTACGGGAAAGCAGTTTTCTTTACCCGTACGCTGGCTGCTGCTCACATTCTTGTACAGAGAGGCATCACAGTGGGGGGATTATATGTCCCAATAGAACCCCTGGAAGGGTTGGGCACAAAAGTAACACTCTCTAATGTGCCCCCCTTCCTACCAGACTCCCTCCTGCGCCCCCACCTGCTAACCCTAGGGGAAGTAAAAACACCATTTATTAAAATTCCCCTGGGGTGCAGAGAGAGAGCACTTCGTCATGTGCTCTCTTTCAAGAGGCAGGTACAAATGTGCCTGCCTCAGGGCGCAGAAAACATAGAGGGGTCTTTTGGGGTTCCATTTGAGGGGGTGCTGTACAGGATTTTTTACAGCACTACGGAGGTGCAGTGCTATCATTGCAAAGGGTTGGGGCATACACGTAGGAATTGTCCTAATGTAAAGCATCATGCCCCAGCCCCAGCAAATGGCACCTCCGTCAGTACGGCACCCATCCCCGCTGAGCCCATAACAGCGGGGACCTCAAGGGTCATAGCCCCCCCACAGAGCTCAGGCAAGGAGGCCGTTCCTCAAGCCACCACCACGGCCTCCAAACCCCCTTCTTCCCCAAAAAAGCCATCTGTGTCTGTGGTCTCCAGCAAGACTGCAGACACGGGGAAAAAGGGGAAGAATGTCACCGGTCCTCCCAGTGTCACAGCTGCATCTCCCAAGTCCCAATCTGCCCCCACCATAATTACATCAGTTAGTGTGGGGGCACAGTGTAAGCAGAGGGATAATAAGCCCTCTGCAGGGGAGGCAGCTAGTGGCAGCTCCTCTTCCAGGAGTGACGTCCCCAGGAAGAGGAAGCATAAAACCAACAGGGAGGTTGCTGATAAGTGGGAAGTGCTCTATAGTGGAGCACCTCCCTCTAAAAGCAAGAAGAGGAACAAAACATCTCCTCCTCATCCGGTGACATTGTCTGGCCCAGTTATTAAGCTCAGCCAGCCGGTGCCAGACCACACATCTCTCTCTCCAGACCCTATAGGGGTTAATGTGGAAAAGGGTCTGGAGGAAAAGCAGGGGCAAGAGGGTCTCCCAAGTGAGGCAGGGGTAGACAAGAAAGATCAGGTTCTGCCTCTGGCCTTTGAGGGGGGACCCAACAAAGCCCCTGCTGAATGGGTAGTCAGTGTCCCTGAGGTGCTGAGCTTCAAGGGCACCAGTCAGTCTCCTCCTCCAGTGTCACTCTCTAGTGACGTACCTCGGGCTTTGTTAGAGCCCCAGGCCGAGTCACTACTGGAGGGGGGGAATATAGGCATGACCCCTATTCAGGACCCCATGGATTTGTCTGTCAGGGGGGATGTGGCACAAGGGGAAGTGGAAATGGGGGAGGGTGATAAAACAGGTTTTCCTGTTAACATCATGGGAGAGCCTGTCTACCCTCCTCAGCCGTCCACTGACCCTAACATCGGTGCCATCCAAGCTGAGCAAGCAGCGGTGGAACTGGCAGAGGAGGCATATAAAGCCTCCAAGGCTTCCATTAAGGAAGCCATGCCAGCCACTGCTGTCCAGCCAGCTACCCCTGAATGCACTCCTGAAGCTACAGGGGTGCAGCAGCAATCCAAGGGTCCATTATTTACCTTGAAGGGTGCTAAAGGGACTCCTTCTGTATCATCTAAGAGGGGGTCCCTGAGAATAAAGCTGAGGAAACTGACTCCAGCCGGGGAGGATGGAGTAAAAGCCCTCAGCCAAGAGGAGCCCAGGGGTGACCCACTAGAAGGAACATCAGATTCTGGGTGGGTTATCCCTGTCAAGGAAATAGATCTATTCCTTGAGAACACCCTTCATGGACAAAAGAAAAGGAAGGTGCGGCTGGCCTTGGAGAGGTGGAAGAATATGTCGTTTATTCTCCACTCTCTCCAGCAATATCTAGTGGTCAGCACTAGGGCCAAGAATTCTGGGACTGCGGAGCATCTCCGCGTCCGGAAATTCTATAAAATGTGCGTGTCCTATCAGCAGTCTCAAGGGTCTGAGGAACGCACAATTCCTGACACGCAGTAATGGCTTTGCACATCAGCACGCTGAATACCAATGGCTGTCAAGACAGTTTCCGCAGGTTCCAGGTACTCTCCTATTTATATCAGGGAGGGTACTCTGTGAGCTTCCTGCAGGAAACTCACACCACTCCAGAGGCTGAGGCCTCGTGGCAACTGGAGTGGAGAGGCAGGGTCTTCTTCAGCCACTTCACATCGGCGTCATGTGGAGTGGTGACCCTGTTCTCAGAGTCTTTTCAGCCAGAGCTGCTGCTTGTGAAAGCTGTTATCCCAGGCCGTCTAATCCACCTCCGGGTCCGAGAGCAGGGTAGCATCATTAACCTAGTTAATATATATGCCCCTGCTGGAGG
The DNA here is from genome assembly GCA_027410445.1 of Discoglossus pictus. Taxonomy (NCBI): domain Eukaryota; kingdom Metazoa; phylum Chordata; class Amphibia; order Anura; family Alytidae; genus Discoglossus; species Discoglossus pictus. The sequence continues at coordinate 92,130,641 of CM050170.1, read as the reverse complement.
GCTCGAGAGAGTGAGGTTCCTCGCCAGACTGTCCCAGTTTTTGGAGACGGTTGACGCAGATGAGTGTTTGGTACTCGGGGGTGATTTCAACTGCACCCTCGACGCTCTGGACCGGAATAGTCCAGAGCCGTTCCCGCCTTCTGCGTCAGCCCTGCGGGAGATCATCGCCCGCTTCTCCCTGGAGGACATCTGGCGAGAGCAGAACCCAGGGGCATCAGACGGTTTCACCTATGTCAGGGTGAGAGCCGGTCTGGTGTCCCACTCCCGGATCGACAGACTATATATATCTAGTCACTATATGTCACGAGTCGGTTCTTGTGCCATTAGGCTGGCTCCGTTCACAGACCACAACTGTGTGTCTGTGACAGTGGCGCTAACGCCAACAGCGCCACGAGCCGCCTATTGGCACTTCAACAATGCTTTGTTGAAGGACCAGGGGCTCGTGACATTGATCCGGGAGTTTTGGACGGACTGGAGGGGTTGCAAGGGGGACTTTGCCACGTTAAAACTGTGGTGGGACGTGGGCAAGGTTCATTTGCGACTTCTGTGTCAGGAATATACCAAGGGTGCGAGTGGGCAGCGCGAAGCTGAGTTGGAGTCACTCCGGGGGGAGGTACTCCATCTGGAGCAGAGGCTGTTCACTTGTAGGGACCAATCCCTGCAGAGCGAGTATGTAGAGAGGAAGGGTGTCCTCTGTGACCTGGAACGACACCAGGCCAAGGGGGCATACGTGCGCAGCCGCTTAGGTTTTCTCAAAGATCTAGACCGCGGCTCGCGCCTCTTCTACTCACTGGAGAAAAAGGGGGGTAACAGTAGGCACATCACCTGTCTTCTAGATGAAGACGGTGCCCCCCTTACAGATCCGGAGAGTATCCGGGATAGAGCCCGGAACTTTTATAAAGATCTTTACTCTCCGGATCCCATTTCTCCAGACGCCTGCAGGGTGCTATGGGAGGGGCTCCCCACAGTCAGTGAGGGTGTAAGAGAGCGGCTTGATATACCACTATCTTTTCAAGAGCTCTCTGAAGCCCTCCGTGCCATGTCCTGTGAAAAGTCTCCAGGACTGGACGGACTGACTGTAGAGTTTTTCCAATTTTTCTGGGAGACTCTGGGACCTGATTTCCATCTGGTCCTTGGGGAAGCCCTGGAGACCGGGGAGATGCCCCTGTCTTGTCGCAGGGCAGTACTTGCCCTGCTGCCCAAAAAGGGGGATCTCCGGCTTATTAAGAACTGGCGACCGGTCTCTCTGCTCAGCACAGACTACAAGATTGTAGCTAAAGCCATCTCGCTTAGACTTGGGTCTGTGCTGGCCGAATTGGTTCACCCTGACCAGTCCTATGCGATCCCGGGCCGGACTATCTTTGATAGTATCTTTCTGGTCCGGGATCTATTGCATTATTCTCGCAGGACTGGTCTGTCACTCGCCTTTCTCTCTTTAGATCAAGAGAAGGCGTTTGACAGGGTGGACCATGGTTACCTCATAGCCACTCTGCAAGCGTACGGCTTTGGCCCACAGTTTGTGGGCTTTATAAGAACGCTGTACGCCTCTGCAGAGTGTTTACTTAAAATCAATTGGTCCCTAACAGCACCTTTGGTATTTGGACGAGGGGTGCGTCAAGGATGTCCCTTGTCTGGACAGTTATATGCACTGGCCATTGAGCCTTTCCTCTGCCTACTGAGGAAAAGGCTCACAGGGCTGGTGCTAAAAGATCCAGACATGCGGATTGTCCTTTCAGCTTATGCTGACGATGTGCTCCTCGTGGCCCAGGATCCAGTTGATCTTGAGCTGGCAAAACAGTGCCAGGAGGTATATTCAGCTGCCTCCTCCGCTCAGATCAACTGGTCCAAATGCACAGGCCTTTTAGAGGGTAATTTACAGGTGGACTCTTTGCCTCCCACGTTTCGTGACATCACGTGGGAGGCAGATGTCATTAAATATCTGGGGGTCTACCTGTCCGCTGCGGACGCTTCCGTCCCAGACAACTGGAGGGAGTTAGAGGGCAGTGTCCTCTCTCGTCTGGGACGATGGAGGGGTCTAGCAAAAATGCTTTCCCTTAGGGGGCGGACTCTAGTGGTGAATCAGCTGGTGGCTTCTCAGATCTGGCACCGGCTGATTTGTCTGAGTCCGACCCCCGAGTTTGTCACCAATATCCAGAGGAATAGATTTCCTCTGGATGGGAAGGCATTGGGTCTCTGCAGGGGTGGCAAGTCTGCCTTTGGTGGAGGGTGGACAGGGAGTAGTTTGTGTGTGCTCCCAGTTGTCCACCTTCCGCCTTCAGTACCTGCAGAGATACCTATATGCAGATCCCTCTCCGCAGTGGTGCGCACTGGCATCCAGCTTTTATCGCCAGTTGCGCAACCTGGGGTATGACCGGCAATTATTTCTGATCAGGCCCGAGGGGTTTGGGAGAGACCTCTCTGTGTTGCCGGCATACTACCAGGAAACCCTCAAGGCCTGGAGCATGGTCTCCGTGACCAGGCAGGGCGTGCCTTTGGGGGATGAAATATTCACAGAGCCTCTGCTATTTAATGCAGCAGTGGGGGCTCCAATGTTACAGTCCCCCAGTATCATCCGCCGCCTTAGTCATGCACGGATGACCCGAGTCGGGGATCTCCTGGAATACGGGCGTTCTGATTGGGTGTCACCCCAGGAGCTTGCGCTCCGTTTGGGATATGTGACGCCCAAAGTCTCAGGGCGCTTGCTCCAGGAGATTAGAGATGCCATCTCCCCCGACTCGCGCACCTTCCTTCGCGGGGCTTTGCAGGCCGGAGTGCCACATGCACCTTTCAACACCCCTTCTCCGGCTGTTTGCATTGGACACAAGCCCCGTGTTTCCCCTCAGGCTCCTCCTGTCCCCAACCTCTCGAGGTTGAGGGACATACCCTCGGCATGCTTTCGCGGCATGCCGAGGAAGAGCTTATATTCTCTCGTGCTCCATACAGTGCACTTCCTTGCCCTCGTGACCCGTCCCGATACCATCTGGAGGCGGGTCCTACCAGCTGACGAGGGCAAGAGGCCCCGGTGGAGGGAACTTTATTCTGATTTAGTTCCACGACCCACCGGGGACTTGAGTTGGAGAGTGCTCCATGGTGCACTGAGCACGGGAGAGTACTTAGCTAAATTCACGGACTCTCCCTCCACTTGTCCATTCTGTGGCAAGGGAGAGTCCGTGTATCATGTTTATTTTAGTTGCGCCAGACTGCAGCCCCTCTTGTCACTCTTGAGGGGCCTCCTCCTGCAGTTCTGGCTGCATTTCTCCCCTCACATTTTTATTTTTGGGCGCCCAGTGTCCCGGGGCAATAAGGCCAGGGACCTCCTCGTCAACCTGCTCCTGGCATTAGCCAAGTTGGCTATATATAAGTCCAGGAAGCAGTGTTTGATAGGGGGGGTTCCCTTGTCACCTGAGGCCATGTTCCGGGTGCTGGTGCGCTCCCGTATCCGGGCAGAGTACCACCTGGCTTTGTCTACTGGGGGAATGGATGAGTTTGTCTCCCAGTGGGCTGTAGATGGTGTGCTCTGCTCGGTATCCCCCCATCCGGTTTCTTTTTCTTTCAACCTCCTAATATGATTTTTATTTAGTTTACAGAAAATGTTTTCTCCTAATTTTAAAATACACTGTGCCAAGTTCAACCAATCCAATCTAGTGGTGTACCAGCACTCTACATTTAAAAAAAACAACACTTTTTTTTCTGTGTAATCTAATTTCATTTGCCTGCCTGCCAGCGTGTGTGTCTTAGGCTCACATCGTATACTGTGCCCACTTGCCCAGTCAGTGCCACCACTCATATATGGTGTAAAAGTCATTAGTGCACATTTAAAAAAGGATTTTTTTTTGACTGTAATACATTGAATAGCAGTTACTTGTCTGCAAGCGTCTGTGTCAGGCCTACAGCGTCTACTCTGCCAACTTCTGCAAGTGCACAGTGCCACTCATGTCTGTTGTCACAGTCGCTTGCATGCATAGTACCAATCTGTCAAAACCTGTAATGATGAATGAGGTCTAGAGTAGCCTGGTTCCCTTATCCTCTACAGGTTGAGACCTAATGTTTGGGTGACTCCAGACCAACACATGAGAACAAGCAGCACACAAACTCAAAGCCGCCATCCTCCTACTGGTCCAGCATCATCAGCCACATCAACCACTGCTGTCCTCCTTGTCCCCTCTCAACCATCCACCACTCCGTCTCTCGCCTTGAGCAGTTCCTGTGCCCCAAAATTGAAGTGATACGACCAACCAAGCATCTTTTTCCATCTCCCGGTTCTAAAAATCCAGGCCTTATACCAGTGGCGGCTGGTGACTTTTCAAGTTGGAGGGGCGACAGGGCGAAACATAGCCACTCCCCCTTTTCAAACCACACCCATTTGTATAACTCCTCCCCCTTACGTCATAATGACCTTTATAAGCCCCGCCCAATGACCTTATGCTTGTAAAGCCCATTGAAATACATGATCTGCAATGCAGAAATGTCAAGAAGTAAAGTAACAATGTGTTAAATTCATTGGTATACAATATAGATTGAAAAAACTCATGTGACAAGACTACAGCAATATCATAATTGCACCTATACGTATTAACAGAAAAATTAAAGGAGTGACACCTACCATTAGTCGGCTCTTCTTCTCAGGGTATTCACGTTCATTAAGTTGACCAATGAGTAGAAACAAATCTGCAGCCACATAGGGTTTGCACTTGGGGTTGAAAGAAAACAAGCAAATCAATCATACCATTCAAGAACAAAACCATACTTAAAAAACATTAAACGACCAAGTGGAACCATATAGGCCCTAAACATACCTTAGAAGACCAAGTGTGACTATATAGGCCCCAAACATACATTAGAAGACCAAGTGGAACTATATAGGCCCCAAACATACCTTAGAAGACCAAGTGTGACTATATAGGCCCCAAACATACCTTAGAAGACCAAGTGTGACTATATAGGCCCCAAACATACCTTAGAAGACCAAGTGTGACTATATAAGCCCCAAACATACCTTAGAAGACCAAGTGTGACCATAGGCCCCAAACATACCTTAGAAGACCAAGTGGAACCATATAGGCCCCAAACATACCTTAGAAGACCAAGTGTGACCATATAGGCCTCAAACATACCTTAGAAGACCAAGTGTGACCATAGGCCCCAAACATACCTTAGAAGACCAAGTGTGACCATATAGGCCTCAAACATACCTTAGAAGACCAAGTGTGACCATAGGCCCCAAACATACCTTAGAAGACCAAGTGGGACCATATAGGCCTCAAACATACCTTAGAAGACCAATCAGCACTGCATAGGCCCAAACCAGTGGATCTTGGGATTCAAGAAAACAACAACATTTCACTTCTGTTTAGACAACACAATAATCAATGTCAAACAAACACGTTGAATTAGCATATGGATAACCATATGAGCAGTAACGCCACGCCAAGGCTTCAACAATTGTTACTGACCATTCACACACCTTTCATAGCTCCTTCAATATGCACACCCACACACCATTCATACTTTACTTACCACTAGTTATTTTTGGTAGTGAGGTGGTGCCATTTCTGAGAACTTTACGTACCCTTGAAGGTGCCTCCAATTCCTTCAAACCAATGCATTTAACCGCTACAGGGCCATGGTGCTTTTTAATTACTTTTTTGATCCTCTTCAATGTGGAGAAGCATCTTTCTGGTTCTTTAGTAGTCTTCGTTGTTGTAAGCAGGATTCCTTATAGCTTCACTCACTCTGTTAAATTATGTAGATTAAATTGATGCTAAAGTTGCTGCAGAGCAACAGCACTTGTACAGACATGGAATTCTTGCTTCCTGTACACAAGTGACAGCTACCCTTGGAAGTGCCTCCAATTCCTTCAAACCACGCCAAGGCTTCAACAATTGTTACTGACCATGCACACACCTTTCATAGCTCCTTCCATATGCACACCCACACACCGTTCATACTTTACTTACCACTAGTTATGTTTGGTAGTGTGAGGTGGTGCTGCTTAACGCAGTTTATCTTTGCACACCTTGGGGGTATGCATTCTTCTTTGCTTCAATCACTTGTATTTTAATTTTGCACGGCGATCTTTCAAAGAAGAAAACTTCTCAATGGTTTTTTCATTGAAGTCTGGGATCTCGGAAATCAGTTGCTTTTCCATTGAGAGCATCGCCAATGCATTCAACCGCTCCAGGGACATGGTGCTTCTTAAAAAGGTTTTTATCCTCTTCAATGTTGAGAAGCATCTTTCTGATTCTGCAGTAGTCATTGGTGTTGTAATCAGGATTCTTAATAATTTTACTGTCTCTGTGAAATCCTTCTGCAGATTAAATTGATGGAAAAGTTTGTGCAGAGCAACAGCACTTGTACAAGTATGAAACTCTGTCTTCCCATACAGAAGTGACAGCTCAGTGCGTAATTGTTCCTTCTTCAGTATTGGATATGCTTGCACGGTGTCTTCCAGAGCTTGGGTTGGAAAGCAAGTGTCATGGGTTTTATACAAGTCACTTTGAACAAGTTTGGCACTGACTAGGTGATTTGAAAATGAAAAACGTTCTTTTGCATGAACCACCACTATGTCACATACCTCTCTTGAAAGTTGTCTCAAGGTTGAGATCTCCGCACTCCGTCTGTTGACTGTTAGATCGCTCGGCAAACTTGCTTCTATCTCTTCCACAGAATTACGGATTTTCTGGATGCTGGCGACAAAGTCTTCTGTGACTTTTTTGATATAAACAGTATCCGTGTCTCGCTTCTGAAGCTGACTATAGAGGATGTCAACATGTGGCATTATTAAATGAAATAATTTAAGGAAGTAAAGGAACTCCCTGTCTTCCAGCATTCCAATGAAACCTGCGGCTTCCCGTATAGATGTTGGATCAAAGTTTAGACATGCTTCAATTGTCTGGAAACACTCAAGTAGCGCATCTCTGTTCTCGTAGATCAAGTTCACGGTCCTAACGTTGAAGTTCCATCGTGTTGGTGCACCTCTTGGAAGTCTTCTACCAACTACCTCATCCAGAACTCCAGTCCTTTTTGGAGAGCGTGAAAAAAAAGATGGTATGCCGCCTATGTTGGAAAAAAAAACTCGAACTCTTCCAATCCTTGAAACTGCTTTCTCCATTATTAGGTTCAGTTGGTGAGCATAGCAATGGACGTAGTGTGCGTTCGGGTACACGTCTTTTATTTTTCTTTGAACTCCTCCTTGATCTCCACGCATCACACTGGCACCATCGTAGCTTTGAGCTATGAGTTTCTTCTTGTCTTCTGGCTCTGGGAGAACAGTATTCAGTGTTTCCAGCACAACAGCAGCAATCGAGTCTGCATCCGTTGATTTCATTTCCGTGAAGCCATCAAATCTTTCCACCACTTGATGCTTCTTGTCAATGTAGCGATAGACTACAACGCACTGTGTCCTAGCGGAAATATCGGTTGTTTCATCCGCTTGGATTGCCACAAACTGGGCTTCTTTAAGCTCTTGGTGAATCACTTCCTTTATAACTTCATGCATGCAGTCCAGTAGCTCATTCTGCACGGTTTTGGAAGTGCCCTTAAACACAGTTGCAGTCTTCAAATGCTGTTCCATTGCACTATCGATACTGCCAACCAAATCCACCAGGCCTCTAAACACTCCTGGATTTAGCGATGTTTCACTCTCGTCGTGTCCTTTTAATGCCAGTTCAAAAGTGCCACAAAATCGAACACAATCAATTATCTTCGAAAGGATGTACCGGTTCTTAGCCACTTCTTCGTTGTGTTTTTGAATGCTGACTTGGTATCCTTGGTCCAGTTGAACAGCAATGTTCGCCTGTCCAAGCATCTCAAACTTGATCCTGTTATCCAAGTGAGCTTTAGAACTTTTGTATTTCGCCAATTTATCAGCTAGATGTTTGACGTCAGTCACTCCAGTTTTGGTCCAAGCAGCGTCACCACCAAATAGGATGCATGGGAAACAATATAAGGACTTCCTAGAAACGCTTCCAGAAAGCCAGTCGTTCTTCTTGTACCATTCAGTATTGAAATTACGGACATATTGCTTCCCTCTATCTCTTGCGATTTGCTGCAGATTTATCTCTGGTTGGTCAGCTCCTAACCATTTTACTTCCACCTTCTCCTCATAGGTTAGGGTGCCGAAAGGCTTCACAAGTAGAGAGTCAATAGTATTCATTTCTGATATTGATACCAATAAAAGAAAGAGATCACGGTATATTAATTTATATTATGTCACAAAATTACTTTAAAATAACAGTGTGTTGATTTCATTGGTATACATTACAGATTGCAAACCCTCATGTGACAAGACTACATCAACATCAAATTTGCACCTATACACATGGACAGAAAATTAAAGGCAATGATACTCACCAACAGTTGACTCTCCTTCTCGGGGTATTCACGTCCAGTAAGTCAACCAACGAGTCCAAACAAATCTGCTTTCACAGATAGTTTGCACCTGGGGGGTGATAGAAAACAACAAAAAAAACATTAGAAATCTCAAGACCCAAACCGTAACTTTTAAAACCTTAAAAGACCAAGTGTGACCATATAGGCCCCAACTGCACCTTAAAAACCTTAAAAGTCCAAGTGTGACCATATACTCACCAACAGTTGACTCTCCTTCTCGGGGTATTCACGTCCAGTAAGTCAACCAACGAGTCCAAACAAATCTGATTCCACAGATAGTTTGCACCTGGGAAGTGATAGAAAATAAAAAATAAAAACATTAGAACGTTTAAGACCCAAACCGTAACGTTTAAAACCTTAAAAGAGCAAGTGTGACCATATAGGCCCCAACCGCACCTTAAAAACCTTAAATAACCAATATTGACCATATAGGCCCCAACCGCACCTTAAAAACCTTAAATAACCAATTTTGACCATATAGGCCCCAACCGCACCTTAAAAACCTTAAATAACCAATTTTGACCATATAGGCCCCAACCGCACCTTAAAAACCCTAAGTAACAAATTGGGACCATATAGGCCCCAACCGCACCTTAAAAACCTTAAATAACAAATTGGGACCATATAGGCCCCAACCGCACCTTAAAAACCTTAAATAACCAATTTTGACCATATAGGCCCCAACCGCACCTTAAAAACCCTAAGTAACAAATTGGGACCATATAGGCCCAAATTGTAAAAAAAAAAAAAAAAAAAAAATATATAAATATATATATATATATATATATATATATATATATATATTGATAGATATATTGATTGATATATATATATATATATATATATATATATATATAAAATTGATATCAATATATCACAATAAATAAATATATATATATATATATATATATATATATATATATATCAAATTGATATATATATATATATTTATTTATTGTGATATATTGATATCAATTTTTATATATATATATATATATATATATATATATTGTGAGCATAAAGGTGGAATAGTGGTTGATGGGAGATACATCAGACCTGATTTGCTAGACAGCAACCAGAGGATTTCTCAGTTAAATGCCCCAGGGAGAGATGTTACAGTTTGCAATATGCATAGCTGATGCTCTGCAAAACATGGTATGGGTCCCTGGGGCGGAGTATTTGGAGAGCAGGGGGGGCCAATGCTCCAACAGCACTAGTTGCTGTATAACAGACCACAGCTTGGATCTGGTTTTTAAGAGTTAGCTAATTGGCACTCACCTGTAGCTACTCAATTAGCAGACAGGCCTTTAAAAGAAGAGAGCAGCCTGCTCCAAGGGGGAGAGGAAAAGACAGCTAGGAGAGGCTGCGCTTATTGCAAAGACATTGCTTTTGTTTGGGAAATTGGTAAGTGGGAAAGCCACCCAATTGCAGATAGCAAGTACTGTCTAGTAAGAGCTCAAGTAAGAGCAAGGGATTTTGTTTGTTTTGTTATTATTTAAAGTACCTGCTTTCAAACTGAATAAAAAAGGAAAACTGAGCTGAAGGTGTCCTGGACTTTGTATACCCTAGAAGGCTGTGGTTACTGCAAGATCGGTGACAATCCTACCTGTAAAAGAAGTGGTTTGTCACATATGGTGGAGAATGCGGGCATCCACGTAAGCCTGAGGGTAGAAGTCATTTAAAGCTCAACATGGAGGATGTTATCAAGGCTCTGATCCAATCCTCCTCTGTGCAACAGGAGACTAACAGGAGAGCTGCAGAAAACAGTGCAGCCCTGCAGCAACTGGTGCTGGCCCAGGCAGAGTGTGCTAAAGTCCTGGCCAAAACACAAATGGAGGGCACTGAGTCCTTGGTGAAACAGCTTGTTGTGACACAAGCGGAGATGTTTAAAGTAGCCCGTGAGGAGCAGCAAAAAGTCACCCAGGGACTACAACAGGTAATCCAAGCGATCTCTGGAAAACTGAATGGAGACCCTGATGGAAGATACCAGGGGCCAAAGGTGATTCGGGCGAGCCACTATCTTCAGAAAATGACCGCATCAGATGATGTTGAGGCGTACCTTCTGGCATTTGAGCGCACTGCTGAGAGGGACGGATGGCCGGCTGGTGAGTGGGCAAGCATACTGGCACCGTTCCTAAGTGGAGAGCCGCAGAAGGCATATTATGACCTAGAACCAGCCGATGCAAGTATCTACAGCAAATTGAAAGCTGAAATCTTGGCACGACTGGGTGTAACCTCTGCAGTACGTGCCCAAAGGTTCCACTCATGGTCATATTCTTCAGACAAAGCCGCACGTTCCCAAATGTTTGACCTCATACACCTTGCACGGAAATGGTTACAACCTGAAATCCATTCAGCTAGCCACATTGTGGAAACCTTAGTAATGGACCGGTTTTTGCGTGGTTTACCAGCTTCCCTGCGTCGCTGGGTCAGCCAAAGTGACCCCCATACAGCTGACCAACTGATTGCCTTGGTGGAAAGATATGCGGCTGCAGGAGAACTGCTATGTCCTACTTCACAGGCAAACCCTCGCAATCCTAAGCCCCAAGATTCTGCAAGACCGGGTAAGACTGTTCAAGGTTTAAGGGGGGCATCCAGGTCTAATAGGCCTGGGAACGGAACTAATTGGTGGTCAGACTGTACTGTCAAATGTTTCAAGTGCAAAGAGGATGGTCATATGGCCAAAGACTGTCCATTTAAGGATGAACCTATGGAATGCAATATGGGCAAAAATGAGGGAACACGTTCATTTTTGCTCAGTTGTTATGGTATTGTTAACAATGACTATGATAATAACGCTCATAAATGCTGTGTAACTGTGAATGGAAAAATGTCTAAAGCATTACTTGATTCAGGTAGTATGGTTACGTTGGTAGCAGAGTCTATAATACCTTGTGTAAAACCTGATCATGGACAGAAAATAGGCATTATCTGTGTTCATGGTGATAAAAAGGAATACCCCACTGCGGAAGTAAATATTGGAACCCAGTATGGGAATTTAAAGTACCGAGTGGGTGTAGTACCTAGATTAGCCCATGAGGTAGTGATCGGTAGAGACTTTCCTCATTTTCTAAAATTATGGGCAGCTTTACAAAAGACAGATCAAAATTTATCAGAAATGAGTCAGTCTGTCGAGGATAATGTGTTCCCTTTTTCCGATATTGACTTGGGTTTTGACCACTGTGACGGAAAAATAAGGAAAAAGAAAAAATACTGCCCTAAACCAGTATTAATAGGAGATAACCCAGCTCAAACTAGTGAGGAGCCTACTAATAATGCAGACAAGGATAAGGACTTAATTGATATTGGAATTAGTCCAGGTAACTTTAAAAGCGCTCAGTGGGAAGATCCCACTTTAGTGACAGCTAGAAATGATATTAAAGTTGTAAACGGGGTTGTTAATCAGCCAGGAGGAGCACTGCCGTTCCCCTATTTTGAAGTACAAAATGACCTAATTTACCGTGTAGAAAAAAAGGATTCAGACATCATTAGGCAGCTGTTGGTTCCTCAGACTTACCAGAATATAGTGCTAAAGTTGGCTCACAGCCACATATTAGGGGGACACTTGGGAGTCGGAAAAACTAGAGAGAGAGTCCTTAGACGGTTTTACTGGCCTGGAGTGTTTGCTGCTATTACAAACTATTGCTCCTCATGTCCTGAGTGCCAGTACAGGGCTCCTTTCAAGACTTTTCGTAGTCCACTTGTACCCTTACCCATAATTGACGTGCCTTTTGAAAGGATCGCTATGGACTTAGTGGGGCCACTGGTAAAGTCCGCTAGGGGACACCAATATATATTAGTCATCTTGGACTATGCAACTCGCTATCCTGAGGCCATTCCCTTGCGTAATACCTCTGCAAAGCTAATAGCTAAGGAACTTATGTTGATGTTCAGTAGGGTGGGTATCCCTAAAGAAATACTGACAGACCAGGGGACCCCGTTCATGTCCAGAGTCACAAAAGAGTTGTGCAGGCTCTTGCAGGTTAAACATCTTAAGACCTCAGTATATCACCCACAGACTGATGGTTTAGTAGAGAGGTTCAACAAAACCCTTAAGAGTATGCTACGCAAGGTAATTGATGCAGATGGAAGAAATTGGGATTTTTTATTGCCATATCTACTGTTTTCCATTAGGGAAGTTCCACAGGCCTCCACGGGCTTCTCTCCTTTTGAATTATTATATGGAAGACATCCCAGGGGAATATTGGATATTGCTAAGGAGACCTGGGAACAGGAGACTACTCCTCACAGGAGTGTAATTGAGCATATAGCTCAAATGCAGGATAGAATGGCCACCATCATGCCTATTGTCAGGGAACACATGCTGGAAGTCCAGCAGGCTCAGAAAAACAGCTATAACCGTAATGCTAGAGTCAGAGTGTTCCAACCGGGAGACAGGGTATTGGTTCTGGTCCCTACTGTGGAGAATAAGTTCCTTGCGACTTGGCATGGACCCTATGAAATAATAGAGAAAGTGAGTGATGTCAATTATAAAGTCAGACAACCAGGAAGAAGAAAGCCTGAACAGTTGTATCATATAAATCTGTTAAAGCCATGGAAGGACAGGGAGGTCCTGGTTGCTTTAAAACCTTCAGAACCTCCTATAGTAGAGCCAGATGTGAACGTATCTAAGACTCTGTCTGTCCATCAAAAGCAAGAGGTCAGAGATTTCATCAGAAGAAATAGAGATGTTTTCTCGATAGTTCCAGGAAAGACTAAAGTGATTAAACATGACATAATAACCGAACCAGGGAAAAGAGTTAACCTCAAACCCTATAGAATTCCTGAGGCCCGGAGGGAGGTTATAAACTTAGAGGTTGAGAGCATGTTAAAACTGGGAGTCATTGAAGAATCCCAGAGTAACTGGAGTAGTCCTATTGTATTGGTGCCAAAACCTGATGGCACATGGAGGTTCTGCAATGACTACCGCAAGTTAAACGCCCTCTCAAAATTTGATGCTTACCCAATGCCAAGAGTTGATGAGTTAATAGAAAGACTGGGCAAAGCTCGTTATCTAACAACCTTGGATTTAACAAAGGGTTACTGGCAGGTCCCGCTCACTGAAAGAGCCAAAGAAAAGACAGCCTTTTCAACACCCAGTGGCCTGTTTCAGTACACTGTATTGCCATTTGGGTTACATGGGGCACCTGCCACATTCCAACGAATGATGGACAGAATTCTTAAACCTCATGTTCGTTATGCTGCAGCATACTTGGATGATGTCGTCATCCACAGTGCAGACTGGGAATCCCACCTCCCTAAAGTTCAAGCGGTACTTGATGCTATCCGCTCAGCAGGCTTAACTGCCAATCCTTCCAAGTGTACGATTGGTTTAGAGGAAGCTAAGTACTTAGGTTATTCTATTGGGAGGGGTTTGGTTAAACCACAGGAAGCCAAAGTAGAAGCCATACAAAAATGGCCACAGCCCCTTACAAAGAAACAAGTAAAGGCATTTTTGGGTTTAATTGGATATTATAGGCGGTTCATTCCAGATTTTGCTACCATTGCTGCACCCCTGACAGACCTTATTAAAGCAAAATCCCCAGTCATAGTTAAATGGTGCCCTGAGGCAGAAAAGGCTTTTAAGAGTCTGAAGGAAGCTATCTGTAGCCATCCTGTCTTAGTGACCCCAGATTTTTCCAGGGATTTTATAGTTCAGACAGATGCTTCTGATGTGGGCTTGGGGGCTGTTCTTTCACAGGAATACCAGGGTGAAGAACACCCTGTTTTCTTTTTGAGCAGAAAGTTAAACCCACATGAGAAGAACTACTCTATTGTTGAAAAAGAGTGTCTTGCTATTAAGTGGGCATTAGACTCTCTTAAATACTACCTACTAGGCAGAAGGTTTCGATTGATAACGGACCATGCTCCTCTGACGTGGATGTATCAGAACAGGGAAAGTAACTCCAGAGTAACCAGATGGTTTTTGAGTTTGCAATCTTTTAATTTCACTGTGGAACACAGGGCTGGTCTGCAACAAGGTAATGCTGATGGGCTTTCGAGGGTACACTCCCTGATTTCCATGGTCGCTCAAACCCTTGGGTATGAGCTGGGGGGGAGGATATGTGAGCATAAAGGTGGAATAGTGGTTGATGGGAGATACATCAGACCTGATTTGCTAGACAGCAACCAGAGGATTTCTCAGTTAAATGCCCCAGGGAGAGATGTTACAGTTTGCAATATGCATAGCTGATGCTCTGCAAAACATGGTATGGGTCCCTGGGGCGGAGTATTTGGAGAGCAGGGGGGGCCAATGCTCCAACAGCACTAGTTGCTGTATAACAGACCACAGCTTGGATCTGGTTTTTAAGAGTTAGCTAATTGGCACTCACCTGTAGCTACTCAATTAGCAGACAGGCCTTTAAAAGAAGAGAGCAGCCTGCTCCAAGGGGGAGAGGAAAAGACAGCTAGGAGAGGCTGCGCTTATTGCAAAGACATTGCTTTTGTTTGGGAAATTGGTAAGTGGGAAAGCCACCCAATTGCAGATAGCAAGTACTGTCTAGTAAGAGCTCAAGTAAGAGCAAGGGATTTTGTTTGTTTTGTTATTATTTAAAGTACCTGCTTTCAAACTGAATAAAAAAGGAAAACTGAGCTGAAGGTGTCCTGGACTTTGTATACCCTAGAAGGCTGTGGTTACTGCAAGATCGGTGACAATCCTACCTGTAAAAGAAGTGGTTTGTCACAATATATATATCCAAATATATATATATATATGCATAAAAAATACACATAAATATACATAAACATATACATACAACAATATATATTAATTGATATTTATTATTTGATTAATTGATGTTCTTTATTACTTGTTATATTATATTGTTCATGCATTTCTATTACACATTATTTTTTATACATATTACAGTGCTATTTTTTGGCTATACATGTTACAGGATATTATCCTGTAACATGTATATCACATAAAATAGCCCTGTAATATGTATAATACATACAGGGTCAAACAAGTTCACACTAACCTTTTTTACCCTTACAGGCTTCCATACCTGCTTGCTGATTTGCTAATTTTTTAAAGACTCTCATTGGTTGAAATCGATGTCAATCAAAAATTTCAGCCAATCAGAGTCCTTCAAAAATTAGTATATATAGCAGACCGTGGGAAAAAAACAATTAATCGCGGGAGGGGCTCCTTGTAGGAGGAGCTCTTTTAGTTTGTTGTTTTTTTTTTTTTTAGAGCGTTGTTTTTTTTTGTGGAGGCCTCTTTCAATGGGCCAGAATGAATGGATGGACAATGGCTTCAATCAACATTCCATTATTTGACCATTGGCTTCAATCAACATTGGATTATTTTGACCATTGGCTTCAATCAACATTGGATTATTTTATTTTGACCATTGGCTTCAATCAACATTGGATTATTTTATTTGACCATTGGCTTCAATCAACATTGGATTATTTGACATGGGCTTCAATCAACATTGGATTATTTATTTTTCATGACTATATCCAGAGGACAGAAGGCCAACGCTGGAGGGGTCAATTTTACAGGTAAGTATGTGCTGTTGTTTATTTTATTTTTTATTAATGTTTGTTTAAAGCTGTTTATTTTTGTATAAAATGTGTTGTGTTACTAACTGTACTAACAATGTGTTTGCTTACTGTTTACTTGTAATAATAATGTTTTTACTGTATTTTTTTTTTCCCTTCCCTTATTTTTATTTTATCTTTAAAAGTGACAGGCACATATACATGCCTGTTACTTCTAAAAAAGGAATAAAAATAGGGGGGGGGGGGGGTAGGTAGTTGGTTCATCCAGGGTGGGGTCGGTCACGCTCAGGCGCCCATCGGTCGCCCATCGGACCGCGTAGGCCACGATCAGGGGTGGCACAGGCCTCATGGGGGTGAACATCCACCCACATGTGGCCTGGTCAACCCCGCTCACTGCCCGAATACCCGGGGTAATCGGGCGGTGCTAGCATAGGCCGCATCGGGGTGGTGGTGATCGGGCCTCGGGGGTGGCATAGGGCGGCGACATGGAGGTCATCAGGGGTGGTACAGGCCTCATCAAGGGGGTGATCCGATCACCCCCATGTGGGCCTGTGCCACCCCGCTCACCACCCGACTACCCCGATCCCGTGATCGGGGTAATCCGGCGGTGGCATGATGGCATAGCTAGCATAGGGCAGGCCTGATCGGGGGTGGCACAGGCCACATGGGGGTGATGGCTGGGGGTGGCACTGGCACCAGGCATTGTAGGCCTAGGGTCGTCGGTGGTAGTTGGTGGGTGGCTGGGTAGGTGGCACTGGCAGGCCAGGCAGGCATAGTGGGGGACTGGGGGTAACTGGTCACCCCTAACTTTTATTAGGGGCTACTAGGGGTTTTGGTTTGGCCAGGGGCAGGGGCAGGGCAGGTGCCAGGCAGGTAGACTTACTGTGTTAGGCAGGCAGAGCAGATGTGAGTAGATTCATCCAGGGAGGTCTGTCAGTCTCAGATTGACCAGGGTCAGGAAACAGAAAGGGGGAAAGGACAGGCAACTGGTGGTTTTATTGACTGTATCAGTCAATCAAAATGTAAACTCGAGGCCCTATTTGTTGGCGGGCGCTCAGGGCTAACGGTCTGGGTGGGTTTAGATTGATCACTTAGTAACTGGACAGCCTTCCATCATTGATTGGTCAATGATGGAAGACTGTCAGTTATTAATTGATACATTTATGACCGCCCATGCATATCGTCACTGTGATGGTGGGCGGCATGCATTAACGGTCAGGGGGCCAGGCCAGGACTCATTGAAGAGAGAGGAGTCTAAAGGTTAGTGTACACAGTATAACTATTGTAATTTGATCACACAGGGTGCAGGCAGGGGGCTATATAGATACACAGCATTAGTTAATGTAGCGCAAGGGTTATTTTAAAGTGACAGTGTCCCTTTACTAACTTTACTTCATTTTTAATACTATTGAGACTTGAAATTATGATGTACACCTTATATTTATTTGTTTTTGAGTTATACTAATACATTGTTGTGTTTTTTTTATTGCAGGGTGAAGAAAATATTTGGGGGGGCGTTTGCCCTGACGCCCCAATGGACGGGCCGCCACTGCCTTATACACGCCCCCTGATAGGTGCTGTAACAGGTATTAAACTGATAAGAGTAGAACTTACAAACACGCCACTCCTATCTGGTGGCACCTTTAATTGCACGCGCCGTGCCCCAAAATTGAAGTGATACGACCAACCAAGCATCTTTTTCCATCTCTCGGTTCTAAAAATCCAGGCCTTATACACGCCCCCTGATAGGTGACGTAACAAGTATTAAACTGATAAGAGTAGTACTTACAAACACGCCACTCCTATCTGGTGGCACCTTTGATTGCATGTGCCGTGCCCCAAAATTGATTGATAAGACCAACCAAGCATCTTTTTCCATCTCCCGGTTCTAAAAATCCAGGCCTTATACACGCCCCCTGATAGGTGACGTAACAAGTATTAAACTGATAAGAGTAGTACTTACAAACACGCCACTCCTATCTGGTGGCACCTTTGATTGCACGTGTCGTGCCCCAAAATTGATGGATAAGACCAACCAAGCATCTTTTTCCATCTCCCGGTTCTAAAAATCCAGGCCTTATACACGCCCCCTGATAGGTGATGTAACAAGTATTAAACTGATAAGAGTAGCACTTACAAACACGCCACTCCTATCTGGTGGCACCTTTGATTGCACGTGTCGTGCCCCAAAATTGAAGTGATATGACCAACCAAGCATCTTTTTCCATCTCCCGGTTCTAAAAATCCAGGCCTTATACACGCCCCCTGATAGGTGCTGTAACAGGTATTAAACTGATTAGAGTAGTAATTACAAACACGCCACTCCTATATGGTGGCACCTTTGATTGCACGTGCCGGGCCCCAAAATTGAAGTGATACGACCAACCAAGCATCTTTTTCCATCTCCCGGTTCTAAAAATCCAGGCCTGATAGGTGACGTAACAAGTATTAAACTGATAAGAGTAGTACTTACAAACACGCCACTCCTATCTGGTGGCACCTTTGATTGCACGTGCCGTGCCCCAAAATTGAAGTGATACGACCAACCAAGCATCTTTTTCCATCTCCCCGTTCTAAAAATCCAGGCCTTATACACGCCCCCTGATAGGTGCTATAACAGGTATTAAACTGATAAGAGTGGTACTTACAAACACGCCACTCCTATATGGTGGCACCTTTGATTGCACACGCTGTGCCCCAAATTTGAAGTGATACGACCAACCAAGTATCTTTTTCCATCTCCCGGTTCCAAAAATCCAGGCCTTATACACGCGCCCTGATATGTGCTGTAACAGGTATTAAACTGATAAGAGTAGTACTACTTAACACACCTTATATTAACGCAGTGAGAGGAGTCTGAAGAAGAGGAGTCAGAGGAGGAAGGTGGCTTTGATTAGGTGGAAGACCAAACACAGCAGGCGTCCCAGGGGGCTTGTTGTCACCTTTCGGGGCCCCTGGGTGGCTGGGTGGAGGAAGAGACCTTCAATGACATCAGTGAGGACAAGGAACGGGACATGGCTAGCTTGGTATCCAACCTTGTGCAAATGGGGAGTTTGCGGTTGTGCAAATGGACTATTTGCGGTTGTTTGCGGTGCATTAAACGGGGAGTTTGGTCTGTCACTGTGAAGCGGGCCTAACCCTTACACTACCTGATCGATACAACATCATACCTGATGTTTTAAAGCACGTTATTCCAAACAATTTAGGAATGTTTGGTGATTTATGCCCTTTATGGCTTAAAACCAGACTCTACATCAACTATGTAATTTTCCGTGGGAGTTTTGCCATGGATCCACCTCCGGCATGCCACAGTCCAGGTGTTAGTCCCGTTGAAACAACTTTCCCATCACTATTGTGGCCAGAAAGAGTCCCTGTGGGTTTTAAAATCCGCCTGCCCATTGAAGTCTATGGCGGTTTGCCGGGTTCGCCGGTTCGCGAACATTTGCGGCGGTTAGCGAACCGAAAATTTTATGTTCGCAACATCACTACATGCCACTTCTCAGGATCACATTCGCCATCGTTGTCACATTTATTCAGAACACAGGGAGGTCGCTGTCTAGACTGCAGAACCTCCTTTATGTCCAGTAGCTCTTCCTTGGCACAACAATCTTACTGTCCAAATACTGGAATCACTGTGGAAGTACGTTGTTAAATTCCTCCTGTTACATAGTTACATAGTAATTGAGGCTGAAAAAATACTTTTAGTCCATCAAGTTCAACCTTTTAAGATCTCCTCTGATCTGCAATATGCAGATTAGTTGTTAATTGACCCAGAGGAAGGCAAACAGAAAAAAAAAAAACTGGGAAACATAACTGTCACCACCTACAATGATGATGGAGTATAGAGGATCCTAGTCCTCTTATCTCCTGTAGGTTTTAGACCTAAGATTTGGGTCACTCAGACCAATGGACCTTCCTTGCGGATGCAAGAGCATAAGTCCCAGCTTTTGGTAGTGTGCCTGGGAAAACCTGGAAGGGAGTCAGAAACGATCTCCTCTGCCAGCATATGCCCCTGGGTCAATAATACACCTGCACACAAAGTCTTGATGAAAATTATGAACCATGTTTTATTTTAGAACAGCATATTTAACCACATCACACAAGAATGGGGGAAGTGGCTACCGTTATCCAGCCCCAAATGACGTCTGGCCAATCATGAAGGGGAACTGTGCGTGAACCAATAGTCCCCTCCCAGGTCCGCCCACTAGGCGAGGCCAACTAATTAATTTGGGCTTTGAATGTCCAGGGGAAAGCATGTCTTTTACTCTCCTGTGCCCATGCTATGAAGGCTGAGAAGCCTTCAGGCCATCCCATTGTTTCTGGGTGCCTGCCTGTCTGCTCTCCAGCTGTGAGCTTCCCATTGTTAGTTCTATGCTGGATACTTAGCTAATGGGATTAACAGGCCTTTGGGAACAAAGGAGGCGTGGCTGTATTCACTGGCTTCCCCTCTACAATATTATGACATACTAATATAATACCATACATTCATATTTACAAATACAACACACAATGTTTCACACACATAGAACCAACACATCCCACCAGCTCCCTCACATGACACCCATTACAATGAGCCTAAACATGGAAGGGATGGGGATATGCTAAGGGGTAAACTTATAATACTTTATCCCCTAGACCACAACATAACAATACATCCATACAAGTGGGCCCCAAACCTTTTGTTCTTCCACATGGCAACAGCATGTGGAAGATAACCCAGCCCAAAATGGCCACTGCTGCCAGTCACAAAATGGCCCCAGCATAGTTCACACCAAATCCAATATGGCCACTGGCTGATTCATGACAATCCTTCCCCAAGCGGGCGGAGAACATCCAAGATTTTCCCAGCTACGCTGATAGTCATGAATCTGCTGGTTTGGCCCGGCCCGCTGCATGCTAGGCAAGTTCATGTCGGTGCGCACACAGTCCCAAGGTGCAGAGTAAAGACGTCCCCCAGCCCTTGGCCTTGCTCCCACTGTATAGAGCAAATTGCTCCTCCCATGCAACCCCCACCCAAAACAGTCCAGGATCCCATCTCTCTGTTTTTGGCAGCAGCATGGAAGTCTCTGGGGACACAGTGGGTTGCACCCATACATTCTTCTGAGGCAAAACCGTATTTTTGGGAGCCCCAAAAAACAACCCCTGTCCCATAGCAACCCCTTTCCCTCCAGCCAGTCCCCACAGCTGGGCTGGGGTCTCTAAAACAGTCTCTGGGCCTATGGGATTGCAAGGGGGCAGTCCAGTACTTCCCTCAGCAAAATCATTATTGTTGGTAGCCCAATAACACAATAACTGCAGTAAAGTACATAACGGTCTGTGCTTGACTCCAGTGTTTGCTCTGGCTCCTGGAAATCTGTATCTTTGGACAGACCATCCTGGTTTTCTTCCCCTGGGTCTGTCTGTGTTGCAGCCTGGAGAACTACGCTGTTCCCACCCAGGCTGTGCTTTGGGGCCCTCAGCTGACCCTCTTCTATTGCCTTTGGTTGAATGACTGTGCTTTGGCTCTCTGATGTAGGCTGGGGAGTCTCGCAATTCCCACCCAGCTGGTTCTTTGGGGCCCTCAGCTGACCCTCTTCTTCTATGGCCTTTTGCTTGGTACCCTTATCCCAGTCCTCCAGGTTTAACTGGGCCTTTGGAGCGGTGTCTGTTCCAGTGGGCCTCTGGACATTGGTTATCCAGGGTATCTCCCCACTTGGTTCACCTTCTACTATGGTGCCACACTGCACCCACGGCTCCTTTGCCAAGGCTGGCAAGCTTGCTGCCCCTGTCGGGCTCTTGGTGCCCCTGGCACTCTCTTGGTGCCCCTGGCACTCTTGCTGTGTGAGGCCTGGTTCCCTGTAGCTAAGAACCAGTTCCTTTCCCTCCCCACAGTCTCTTGGGTGGCTATCCTGAGCCCCTGGCTCCATTAGCAGCTCTGGCCCATACACATTGCCTAGAACTTCTGAGGGCAGACTTAGTTCATCTGGCCCTACCTGTTGAGCAGTTACTGGGGTTTCTGCCAGGATTTGTGCTGGAAGGTAGTCCTCAGGTGAGACCTGTTTGGAGAAACTATGCTCTGCTAGCATTTCCTTTGGGATTAAGTCTCTTGGGGTATCAGGGGACAAACATGGGTTATCTGACCCCACCCAGGGAACATTCCCCTGGGTCTCTGGCTCTTGGAGCTGGTGATTTGGTCCCAAGCTGACTTTACCATCCCTTCTAGGCTCTGACACAGTCTCTATATTTTTTAAAGGAACGCATTCTCCATCACTATGTTCTCCCCAGACCCCTTGCACACAATCACTTCGGTACATACCATCTGTGTTGTAAAGATCTGGCGACCAGTCCTCTTGACTGGGTTGTTCCCCTCTTGATGGGCAAAATGTCTCCCCATAGACCTCGTCCCACAACTCAAAATACTCCTCCTCCAGCTGCAGTTCCTGCTCAATCAGGTGTACCATTAAATTAGCCTCCATGGACCACTGTTCCAGTCCCAGACCACGACAGCGTTCCACAAACAAGTTGTTGTGCCTTTTAAAGGTTCCTATGCCCCCTTCAGGATCACCATACACAATGTCTTGGAGGCCAGAATCTATCTCCAAGCGGAAATCAAACTCCTCTCCAAGGCCACCAACTATTCTGGCGTGAAAAACGTGATATTGGTTCTCCAAGGCAACCTCTTTTCTTACTAGTACTTCCAGCCAGCCCATTAGCTCATCGTCCTGCCACAGATTCAAAATCGCCATCCATTTCTCTAGACGCAGTGTCTCTCTGTAGCCAAGTCTTTGCTGAGCTGGAGTTCTCGCTACATTGCGCTCCTGCCAGATCCTCTGGCAATACTGGTCTAGTACGTTGGACACCTCTTGTGCGGTCATCTTACTGGGGTATAAGTGCCTGGCTGCTTTAAACCGTCTTGTTGCTTCTTTGGTGATATCCGTCTGTTCCATTCTTGGTCTTTCTGTGGAGTCTCTCACCAATGCCACCAATTGTCACAACCTACAATGATGATGGAGTATAGAGGATCCTAGTCCTCTTATCTCCTGTAGGTTTTAGACCTAAGATTTGGGTGACTCAGACTAATGGACCTTCCTTGAGGATGCAAGAGCATAAGTCCCAGCTTTTGGTAGTGTGCCTGGGAAAACCTGGAAGGGAGTCAGAAACGATCTCCTCTGCCAGCATATGCCCCTGGGTCAATAATACACCTGCACACAAAGTCTTGATGAAAATTATAAAACCATGTTTTATTTTAGAACAGCATATTTAACCACATCACACAAGAATGGGGGAAGTGGCTACCGTTATCTAGCCCCAAATGACGTCTGGCCAATCATGAAGGGGAACTGTGCGTAAACCAATAGACCCCTCCCAGGTCCACCCACTAGGCGAGGCCAACTAATTAATTTGGGCTTTGAATGTCCAGGGGAAAGCATGTCTTTTACTCTCCTGTGCCCATGCTATGAAGGCTGAGAAGCCTTCAGGCCATCCCATTGTTTCTGGGTGCCTGCCTGTCTGCTCTCCAGCTGTGAGCTTCCCATTGTTAGTTCTATGCTGGATACTTAGCTAATGGGATTAACAGGCCTTTGGGAACAAAGGAGGCGTGGCTGTATTCACTGGCTTCCCCTCTACAATATTATGACATACTAATATAATACCATACATTCATATTTACAAATACAACACACAATGTTTCACACACATAGAACCAACACATCCCACCAGCTCCCTCACATGACACCCATTACAATGAGCCTAAACATGGAAGGGATGGGGATATGCTAAGGGGTAAACTTATAATACTTTATCCCCTAGACCACAACATAACAATATATCCATACAAGTGGGCCCCAAACCTTTTGTTCTTCCACATGGCAACAGCATGTGGAAGATAACCCAGCCCAAAATGGCCACTGCTGCCAGTCACAAAATGGCCCCAGCATAGTTCACACCAAATCCAATATGGCCACTGGCTGATTCATGACAATAACCATTCGCCTCAAAAGGGAAAACAAATGAATTTCTTCCTGACCCCAGATACTGCCTATTAGTTTCTTGCTATGCTGCTGTATTTTGCAATAAGGCCTTTAACATCTCTTCCATGCAACATAGGCAGTCTTCAACATCAAAGCCAGGTAATCCCTCTTCAGACAACAGTGTGAAAAGATGCCAATATCCCTTTGGTTTTGTGCCTGTGTTTCCGGTGCTTATATTGAGGAATACAACTACATGAGGCTTTAATACTTTTTCAAACTTTACTATATCCTTAGCTAGTGCTACAACAGTAATAAAACAAAACAAAGAAAGGAAAATAATAGGCCTAGCTCCCTACTGGAGCACTTACATGGAGGCAGTTTCTTCACTATCTGGCTCCTACCCAGCTAAACCTAGGTGGAGCAAAACAAAAATAAGCAGATGTTTCACTGGCCTTCAGAAGTCCAGGTTTTCATTTTGCTGCAGATCGCTCATTCTCAGCTTCATGCTGCGGTCTCTCTGTCTGTGTCTTTTTCCAGCTTTATACAAAACCCTTCTCTCTGTGGGTCTCTTTTCTTCAGTGCAAATAAACTCTGCAAACACTTGTCTGTGTGTGTCTCTCCTCAACTCAGACCACATGAGACCTCAGTCCATCCAGTAGCTTCAAGTAAACTATACCTATAGTTCTTTTTACATACTCACACAGGATGTAGGCCCAAATGCAGCGACTGTCAGCATGCAGTCCAAACGGCAGCCACACCCAATCTCCAGCTTCAGTCTTTTAATTATCTCTATCAGGTGTAGATAATTAACTGCTTCAGTAGCTTAACTCCAGATTTCCTGAGGTAAAAGAGCTTTGAAAAGTCAGTGGCTCACACAAACACCTAGTTGCACTCTGTAACTATATATATATATATATATATATATATATATATATATATATACATATATATATATATATATATATATATATATATATATAATAAAAACTAAAAACAAGGGAATTTTATTTGAAATATTTTAAAATCTTTTATTGTTATCAACACCACTGTTGGAAATCGATACACTCGTTGGTTCAAACCAAGGGTATTTATAATCAAAAATAATCTTTTATTTAGGAGAATCTAGTATAATTTTGACTTCGGTTGTATATATTCAATAGTCTGTGGCCTAACCAATCGTATGGATATTAATATTAAGGAGGAACAAACAATAAATTCCTCTCTTGAGTTCTATATGCAATATAGAAGCATATGTTTAACTCCTCTGAATAAGACACACAAATCTTTATAAACAATTTGGTGGTTAACTCCACTATAACACAGCCATACAAGGACTGTATCCCAAAATGAAGGTCTCTTTGTCCAATTATTTTGCTGTTAGTATTGGGGGGAAAAAAGAGAAAATTATCCTTTATTGGGCTCTATATACAATATAGACATATTTTTTCACTCCTCTGAAGGAGATACACAAGTCTTTTTATAATCAGTTTAAAGATTGGGTCCACTATAACACAAAACAATTTCTGTTCCAAAACAATATCTCTCTGTCTCTTTTTTCTATAAATAAAATTGTTTTATATTGACATCTACTGTATTAGTTAGGAGGATCCCCATTCAGGGATCCTCCTAACTAAATAACTTTACAGTCCAAAACCAACAGACAGAATGTACCTGGCGTGCTGCTGTCTATAGCGTCATGGAGAGCCAGACATGACTGAACTATTAAACAAACAATGTATATATATATATATATATATATATATATATATATATATATATATATATATATATATATAAATATATATATATATATATATTGCTACAAAGCTGTAAAGAGATGTGGGAGAGACCTATAAGATAGTTGTGTGAGCCAGAAGGCTGGATAAAGACATTCACCCATACCAGTACTGCAGGTGATAAAAGGCTCTCTTACATCACAATGGGGCTTAAACTGTGCACAGGCGTGGACAGTCTGTTGAAAAGGCAGTTGCAGCGGGGCCAGATAGAGTGTGCAGCTGATAAGTGAGCCGCTGAGCAAAAGAAAGTAAAGTATTTTGGAGTACAACTGAAAAGACAGTGATACTGCAGTGTGGAAGCTGATGATCCAGTCACTGAGTAATAGGAAGTCAAGGAGACTGCAACGTGGAAGCTGATAATCGAGCCGCTAAGGGGAAAAAAAGTTGGACTTATGGAACAAACAGGTCAGTGACTTTTCATTAGGTATTGCAGTGATTATGCTTTTTTGCTCCATTCAAAAAAGTAGCCATCTGTTGGAGTTAGGCCTTTTATTTTAATTTTAATGTTTATTTTACCAATTCTTGTGACACTCTAAAAACAATTAGTAAAAATTGAAAAACACATTGAATCCTTCTGTGATTGTGTCCCACTATAAGTGCACGACTAGAGAAGAGAAAGGCAAATTTGCTACAATATATATATATATATATATATATATATATATTTATATATATATTGATTCTATACAAGTCCTAACTTCTCCCTCTTATATGAAATCTTTCTCGTTTGTATCATGTCTCACTGAAGGCGTGGAAACATATCTCATTAGGTTGCCCTGACTATAAGAACACATTTAAACTTGAATTAAAAGACTACAAATGGTAATGCATATTATACATTCATGTCCTAAATTTAGAGATTTCCTTATACTTTGGACTGATCCAAGTACACTATTATACACATCACCGACCTGGATAGAGACGACATTGGGTTCTCTTGTGTTGATTATCCTTTCTCTTGATTTCTTCACTCAGATGTTCATCATGGAGTACTTTTAATTCCAAAAGATGGCTTTGTGTGGTTTGAATACATTCACTAAAATATCTAACCCCTATGCCGACCCCTGTAGCAAAACCTAAAGGACCCCTAGGGCAGGACCTCCATGGAACTAAAACTATTCCCCATACCATGGAGTTCCTTACAGTACCTCCATGGCATGTGTATCTAGGAATATGCCATGGAGGTCCTACAAGGACTGCTATTACACCTTAACTAAATATATATGCCATGGAGGTCCTGAAAAGACCTCTGTGGCATCTAAAATTATCCTTCTACTGTGGGGTCCTTAAAAGACTCCCATGGTATATTATATTATATACTATAATATACTATTTTAAACCCTAAGTACCATGGGGGTCTATATAGACCCAAAGGTATTCCTAATTAACCCCCTGGTACCATGGAGGTCCTTAACAGATCCCCATAGTATTCTAAAATAATCCTATACCATGCGGGTCCTTTAAAGGCATTCAAAATTAACCCTAACTACCATCTATAACACCTACATTACAAAAAAAAAAAACAATTACTAAAAATTAAAAACCCTAAATTACAAAAAATAATAAAAGCCTAAAATACACAAGATAATAAAATATAATAAAAAACCTACAAAAAAATACAATTACATCAAATAAAAAATGAACATTAAATAAAAACAAAAAATAAAGTCAACCCAGTAAAATTAAATTATTATACTTACCTACCCTAATTAGAGTAATGTTGATTGACAAGTTGCACCATAACTCCCAGCATAAAAGATTTTGATGGGGGCTTAAGTGCTGTTCAGCCTAGGTGCACTAGCTATATGTCCAGGCTCCCTCTCTCACTCCCAGCCTCAGTATTCTGCCAAACCCCTGAATCCTTATCCTGTCCTTGCCCAGTCCTAGAAGGCAACAGTAACTCCTATGCCAAATATTGATATCCTCAAACACCTACTAAAACTTAATTTTGATGGAAAAAAACAGGACAAGAAGAGCAGAATAATATTAATGTTACACAACTATAGGTTTAATGTGGTTTGAGCTCAGAGGAATGGGAATCCCTAGAACCAATAGACAAACAACTGCAGAGGAGAGGGCCTAACCGATTGAATCCTTCCATTGGCCAGTCCAACTGCTCCTTCTTCTTGATAGTAATGATTCACCTCTCACCTAACAAGCTATGAGCAGCTAAGTTTTTACAGTGACCATCATGTTCTTTGTTCATAATTCTACATGCTGCAGGGCAGTAGTGGTTGGCATCAAGGAGTCACATTCAATTGCAAGCCCGCAACTCGATCGCTGTAGGCCGTATGTCTGCAGGTGTGCTGCGGGCACCAATTCGTCCCAATTGCGATGCTATTCAATTGCTCAAGCCCGCAAGTTACTGTCCCAAAGCCAAAACCGTAAACCATGCACTGGTTCGTAGCAGTTCAGGGTGGGAATATGATCAATTAAGCACCTCCCAACTCGAATCAGCCAATAGAAAATTAGACTGTCATTATTACGGCAGTAAAACATGGAGGTTACATGTTAATCAATTAGGTTCGGGGGTCCGATATGCGATCAGACTCGCGAACCCGCAAAATAAAGAATTATGAAAATTAATGCCAATACGGTATTAGTCCATATGTGTGGCCTGATATGTACTAACTCATTGATACCCGAGATCTATTTAGCCCCCGAAATGAAACATAGAAATACATTTGATTTCCTGTCGATTTGTGAGCTTGAACCTGTTGTGCAATTAATCCTAATGTCTGTCATAGCTTTCAACGTTATTTACAGGGCAGTATTGATTTTTTATTTGCATTTACAGTGCTACGAATAGGTGTTTAACCCCCTTGCGGGTCCTCTCTAGTACTCGTAGGATTTTCTCCTTCTTTTGCCATTTACAGGTGTGAAAACATTTGCAGGCTTGGGGAAATTGAGCAATTGAATAGAGATTTGCGATTGTAGCCTTACGAAAGTGAAAGATCAAAGGCTTCTGCAGGCTGTAAGTTACGGGTTTAACAATTGCATTATTTTCAAGGCTGAAACTCGTAACCTGTTAAGAGCCCACAAAAAGATGCCAATTGAATAGCAAATTAACTTGCGACCTCAATTACAGGCTACCAAATTGCCCGAAACCTCAATTGAATATGGCCCAAGGTCTTTTCCAAAAGCATTTATACCTGTTAAACCAAGGTGCGTTGCTTGGACTAAAATCCAATAAGTATCATCCACTACCCACTCTCCTGATATAATTCCTAAGACATCACATTATCTGAAACTAGTTCATCCGTGGTGAATGGCTTAAGTCACAGCATCTGATGCGGCACAATAGCTTTTCTGGCATCTACGAAGGCAATTTACTGTTCAGAACCCCACACATAATTTGACTTCTTGCACTTTACAGTGTAAATAGGGCATATGATCAGGTATAAATGCTCTCCCATGTATCACTTGTGGCACTAAGTAGCACTTCTTGGTACTAGCATGTCCAGGATTTTTTGTACAGTCTTTGCCGAAATCCTTCTATTTGGGCCACTCCATACCATTCCTAAGAATGTAACTTCGATTGCAGGTGTTTTGATCTTTGATAGGTTAACCTCCTACCCAAGGTTCTTTGTGTGCTCCACTAGTTACAGAAAGATATCAGTCACTTTTGAGCACTGTAATCATAATGTCATCAATGTAATGAATAGATATCTTGAACTGAAACTTCTTTCTTTGACCATGAGCATCTGAAATACAATGAGTGAATGTATATATCCTGGTGACAGCCCTTGGAAGGCATATTGGCAGCCTTCCCAAGAAAGGTCAAACTGGTTTTGTAAATGAGAATCAGTGCGGATTGAAAGGAAAACATTTTTCATATCAATCATGGCATGGCACCCTTGAACTTGCTCAGTTACCTATTCAAAAATAGTAACAACAGGCGCAGCAACCCCTGAAGTGGCACTTTGGTTGCAAATAGGATTATCAGGGATGCCAACAAATCTTGAACTGTCTGATGGATTTACTTCTGGCTTCTGGGTAACTCATACTGTTTCAAATTAAGTGCTGGAGGAGCTATTTTTATGGGTGACCAATTTGCATGTCCCGGACTATAAACTTTGCTGCTGTGATAATGTATCGATAATGTGGAAATCAATATGTGCATGTGCCCCATTGTGTCTTAATATTTTGTCTTAACAAAATACTAGTACCTGATATTCTCTCAACCTTCTTCAAACATCAGTTTATTGTTATCTCTGTGTAGCTGACACTGAGGTTCTAGTCTCATGCCCCTGCCTCCACCTCTTGCAAAGGCTATGCTGTCTCCCAGTTGAGCTGGTTAGCTCTTCTAACCCCACCCATGGGTATATGATCTCAATTACTTCAGATCTTTCCTGTTTTATGTATGCATCTGTGCGCATCGGACGATTCTAGGAAAGCGGGCGCGCTCACATTCCAATCTAGATGTTAAAACTAGGTAGTACACTACAACCAACTAACCATAACCCCCTAAACCTCACTTCCTAACCCTCTAAACCTCACTTTCTAACCCCAACCCCCTAACCCACTTACCCTAACCCCTAAACCTCACTTCCTAACCCTAACCCCATAATCACTTACTGGGTGTAACCCTAACCCCCTAACCCTAACTACTTACCGGGCGTAGACACAGCTAGATGAGGACGTCGGCGGAGTGCTGCTTCCCATCGCTTCCAGAAATGCTTGTGTACATATAACAGGGTAGGTCCGTTACTTCCTGTGTCCATTCTGCTGTGATAATTTGCTACTAAGGAAATTATCACTACTGTACGTACTCAAATAATCCTTATGCTTCTTCCCTAACTGCCTGTACCTGAGCTATCTTATGCTAATCAGAGCCCCAGAGTCTACAACAAGCTCACTACCTCCTCTATCTGTCATATGCAGGTAATGTCTCCTGCCACCCCTAGCCAGGGTCTATTTCCTACCCACAGGGCCACAGATAACTCCCTCTAAATTGGATGTCTTCCTCTCTTTGTTTCTGAACCACTTATTAATCATTATTTTGGATCAAAGAAGACATACTGCCAGCAGCAATATCACCGCACAACAGCCAACAACAATTCCACATAATTCATTATTTTGCACATTGCATTGGAGGACCCTGCTCAAAGCACCAAAATATATTAGATTATTAATGAAAGAAAGAGCACTTACACACAGAAATTGTATGCAAAAGGGTTTACTTAGCTGCAGGTATTATCAACCTGTTACAGCAACTGTCAGCAGTATAATGTAGGACAGCATCAGGCTTTAGGAATCTCTTAGTCCATCAGGATTCTTGATGGAAGATGAAGGCAGGTGTTCTCAGAAATGCTTCCATGTTAAGTTTCAGCTAAACAGGTACAGTGGGGGGAAAAAGTATTTAATCCAGTTCTAATTTTGAACGTTTGTCCACTGACAAAGAAATTATCAGTCTACAATTTTAATGGTAGGTGTATTTTAATTGTGAGAGACATAATAAAAAAAGAAAAAAAAAGAAAAACGCATGTCAAAAAAGTTATAAATTGATTTGCAGGTCAATGAGGGAAATAAGTATTTGACCCCTTTGACTTAGTACTAGGTGGCAAAACCCCTGTTGGCAATCACAGAGGTTAGATGTTTCTTGTAGTTGGCCACCAGGTTTGCACACATCTCAGGAGGGATTTTGTCCCACTCCTCTTTGTAGATCCTCTCCAAGTCATTAAGGTTTCGAGGCTGATGTACATGCCAGAAGTAAGTTTGTTTGGAGAGGTGCAGGGTAACACTGTAGGATTGAAGAATGAATTCGTAATGGACGATGTCTGCATGTTTGAGTGATTTCCTCCAGTGGTGTTCAGTGTTGTGGGACTTTGTTTTGAGTGACATGGTTGTAAGTAAATATAACGGTAATGGTGTAATGTGGTGGTAGCAGTTATGTCGCATGCAAAGAGCATTCATTGAAGAAAGGTTTACAGCCCTCAATAGAAGAATGAGAGAGAATTAGAAGAGATGGAAGTGGTATTTGCAAATGCTTCTGGTTTATATCATTGGGGTTTGGATGACATAATATTGGGAGAGGATAGAAGTTCATGTCAGCAGAGAAAGGGGAAATGAAAAGAGATGGTGAGATCTCAGTTGCATGTGAGTTTTTTTAAGGAAGAGTAGTGGCTTTTAGGATTATAGAGGTTGAAGACAACAGAAGGAATAAACAGGATAAGATTGTGATGGAGCAAATACTTGCTAGTGTACCTGTTCTATTGGTGGTTCTAGCCAATTTCTTCCTATCTAACTCCAGTTTAGTTTTATGGATATTTATCAAAAACTTAGAAACAGTTCACTTTGAAACAATGAACTAAGCTTACACTTTCATTAAAAACAGCATGTAGTGAAATGTGGCCAAAGATTGACCATGGCATTAATTATTTGCTGTTAATAAAACCTTACAGGACCTTGTTCTAACAGGAATGTTCCTCCAATTGGTTTCCTGTCCTAAACATAGCCAAGACAGGTATTTTTTAATTCCTTATCTGAATCCCTATTTGGGTTATATATATACAGTATGTCTTATTGGCTCATCCGTGCATCTTCCGGCTGTGTCAGGACCCGGCATATGCTAATGACATCACGTCATTAGTATATGCCTCCTCCGCGCGTCTTCCGGCTTTGTTGGAACCGGCATATGCTAATTACGTCACGTCATTAGCATATGCCGGGTCTCGACACAGCTAGAAGATGCACGGAGGACCTGCTGATGGAAGGTAAGAAAGGGGAAAGGGAGAGGGGGAGGTAATTAGAGAGGGGTAAAGTGATGAGGAGGGGGGTTGAGAAGGGGGGATGAGGATGAGGAGGGAGGATGAGGAGGATGATGATAAGGGAGGGGGTGGGAAAGAGACACAAGGGAGAGGGGGGGAAGAAACACAGGGGAGGGAGGGGGGAAGAGACACAGGAGTGGGGGAGACACAGGGGGAAAGAAACACAGGGTGACTTGAGTATAAGCCTAAAAAAAGGGCTGAAAAACTCGGCTTATACTCGAGTATATACAGTATATTATTTTTCTATTAACAGTTCCAGATATGATTTAAGACATCAGTTCTCTTTCAGAGCCAACTACCAGTTATAAGCTTTCATTATGAGTTTTAGCACATGATCTCATTAATGCTTTCTTAATTTCCTTAATGTGCCTGCTAACTGATCTTAAAGGAAAACTTTGGAGGTTCCAAAATAGTAAGATTTAAAGTCGAGGACTTTATGCATTAAATTGTATTGCATCTTAACATGTTTCTTATAGTCCAATTGTATTTTTCTAACATTGTAGTTTGACTTTGTTACCTGTCTTCCTATGGGTGATTTTTACCAACAATTGCTAATTAACCCTTTGGCTATGACTGCATTGTGTTCATTCTGAATCAAAATCAAATTGATAAGTCTGAATAATTATAGAACAAACTAGGCTAATTATTCCCTGAGCGTTGCATAGGCGCAGTCTTGTCACAGTGCATTAAAGGCATATGTATGTGAATGCATCTGATAGAGCAGAATTAGTAGTGTATGAAACATGTGTTATATAGAAAAGTTCAGTTTACATACAAAGTTATTTGCACAAAAATAAAATCCAACTGTTCACACCCACATGACGCTTACATAAGCTGGGTACACACAGGAAATAGAGCAGGGTACATATTTTGACCTTTCTGGTACAGAGCACAGGAAGTAAGTGTTGCAGTTTTTGTACTGAGCACATGCCAGAAACCACTGAGGTGAAGAATGATGCAATGTACTGGCCTAATTCTGAATTTTAATGTTATGCTAATTAAGGTGGGATTTTCTAGGGGCATACACGATCAAATGCAAATGCCAAAAAAACCTAGGAAATGTTGCTAGCTTCAAGGAAAGCTAACTAATGTTTGTTTTGGGATATTTTTATGCAAAAAATGTTTTCATACACTTCTAATTCTCCTCTATCAGATGCATTCATAGATAATAGAATATGCTTGTTGGATGCATCATAAAGGCTGACTAAATTATACTTGTGGTATAAATGTAAACTATACCAGATTTGGAACTTCTGTTACGTTCCTTTAATTCTAATCAAGATGCCCTCCAGACTATAACAAAAGTAATCACATAGATCACCTTACACACTTTAGTATATATCATCCATAAAACAGGACTAGATTATTTTATCTCACTTTAAAGGCTTCTCTCACATTATTATGTACACCATTTTGCCATATCTCATATCACATAAATTACCAAATCCCTTCAATGCGTATGTATGTTTTTGTTTTCCATTCTTTATCTATGATTATGGACAATTACGTCTATAGGAATACGAAACACACACACACACCAAACACATATTATATATAATGTATTCACATACATGTATACTTTTGAACGTGTCTGTTTTTAGATAGGAATGATTGTGGACACACATGAAAGTACCATATCGTTTTATTATATGTGATATTGTTTAGGGATCAGAGCTGCTCATTTTTCACAAATTACCTTAAAATATTATTAAAAAACAAAAATAAAAATCTTTTACATTAGTTATCTTCTTTCCCAAAATAACTCTGATTTACAAAATCCACATATGGAATTATTTTTAAGACCTCAATCATAGGGAGCCAGTATTACTTCAAAACCTATAAAACAGCAGTTAACCCATTTAAAAATAAAAGAAATAAAATATAAGGAACCTTAAACCAGGTAAAAATAATATAGATCCAGAAGTGGGAGATATCATTAGTGATTTATGGTTATGCTTTAAACACTTGCAAAATATTCTTTGAGAGGCGCAAACAGGTGTCGTATGACTGGTACACTCCAGGATCTTCCCAGGAGCTTCTGTCTTGTTGTACGAGTCAAATAAGAGACGTCTGTGTAGTGAACTGGGAAACCGAAGGCTCTGAAAATGAAGAACAATGAAACGGCTAGTGACACAGCAGAGACTCCAAAGATGGTACTGCTTTCAATTATGGATGACAACACCTAAATTATCAATTGGATGCTATTAAAATCATATTTCCCTACACTAAACTTACACTGAAGTTTGCAATTTTCATCTATCTATTGATAATGACAGATCACAGGTCAGGCCCCAGGGAGTACTTTATCTAATCAGCCTAGTTACTACCTGGGGTCTGAGCATACCCAGTCTTTTTTTGTCATACAACTTATACTTAAGATAACAGATTCAGACTCCCCAAGGCTAATCACCAATCATTGGTTACAGCCTGAGATACAGAGAATCCTAAGTGTACGGATTAGAAAGGCTGACTGAGAGATAAAAATTGTACATGCCAATGTAAGTTTCTTGTAGGAAAATGGTATCTTGTTAAGCATTCATTGTTGCTACCTGTGTTTTTAAGCATACTATATTTGGAACATTCTTATCATATTAAGGCAATGCAAAATAATCTTAACTATCATGTTAAAATGGCAGTGTATAACAAGTCTCCATTTTAAGGACCTATGCCTCACAAATGAAAGAGCTAGAGATATACTCAACATGTCTAAGACTGAACTCTTAATCTTCCCACCATCTACTACAGCTTCAATTCCTCACATCTCTCTCTCTCTCTCTGTCAACAACGCCATCATCACTCCCACCTCCCAAGCTCGTTGTCTCTGGGTTCTACTGGACCCTGCCCTCTCTTTCATTCCACACATACAGTCTCTAACCAAATCTTGTCTTCTACATCTAAAAAACATATCCAAAATACGCCATTACCTTACACAAGACACAACTAAGATTCTAATACACTCTCTCATCATTTCTCGTCTCCACTGTTCCTTGCTGGCCTGCCCATCACTCGCCTCTCCCCACTTCATTCCATAATGAATGCCTCCGACCAGACTCATCTTCCAAACACATCGTTCAGTGTCGGCAGCTCCTCTTTGTCAATCACTTCACTGGCTTCCCTTAGCCGCCAGAATAAAATTTAAAATCTTGACCCTAACTTATAAAGCTTTCAACAACAGCGCAACCCCCATACATCTCCCCTCTCATCTCCAAATACTCCCCCACACGCCCTCTTCGTTCTGCTAACGACCTTCTTCTTTCTACCATTCTTGTCACCTCCTCTCACTCCCACCTCCAGGACTTTTCTCGCGCTGCCCCTATTCTCTGGAACTCCTTGCCTCACTTTACCAGACAATCCTCCTGCCTTAAATCCTTCAAAACATCAATAAAAACGCACCTCTTTAAAGAAGCCTATAACCTTCCTCCCTAACATGCTCAGCACTACGCTCTCCCTACTGTACCACATACAAACTTCAACTTTTAGATTGTAAGTCTGAGAGTTTCAATCCTGCAAGGTGCTTTAGGGGACACCGGATTCCAAGTTCAAAGACAGGGCCCTCCATTCATTGCAATGTGTGAATCTTGAACTTGTCATTGCCTGTAACTAAACTTATGTATAGCGCTACGGAATATGTTGCACTTTACATTTATAATAATGGGTGTCTGTCTCACCTTTCCAGCTCAGTACTCCACAGAATGTCCTCCTTGTCATCCATAAGCACTGGAAATTTGTGGACTCTTCCCTGCTTCATGGAGTTAGACTTTGTGGTGATGGTGGAGACGTTCTTAAACTGGGAAGACAAGAGGACAAGCCAGATAAAACAGAGCCCATGCTATTCAATTTACTAAAAAGTGTAGAAACGTGGGTAGGGTCACAGCGGGTTTAAAGTCAAACTGATGGAAAAGTAGCGTAAACAGGGCAGAAGTCTAGCAAGAAAGATTTCACAGTCCAACATTTTACAGATAAGTTCAAGACACCTTTTGAGGCCTGGAGTATTACTGTTACATTTCCACACTAGTCAGGAATAGGTAAAGTTTTGGTAGACCAACAGTTCAGGGGTAAGTCCAAGATGCCATTCGAAAAATGGGAATACTACTGCCAAATCTATTATTTTCCAGTATAGGAAGACGGTGTAGGAACTCTCTACAGTCCAGAAGCATCCAGATGACGGACAGATCTGGAACACAGCTACTGGTGGCAAGGGAAGACAGGTGTCAAAAATAGGAAGAAAATCAGCAGTATGATCAGTAAGCATCAGAACAGGTGCCCTATGTGGGAGTGTATACCCTAAAATGATGATTACACAGAAACAACTATATGTATGGAATGTATGGGCCCCATATAAATAGCCCCTGGGTTAAGGCATATCTAGTTCCATATATAAATTGGAAGAAAATACCCATCATCTAGAAAGGGAAATTTGGGTACTGTCAGTAACTTATTTTATTCAAGAAAATATAATTAAACATTCCTTTAGTTCAAATAAAGTCTCTTAAATCATGACACATATTAAAAAAATTGTCTAAATATACCATAATAACAAAGATTTCACTCAAGTGCAAAAATAATAATCAATGCCTAAACCAGCAATATACACACCCTGTAGTTAGTTTGTTCCCCATATTGCAAAAAAAAGCAGATTGAAAAACAATACTTGGAAAGAACTCTGAATACTTCTTTGAATAAAATAAGTTACAGAAAGTACCCAAATTAATTAGGAACCAGGATAATTGGACAGGCTATCCAGCAACTGTGGAATACACAAATGTGTTCACATGTATGCTAGGTTATCTAGACAACAACCAGGAAGACTCTGGTGAAGACGGTTTATATAGTACAGGTAAAAATAGGTTTATTTAGCACTGTACCTGAATTGTGCTTCCACTTTGAATCCTTCAACTAAAGTGCATGCATGTTCTCATGAGCAGGGAGATGCGGGGAAGGTAAAAAGTGCAGGGGGTCTCCGAGGGCACCTTGGTATAAGTACTTACAGCCTTATTAAATTGTGATTCGGCCAGTTGAATAGGGCTCTATGTAAGCGTATAGCATATTTTTATAATAACTTCTGTAAAAAAAATATGATGTGTGCTTATATAGAGCCCTATTCAATTGGCAAAATCACAATTTAATAAGGGTGTTGGTAAGGAATGAATTCCATAATAATAACAGTAGTATTATCTGTGGCACTGAACCAAATGAACATGAGCCAAATATATATAATACATTTATTTGTTTGCTGTACATGAATAAAAAAATATCCACTTTACAAATGGCATGAGTACTATTGCTTTTATGTTTAGAAATCCCTTTTCTAGTAGATTTCAGCTTTTGTTTTTTCAGTGTTTTAATGGGCATATAAGTTAAGATTTCATCAAAGTGCATGTATTAAAGAGACATGGGACACACTTATTTTTCATGCATATAAAAAGCATGCTGTAAACATTATTGAAGTTGTGTTTTGCAAAAGAATATTGAGTAAAACCTGTTTAAACTTCATTAAAACTGAACATATGTACATCTGTAGATTTCATTGGCAGAGAAGCATGACTCATACAGGCATATTACTGGCGATTGGCTGATAGGGACAAGTTTGATTGGCTGATAGGGACAAGTTTCCAGATCAGTTAAACATTAGAATAAATTTCTTCTGTTTTGATAGCCTTATTTGAAAAAAAAAAAAAAAACATAGTGGTACATTATCAAATACTATCTTTCAGGTGCAACAAAGAAAACATGCTCCCAATGTCTCTTTAATGAACTACTCTAGTTCAAGGAAAAAGGGACTTGTTTGTCAAATATATACACAACTAACAACATTACCAGATGCAACCATACCATCTATGCACAATACAGATCCAAAATGCCCAAGTAGATCGGTCCACAAGAGAAAACAAGCAACAATTAGATGGAAATTTTAGATACAATTGTCTTTCATCAGTGGAGCGTTACTGATCTCCTAGGCACAGTGAAAAAGTGTCCACAGGTATAGGTTATCCTCTATGCCTTAAGAAAACCCCAATGAACTTGAAAATACAAACCAGCAATTGAAAGACAAGCACCTGGAAATTGGCACCACTTAATAGTGGTGCAATCTCTTTTGCTCACTTGAGCTATTATAGAGGCGATATCTCCTGAAACTTATCAGACTGCACCGACTCCTAAGGGACAGAAGGTAAGCCTAATGTGCACCTCTTGCTCATAATCCAAAAGGCATTGATCCGAAAGGCATTAATCCAAAATGTTATGAGTTTCATGCCCCTGTCACTGGTATGTCACACTAAAAGTAAATTTCAGATAAGTGGTCAAATAAGACTAGTGCCTTATCTGCTGTTCTCAGGAACAAAGAACAATGGGAAGAAGATAACACATTTAATATTCCACTACCATTAGTCATAGATACAGGCAGATTATTGAGGAACAAATCTGTACTTGAAGTGTGCTCAATTCAAATTAGTATTAAAATAAATTGAAGCTTTTCACATGTAGTTTCACTCTGTTCAAAATGTTCTGGATCTTAAATGTGGTCCCTAGGAGCACTTAAAAGTAATCAGCTGGTACTCAGATAGAAAATGTTAAGAGCCACTGATCTAGGCTTTTTATTTTCATATCTACTTTAATAACTAAAAAACACAAAAAAAGAGAGAGTGAAAGACACAAACACTAATTGAGGTTGAAAAAATACTTTTAGCCTATCAAGTTCAACCTTTTAAGATCTCCTCTTGTCTGCAATATGCAGATTAGTTATTAATTGATCCAGAGGAAGGCAAGCAGAAAAAAACCCAAGTGAAACTTTTCACCAAGTATTAATTTTCTCAAAAGGGAAAAAAATATAATTCCTTCCTGACCCCAGATACTGGCGATCGGATTCATCCCTGGATCAATACTTCCTCTCTAATTAACAAGGATAACCCTGAATACCCTTTTTATTTAAAAAAATAAATCCCATTTTTTTATTTATCGAATCCGCTGTAACCACCTCCCTTGGTAGAGAATTCCACAGATTAACTACCCTTACTGTGAAGAACCCTTTTCTTTCTTTAAGGTGGAATCTTTTTACTTCTAATCTCAAAGGATGTCCCCTTGTCAGTTGAAAACATCTTGGCACAAAAAGCTCCCTTGACAAATCTTTATACTGACCCTGGATGTATTTACACAGGGTAATCATATCTCCTCTTAGATGCCTTTTTTCTAGCGAAAATAAGTTTAATTTGGTTAGTCCTTCTTCATACCTTAGCCCCTCCATTCCCCTTATTAGTTTTGTTGCCCTCCTCTGTACCTTTTCCAGTTCTAAAATGTCCTTTTTATAAAGTGGTGCCCAAAACTGTACTCCATATTCCAAATTAGGGCGTACTAGGGATTTGTATAGTGGTAGAATTATATTTGCTTCCCTTGCTTCTATACACCTCTTAATACATGCTAATAGTTTATTTGCCTTTGCAGCTGCTGCTTGGCATTGAGAACTGTTACGTAGGTGGTTGTCCACAAATGCTCGCAAATTCCTTTCAATATCTGATACCCCTAGATTTGTTTCATTAAGTTTATAAATTGCATGGTTATTTTTCCTTTCCAGATGCATAATCTTACATTTATTCATATTAAATCTCATCTGCCATTAAGATGCCCATTTCTCTCATTTATACAAATCCCTTTGGAGGGAAAGTACATCATTTTCTGATTTAATTACCTTGCACAACATCAGCAAAAATGGAGACAATACTTTCCAGTCCTACTACTAAGTCATTAATAAATATGTTAAAAAGGAGAGGACCTAATACTGAACCCTGAGGAACCCCACTTACCACATTAGTCCAATCTGAGTATGTTCCATTTACAACAACCCTTTGCTTCCTGTCTTTTAGCCAGCTCTCAATCCATGAGAAGATACCTACTGCAATTCCTGTATCCCTTAGTTTGCACAATAGTCTCCCATGTGGCACTGTATCATAAGCCCTTTTAAAATCTAAAAAGACTACATCCACTGAGTTGCCTTGATCCAAGTTCCTACTAACCTCCTCATAGAAACTAATTAGGTTTGTTTGTCATGACCTATCCCTCATAAATCCATGTTGGCTCCTACTTATAATCCTGTTTGAATAGACATATTTTTGTATATTATCACTTATTAACCCTTCTAAAAGCTTTCCCACTACAGAAGTGAGGCTTAAAGGTCTATAATCCCCGTATTTGCTCTTGCTCCCTTCTTAAATATAGGTATCACATCTGCTTTTCTCCAGTCATCTGCTAGCGACCCAGTGATGAGTGAATCTTGAAAAATTAGATATAATGGTTTGGCTATTACAGAACCCAGTTCCCTCAGTTCCCTTGGATGTATTCCATCAGGACCGAGGGGTTTATTAGCATTTATTTTTTCCAACCTCTTTTGGATTTCTTCCTATGTTAACCAATTATTTGGCAATGGTAGTGTAGCCCCATTATGTTGCAGTGTCCTAACCACTGGTACCTCCCTTGTGTATACCGAAGAAAAGAACCTATTTAGCTCATCTACCTTTTCCTGGTCACTAATTGTCAGATGGCCTGTGTCACAGTGTAATGTTCCTATAGCTTCCTTCCTGGCCTTTTTCCCATTTATATACTTAAAAAGTATTTTAGGGTTAGTCTTACTCTCTTTTGCAACTCATTTTTCATTTTCTATTTTAGCCAGTCTAATAGCTCTTTTGCAAGCCTTGTTGATTTCCTTTTACTCCCCTATAGCAGTCTCTTGTTTGTATAATTTAAATAAATGCCTGTTGATTTACTCCTTTTACTTTTATTCCCACACC
The DNA here is from genome assembly GCA_027410445.1 of Discoglossus pictus. NCBI lineage: Eukaryota > Metazoa > Chordata > Amphibia > Anura > Alytidae > Discoglossus > Discoglossus pictus. Next base: position 92,089,449 of record CM050170.1, on the reverse strand, counting down.
GTATATGCCGATGTGTATGTATATTTAGTAAGGATTTAAACATTGTCCATTTGTGTTCAGTGTTTTTACCTATCAGTTCTCTGTCCCAGTCTATACTTTGTATTGCTGCCCTTAGACCGTTTAAAATCTGCCCTTTTAAAATTAAGAGTTTTTGTTGGCCCCTTAAAATTTTGTTTTTTTTAATTCAATCTCAAATGAGACTGTGTTGTGATCACTGTTTCCCAAAGGTTGCCCTATTCCAACATTTGATACTATATCAATATTATTTGTGATTACTAAATCCAAGATAGCCTCATTTCTAGTAGCTTCTTGTATAACCTGGGCCAGGTAATGATCCCTGAGTGTTCTCAAGAACTTGCTTCCCTTAGCCGTACTGCTGGTTTCACTCATCCAGTTTATTTCAGGGTAGTTAAAATTTCCCATTACTAGAGCTCGCCCATGCTTAGCTGCATTTCCAAACTGTAATAATAATAATAGCATTTCCTCACTTAAGGGCATACACTTCTTAATAGTTCCCCTTTGGGAGAATGCCCACTTGAAATGCAATCTCTTAAATGTTTGCCATTACAAGAAGAGACATCTGCAACATATAAGACTAAACATGCCACTAAAGACCGGACAAGCCTGAAATGCCACAAAAGTCTCCTCAGACGTATCGTTTCGGCCGTTGTAGAGTTTTACAAATACATATTACTCACCTTTGCTGTCCTTCCGTATTCCAGACACTCTTGTAGTTCAATCTTATCATTTACTGTTGACACCACTGGCCTGGAGAGACATTATTAAGACAATATCACAATCTTCTAGATGTAGGTTCTCAGCAAGGCCCACAGATGTGTTCTTATCTATTTCCTTTGTTATGAAACTCTTAACTTATAAAGTAACAGATAATGTAGAACATTTCAAAATATCTGGTCATATAGCGTTCATTTCTGTTAATATATCAATTATTCTTAATGATGATAGTGAATGTAAATATTTCTGAAATGTATAATAATTCTAAATATGTTATGAAGTTCTATCCCAAAATGTATATTCAATATATGTAATTAAATAAAGTTCAAAATATTTACTTGCACCTTGTAATGCTTTGTAATGTTTCTTGTTTTTAGTTAATCTATATATATCCTAAAGGATATAAGTATCCTTTATGTCAGCAATATTGACTTTAAAATTCCAATAGAGAATTTAATTTAAATATAACAATAAATCATAGTAATACAATAGATATGTAACCATGGGGCAAATTAGAGGCTGGAGGGTTGATGTGAGTTTTATTTGGATGTTCCTTAGTGGCTAATTCGTCCTATTGTTCACTTGACTCTGGGATTGTTAGAGTTTCCTTGTCTCTGATGGTCCTTGTCTCTGGGGGTTGGTTCCTTTGTGTCCTTGGCTTTAGGTTACTTTTATTTCTATTATCAATCATTTTTGGCAGTGAATTAACTTTTGTTGCCTATCTAGGCTTACTCAATCAAAGAGTATTTTTTTAAGTTAGAGCTTGAGAGAGAAAAACAGACTCTTAGGTGGTTAGATGTGTGCGCTACAAAAGCTGGGGGGCTATAATGATGCAGATCTTCTTGTTACCTTATGCTCTATAAATGTTTCAATACATTGGAAACCCCTGTGTCCTTAGATTGCAGAACCTAATTTACTATTTATGGGTTATACATAATTATACAAGGCCTCCTGCTTACATGTAATGCAAAAGCAATGTGTTTCTCCACTAATGCTCAACAAAATATCTTTGTAAATTGAAATAGTCTTTTAACCAACCACTTAAAGCATCACATAATTCAGTACAATGTGGAGCACACCCATGTAAAGATCTCTTAACAGCATGTTTAAAAACTTTTTCAAATTTTTAAATCCATTCTTTTTTCACTGAGATATTTTTTGATTAAATGTATGTTTACATTTGTCACTGGCAAGTTGCCAGACAGAGCGACAGCAAGCTCCAGAGCAGAGAGCAGAGAAAAACTACAGTCCCCTTTTTATAAATGTATCTGTGCATAGAAAGGAGTATTAAAAACTTTGAAATAAGTTATTTGTGGGTTAACTGCTGGGTTGTAGGATTCCTGAATGCAAAGAAAAACATTCTGTGCACCGGAGCTACAATGGCCAACGTGGGCAGATGCCATTAATCATGGAATTGTAAACAGACCTAACACTTTTTAATTTTTAACTGTTATAAGTGTAATTAAAGGAAAAAAATAGATCATTTTATCATAAAATCTGGTGCTCTTCATGAAGAGCACTTATGGTGGGGCAACTGGCCCTTTAAAAGGACAACTGTAGTTTGGTAAAAATTTCACATGCTTGTGAAGTATGTAACAAAATAACAATCACTCAATAAAAATCAGCAGGTATGCAAGACAGGAAAACAAAAGCATTGCATATAAAATATATAGTTTCAAAAAACAATTATGCAAAAGGTGAAGTGACAAAATGTTTTCCGGATGTAGTTTAAGCTGAGATTGAACCTGGTCCTAATAACACTGCACTGACTCCAACCTCCAGTCACCTTGTCACACTGCTCTCACTAACCTGTTCATGCCAGGAAGGTTACCCCAGTAATAACTTGCTCTTTGTGCAGCTGAGATCTCTTTGGCATTAATCTTCACTGGAGTTCTCTATAAAAGCAAAAAAAGGAAATGGCAGGTTGAGAGTGGATGAATGGAGAAACCAAAACTCTGATTATTCTCCTATCTTTTAAACTCTCTGACATGTTTGAGGTAGTCTACTGGTAACTTTCTTTGGATATTATTTGTTTAACTACAAGACTAGATTGTGTATCAAAAGAGGACCATGGCTAAGTTAAAATGGTATTACAATAAGAAATTAGCAAACATCCTACTTTTACAGGAAAAACATTTTTCTAAATCCTCTCTTCCAAAATGTTTAGATATGGGGAACTAAAAAAAAGCTGTGGTGGCAGTGTGCATACATAAAAATACTCACTTGGAAATAGAATCCACAACAAAATATACTTGGTAGATTAATAAGTGGAACACTGTATAACCAAACTGTAACAATAGTAAATGTAAATGCACCAAACACAAAGAGAAACTAATTGTTCAGTAGATTTGGATGAAAAAGTGCTTAAAATTAATCAAGGCATTTTTCATCAGAATTCCTAAACGCACATATTATCCTGTTGCCTATACAAGGGACATATCTATCCCATACAAAAAACTAAAAGCTGACATCTCCCATAAATTCTGATGTGAAAACATACATTAAAACTATATATGAGGATTAATAAAATAAATCGAACAATTAGACATGCAGATACAAAAGGCTTCAAACCAGGAAGGCAATGTACACATGATTATTACTTTAGAATATGCTATCAGTCACAATGTCCAATTCATTCTGTTATCATTATATGCCCAGAAAACATTAGACTGGGTAAACTGGTCTTTTTTATTTATTGGGCAATGGGCCTTCATTCAACTCCAATAGAAATACAAGGAGGCGCAAGACAAGGATGTCACCTGTCCCTGCTTTTATATGCCTTATATATTGAACTCTTAGCTATAGCACACACAATAATATAAATGGTATTAAAATGTTGTAAAATGTAATAAAATCAATATAAATTAGCACCTTATGCACAGCAGAATTAACTTTTTATGTCTGCTTGTATCCACACAGCAACCTTACAGTTCACACTTAGGAGACTATATTACACCTTTACTTGGGGATAGCGCTGTCTCCATTAGTATTGGGGGTCTACAGCCATAGACTTTCGGATCTCCCACTTACCCCACAGTCCACCAGCTATTTGGCTTTATCTACCTGGTTACGACCTCCTATCCTTCTCCTGCTTATTTTTACTTATTTTTTATCTCAATACACCTCAAGTGTATGGTGTCTCATGCTTTCAATTTGCACTAAATAAAGGTTACGTTTTATTATATTGGTCTCCGACTAGTATCTTTCTTAACATTCTATTTACTTTGGTGCTAATCAGCACACTATACTTTGTTTTATTACGTATTATGTAAATATTTTCTTTTACAGTGGTTTAATAAAGGCATTTCTTACCTAGGTGTGAAAATCCCACCCAACCCACACTGCCTTTATGTGGTTATTTGTTTCTCCTTTAATAACAAAAATTTCTAATAAACTAAAAGAATGATATACATCCTGTATTTCCCTACTAGAAAGAATATGGTCTTAAAGATTAATCCCTTGTCGCATGTAATATATTTACTGAGATGCTTTTACCAATGAGAGTTTGTCATAACATTCTGGGGAAAAAATCACACTATATATCGGTAATTTTAAAGTAGGTAGAATTAATCAAAATACACTTCAAAGACATAAAACTCTGGGTGGACTATCGGATCCAAATAGAAAATACTATTATTACTTATAGAAGTGATACAATAACACTACTCAATAACAATTACCATGGATAAAAAATAGGACCATATTTATGCTTTTCAATGGAAGTTAAGAACATTTCAAGGTAAAGTATGTCTAAAACAAAACAAAATAAAAATATATCTTAGTAAATCATAACCTCTACTTATGGTATAAATATAAACATACATATAAACTGATACAACTACAATTTGCCTTAATACCCATAGCTCCAAATAAAGATTTTGGCCCAGGGATGAAAATTGACCCCCTAAATAAGATGTCAAGAAAAGGGTATTTTCATGCTTACTTCATATTATAAGAAATGGTTGAATAATAACTTTTCAAGAAGCCAATACACGTTATGTACAACGACTTTACTATTTTTGAAAGCCAATGTTTCCATTGTAGAGATGGTCTTGGCACTATAATGCAACTATATAACGTGCTTAACAATCTACATGCAAATAGTGCATTGACATGCACACACAAATGGAACTTTATTCTATATATATATCTATAGAGAAATAGATAAATATGGCACAAAATATGGGATCAGAACACCAGAACATCAAGAAATATTAAGAACCATTCAGAGAAAGTAAAGAATTGGGCACATACATTCAAGAAATTACAAGAAATTATAAAAATATGTTGGTTTATGAATAAAGTGAGACCCAGTAATAATGCTACTAAATGGGCCCTTGCAAGCTATAGGGACAAAAACTAATTATACAAATATTAGCTAGAACTGTTATAGCGGCTCACTGCAAAAACAAACACTAAGCATTAACCAACTAGTACCGGTGACTTTATAAATTAATACAACCTTTAACTATTTTGTACAATTATGTTTTATCTTAACATATTATTATTTGTTTACATTTATAATCTGTATGCATAATAAATTAATAAAATATGTTTTAGAAAAGAGGAATACATGAACGGGAAATATAAAGGTAGAAGATGGTAGAAGATGTAGCAGTAATGTGCAAACAAATGTATTTACAAAAGGTTGGCAGATAAGTGTAATATTTTTTATAACAACATTTTGAGGACCCTAAAATGTAATCCTTATTATGTCACTGCCATTAAAATTTGTGGATTGTGATATAAACTTGGGAGCCTATATGTAAAGAATTTAGAGACCAATCATCCCAAGCCAATCGTATATCAAAGGGATAGCATAGAGCATAAGCCTTTGAGAAAGCTCCAATAGTAGTGAAACGGCTGTTAGGTTTTTGTCTCAGGAGGGTTCACCTTTTCATATTGATGCACCTAGGATAGCCTGTGAGGCTCCCAAATGGGCATAGGGATAAGGATATACAAACCCTGTTCCATTTTTATGGCCTATGTGATGATCATAGCTCTATCATATTTGACTCTTCTCATAAGAATGGGAAATTGTAGATTGGATTAGTGTTTTTAAATTTATATTATGGAATATTGTATACCAGTGTTTGGCTATTAAATCATAATATTCATCCCATACAGAGCTGAATTTGACTAAAGACTCTTAAGTAGTCTTAATCTTCTATACTTATACTTTCAGTTTCTTCCTATTTATTGTAGAAGCTTTAGTCAGCTTTGGGCCTGCTGCTAGAGAGCCTTCCGGTCAGGAGGACCCAACAAGGTTATAGGCCTCACAGGCGATCCCAGCTACAACAATATGAAAGGTAAACCCTCCTGAGAGAAAAACCTAATGGCCATTTCACTACTATTGAAGCTTTCACAAAGGCTTATGCTCTTTGCTATCCCTTTGATATATGATTGACTTTGGATTATTGATCTATATTCTTTATAAATAGGCTAATAATATCACAATCCAAAATTTTGGTGGCTCATTTGACATCATAAAAATTACATTTTAGTTTTCACATAATGTTTTTTTAAGATAAGTGTAATAGCCTTAACAGAGCAAATGGCAGGTTTAGTACATATACAGTAAAGAAGTTCGAGCGCAACCACAATATGAAAAAAAACTGACAGAAGGATTTATTAATCCAAATATTATTTAGGCGGATGTTATAAGCAAACTATATAGACCTACCCATGGAAAGCATAGTTGGTAATCTACTATTCATTACACCAAGTTGAAAAAAACTTTAATCTAGAGTACTGAATAATTCAGACATCTGAAATAGCCATACATATAAAATTTTATGCAACAGCAAGACATAGGACTTATACCTCACCCTTAGAATATTGGAGATGGCCTTCTTGACTGCCACATTTTCAAATAGCCAGAAGAATGGACGGTATTCCCATTTCTTTGGATGAGCTTCATAGACCAGGTGTAGGAAGTCAAAAAAGAGACACTCTGAGGTACAAAGACAGAAGCACTGGAGTTTTAATATATTGATACACAAATCATTATGTATTATACTTTGTCTCTAAAAGTCGTTATATACTGTATATATTCAGGGCACTGTAGTAGCCTCACCTATTTGTTTAAGTTTTTACAGATTTCCTGTGCTAGTTACTGTGATTATGTCTAATGCAATATGACATTTTTTCTTGGTCCATACATATGGTGGAACATATACGCCTGAACAAAATCCACATTGTGTGTTCATTATCACTGTGTGAAAGTAACTTAAGCTTTCATATGACATCAGATCATTATTTACTATAAAGAAGTCTTCGTTGAAGAATGTCAGGAATTATTGCAGGAAAATCCACTGACAAATGGGTCCACATAAATGTTATTGAGAGCTTAGGCTTCCCTGTCCTACATGCTGCTCTACAAACCCTTGGAAGTAAACTGCCTTAAACATAGTGCTCCAGTGAGAAAAACTTTACTCACCCTTCCTTATGGCTAATGTAAAACACTACTATAGGCCTTAGATGAAGCTTTGCCAAAACACGGAAAAGGCATGATATCACTTCCTGTAGATGTTTCTTTCTGTTTCCTGTCCACACAGTGTATTGTACTAGGAACCCATTGAAGTAACTGCTAATTTAGTAGTGTTTTACCCAACCAACTTGTTCCTCCAATCTTACTAATAGTAGGGATTTGATTTTACTGCTTTTCTTAAATTACAAACATTAGTCAGGAAGTGAGTAGAGTTTATCTCACAGATCCATAAGTTATTATGTATCACCTCACATATTTCCCTCTAGAGTTTACAATATAAGAGGCAACAGGGGATAGAAATGTGGGGTAATGGGGGCTGCTGGATAATCTATGTTTTAGTTTGATAAAGGAGAAACCAGCCAGGATAACTTTATATAAAACTAGGAGCTTGCCTGTCACAAATGACGGAACAAAAATTGTAAGGTTGGCAATGCTGTTTGCCACACAATGTGAGTCTTTTGCTCCTCTGAGAACCTTCAGCGCTCATTGCGTGCCTCTCTCCCATGTATTTCAACTTTCCTGCTTTGCACTGATCACCTTTGATGCTCATTGCGAGCCCAACGCTGAACGCTCATTGCAGATTTTGTTAACCTGCAAGTTTTGTGCTTGGGAATGCCAGGTGTCTCTTTCCACCATCTCCTCCCTGTCCCTTCCCTGTGTCTTTCTCCTCTAAATGTTTGCATGTTAGGTGCTGAAGGCCGTTTGTTTTATTTTCAAAGTCCTGCTTGCCTGGCGTTGCTCAGCCTCTTTTTCACCCATTTCAGAATTGTTTACGTTTACCCCAAATATGGCTTAAAACCCCTCACAGGCTTCCTAGCTCTCCCCTGTGCTGCGTGTGTTATTATATTTGTTTACTTTTTTTTGTGTGTTATTAGGGTTTTTAGAGTTACGCGCTTGACCCTGTTTACGCATTTAAATTATGAGCCTGCTTCCAGAGGCTTCGCATTTTTTTAAGGCTAGGGATAGTCCAAAAAATGGGGCTGATCTCGAGATCATGTGAAGAGGTTACATTGGAGGATAAGAGGCACAAGTCTTAGGTAGAGCAGAGAGGGCAGTTTGGATTGCATGTGAAGAAAAGAGTTGAGATGTAGGAAGGTGCGGTTTGGTTGAGGGCTTTAAAATGGAGGCTTAGGATTCTGAATATTATTCTTGAGCAAATGGGTAGCCAGTGGACTGGCAGAATAGGGTAGCACATGGTGAATGTTGGGTGGTTGATACTGTCAGAAGCTTACATGATAAATTAGAGTGGGGATAGATGGTTCAGTAGAAGGCCAATTAGGATGGAGTTGCAATAGTCAATGTGTGACATTATGAGAGTACAAATTAGTGTCTTAGTGGTATCTTGGGTGAAGAGATGGAGTTTGGAAATGTTATGGAGGTGAAGACAGCAGGATTCAGTGAGTAATAGAATCTCACAATGAATGTTAGACACAAGTCAGACTGTAGTAGGTAAAGTACTGCTTGTTAAGAGTTAGTAAGGTTGGTTATATACTAGCCATTACAATAGTTTAGAAGGTAGAGTAGAGAGATGGCAGATAGTTAGAAAAGGATAAAGGTTCGAGGTAGGACATCATTAGAATGGGTGCTATGAGGACCTGCTTAAAGGAAGATAAAAATGTGCCAGTAGAGAGAAAAAGGTTGAAAGGATGAGTGAGGACCTTGTAAGGTGATAAGATTTGAAGGAATGGCATCAAGGGCGTGGTGAAATAAGAGTAAGACATTGTTTAAATAGCTAATTTCTGTAACTGGTGTGTAATCAAAAATAAATAAATAGAGGTGCTCAATCAGAGAACGAACTTACCTTAATAGGTTAGTTCTGTGGACATGATAATCCACTCTGAGAGCAACCTCTTTTAGCTCTCTTGTGCCATTCACAGGGAGAAATATCCTGTAGTATATCAGTCTGGTCCCACTCACTAGAGTGGCACACTGGTGTGTAATAGCTGAATGTGTCTGTGGGTGAAGAGACGGGTGGAGGTCTATTCTAAGTTGTTGTCAAGATCTTCTGTTATGAAGCTAGGAAATGGTGGGGAAGCTGAGGGGATGAGGAGGGAGATGAAGGTTGACAAGATGCATTAGGATGACAGTGCTGCCATCAGGAATGAAAAGTGGGTTTGCTTCGACAAATTAAATGATGAGGTGTTAAAGTGCAGAACAAATTTATAGTGCAATAAGTCCATCTGAGTCCAGTATTTTCTCCAGGCATAATCCCAAATACACACCAAGTTACAACGAATAAAAAAACAAAGATAATTAATTATGTACTTTTTCTAATAAGCATTATAAAAGCAATGGACTTAAGATACTGTCTCAATCCGCTTACCAAAAATGTCTTTGTCATTACATGGGCTTCCCCCAATCACCAGATCAAAAGGACCAAACTCCTGAATCTGTGGAAGGAGGACTGGAATGTAAGAATAATGCTTTCTTGTTTCTATTTTGCATATCTGATAATATTATTATTTTGTTACATACTTCACAAGCATATGATGTTTTTATCAAACTACAATGGTCCATCAATCTGAGTCAGCAGCAGATAAAACAGGTGAGTCAAAAATACATACTCAACAGGCATACCAAGTAGAGTTTATCCACTTGCTCAAAACATGCGGCTGCAGATTATTTTAAGTACATATTGTTTTACTGTTGACATTCATTTTATATTTATAGCTCCCTCTCAATACATTTAGTAAAAATAATCAAAGTATCAAAAAAATGCTGTTGTCTATTTCTGTCTAGGCCAGGGCTTAGAGGAGCACATTCTCAGGGGCATCAGTGTGCCTCAAGGTGGAGAGATATTTGTCCCTTTCTGATTTCCTCTTTTATTGCATATTTTACACTCAATGAATGAATGGATGTTTTCAGATCTTTATATAAAACTAGCGAATTGCCTGTCAAAAAATGACGGCAATAGAATTGTAAGTCAAGGAATGGTGTTTGGCACAGACATTATTTTTTGTGGTGGTCTGAGATCTCGGCGGTCATTGCGAGCCTCATGTTGTTGTATTTTTTATTTATCAGAGGCGCTTTTGCTGTCATTGTAAGTTCGGCGCTGATCTGCTTTTTGCTATTATTGCAAGGCTGTCCCCTGGTGTAGTTTGTGTGGTATTAGCAGCGTTGGCGCTCATTATGAGGCGCGCAGTAAATGTCTTTTGCGTTTATTGCGATAGTTTTTTTTTGTGTGTGTATATGTTTTTTGTGATGCTAATGAAATAAGTAGTAAAATAATAAATGAATATACTTTACCTATTTGTAAGTAATACATGCAGGAAGCATTGTGCTGAAGAGCTGACAATCTGTTTTCATGTTCCTGCAGCATACAATGTAGGTTTGCAGTGTTGTGGAGCTGAGGTGTAAGTGTCAGCAATGTGTGCAGTGTGTAGTGTAAATATGCTGCATGTGCGAGGGGAAGCCGTTTGTGTAGCTGGGTACTTCCGCATTCTGTAAGTTAGTGTTGTAAAATGGCTGCAAGTGTGTATGTGGTAGGCGGGTTTGTATGATGAAGCGTCCTTGCTAATGGTGTATGTTGTAGGTTGTACGGGTTTTTGTAAAAAACGTATTTGCTTTGTGGAATTTAGCGGCTTTAGGTGTAGTTTTTTTTGGCGGACATTTTTTCTCTCGCTTAGGAGATTTTTGAGTGGCTAAACTTTGTAAATTTGACAGAATTCAATGTTTAAGGTGTGTTGGTCCTGGGTGTTCCCCCTTTGTGTGGGTAAGGTTTTTATTTTATTTTTGTGTGTATTTTTGTGTTTTTTAATGTTTGGCGCTGTGCGCAATTTGTCAATTAAGGTAGTAATTTTGCAAGTCCATAATGGATTTTTCCTGCGGGTCGTAATTGTTTTTGTGTAAGTCCACAATTTATTTTGTTCTAATTCCAGCGGCTGGTCTATTTTTGTGTAAGTCCGTAGTTAGTCATTGCGTGTTAATGTTTTTTTTTTCCAAGTCTCGCTTGTGTGGTGATTTGTAACCGGTTGTGAGGCGCCGTAGAGCCTCCACCTTCGCAAATGCGGCCCCTTGCTTTGCGAGGGTCCGCATTTGCTTGCCAAAATTTGGGGGATGAGCGCCTATGGCGCTCATCTCCACCAGCGCAAGGAGCGCGTTGCCAGCAACTGCGGCCCTCGCGAGCCCGCAAGCGTTGGAAATGACCCACATTGCTGACAACTATACAGTATATGTGATCTGCAATTAGATAAAGGAAACCCAAAGGGAACAAATAACATATTTTTTTTACTTATGAATGAAAGGATTAACTTCAAAACAATCAGCCAGGAACAATTACTATAAAAACCCATTTATCAGTCACCTACATTACAAAATAAATAATATAATGTTTCCACTTCCAAGGCAATATAAACTAGAACAACCTATGTGTGTTTTTGGTTACCCAGAACTATAGTCATACAAAAAGTCATACAAAACCCCAAATTTAACATAAATTAAGTCTTTATGCATCATAAAATATATTTACAGTAATGTGAGGTTCTTGTGAGTACAGAGACAGAAATTAATAAATGAATATATTTTTATGAACAGTATTTATGAACAAAACAATTATAAAATGATATACAATGATATTCAGTACAATTAATAGAAAAATAAAACAGGAACAACATCAAGACAAGCTTACTCTTCAGTTTTAGGTACCAGGCAGATCATTTGATTCTGCAGATGGAATTTTGGGGAATGCCCACACTGTCCCTCTTGTATCATTCACTAGTTCCAATAAACACTCAGAATTTGTGTAACTTTTATAGAGGTTTTGGTTGTAATCTCACCTCTCCTGTTGAGAGGGGAAAAACCTATGAGCTGGGATATCTAAGTACCAAGCACACAAAGAAATACCCAACCTTGGAATGCATAACCCTTAAATTACCCAGTGTTACCAGTCTCCTCTGGTTTCAGGCACTTTGATGGTGTAACACAATACAAGAATACTTTTCCAAGTTTTACTCACATTTTAAAATAACAAGTCAAAACAAATCAGAGAAAATAATAAGCCCAGCTTCTACTGAATCACTACTTTAACAGTTTTCTCACTAACTAGCTTGCATCCAGCTAATCCTGAGTGTAGCAAAACAAACAGTTCAATAGTTTGTTAACAATCACTGGCTTGCATTATGCAAATTTCATGTTTCCACTCTGCTTGAAGCAGTCAGAAGCTGCAGTCTGCTATCTCACTGTGTGTATTTCTCCAGGTCAATGATCAGTCCATAAACTCCTCACCCATAATCCAGGATCAGTCTTAAACCAGGTCTGCCCAGGTGTAGCTAAACAACTGAACATGAAAGTCAATCCCTACCACAAGCAGGCAGAATCAGTATAAGTTAGCAGCTGTAACTATTTCCCCAGACAAGATCAGCAACATTTATCCCAAACAAGGATTATCTTTCCCCCAGAATAACACTCACACATAGATTATGTAAACCCAAACTGGGAACTGATTTATTGGTCACAGTACAACAAATGTATACATAACATAATTCACTTATAACAAGACTCAGCCTTCAGTAAACATTACTCAGTCGCCAAAGTCCATAACCTGGGTCACGTGGGAGACCTGTCCATCAAATGATGTCATCCTCCCTGATCACCTGATGTCTAATCCATTCTTTGTTCCAGGCCTTCCAGGGAGTTATACACTCATAACAATAGTGGAGACACCATATCTGACTGCCTATGTGACCTTCCACGTGCACCCCTACTCAGGTCTATATATCTCTTAAGACAGTGGAAAAATTCCCCATCTTTCTGTGCCTAGTTAACCAATACAAGGACCTAGTGTCCCCTTCCCCGGGAACCCACATAACATGTTTTATTAAACCTTCTGGGGAAGAATTGTGCAGTATTAAACATTGCCACCCCATGGCCCATAACTTTTTAACATTTCCAAAAGTCCAGTGGTCCCCCTGGGAATAACAAGGTGTCTTACCATATTGGGTGTTGGCTAACAGTGTAAGGTTCAGAGCTTCCACTCTAATTGCCTTTCTGAGATTAACCCTTTCCATTCCTGTTACTCTATACACTCCACCAGTTCTCTCCTCCCCAGCAATATATTTTGACAGACCTTTGTTTTATTGTCCTCTGCTCTCCCAACACTATAATTCCAGACAGAGTGATCAAGTCTGGGTTTCACAGTCACAATCACTCCACGTTACAGTACCAAAATGCTAGACAAGCCACATACATACATACATACATGCTAAGCCCTCCATGTTACTTCCTCCTGATGTCCTCCCTCTATCCTTTCTGCCTTCCCATAATCTGTAATCTAAAAATCTGAAAACATTCATTCATTCATAGGTCCTCTGCTCTGTGGGTCTCTGGGAATTGGTGTTAGGGCTTTCCCTAAAAATATGTGGCTTCAGGATCTGTGAAGAGCAGGAATGTAGCCTGGACAGGAGCATTTTGATTACAAAGGTCTTTCCTGACGCACCTGTATACTTTCAAAATAAGTAACACACTTTATTGAATCACACAGGGACTTGTTTACATGGAAAACACAAGTCCCGATAATTCAATTAGTCTGGGTCCAGAGTAACAAAACGTAACATATTTCAGTTAGGAAGGACAGCTAACCTAGTCACTCAGTAGGATGTCTTCAATGCTAAACACCCAGTTGTGTTATTTTCACAATGGTCATCTTATACCTGTCCTTGTAAACCATCATCGGTTCACAGTATTTGTATCAAAAAACTACATATAAACAATATATACCAAGTGGATAGCCACACAATGTTCAAAACACTCAGACACAAGAATCCCCAGACCCTAGTCATTCCAACTAAGGGAAACCATGGTTATTGCAATGTGAGCTCTTTGCTGGAACCAACGAAAGTCCAGGGATGTCATGTCCATCTTGTGCTGGCCCAAGGAATAGATTAATTTGGTTAAGACTGGATTAGGCTCCATTGGGAAGAAAAAGGAGCAGGTAACACAGTACTTTATTTGAGGCTTCTTACCCATCAGGGCTATCGTCAAAGGCATCCTCACATATTCACAACTGACAAAGTCTTCCTAGGAATAATGTCCCCAAACTTTATCTCTCTTGGCATACTAGAGTTAAACTTATCACAGAGTCTCTTAAACCCTGAGCCACTTTGCACCCACAATAACAGCCTGCATGTGGCATTTCTTTCTTCTGTCCACGTGGAGATCTTGTCGAACCCCCCAAAATGGTGGCTATCTCAATGTCCTTGTATGGTATTGGTGCACCCAGATGAGCAAGGAGCAAGATAAGGCTCAGTAGAGTTTGATATGATTTTCCCTCCTTTTTCCCTCTAGGTTCTTCTTCACTCTTTTGTCTCCTCTGGCCCAATATCAATTAGTTTTCACTCAAGTAACCATCTGTTTATATCTGTTGGCATAGATGTAGGAATTGATTTTTTTTCCATCAGAACCTCCATATCTTGTAAGCTTTCCACCTTTAGCCCTTTTATCAATGGCTGAAATATGTGTTGCTACTTGGTCCATCGTTTCAGTGAAAGTTGTAGATTCAAAAATGATCCAAGGAATCTGGAGCACCTGATAAATACTGTATTTATCGGCGTATAACACGCACTTTTTTATCCCTGAAAATAGGGGGCAAATCATAGGTGCGTGTTATACGCCGATATTCCCTCCCCCCTCCTCAACCTAAACCCCCCTCCTCCTCAACCTAAACCCCCCTCCTCCTCAACCTAAACCCCCCTCCTCAACCTAAATCCCCCTAAATACACCCCCTCACTTACCTGCTTCTGCTCCGGCCTCCGCTCCTTGACCCAGTGACGTCACATGCGAGCCAGCGCGCCACGTCAGTAGCATATACCGGGTGCCGACACCCGGTATATGCTAATGACGTGGCGTGCTGGCGCACATGTGACGTCACCGGGTCAAGGAGCGGAGCGGAGGCCGGAGCAGAAGCAGGTAAGTGAGGGGGAGGTATTAAGGGGGGTTTAGGTTGAGGAGGAGGGGGGGTTTAGGTTGAGGAGGAGGGGGTTTAGTTTGAATAGCGACTTAGTGTAAAACTGAGAATGAGTCACACTAAATAGATTGGATGTTAAAATATCAACGGGAATGTTTTCTGTAATTTGCTGACCTGGCTTTTTCCATAGTCATTAGGGGTAGGTAACTCTCAATAATGCTGTGAGCAGTGAATAGAATAGTTAGGGAACGCTTTTAGGCACTTTTTTGCCTTTATCAATTTATGATATAAGAAATTGAATGAGGCCCTTAGTTACATTGGTAGGTTATCAAGCATGAACTGCTCATTTAAGTTCCCACCATACCATCAGTCTTTCCGATATGGACTTGGCTTTGTGTTTTGGATCATAGTCTTGCTAAATGTCCCAACTAAGTTTCTGCTTCAGCTCATAATTAAATAGACATTATAATTTCTGATACAGAGCAGAATTCATTGTTCCTTTAATTATCGCAAGCTGACCACATAGTGAAGCAGCAAAGCATTCTCACGCCATCACACATACACATCATTTCACAGTAAGAACATCATAACAACAGTCAAACATGGTGGTAATCATTTTATGCCAGGCAAAGGGACACATCTTTTTCAAAAAGTTTCTACTTTGGACTCATCTTTCCATTGAATATTGTCTTAAAAGTTGTGTGGATCATTCACTTGCTTGTTAGCAAATGAGAAATGGGCACTTGTTCTTTTTGGTTTTTAGTGGTCTCTACCCTTTCCATACTAATATCTTTTTTTTCTGATGTCTTCAGGAATTTTTTGTTCACTGTGGCATAATATCCTTGTTGAATCCTTGTATTGGAAAATTGTCTGGTGGTAAGAGTCAAAATAAGTGAGATTTATATATTTTCCTCACAAAACTAATATTATTAAAATGAAACACTTTGGACAGTTTAAACACTTACGACATTATCTAAAAATTCCCCAACATTTAGTTATTGCATACAATATATCGATATATATTAATTAATATTTATACTATAAAAAAAAAAAGTGAAAATGTGTATTGTTTTGTTCAAACTGTTATCTTTTCTTGACGATTTTAGCAAAATGTGACATATGATGGTATCAGTAGAAGGATTTCTATCAAGTTTATGACATTTTCCTACGTCTTTACTCACATGGCTGAATGTGATATTACGCACATCTCCCACATATGTGATCTGGCCATGGTGTTGCACAGTTCCAACGGTGATAGCATCTTCACACACCTCGGAGGCCACATAACAGTCTACCTGAATCTGAAGACTTTTCAATACTAGAAGACCTGTTCATAGAAAGAACACAATGAAAGGCTTCAACATCATATTCTAATAGTGATGAACCTTACAAGTGATGTGCTTCAGTCACAAAGAATCCCCCTTGTACTGTATGTGAAATTCATGTAAGTGATGACGTCTATTTAGTATTACCCGGGGGTCTGTGGTAGTCACTTTGCTTAAGCAGGTTCGTTTAGATCTCGCTACTTTTCAATATTATAGTATTGGCTTTAAAGGATATCGCTTTGGAATTTAGTGGTCTGATAAAGTACAGCATTATACACACACACTTCTCTCTGGGGGATAACTAATACTGTTGAAGTGTATTAGATATGTTTCATAGTAAGTAGGTCTATGGAGACTTCCATCCTTAAACAGCATCATAGAAACTTCCCTGGACTGACTGTGCCCATTCTAGTAGTACTTGTGTTTAGGACATGGACATTATCTCAATGAGATATACAAATACATAATAGTGTACAGGTATAGTGTATCTGTGAAAATTAACAGGCTAGAGGTGAAATAGGTAATGTCTGGTAATTTTGTTAGCCATAGAATATAATCTGAGGGAGATGTTTCCCACCATTTAGTTAGTTGACTTTTCTACCACTATGGTGAAATTTTCTGCTTATAAAGATCAAACAGTTTGGTTGCCACCTCACCTGTTGCAATGCCATCAAATAAAGACAGGACTCTGATTGGCTTCCTCTTCTGAGCTGGTATAGGTGGATATAGCTCTGGTTGCTCCTTAGGAAGTAAAGAATATTCTGGGTATTAATGAAAACCAGTTTAAAGGTAAAACAGTGAGCCACCCGCTTTAGTGTTGTCTAAAGAATGGTCTAGATTTAATGATCATTGGTCTGACACAGAAATAATGTAAACTAATTTACATATTCATAGTCTTGATTGACCAGTAAATTTTGTAGGTGGTAGGCCCATTTCTTTCTCCTCTTTAGTAGCCCATGAGCTCTCTCGGAAACACATAAATAACAGCTCCAGAGGTCTTGTTTTATAGCTGCCTCAGATGTGCCTGGTCCCACAAGAAGGTTAACACAGTCCACACAGAAACACCTGAGGAAGAAAAATTACAGATTCAGGTAGAGAGTATAGGAAGGGAGAAGGTATTAGTGGTTAGACAGTATTAGGACACATCTTGGTATATGACACAGCTTCATGTGAAATAATTTAGGTGAATATTCAATAATACAATATAAATACTTCCCAGCTCAGATAAATTAGTATATTTCCAGATTCGAAAAGCAAAGTACTATAGCCAAATTTGAATATTTGAATGACATGTAAAACTTAGATCAAACTTACCATTTTTAATGTATAATTCAGCCTGACATTTCCCCCTGCCTCTGCATAATGTAATCAGATTGGAGTCATCCTGTATATCACACAGATACCCCCACACCCAACACTGCAGATATACACAGAAAGTTTCCTTATGCACAATAAACATAAATATAGTCAGACCGTCTAATAAATGATCTTACGAATACATTTATCTATATTTTTATTTTTTACTCATGCTACAACAGAGGATGCAATTTATACAATAGAATCCCTACTATCAACAGCTGACATTAAAATATACTGTAAAACTCATCAAACTGATACCTGCATAATAGAAATGCTTACCAGTGATTGTAGAGATTGAAAAGGGAAAGTGCAGAACATAATTCTACTGCTGGTCTGTGTAAGATTATATTGATTACTATTTCTATGTATTCCTCATCTGTGACAACTAAGCTGTGTCTATCTGTCTATCTATCTATCTATCGATCCTCTAGTACAATAAAATGTATATATACAGTGCCTTGCAAAAGTATTCACCCCCCATGACTTTTTACCTATTTTGTTACATTACAGTCTTAAGTTCAATGTTTTGTTAATCTGAATTTAATGTGATGGATCAGAACAGTCTAAGTTGGTATAGTGAAATGAGAAAAATATATACATAAAACAATTTTTTTAGAAATCGAAAACAGAAAATTGGCATGTGCGTATGTATTCACCCCCTTTGTTATGAAGCCCATAAAAAGCTCTGGTGCAACCACTTACCTTCAGAAGTCACATAATTAGTGAAATGATCTCCACCTGTGTGCAGTCTAAGTGTCACATGATCTGTCATTACATATACACACCTTTTTTGAAAGGCCACAGAGGCTGCAACACCTAAGCAAGAGGCAACACTAACCAAACAGTGCCATGAAGACCAAGGAACTCCCCAAACAAGCAAGGGACAAAGTTGTTGAGAAGTACAAGTCAGGGTTCGGTTATAAAAAAATATCCAAATCTTTGATGATGCCCAGGAGCACCATTAAATCTATCATAACCAAATGGAAAGAACATGGTACAATGGCAAACCTGCCAAGAGACGGCTGCCCATCAAAACCCACGGACCAGGCAAGGAGGGCATTAATCAGAGAGGCAGCACAGAGACCTAAGGTAACCCTGGGGGAGATGCAGAGTTCCACAGCAGAGACTGGAGTATCTGTACATAGGACGACAATAAGCCGTACGCTCCACAGAGTTGGGCTTTATGGCAGAGTAGCCAAAAGAAAGCCATTACTTTCAGCAAAAAACAAAATGGCACGTTTTGAGTTTGCGAAAAGGCATGTGGGAGACTCCCAAAATGTATGGAGGAAGGTGCTCTGGTCTGATGAGACTAAAATTTAACTTTTCGGCCATCAAAGAGAATGCTATGTCTGGCGCAATCCCAACACATCACATCACCCAAAGAACACCATCCCTGTGGGGATGTTTTTCAGCAGCCTTGACTGGGAAACTGGTCAGAGTTGAGGGAAAGATGGATGGTGCTAAATACAAGGAAATTCTTGAGCAAAACCTGTACCATTCAGTGCGTGATTTGAGGCTAGGACGGAGGTTCACCTTCCAGCAGGACAATGGCCCTAAACACACTGTTAAAGCAACATTTGAGTGGTTTAAGTAGTTTAAACATGTAAATGTGTTGGAATGGCCTAGTCAAAGCCCAGACCTCAATCCAATAGAAAATCTGTGATCAGACTTAAAGATTGCTGTTCAGAAGCGCAAACCATCCAACTTCAAGGAGCTGGAGCAGTTTTGCAAGGAGGAATGGGCAAAAATCTCAGTGGTAAGATGTGGCAAGCTCATAGAGACTTATCCAAAGCGACTTGGAGCTGTGATTGCCACAAAAGGTGTCTCTACAAAGTATTGACTTTAGGGGGGTGAATAGTTATGCACATTGACTTTTTCTGTTATTTTGTCCTATTTGTTGTTTGCTTCACAATAAAAAAAAAACATCTTAAAAGTTGTGGACATGTTCTGTAAATTGCATGATGCAAATCCTCAAACAATCCATGTTAATTCCAGGTTGTGAGGCAACAAAACACTAAAAATGCAAAGGGGGTGAATACTTTTGCAAGGCACTGTACTCACAATTTCCCTTCATGCTGCATGGCAGTTTCAAAAGCTTTTTTGACTAGGGCCCTCCATTCTTTAGCTCCGCCACTGGTAATAGCAAACCTCCCAATTTCTCTTTTAAGAATTTCCAACAATTAAGTAAAATCTTGTCCAAGTGATTAAAAGAGATTGTGCCAGACATTACCACTCTGGAGCAAACAGGTTTTGTCACAAATAGACACACTGTAACAATTATTAAAAAAGCATTTACAGCATTTCTATGTACAAAAAATCTCCGAAACAGCTCCAAATATAAAGAAGCCCTTTGACAAAATTGCATTGCTATAGCTAATCAGGCGCCTTCAACAGCAGTTTTAGACACCTTCATGATTTATTAGAGCAACGTACACCCCATAAACTTTCATAACCACAAACTCACTTAACTCATCACTATTCATCCTACAAAGGCTGCCCTTTATCCCCTACCCTGTTCAATATAGCTCTAAACCCCTTACTGTGACATATAATATAATCAAACAAAATAGGAACATGAACTTCTCAGCACTTAAACACAATTACTTGGCAATGTAGATCTGAAGGCTAAATTAATCTAGTTACTCAGAGCAGCTCCATAATATGTGACGGGTTAGTAAGCTGGTTGTTTGCATCTCTCAACAGGAGGATTTAAACGATAAACTGTCCCATTTAAAGCATTGTGTCAGCAATGGCCTCTTAGATCTGAATTTGCAAAAAATAATTTTATTATACCTCCATAGAATGAGCAACGCATTATAACTTGAAGTAACACAAACGTATCTATAACACAATACATACAAATATCAGGCATGTTTAACATTAAACTAATTACTATAGCTATCTGTTAAACACAAATATAATGCACCCAGTATTACAGTACAGTAAAACAACCACCTCTATAGTACAGTGAATATGCCAGTAGCTAAACATGGTACAACCAGTATAGCAAATCCCTTAGCTTAAAGGCCCAGAGCAAAGAGAATGCATAACACACAGTCCTGACACATGTGGTTTGTGATATTTCTCCTCCTTTTAAAAAGAACATGCTTGGAGTAAGAGCCACAAAGGGTATGTATGTATGTTTGGGCCAATCAATTCTAGACATTCCCATCTTACCTCTTACTGGAGGGTTTAAGTGATATGGTCTGGAACAAGAAAAGTATATCCTTGGCATAGTGTGGCTTGGTTGCTGGGAAGAAGGCCTGTGACCAGTTTAGACACAGGTACAATTAAGCCCTAGTTGTGCCACGGTCAGTTGGTGCGTCATTGGTAGTCCAGGAAGGGCCACATGCCCTGCCTTCTCACTCTATACTCTATGCGCAGGCTGCCTTGCCTAGGTCAATCCCCGCACAATCTAATTTTGTTGCGGAGTTACTCCACCTGTCTTGCTTTCAATTTTCTCTTCTGGATTAATGGCAATCACAATTACTCCCACTTTGAAGTTGAATTTATGCTGAGGGGACTCTACTTCTTCTATGTGATACTCATTAAACAGCTGGAACTTCTTCTGTTGTGAAGGGCCTTCCCCCACTTTAATTTCTATCTGCTAATGGGGAGTACTAGTGGCAATTGAACTGCCTCTCGTCTGCAGCTGGGGAGCACCAGCATCCTCTGTCACTTTCTATCAATTCCGGTTGCCCCTGGGGAGTGCCTAACTCACCTAGGCGACCTTCCATATCCTTTTAGGCAGTTTTGGCATCTGCCACACCACCTCCTTTGCTGATGGGCATCACTGACATCCTCCATGCAGTCTCCCATGTAATCCTGCTGCTGCTGTTGGGAGTGCTTGACACACCTAGGCCAACTCCTATCTGTCGCTGAGGAGACCAAGAACTGGACATGGTACCACCAGAACATGGTGGTTTGTGGCAGTTAGTATTTCTAATATGGTACAAATCCACCAAAACATTTTATTTTTATTAATATCTAAAAATCCCTTTAATGACTATGTTTACACCTCCACTGAGTGTGTACACAGGCATTTGATCCCTCCCAATCAGCATGCAGCATCAGGGAAGCCATATTAACCCACTATTTACCATTTGTTGCTTGCTCAGCCAATCTCCTTGCAGCATCCTTTCTGTATGCCAGCAGCAAAACATAGCACATATCAGTGATACACTACATATCCCAGGCTGCTTTTCAGGACAAACAGGAACCCAGAGTTAATTCAAAAGTTCCAGCTAACCTGATTGGCCAAAACAAATAATTTTAAATCTGATGCAAATTTAGCCTGGGTTTGGAGGGTGTTAACCCTGATGTTCAACTATCAGAAATTACAAGAGAGTTTGCTGACTTCATTGTTATTGTTTATTTTGGGAGTTATTCATGCAAAAATGTTTGCATACACTACTCATTCTCCTCTATCAGATACATTCATAATCCAGCAAACTTACATATCCATTTAATCACTATTTAATTATTTATAGTCAGTATTAGTGAATGCCTGCAGAATAGCTCCCTCCTCAGAGTCCATTTCAATAAAAGGACCTTTGGATGCAGTAACTTTATATACATTTAACAAAATGTAAAATAAACAATAAATACTCAGAGAAACCTTAGTTTATAGATTCCGTAACCTATTTTTTGTCAACACAATATATTGTATATACATTTAATATCACATGTATTTGCAATAACCCTTGCATTGTGATTTGTATGATTATATAGCTAATCCTGTCATGTTAAAAACATGACTTTGATCTGTTACTATTCTGAGTTTTGTTTCACTGACCTGCACAATTAAGACTGCATAGCAGTCACACAACTCTAATTACAATAATCACATCAATCTTATAAGCACACAATTTATCCATATAAGAAGTAATAATAATCCACCACTGAGTATTCAATAATATCACACATGTTGGGAAACATTAGCAATATCTCACCTCCAGCAGCTCTTCATTCCACACATTATCACCTGAGTTCCTGAGCAGCATATGCTGCAATAGGACTGGTATCCATCCTCATCATACTGATATCCCCACTCCAAAACCCAGTCCTGTGGATGACAAAAAGAGAGTGGGGTAGGCACGTTCACATGTTGTGAAAGCAGAGTATACAATAACTAGATCTCCTGAATAAACATATATTACATTTGTGTAGCTTTTTGATTATGGTGTCTAAAAATGTTTGTCTATCCCTGTACATCAACTTATACCTATAAAAGTAAATATTATCTTAAAGTACAGACAATAGAGAAATCAAAAACATCCTCCATATTGTATTCCCAAAAAACACACAAATTAAAAATTGTTATGAATTTAAAAATATAATAATTTCCCTCATCTCTCTCTCTCTCCATCCTCCAATCTCACTCCCTTCACTCTCCAACCCTCTCTTTCCCAAATCCCTTACTCTCTCTTTCACCCGAGTCTCTCTCCTTAAACACTCTCTGTCCCCCAAGAACCATCTCTCTCCCTCATCTCTCTCCACCTTTCTCACCCCCTCACCCCATCCTTTCACTTTCCCCACTTTATATTCCCTCTGCACTTCCTCTCTGCCCCTCTCCCCCAACACTCCTCCTTTTCCTCCCTGTCCACACTCATCTCCCCCTTATCTCCCTTTCATATACCAACATCTGCTCCGAACATTACTCTCTCCCCTCTCACTTTAACCCACTTTCCCCCTCATCTCTCTCTCCTCCCAATTTCCCTGGATATCTGGTTACCCATTTATATGTTTACAGTATAGAGACAGAGTGCAGCAATGAAATTTTTTTTGCTCTTTATTATATACTATTATTATTATCTTTTTATGAACATACAATAAAGGTTATGTTTTAATTCTTGTATATGTACATTGATTTGGAATATATTTAAGATTAAACATTGTTTAAACCAGCGCACAACAGACTCAAATTTCTCTGTCCTTAGTTTTGCATCATGAGTGTTGTGATGGTATTTTTGTACTGAAGTACCAATTTGGTTCTATAAATATATCAAGTGTGGATTCAATTTCATTGCATTATAGCAATAGCCTTAAGGAAACAGATGATGAGATCATGAAGAGCCCAACAAGTCCCTGTCTTGGTTGAAATTGCACCACCTGGGTCTTTACAGTGTCCATCCTGTAGGAATTTCAAAATTGTAAAAACAGGTGTTTTCTTATAGTCCAGATGCTTATCCTCAATAAATTGAATACATTTTTCCCAGAGGAGATAGAAGGTTTTCTGGCTTTCGGGTATGTATCTATTACCTGTTCAGAAAGTCTGTGCTTTTCAAGGGAGTGCCATTCAATCTCCATGTTGCAAGGTTCTGTCTCCTGAGGTCCAGATATATGAAGGAACCCTGAAGAAAAAGATCATCTCAAGGAGGATGATAAATAGGCAGTGTCTTTGAGAGCTTGAAAAGAATAGGTAACTAAAACCTTCTTGGCCAGAATGGAATAACGGCAATTACTTCTGCTATGTCTTGAAAGATCTTTTGCAATAACTTGAAGATAAAAGCAAACAAAGGAAAGACGTGTGCCCCAAACTTGTGAAATCTCAGATGTCTGGATTTAGCTGCCATTTGTTTCTGTGAAATATTCTTCTGTTTAAAAAAATCTGCCTCTAGATTCTGTTTTCCCTGGAATATAGACACCTAACAACTTTCATAAGTTACTCTCTGCCCCATGAGAAAATAAGATCAACTTCCAAGCGTTATCTTCTGCTCTGTGTCCCATCATGTTTAAATATGAGACAGGAGCTTTGTTGTCCACCAGGAGCTTTACCGATGATCCTCAAAATGAAGAACTGAATTGAAGAATAGCATGATATATACTGTTAATTCTAAAAGGTTGCGTGAAAAAATGGTGACAGGGGAATGCAATCTTTCTTGAGCTCTTTCTTCCTGTCGAATTGCAACCAGACCAGTGCCACTTGTGTCCATTGAAACAATTTTCCAGTTTATTTGTCCTAGGGGAATACCCACTTCTAGGTTATACTATTTGTCCACCAGAATGGGTCTTTTTTCTGTACCTTTAAAGTATAAATCCTTTGAGATCAATACTGTCTTGGATGCTTGTATTGCTATTTGCCCAAAGGGCAGAACGAATCATAAATGTGAGAAGACCTAGAAATCTCATGTACATTTTTGTTCTCCAATATGGAAGGGATCTCCAGAGATGGACCCTTGGAACTATCTGGTTCTATTTTTGTACTTGTAAGCAAGTGAGGCAAATTTGGAGTTGAATCGGTCTCTTAAAAATATAAGGCTCTGCGATAGAAGAAGAATGTTCTACCCAGATTTATAATTCATCCATGATCTTTCAAAACGGACAAGGAGATGTCCCGGATCCTGATGCAGCAGGATAATTGTCATGTTCAGGAGGATCCACTGGACTTTTGGGGTCTATTGGGGGCCCTGGATTAACATGAACTGCTATTGTACTGTTGGCATGAGGTGGTCAATAATTCCTGGTGTATGATTGTAATGTTAAGTATGAGAATCCCCATAGCATGTGTGAGTGGGTGTGTGAGTGGGTGTGTGAGTGTGTGTGTCTGTGTGAGTGAGTGTGTGTGTCTATGTCAGGAAGTATGTATGTCTGTGTGAGTGAGTGTGTGTATGTCTGTGTGATTAAGTGTGTGTGTCTGTATGAATGAGTGAGTGTGTCTGTGTCAGTAAGTGTGTATGTCTGTGTGAGTGTCTGAGTATGAGAGTGTCTGAGTTTGTGTGACAGTGTGTCACAGGGCAATTCACTGGGGCTGGAGGAGGTCACAGGGCAATTCACTGGGGCTGAAGAGCAATTAGCGGGGTTAGGTGATGGGGCAATTCACTGGGGCTGGGGGAGGTTACAGGGCAATTGACTGGGGCTGGAGGAGGTCACGGGGCAATTCACTGGGGCTAGGGCAGGTGATGGGGCAATTCACTGGGGCTGGGGAAGGTCATGGGGCAATTCACTGGGGCTAGGGGAGGTCACGGGGCAATTCACTGGGGCTGGAGGGCAATTCACTGGGGCTTTGGGAGGTGATGGGGCAATTTACTGGGGCTGGGGGAGGTCATGGGGCAATTTACTGGGGCTGCAGGGCAATTCACTGGGGCTGGGGCAGGTGATGAGGCAATTCACTGGGGCTGTAGGGCAATTCACTGGGGCTGGGGGGTTACAGGGGCAAATCACTGGGACTGGGGGAAGTATAACCTGGAATGTAGATAAAAACAATCAGTGAATGAAGGGACACAGACCTTTTTCTGGTTATTACACAAAATCTAAAAGGCTGCAGCTCAATTTACAGACCAAAAAGATACAATGAATTATGTATGCTAATGTTCACTGGTATTTTCAGGGGGTGTCAACATTGATAGAAAACAGTTTGCAAATGCAAGAAATTCAGCAAACTTCAGGGTAACGGTTTAAAAGTTTATTTTGGTATTTTTCCATACACTACTAATTCTCCTCTATCAGATGCATTAATAAGCCAGCTCATTTGCATATAAAAGCTCAAATGCCTGTTGCTAGGACACAATAAAAATACATGGAGTCAAAGAAAACAGCATGATAAGGAGAAATAATGTAAGAAAGAGCTAATAAATTAGAATATAATCAAAGGACATAAAAGAGAGGCACAAACAGAAAAGATATAAATGTAAAAACAACATAAAATATTAAAAGGCAATAAGACAAATTAGTCTCCCTGCTCCATTGCCTTTTCGCCAGAAGTAGTCAAACGGATTCAACATAGGGGCTTCAGGATGAGCAAGTCTGACTACCCCCTTGATGGGCACTGATCAAAGTTGGAAGAGTTATTTTGTCTAATTTGTCTTATTATTTTTTTATTTTAGCCTTTATTTGTAATGTGCCAACATATTCTGTATCGCTATACAGAGGTTAAGTACAAATCAAAACAGTTTTAACAAATTGCAAAAGAATAGAGGTCCCTGTTTTCTTACCTGATTTCTTATTCATGTGGTTTTAGTGTCTCCTAACAGGCATTTTAGCTTTTTAAGTACTATTTTTGCAGCGTTTTCCTTTACCTGTTTGCTGATGCTGCTTCTGTGCTTTTTGGCTTGATTCCGTCTCTAGCATGAGACGGGGAAAATGCTTTGTCATAAACCTATATTATAGGTGAGTAATATTTTTAGTTTCATGTTTTTTTCATTTTTCCATTGTTTCTTTTGAGAAATAGTTTAGCATGGTTCTATTTTCATGCTTTTTTCGGTATTTTTACATTCCATTTTTACATTACTCTGAATACATTTTTCCCAAATCCTATAATAGGCAGAGGAGGTAGCCCAATATTAATGCTGCCATCGACAATCCAGGAATATAGAAACATCACTTGCGTGATGTCATTCGGGATTGCCTGCACCAACAAGAAGACGCTGACAGGGTTTATTTTACAACTATTAACCCATCAATGAACTCTCCCACTTGATAACCTACAGGAGACCAGATAAGGGGTAAGTCCTTGGGGTTGGGGAAGCAGAAAGGGGAGATTGTAGGGGGTCACAGAAGGGTTATCAACAGGGATTGGAGAGGAGGCGATCTTGGGGGTGACGGGGGAGGCAATCGTAGAGTGTTATTTATCCTGACCCTCATTCAACACATGTGAAGGTGGCAGTTAAAAAAATATTATATATTATTATATATTATATAATAATATACCACCACATATGATGATCACCCCAAATGATGTATGAGGGCTGATCATCATAAGAGTGTCTGCACAATAAATTAATGTGCTTGGCCCTGAAAGCCCATCATGGGCAGCATGTTAATTGGACATGTTTGGCACTTTAGGATTGAACTCAATGAATTTCAATGCCCAATAACAATACTATATGTTACCTCCCAATTAAGAAAGGAAGTTTTGTTGAATGTATGCTATTGTTCTAATTAGGAATTGCCAAAATACTTTAATATTTACAGTGGAATATCTATGTACAGTGATTTTTTAATAGTAGTATTTGGAAACTTTTGAAACTTTCAATACTAATGCGTATTAGGGTTTTCGGCCAAATCATGTTATTTTATTCCATAAATGAACTTACTATTTCTTCTTAGTTGCTTTGGATTGCCTGTTATTGAAGTGATGGATACACATATTATGTGTATGAACATCTCATGTATTCATTATATCTCTTTAATATAGATGATATAAAGATAATGATGTTGGCGCTAAATAAATTTAACACTATATGTGAAAATCTTTATATGATGATAGTTAATTGCTGGCTATTGCATGTGATTACCTCATGGATCAATAGGAAGACAGTGGCCATGCTGAGTGCAGGATTGGCAGTCCACAAAAGATAAGCAGAGGAAAATAAAAAAAATAGCTATAATTTATATGTTTATGTAACTGTGCTAATGGAGCTTACATTTATAGGGTCATTACTGGTTTAGCACAGAAGCATTCTTTTAAAAATTTTACTACGAATATTCTGGAATATCAGCCCGGCATTAGCAAAATTACAATATACAGCTAAAATCCGACCGAGTGAGGTGTATACACTCTCTGTAATTATGTGGAAACAGAAAATCCCAACACTAGAATGCATTCAAACTAAACTAAATCCATCACTTCAATACTTGCTGCTTCTTACTTTACCTTGCAGTTTTGGCACATTCCACCTTTAAACAGAGGGTGCCGTCCAGTAACCTCCAAACTCCCACAAGCTATGCAGATACCTGGAAGGTAGAAGAAAGGAAATTACATTGGTCAGGATGGTATTTGGGATTTATACTGCCCGAGCTTAAGATTTCACTAACACACAAAAGCAAAATTGTATGGATATATGTACAGCATATCTTTAGATTGTAAGTAGCGAGTTTCCAATCTTGTAGGGTGCTTTGGAAAAAATCACTTCCTGCAAAGATTCTAAGCTCAAAACAGGGCCCTCCATTTTTCTGCAGTTTGTTAACATTGTATTCTTCCTTGTTCTTATCCCCTGTACAGTGCTACAGAATATGTTGGAGCAATGCAAATAAAAGTTACCAATTGAATGTACCATTTACACTTGAAGACACAGATATCACTGCATACATACATTTCTGTGCGTATGTTAACACTATTCCAAAATTCTGCACAGCAACTTGTGGCCCCTGAAAATATAGTGCCTGGAGCTTGGTTACCTTAGCAGAAAAAACACCACTGTTACTGGTTCCATTGTTTTGGAGTAGAGTTATATCTACGTTTATCACTAAAACATATAAGACCTGTGAGACATAGTGGCAATCCCACATGGTATCAACTCTCTGTATATGCAATTTCATTCCAATGCAATATCCTACAGTATAAACTTATCTATATAAATGCCCACTAATAGTGCAGGATATAAGTCTCTACAATATGGGTATTTAAACAAAAAATCATAATCCATTTATCTCTATTGTACCACTAAATAGCTCACCTTTAATGTTTCTGCCCTTGTTTATCACTTCAGCCATAATCATCTCTGTCAAAGAAAAATATAGATATATATATATATTTCCATTTGACTGTAACTATTTACATTATTGGGACACGTTGGACAGTGAATGACTGTAATGACAACCGCATTCACAGTGTTATGATTCTCAGCGAATCTAGGATGTTTGTTTAACCAACCTGGTGGATGATGCTGTTTTGGATCAGTTGCCACAAGGGCAAGGACTTGCTAGAATGACCACTTTTGTGGATCAGATTGCTTGTCATTAACTTATTAAAAGCTTTAAAGACTGTATTACACTATGGAGACTTTTTGTCAGGGAATGACTTCACCTTTATCTGTGTACAAAGCCAGTACCTGCTTACTACAGTCCTCCAATTAAGGGTATGTCCAAGTCCAGTATCTGCTTACTCCGGTTCTCAGTTCCTATCAGCTCAAAGTAATTTCCTGCCTATGGATCTGCCTGTAGGTGCTAAAACCTAACCATGACACTTTTGTGCTTTCGCCTTTTATTCTATTATTTTTGTTATTGTTGTTTTATTTTTATAGTTGCACAAAAGACTTACAGACAGAAAGTTTTAAGCGCTCTAAATATGATGTAAAAGTTGTCTATATATCACTGATTTATACTTTTAATCAACAAACAGCATCTATATATATTAATGAAATTATATTCAAATATAATGAGTCTATTAATTGCTATGAATATGCAAATGACGAGAAGTGCATAAAACAGATCACCCTTAATGCACAATCTGTTTTGGACGTACCTCGTGCGCTGACTTTACTGGGCTCCTTGACCTTTGGTTTCCTTGTACTTTTATGAGTGATTGTAGCATTTTCTGGGTCTTCAGGCTGTTCCCACATTTCTAAGACACCTTTTCATATGATTGAAAAATAATGCAAAATAGTCTTATTCTATCTAGTGAGAAATGTGTAAGAATTAAGGTTTTCAGGGCTATGGGCAATTTTCTAAAAGTTGACACAAGAGTTATTACTAGAAATGACTGATCATACAATGTCATTCTTATAATCTACTCTGTGCATACAGTAATTTGGTGGAGGAGGGCCCTAACCAAAAGTGGTCATCTCTACTGATTTTGTTCAGGATAAATGTAAGTGATCTATAATAATATGAGAAGTATAGCCAAATATTACAATCATGCAAGGTGTAAATGGTTTACCATTTTTTTCTGAATAGTCATTGTCAAACAAAGAGTTCAACAAGAAAGCTAAAGCTTTTGTGAATTACAAAACCAAAATAACTAACTCTATATTTATAAAAAGTAACTTTTATTATTTTTATATTTAAATACATATTTATAAAATCCAATAAGACAAATAATAACTAAAAACTAGAGCATGCCCAATTTTTTAACCAAACTAATGCCATTATATCAAGTCATTATATTAAAATCAGTCAATAATATGTATGAAAATTATCAAAATGTATTATAGCAATCTAAACATTAAGTGATATCTATTGGTTTCTTTAGTAATTCATCTATAATAAAGAAAAATGTGAAATAATTTAATTATACAATTTAACTATAATTAAAATCAGCAATGTAGTAAGAGAAACAACATATAAGGGTTAACAATCTGACCCAACCCCTAATCCACTACCTTCTATAAATATATGAGTATATTTGGACACCCCTCACCCTGATGAGTCACAGCCGACTCCTGTGATGAAACGCGCGTCGGGTTAAGATTACATCACTGATCTCCTTTGTTTGGTCGACTTGTACTGGCAGGATCAAGCACCTAAGTGGTAGCTCTATCAACAGTTTTAGGTAATGGCAACTATATGGAATTAGCATATTAATACTTGGTACATGGCAGCCCATAGATTTGGTAGAAGAGAGTTACTTCATGAGATATTATCCTTATTCATTACCAATTGGAAAACTTACTCAAAAGATACTATATCACTTAAGTATTCAATAAGAAGCCCCTTTCCCTTCTGATAGGATTGCATATATGAAACATCTCAAACATTATGAGTCAAAAATAAGTTATATAAAAGGGTTTAAACAATTTTGTTTAAAATAAAACCTTAAGTTAATTTCTATGTGACCGCAAACGTAACAATAACAAATGATAAAAGTAATAACAAAAGTAACATTTGGGTAAAAAAAAAAAATGTGAAAAGCGCATGAAAAGTAAAACTTGCAACAGTAACAACTATTAGTAACAGATAGGTTACAATAATAGTGGAGATGTATTGATATAATTTGATAAAAGTAGCAACTTAGCATATAATTAAGAATACCAGTTACAATAGCAGGTGATTTTACCCTTGGGTGTCCTCCAGATACCAATACTGTATCCTCCAGATACCTATTGTGTATTTAAAAGGCCACTTAATTCAGCACTATTTGGAGGACACCACTTTAAAGCTCTCCTAAAAAGCATGTTGAAATACTTTTTGAATTTTTGAAATACGAGTATTTTTCACAGAGAAGTTGATAAATTAAAACTCTGTTTATATGTGTCACTGACAAGCCGCCAGACAGACCCACAGCAGCAGCTTTGTGCAATGAGCATAAGCAAAAAAAAGAGTTAACCCTTCACACCTCTACAGATAATGTAATACTGGAAACACCTAAATAGGACCGATGTTGGTTAACTGTTCTCTGCATTCCAAAGGTCAGGGAACATTTGCTAGACATCTTTGTCTTTACTGTGACATCATTGCATGGTTTGGCATATGTTATTCATCATTTAACAGTCAGCAGGCAGGACACAGTGTGTTTTTAAACAGACCTAAAACTTTAGACTTTTTAGGTGTTATTAGATCACTTTAACATCCGATCTTGTGCTCTTTCACACCATGAAGAGCACCTACAGTGAGGTAAATGTCCCTTTAAGCATATGGATATTTAAGTGAGTGAATTCAAGCTCTATTTATAATATACTGAATATTGACACAACATTTTTGATGTCAATTTGGTTAAAAAATGTGGGCTTTTACATGCATACTCTAGTTTTTATTTCTCTAATTGCATTTTATAATTATGTTTTTAATTATAAAATAATAAAAGTTCCTTTTTCTAAATATAGAGGTAGTTGATTTGATTTTCTAATTCACAAAAGCTGTAGCTTTCTTGTTAAACTCTTTGGGCCTCATTCTATTATTGGCCGTAGGAGATGCAGGGCCGCAAGGACCGGCCGCAAGCTATTTGCCTATTCTATTCCCTTCCGGCCGGGGACTAGAAAATCCTTGTTGCTATTCTATTGCTCCGGGAACCCTCTCTGCAAGGCTAAAACCTAGCCGCAGCTTACTTGCAGCAAAAAGGTCCCGCAGGCACACATTTAAGCACATTATAAAGCCATCCTGCACTCTGAGGAGACTATAAAGTGATTGTAGGTGTTAGCATTCATAGCACAACATTCCCCTACACTCAAATCCGTAAATATATTTTTTTAAAATTTATGTCAAATATCCATGTAAAAAGTCCAGAGGGCTTTGAGCACCTCAGACCCGCCCACGCTGCGGCCGGAAAATAAACAGTTAATGAAATCTCGGATTTGGGCTGATGTGCAAGCTTGAGAGGGGGTTGCTATTAATCCTCATGTCCCCCATTATGATCCCTAGCATTTACAGAGCTTTACAGTGCCGTCTTGAATTTATTTTTGCTTTTAAAGATTTCTGAGCTTACGGCCGGTTGCAAGATATGCGGCCGGCCGTAAGGGGATATCCTTGCGGCGCCGTATATTTGAATTGCAAGGTAACGGGAGCCCCGCAAGGAATCGCAGCTTTGAGGCCGATTTACGGCCGATAATAGAATGAGGGCCTTTGTATATAATATAATAATGTTGATAGGATTTTCATTACATGTGGATTGAGACACAGCCGTTGCTCTCTCACCTTCTGGAAGCCCCAAGTCTATGGCTCCTGTTGGTATGACAAGGTCTATGGATCCCTCTATCATCTGCTGAATCTCCACATCGCTGGAAATATCTGCGTTGTCACACTCTGGACACAAAGTGGGATCATTCCTGGCTGTAGACTGAGATGGTCTGTCCTGTTATGTTAAGAACATTATTTTAAAAAAAAGTATATTGTTAGGATACACACATGGTTGCTTCTAAAAAAATCTCAGTTGTATTTACTTTTTTAAGTTGAATTTACCAATTTAACACTGCTTTGACATATTTAAATAATATGGCTAAAAGCAATTTCATCTGCTATAATTATCTTATTTATCTTTTTCCTTATTATGGCAGAATACCCATAAACTTTAACCCTGAAATAAACCTGAAATAGGGGTCACTGTAATATAACTACTTGGTACTTTTATTAAATAATGTTTCACTTACACCATTGTGTCAAGTGCAGTTCTGTGTGACCGCAATGTGCAAAGCAAATGGACAAATATTAAATCAAATTAGGCAACATTTAGGTTTTCATTGGAATAAATGTAAAAAGCAGAGAAAAAATAAGGGTTGTCTAGGGTCACTTTCCCTTTAATGAGTAGAACATTCTAACATTCTAGTGCGCCAAGAGCAAGAATGGGACACGTCTCTGCAAAGTTGCAGAACAATTATAGTTTGTTGCTACAGTATGCTACTATTAAACAATATGTGTGCCATAATTTTCCCCATAGGCCCTATTGGTCAGTTATGCTTTGATATAGTTATATGGCAATAAACCATATTTATTGAGGGATCAGATAAGAAAAATAATTGAAATAGGATTATCATATAATTTGAGAAAGACAACCAATAATGAGTAAATGTCTTAATGGGGCCCAATGTGTATTTTTATATAAAATGCACTTGCACTCTTTTTATAGTTGTTATTATTATCCTGTATTTGCAATGTGCTAACATATTCCCGTAGATACAAGTCAAAATAATTATAACAAATTACAAAAGAATAGAAGGCCCTATTGTCCTATTACTTCTACAAATACAACAATACTATATTAGATGGATACGTTTGTTAAGTTTTTGCCTTAATTATTAATCAATATTATTTCACTTTTTTTAGAGGTAATGTATATAATGTTAGTTGTTTGAATATTTGTTTGTCCATTTAATATTATCGGAGGAAAAAGTGTAATGGTGCTCGTGGCAGAGTATAGGGCTTGCTAGGATCTCCAGGAATTAGTGCTTATTAAGTCATGATAAAAAAAAAATAGTTATTGGTCTTTGAATCAGTATATCACGTCCTTTATTAGTTATCATGAAATCTTTATTGCGCTATTATGTTGTAAAAAAAGTTAATTATTTATAATTTGTGTGAGATTTATGCCAGACAGAGCTCTGCAAACCACCAGGTTACACATTGCACATACCTGCAGAACAGTGTGGCTGGTCTTCCTATACTGTGGCTGCTTGTTTGATATGGAGGAAGCTGATGGAGGAATGGTACA